>LR812532.1:45531753-46239734 GCA_903798195.1 Danio kyathit
TGATGAGTAATTGCAACAGGCTGTAAAGGAGAAGGAAGACCTGATGCCGAAAGAAGCTTATCTGGAGGTCATACACATTTCAGTAAGCTTTGATCCCTCCGGCCTTCGGGAAGATTTTTGACCTCCCGGTCGCGAGCCAGAAGACGGGAGCAAATGGAATCGGACACGGGCTTGTCAGAGGAGAGAAAATAAGACGCAAGGATTACGGAGAGCCACTGAATGGCTTCAGACGGAAAGTTGGGAATTAAAGGGTAGATAACAATGGAGCGGGTTATTGGGTGTTATCGGCGTGTGAGTGGCATGTCGATTCGCAGGCGTTCCGGCAGGATGGCAGCCCTTGTCACTCACATCGAGAGCTCGGTGCACTCGCAGGACTAGAGTAAAACAACTTCAGTCACACTCCATTCTCTTTCGCTTTGTCTCACTTCCGCCCGAGGTTCACCAGGGTCAATCCTCGGTTGTAATACCTCTCTGTTTTTTTCCATCCCTGCCACAGATAGCTGCTGATCTGTGGTGCGCAGAGGTGTGGAGATGTTCTCACATCTCTTTGATAAAGAACATTTAGCACAGTAAAGCTATACACGCTGCTTCAGATAGCAGACTATTGCCTGGGGAGGAATCAGTCAGAGGGAGTTGCTTCAAAAGATCCATACACATCAATTGATAGGGAAATCGTGGGACGTGATGTTTTTCCGATGTGAAAGTGGATTCGATTGTGTAGTTCCATCTGTATGGAGAGAAACGGTGAAATATCACGAACTCACACGTCTTGCTGGTACTATTTAAGGGTTCAAGAGTGCAGACAATAACAGGTTTTAATCAGATCTAGCCAGCTGTCATTAAGAGTAGCCTCGAACATGTTTCGTAGGTATAAAAAAAAAACAGCACACATCTGGGGAAATTACAAAACAGGTGCAAGCATCACAATAAGTTAAAAGTTCAGCCAGATAAAAAAACTTTGTCATGTTTGGCAGGTGTCTGACATGAACTTTCTGGCTTCACAACTGTTTGATTGTTACACCTAAATTTTTAAGTCTGTAATTACGGAACTAAAATACTATGCACAACTGTTTGTTTCTTTGTCTTTTATTTTAGAAAAAAAACATTTGTATACCAGGCATTAAAATATAGACTCTATATTTTTTAAACTGCTTAATTATTTTAAATGGGGTTATTGTGACTTTTATATCACATATCTGGTTTTATAACTCATAATCAGTGTTGGGTGTAGCAAATTACAAATAAAGCAAGTTATGTAATATTACTTTTCAAAGTAATGAGTAAAATAATGCATTACTTTTCAAAAATAAGTCATAATATTTGAGTTACTTGTCTGAAAATTTAACTCAAGTAACTTTTTTTGTTTACTTAATTAGCTTTAAAAAAATAAACAGCTGAATTAAAATTCGTGCAGTCAATGAGAGAATGTGTTTTAATATTTTGAATGCATCGAAGAAAAGGGAAAGGGGATTACAGTCTCAATGCACAGTGATTTTACTTACAAATAGTACAAAAATAGCAAACACATTGCTTTAAACCTTCAATAATCTGCATATATGGTGTGTATAACTCTTGAGTCAGGAACTTCTCAGATAACATTATCCTAAAATATTTTTATGTGTCTTTTTAAGGTAAATGTAGGTGTGGGTTATACAGCGCGTTGTTAATTGAAGAGCTCCTCTATTAAAAAGTTTTGAAGAGATTAAGACTCAACCATGTAATAAAAAAGCAAAAGTAACTCAAAAGTAACTTAATGCATTACTTACCATAAAAAGTAAAGCAACCAGTTTTTGGGGAGTAACTCAATATTGCAATGCATTACTTTTAAAAGTAACCATCCCCAATATTGTTCATAATTCTTTTTTTTTCCAGTTCTGAGTTTAAAAAGCAAACATTGTTAGATCTACACTCAAATCTCTGACTATTCTCTCACAAGTTTGCATCTTATCATACTCTTCATAATATACTATTCTTATATACTATTCTTATGATACTATTTTACATTTTCTACAACTGCTAACTTGTAGATTACCTCAAAAAATGAAAATTCTCACAACTCAGGTAAATAAAGCAAAAATTGTGAGATGTACACTCAAAGTTTTGACCATTCTCTCACAAGTTTACATCTTATAATACTATTTTTCTCATATATATTTTTATATTTTACATATTTCACAAGTTTGTAGACTGCCTCAAAAATAGTTTCTCACAATTCTGAGGTTATATCTCAAAATTGATTTCTCACAATGCTGACTTTGCAATTATAGGGCTTTATTTTAACGATCTAGGCGCAAAGTCTAAAGCGTATGGCGCAACTAAGCATTAAGGGCGTATCCAAATTCACCTTTGCTATTTTAAGGACGGACAAATATGCTATGCACCCTGGTCTAATTGGGTTTTGCTTTTTCTCTTAATGAGTTATGAGTGTGTTTTGAGTATAACGTGGATTAAACCAACATCTTCCATTCCCTTTAAGAATCACTTGCGTCACTTAGCATTTGCTATTTACATGGTGGACTTTGTAAGTGGAAAAACTGAATGCTTCACTAGCAAGAAAACAGTTAAACACATCATCTGCAGCGCGAGGATAAAGAACGAGCTTCCTCCATTCGGCCTCTTTACTTTCTCTTTCTCTTTACTTTTACTCTTTACTCCTTTACTTTCTTGGATAAGGAAATAGTGTTGTACGCACTCCACTGAAGACATCCATTAGACTACATATTTAATTTTGTTTGTTAAGCGCAAAGGTTTGTTTCAAAACTATTTCTAAAATCAGTCCTAATTTCCAACAAATGAATAATAATAAGTGTGGTCAAGTTATATCCAAACACACGTCTTATTCTTAAGCCCTATATAGTAACACAAACGTCTTCAAAAACCGACAGGTGGACAAATCTAAACTTTTTTTATCAAAGCCATAATCTTTCTTTTTTTTCTCAAAAATCTCATACTTACTTACTTTTTCAGAATTGTAATTTTTTTGTCTTACAATTGCAATGTTTAGGCTCTTTCAAAATTCTGACTGTATTTCTCAAAATGGTGGCTTATACTTTTATTGCACAGATTTCTGAATTTATATCTCACAGTTCTGATTTTGTTCTTAGAAATGCAATATATGATAGATAACTTCAAAATGTGAGATGTTAACTCAAAAGATGAAATATCAACATACAACCCCAAATCAGAAAAGATTGGGACAGTATAGAAATAAAAAAAGAAAGTAGTGATTTCCAAATTTACTTTGACTTGTATTTCATTGCAGACAATATTAACACAAGATATTTCATGGTTTGTCTGGTCAACTTCGTTTCATTTGTAAATATACATACTTTCCTGTCATTCAGACAAAGGTAACTTGCACTTCTGTGATGGCAACGTTAATGCTGAATAGTACATTGAGATTTTGGAGCACAATATGCTGCCTTTTTTTTCAGGGACACCCATGCATATTTCAACAAGACAATCCAAAACCACATTCTGCACACATTACAAGTTCTGGCTGCAGAGGAAGAGGATACAGGTGCTTGACTGGCCTGCCTGCAGTCCCGACCTGTCTCCAATAGAGAATGTGTGGCGCATTTTGAAGCACAAAATGCAACAACGAAGACCCCGTATTGTTGCCCACCTTAAGATTTGTTTGCAGGAAGAATGGGACAAAATTACACCTATAACACTGGGTGTCTTCAATCCCTAAACGTCTTTTAAGTGTTGTGAAAAGTATGGCAACATTACAAAGGGGTAAATGTTTTACTGTTACATTTTATTTGAAACATGTTGCAAGAACCAAAAATTTAAATATGGGTTTATTTTGGAAAAAACAAACAATAAATATAACGAGGAACACATTTAATATTGTTTGTTGTATTGTTCGCAAAGAAATATGAGTCAAAGTAAATTTAAAAATCACAATTTTTTCTGATTTGGGGTTGTACAATTGCAAGAAAAAAAACTTTGGTGTCGTAGTTTACTCAGTTAACTTTGAATTTGTTTTATTTTTGTCAAATGAACTCTTCAGAGCAAAATTAAAAAGCATTATATAAGGAAATTAATCAAAAATAATTCTGTATTTTTTTCTTTTACTTTCTTTCAAAAGTAATATAAAAAGTGCACAATCATGCCATGGGATCTGTAGCATATCATTTCCACATCCACATCCACTGAAAGTTATGCTGACTTTTCCTATTTCGCCAGTCATCGTATAGCAGCAAAGTCAGTCAGAAGAAAAGTGAAAAGCAGACAGAAAAGGACAGAGTGTAATCTAGCCAGACCCAATCCGCTGTCCTCTCCTTTCAGCTGCTGTCTTTCAACTGGGTCACAGAGACCATCCAGTCCCTGGCCACAGCAAATTAAGGCAACCATTGGCTTGACCACGGGCCCAAGCATTGTTTCCAAGAAAGAGATGTGGCGTTCTTCCATAGCAGGCTAATGAGGAGACAAGGGGGAATGTCTCTGGGAGATGGTTTGTTTTATTTTAGGTCAAGATTCTTCTCACAATAGGATAAGAATTGGCTAGTCAGCCTTTTTGTTGCACTGCAAAAAAATAAATAAATAATAATAATTAGTATCCGTGACTTGTTTTCCAGTTTTGTTTTGTTTTCTTATTAAGACATTACATTGTGGCACTTGAATTATTGTGGCCATCCATAATACTGAGAATGACAAATATGTTTTAATTAATATACTTGTCAAAACAAATACAAAGTAATCATAATAAAATGACTGCAATGAGATAGCAGAAGTTAAAGAAACATCTGATCCCACGTACTATAGTAATTTATAGTAAACGCTAGTGTTTTTGAACTATACTACAGTAATATAGTACTTCAATTAATCTGTTGTGGTAATTTTATATAGTAAAATTACATAGTATAGTATAGTAAAACAACAACTATAGTCATTTAAACCAATTAAGCAATACTGTATGAAGTCATAATATACTAAGAATGACAGATATGTTTCAATTAATATACTTCTCAAAATCAATACAAAATATACATAAGAAAATGACTGCGTTGAGATAGAAGTTGTTAAAATAAAATCTGATCCCACATGAAAAAAATACTATAGTAATTTATAGTAAACGCTAGTGTTTTTTGAACTATACTACAGTAATTTAGTACTTGAATTAATCTGTTGTGGTAGTCACTATATGGTAATACAACAACTATAGTAATTTAAACTAATTACGCAATACTGTAAGAATCCATAATATACCAAGAATGACAAATACTGTATGTTTCAGTTAATATACTTCTCAAATTAAATACAAAATAAACACAAGGGAATGACTGCAATGAGAAAGCAGAAGTTAAAAAAGACCTGATCCCACATGAAAAAAAAATACTATAGTAATTTATAGTAAACATAAGTTTATTACAGTATTCAATTCAATTCATCTTTATTTGTATAGCGCTTATACAATGTAGATTGTGTCAAAGCAGCTTCACATGGAAGATTATAGTGAATTGAAACAGTGTCAGATCAGTTTTCAGAGATGAAGTTCAGTTCAGTTTAGCTCAGTTCACTGTGGGTTAATAATCACTACTGAGAGTCCAAACACTGAAGAGCAAATCCATCGATGCGCAGCTCTACAGATACCAAACCATGCAAGCCAGTGGCGACAGCGGCGAGGAAAAAACTTCACCAATTGGCGAAAGCGAAGATTTTAAAAAACCTTGAGAGAAACCAGGCTCAGTTGGGCACGACCATTTCTCCTATGGCCAAACTTCTTGTGCAGAGCTGCAGTCTAGGCGCAGGAAGCAGGACCTCAGCGAAGACTCGTCTGTCCTTGGAGCATCACAGGAGTCAGTCTTGCTCTCACTCCACGATGACCACCACAGCAGCTGCTCAGGATACGGCCTGGTCCAGAAAACCTTGGGATCATCTCGTCGCTGATCTCGGATCGCGTCAGTGGCACTGCATAGTAATACAGTACTTGAATCAATCTGTTATTGTATAGTAGTATGGTAATTCAACAATTGCACAATACTGTAAGAATCAGTAATACTAAGAATGACAAATGTTTCAATTAATATACTTATCAAAACAAATTCAAAATATACATTAGAAAATTACTGCAATCAGATAGCAGTAGTTTAAAAAACATGAACAAATATAGTCATTTAAAGTAAACACAACTGTTTTTGAACTATACTACAGTAATATATCTGAATTAATCTGTTGTAGTTACTAAGTTGATAAAACAACAACAGTAATTTAAACCAATTACCAAATACTGTACTGTATTCTGTAGCATTCATTAACAACAAACTGTTCATTCATTCATTTATTCATTTTGTTTTCAACTTAGTCCCTTTATTAATCAGGGGTCGCCACAGCAGGAATGAACCGCCAACTTATCCAGTTTGTTTTATGCAGCGGATGCCCTTAAAGCTGCAACCCATCACTGGGAAATTCCCATGCACACACATACACTACGGACAATCTAGCTTACCCAATTCACCTGAACCACATGTCTTTGGACTTGTGGGGGAAACTGGATCACCTGGAGGAAATCCACGCCAACACAGGGAGAACATGCAAACTCCACACAGAAATGCCAACTGACCCATCCGAGGCTCGAACCAGTGATCTTTTTGCTGTGAGGCGATTATGCTACCCACTGCGCCACCGTCACGAGCAACAACGAACTGTAAAAAAATATTAGATATACTGTATAATACACTATATTATAGTTCAAAAGCACAATAGTATTTAAAGTACTATTTTTTTTATATGGGATCATAGCAATAATTTGTGATTCAATAGTATCATATTTTCTGATGAAGATTAAAATAAATTGATGAGTTGTCAAAATAGTTAAATTATAAAGTATGTTTGAGACCAAATACTATATATAGCCTATCCTATATATAGCCTATGGTAATTATATACTATAGAATTAATCTTTTTCTTTGCATGACATTCTACATATAGATTTTTAGTCAGTATAATTAGTATTTCTATATTATCTTACATTATTAATGTTAGTTTCTGTGTCTGTAAATGACCAACAGACTTTTTGGAGTGAGTGTAAACATCACATCTTTTAATTTTACTAACAATTAACATAAAAAACAGTCTATGGGCTATGGACAACTTCTGAAATCAGGGAGGATCTTGATTTTGTTACAAACACACATTGGCAGTTTCATACATTGTATTAAAACGGACAGAAATATGCAGAAATCTTTCCAGATGCATTTCTTTCTAAGCTCCATTGTAAGATAAGCTGGTCTTTTCTCTGAAAACGTGTGCAAAGCTACTGTATTTCTGACGAGAGAAGAAGGGAAGAAATGCATAAAGAATGAGGGGAAGGAGGAACAAAATGCCTTATAGATGTAGTCGTGTCGCCAGTATAAAATATGAAAATCAAAAAGCCTAATCATGCATTATGCAAAATACATAAAAAAGAGCATTGTGAAGATTCACGTTGCTTTTGGGAGGGACAGAAAAAGACATATTCTCATTGCCAACTGCCAGTGCCTAAATATAAATGTTGCAAAGGCAGAATTACAGGAAAATCAGTCATTTGATGAACATTTTGAAGGGTGATGAGCCTCTAATAACGTTTTCAAAGTCACATACGTCTTTGAAATCTCATAGTATCTTGCTTCCGGTGCATAGGCTCCATACGGTCAGTCTTCCACCGCTGGTATAATCTCAGAGGAATGCGATTGTAATGGCATGAGCAATCACATACATTATGGATGCCCTGTAAAGCTGTTCCTCCACTGAGTCTGTCAGTTTAGATGACAAATGTGGCACGATTCATCACGTGCTGGACTCTTCTTCCCCATAGCTTGTGCTTGGCTGCCATCAAGTGGTCTGATCGGTCTCTGCCAGTGTCATTAAAACCATAATGCGTGCATCTAAAGATGTGGCTTTGTTTTTTTTTGATGAGCTATTTGACACGATTAGTCACTTAGCTATCCCCTCTAACCCTACTACATTGGTGTTTTTTTTTTCCTCCTGTCTCCTCCATCATTCTGCAAAAACAATAATTCGTCTTTCAAGCCTGGGCCCTCAAAGCCAACGTCTGGTTCCTGGGCAACACTCCATCTTTCCCTGGGTAAAACAGCTACATCAGGGTTGGATTCAGGCTACCTCATCAGTTTGTTTTGTATTTGTGTGTGTGTGTTGTTTTCTCGGTGTAATGAATCACGCTAAACTCATAACTGTCAGAGTAGTCAGAGAAACTCATAAAATGGTAATCTGATCTCTAGGAATATGGAGAACTGATGAATGTGAGTCATAAGGTGCTGCTTCCAGTGTTATTTTATCTCCTCTACATGCAAATATACATTTGCTGGGGGGAAGGGGATTCCTGAAATGTGTTTTGGATACCTGTCGACATCATTTTAATGATGAAATGAAATATATGATTTAAAGCACAGGTCCATGAAAAAAAGCATATTAGTATCAGTAAAAAGTGTATATATATATATATATATATATATATATATATATATATATATATATATATATATATATATATATATATATATATATATATATATATATATATATATTAAGGGTGTCAAAATGAATTGTTTCTTGGATGCACCGCGACGCGGACAATTCGATATCGGTTCAGTAATAGATCATGTTATTACGTACTGACATCATTTATCTCCTATGCGCTATGTTGCAGTAGAATACTATGGCGAAGGAGGCGAGGGGGAGTAAATAAAATGCTCCAACTACTTAAAAAGCAAATAATTGTGCACAATTCACTGATTGTGAGTTTTGCTGGACAGTCTTTTCTGACATTGAAGAAGCTACAGCACATGAGCCGCTATTTCACTACTAGGGAGAAAATGAAAACTGTAAAACTCCATCTCTGCCCCTCTCTCTCTCTTTCTCTCACTTTGTACATTTGACCCGCTGGAGTGTTCATGAGGTAACTTTTCCTCTCCTCTCGGCTGTTAAAGCGATACTTGTGGATCCAGACATGAGCATGCCTGTGGTGCCAGTTTTCTCCACCGCGTCTATTGCGGTTTACCTGTGATAACTGCGCATTATGCGCATATAGACTGTAACCACGGCTGTTCTTCCCGCGTCACTCATCGGTGAACAGTGCTGACAGTTTTATGGCCTGTTTCCCACTGAGTGGAACAGTACGGTATGGTACGGTACGGTACGGGTCACCTTTATCAGGCTTGCGTTTTCACTTCCAAAAGGTACCCCTTTGGTGGGCATAGTGTTTGACAGAAAGTTTGAGTCGACGTCATTCTGGCTCGAGGAAATGTCAAAGTAAAGCTGTACGAGTCGTTCACATACAGCATCATATGAGAAGCACCTCTCACAAAACAGATGCTTTATACACATAAACACTTGTATATAAATGTTCATTACTAACCTTTCTCTGAACATGAATTGATTATAACTGCAGATCAATGATGCGAAATAGCCTACTGTAGCATCTGCGATTATATAAAATAAATAAATGTAACGAATATGAACACATACAAACCCTTACAGTCTCCAATATGTTACCAATTACAGAAAAACTACACACAGCATACATTTAGTCCTTATTTGGGTTAAAAACCAACACGAAATATAGCCCAGTCAGTGCAAACCTCTCATCTGTATCTTTAATCTTCACCAGAACATGTAACCTCTTGTTAGAAAGTAATTCCGTCATTCCGAGTTCATAATAGTTCAAAAGGCGATGGAAATAGTTAAACATGGCAGCTTGTTCATGTTTTAGGTTGCTGAAAGAATCATTCGCTCCTTTGTTTTTTCCGGCTTTTCCTTTGTTATTTCATGCTTCACTCTTGCGTTTATCCGTTTCTGAAAGGATCGGATGTCAGAAGCACTTCAATAATCACGCACACATTATGATCATCAGCTCAAGAAGTTCGTTATTTTAAATATAGACGCACAAGTGAGAAAGCGAAACCGCTCACACTTTAGGCCGCCTTGTAAACAACTACAGTGCACAGAGTAGATTCTGCTCTTCTTCTTGGCTTTGTGGCTGTTCATCAAGACGACGACAAGGTTTGTTTAAGCTCGGGTTGACCATGGCTCATTGTTATATGTATATAGTATTACGGTGTAATGTCTTGACTGTGTTTTTAAAAATGGCGGTTCCTTTGTTTTCTTTCTTCTGCTTGTGTATGCGCTGGTGACGTTTCATTGTAAACCAATAGCGTTCAGCTGCGCATCTTGGTCTCCTTTTGTAGTGCTAGGTACCCTTTGCAAAAAGTACTCAATAAGTGGTACGGTATGGTTCGCTTTTAGGTACCTTTTGACCGTGGAAACGGCCATAAAAACATACCGAACTGTACCTTACCGTACCGTACCACTTAATAAAAATGGGCCAATCGCAGCCCTTTCTGTTGAGCTGGTGAAAACAATGATCAATCATAGGAGTGTAAGAATTCACTAGACAGTGCTCAAAATGCAAGCAGAATAATATTTACATTAGTTTATTTGCTGTAAATGCTCATGATGTCTTCTGTGTGTGTATTTGGGTTTTGTTTAAAACATTTAAAAAGAGTGTTTTCTTTGAGCAGGTAAAATTAAAGGTACAGTTCATGTATCTGACTGCTTGTATAAAGCACAAAATTGTATTACAAACAATATAAAAATATAAATATAGATTATAGATTTTAATTAAAAAAATGTTTTTTTTTGTTTTGTGAAAAATAAAATCTAATTGTGGATGGAAAGCATCATCTATGCACCATGATGCACTGAGATATCGAATTAAACAAAAGCGAAGGTATGATAATCGTAACCAAACTGAACCGTGAGACCAGTGTAGGTTCACACTGCTAATATTTATAAATTAGAGCCTTTTATATATGTATTTCTATATTTCTTAGTTTTGTATGTGTGTGTGTGTGTGTGTGTGTGTGTGTGTGTGTGTGTGTGTGTGTGTGTGTGTGTGTGTGTGTGTGTGTGTGTGTACAGTATATACACACACACAGTTGATTTATTAGCCCCCCTGAATTATTAGCCCCCCTGTTTATTTTTATCCCCAATTTCTGTTTAATGCAGAGAATATTTTTTCAATACATTTCTAAACATAATAGTTTTAATAACTCATTTCTAATAACTGATTTATTTTATCTTTGCCATGATGACAGTAAAGAATATTTTACTAGATATTTTTCAAGACACTTCTATACAGCTTAAAGTGACATTTAAAGGCTTAACTAGGTTAATTAGGTTAACTAGGCAGGTTAGGGTAATTAGGCAAGTTATTGTATAATGATGGTTTGTTCTGTAGACAAGTAAAAAAAATTTGCTTAAAGGGGCTAATAATTTTGCCCTTAAAATTGTTCTTAAAAAATTAAAAACTGTTTTTATTCTAGCTTAAATTAAAACAAATAAGACTTTCTCCAGCAGGAAAAATATTATCAGACATACTGTGAAAATTTCCTTGCTCTGTTAAACCCACTCTGTTAAACTCACTCAGTGTTAACCCACACTGAACTGAGCTAAACTGAGCTGAACTTAATCTCTGAAAACTGAACTGACACTGTTTCAATTTACTATAATCTTCCATGTGAAGCTGCTTTGACACAATCTACACTGTATAAGCGCTATACAAATAAAGATTAATTGAATTGAATTGAATTGTTAAACATAATTTGGGAAATATTAAAAAAAGACTTCAACTGTATATGGGGAAGATTTTTTGTATTGTTAAAAAATATGTTTTATCCTTCCCCTCT
Source organism: Danio kyathit (assembly GCA_903798195.1). NCBI lineage: Eukaryota > Metazoa > Chordata > Actinopteri > Cypriniformes > Danionidae > Danio > Danio kyathit. The sequence goes on from LR812532.1 coordinate 45,543,444, forward strand.
CTCTGCTCCACATGCTTTCCTGTCAATTCTCTCTACTGTCCTATCTAATAAAGGTGAGAACCCCGAAAAAATAATTATTAAAAAAAAAAAGTAAATGCAGCCTTGGTGATCATTGGATACTTCTTTCAAAAAAATTTTTATTTTTTTAATAATTCCCAAACATTTGCATTTTTTATCTATATTTACCCTCACAAATATAGTTTCTTGTTCAATAAATACTTAAATGTGTGACTTTTTATGTGTGAACCACTTTAAAATGATTTGTTTACTTGATAATGTACAAAAACATCACTATACTATGAGTCTAGAGCACAGGTGTCAAACTCAGTTCCTGGAGGGCCGAAGCTCTGCACAGTTTAGTTTCAACCCTAATTAAACACACCTGATCAAACTAATTGAGTCCTTCAGTTTTGTTTGATACTTATAGGTAAGTGTGTTAAAGCAGGGTTGGAACTAAACTATGCAGGGCTGCGGCCCTCCGCACTGAACTGAGTTTGACACCCCCGGTCTAGAGAGTCTGTCCAGTATGTATAATATATATATATATGTGTGTGTGTGTGTGTGTGTGATACACTGTGCATCAAAGCAAGAACACCTTACCCTGGTGATCACTTGTTAAAATGACAATGTGACTCATGGATCATTCTACTACAGGCTTCAGCTGTCCACACTGCCTCTCTTTTAGCTGTCGGCTTGTCTCGTCTCTCTTCTGCCACTTGTCATGAATTGGTCTGGAGAACAGCTGAGCCTTCAGACTCTGGGCATATAACAAGAAGTAAAGAAAATTAAGCATTCAAGTGACAGAAAACCGGACCACTCAAGCAACAATACCAAAAACCAAATACACATGTCGCCTTCAGAATACAGCTCTAGTTCTGTCAATGCTGAAAGCTCAATGGGAAAATCAGATTAGATTTACCAGTCATTTCTAATTACATGATGTGTTCAATTTTTATAATTAAAAAAATAATAATTTTAAACACGATTAACCTAATTTAATTAGTTAAAGCAACTTTTTATATTAAACTAGCGTAAAAAATCAAGTTAAATCTTGTATGACAAAAAAACAAGTTGAAACATGAATAACTTATTTTAATATGTTATGCATTATTATACTTTTATAATTAAAATGTTATGTAAAACATCAATTTAAATATTGTATAATTGAAATAATTGTTAAAGAAATATTGAGAATTTAATATATTATTATAAAAAGACATGTTTTCAAGACTTATTATAATAACAATATGTAAATATTATTTAATAATACAGTATAATATAATAATAATAATAATATAATACTTAATAATACGTTCATATATACAATTTTAATCATTTAAAATATTTAGAATTTTTTGTATGATCATTCATGATTTCATAAATGTTTATATTAAACTAATGTAAAAAAAATCTAATTAAATCTTGTATAACAAAATCATTAAGTTGAAACATGATAAACTTAATTTAATAAATAATGCTTTAATATATTTTTATATTAAAATGTAATGTTAAACATCAATTTATATATACAGTATTGTATAGCTTAAATAATTAAGCTGAAACATGATGAGCTTAGTTTAACGTTAAAGTAACAAAAACATATGTTGACTAAGACTTGATCATATTATTTTTTTACAGTGCACTTGATTTCACCTATTTGTTCAGTAAGACATTTTTAATCATTTAAAATATTATGAAATCTTTGTATGATCACTTATGCTTTCATAAATTGTTCTATTAAACCAGGGTTTTTTCAGGGGTTCAGGTTTTCAGCAAAGAGCCATTTCTGATTTTATTGGCAAATGCATTTTTCTAAAGAGCAATTGGGGTATATATAATCCATTGTATGTATATCCATTGTATGTATACAGTTGAAGTCAGAATTATTAGCCCACCTTTGAATTTTTTTTCTTTTTTAAATATTTCTAAAATTATGTTTAACAGGGCAAGGAAATTTTCACAGTATGTCTGATAATATTTTTTCTTCAGGAGAAAGTCTTATTTGTTTTATTTCAGCTAGAATAAAAGCAGTTTTTAATTTTTTAAACACCATTTTAAGGCCAAAATTATTAGCCCCTTTAAGCAAATTTTTTTTCCAGTAGTCTACAGAACAAATCATCATTATACAATAACTTGCTTAATTACCCTAACCTGCCTAGTTAACCTAATTAACCTAGTTACGCCTTTAAATGTCACTTTAAGCTGTATAGAAGTGTCTTGAATATCTAGTAAAATATTATTTACTGTCATCATGGCAAAGATAAAATAAATCAGTTATTAGAGATGAGTTATTAAAATTATTATGTTTAGAAATGTGTTGAAAAAATCTTCTCTCTGTTAAACAGAAATTGGGGGGTGGGGGGGGGGAATAAACAGGGGGTCTAATAATTTAGGGGGGCTAATAATTTTGACTTCAACTGTATGTTAATTCACAGCGCCCCACACACATTGGTCGAAACGTCTTTTCATTGTAAACTAAGTTCTTATTAATTTTGCATTTGTAATGTAAAAATTTTGTCTTGCATACTTTAAAAAATTCACTGTAAAAAATGTTGGCTTCCACACAATCGACGTACAGAAATTAAGTTAACTGCTTTGTTCATACAAATTTAAGTTGATTGAACATAAAACAGTTAAGTTGTCCCAAAATAATTCTAGAGTTGTGTTGATTCAGCTCATTTTAAATACAATACAATACTTTATTGTCAGACTTGCATCTGAAATTTTTCTTGCATAACAGCATGATAAATACTCTAAGATAAAAAAAATACTCTAATACTCTTTAAGACAAAGACTTACAAAAAAAAAAAAACATTTGACACAGGCCTTATTCAGCTCCAAGACAGCCTGATGTACAAATGACTTTTTACATTTCAATTTATTAAAACTTGGGACTCTAAATCGGCGGTCAGACTTTAATGATATAAATGCATGATTCATCACATGACTAGGGTTAGAAATTATGTTCCCTGCCAGCCTTGTGAGGTTCTTGTAATATGAACGGTCATAAAATTTCTCAAGAGGCTTTCCTTCTATCTTTGAACAGATTTTATTCTGGTTCATCAACTTTGTTTTTAGACTCACAGACAGACACATACAATACAGAATTACAATACTGCAGAACACTCAGAAGTACAGACATAAAAAAAGTTCAAGAATCTTTTTCGATGCTCCAGAAGATCTAAGACGATGCAAAAAATAGATTCTTTGTGTAAAAATATGACTTTTCATTTAACAGCAAATGTCTTTTTTATAGTCTTGAAATGTTCATTTATTCATTCATTTTCTTTCGGCTTTATCCCTTTATTCATCAGGGGTCACCACAGTGGAATGAACTGCCAACTTATCCAGCATATGTTTTACACAAATGCGCTCCAAGCTGCAAACCAGTACTGGGAAACATCCATACACACTCATTCAGTCAAGTTAAAGTATCATAAAAAACAAGTAGTCATGACATTGATATTTAACAGTCAAGATTTTTAATCATTTAAAATATTATAAAATTTAGTATGATCACATATTCTTGTATTCAGATGTCATGTTCATAATATGTACAGCTCTATTTCTGTCAGCGCTGGAAGCTGTTGTTGATACTCATTTTTTCTCTCTTTCTTTCTCCAATTTTGGCTCTCAATCAAATCTGAAACCATAATGTGAAAGAGATCTGCAAAGATGGATTAGTGTGTTTTTTTTTCCCCCTTGTCTCGATTTTTCCAGCTGGGGACTCTTAAGAGATCTCTCATGAATGCCGAATAGATGGGCGCTCCTTGGAAAAGTGGTGTGCTTGTAAACAGATGCAGCACTTATGAAGCCCGGGCCGGGGAAGCGCAAAACGAGAAGTAACATGTCATTATGCAAAAGACGTCTCCTCGGGCTTTGAGCCTCCCCTCTCCTCTTTCTGCCAGCCGCTTATAGTGTCTGCTCTCTTGTGTCTCCATCTCTTTCTCATAGCTCAGTGTCTTAAGTTCAGGGATGTTAGATTCAGCTGTGTCCTCTTAATGCTATTGGCTGTGCATTATTTGCAAGAACGGATGTGCCTTTCATCTCTCCCACTTTAAAATGCCCTTTTGACTCAAAGGCGAACATAAAACATAAAAAACATATCAATTGCATGTCAATTAAATATTTATTTTTATACTTCCACAAATCAAAGGACATATTAGGCCTTGATAAAAAATGATCCGTGCAGCTCGTGTTAAAACTACGCAAATGGCTCAATAGGACACCTGATATGGACATTTTTACTGCCATCTAGTTGTTGTTGAGGGTAGTGAGAAAGAAAAGAGCCTGATTTTCTGCCTGTAAAAAATGCATTTTGCATTACTATGTATGTTTTGTATTTTGCATGATTATAGGCAGAGCACAGCAGATTTTAAATCTCCACTTAAGAAAGAATATGAGTATGCAAAGTCTGTGGCACTGCACTGTATATTGATAAATATCCTTAGACAGATAGATAGATAGATAGATAGATAGATAGATAGATAGATAGATAGATAGATAGACAGACAGACAGACAGACAGACAGACAGACAGACAGACAGACAGACAGACAGACAGACAGATAGACAGATAGATAGATAGATAGATAGATAGATAGATAGATAGATAGATAGATAGATAGATAGATAGATAGATAGATAGATAGAGGGGGGACTAGATATTAACTTTTTTGATCACCAGCCACTGTAGCTATTAGTTTTCAAACTTTACTAGCCACTTGCCATTTTCACTAGCCACAATTTTGTTGTTGGGAAAATATATTTTTTATATGCATAAATTTGATCAAATTTAGCTGATGACTGTAAAGCATGTTTGGCTTGCTGTCCCGGAAGAGAGCCCTGAGCTCATAAGATCCTCGAGCCCGGGGCTCCCTCCCATTTGCAGGGCGAGAGGGGAGTTTGAGCTCAGGTAGATCTCGAGAACTCCTCTGCTTATTTATGGCTAATGATGAATTAGGAATTTGCTATGGAGAGATATACTGCTGACTAAGAGATCATCTATGTACTTATGTTGCATATCTTTGGACTGTGGTAGTAAAACGGGGAACCAAGCACGGGGAGAACATGTAAACTCCGCACAGAAATGTCGACTGGCCTGGTAAGTACTTGAACCAGTGACATTCTTGCTGAGGCAATAGTGCTAACTACTGGGCTGTCGTGCTGCCCTATCGAGGAAAAAGAGAGGAGTAGGTGTGAACAGGGAAATTCTTCAAGGTGAACATCACTGAGGTGAGAAACTCTGGTTATTTATGGTGAGTTAGGAATCATCTGATTGGTGCATCATGTGATTGCTAATGTGGGACCAGCTGTGGTCAATCATAAGCACATGATCTTCTCGAAATTAGTTTATAAATAAACTTGACTTAGGCTTTTAAATTGTTTTATGAGACCTTGATCTCTTTTGCAACAACTTTTAACCTTGAAAAGTTTGAAAAGGTGACTTTTATTTAAAAATGTCTGGGTTGTTGTATATTACGCTACAAAAAATTAAGTAATAAACAAGTAATAAACTGGCAATACATTTTCTGTTATTTTACAGACTTATTTCTCTCTATATATTATTTCTTATAAATTATATTATTTTAAACTACTAAAATGCCAATAAAAGTCACTTTGTTAAACTGTAGAGTTGAATTTTCAACATCAAAAGTCAACAGAGCAGAATCTACATCTCATAATGCATTTCACAAAAATCGATAGTGAAAATCAATAGTGAATCACAAAATACAGAAGCTGTTAATTAACAGATATTTTTTTTACAGTGTAGTTCCTGATTGAGCCTGTGTTAATTGTATGGTTGTTAGAATATCTTGGAATGTCATGACTGACCAACCAGAATCAAGTACTTCAGAGTAATAATTGGGTATAAACTAGGGTGGACTGTCCAAAACTTACCGAAAACCCTAAGATTTTGAACCACTCAGCAACATGTTTGAATTGTTCTTGAGGATTTTAGTGATGAAAGAGTGGTCAGAACGATCAATTATTTTAGCACCTGCTATTTTCCAGCAGTTTAGAGCTCTGCTGTGTTTTGTAGATATCAGGAGGAGACTTTTTCTCAGTTGAGTGGATCACTTGCTGCAGCCCGTTTATTGAGCTGGTGGAGACAAAGGGGAGCTAAACTGTGATGGAGGACACGAGGATGTGTTGGACTACTTGATGCGATGCTATTGAGAAATGAGAAACAGATAAAACTCTGAATCCATTGATTGAAATTATTCAGCATTCAAACCACTCACTGGTGTTAGCTAAATTTAACAAAAACACAAGCATAAACCTATTTAAACACCTTTTATAAATCAGTAGCAAATACAATTAACACGTTATCGAAATATTAAATGTTTGTATAATGTTTGTTCTTTAATTAAATTGTGGTACTTGCTTTATTGATCCACCAAGAGCTTTTCTAAACTACATTAAGAGAATATTAACAACATGTTAATTATACACAAATATAGGAAATATTATTCCTAATATTAATATACCGTATTAGGAACAAAAAATATCCCACATTAAAACAATGAAATGATGCAATTCTTAAGTCACAATTATCCCATATACACATGTGACATATTACAGTATTTAACTGTAATATGAACTGTATTTTACTGTATAGGACAGTTATGCATTACGTTACTGTTTTTTAAAGTTGCATTGTGAAAATTCCTGTATATTTTACAGTAAAGAAATACAGGACTGTAAATACACATATAGCAAGATAAAGGGTGCTGTAGATGTAAATACAGTATTCTTGCTGATTTACAGTAAGTTACTGGCAAACTAATTAAGTTACTGTAGATTCTACAGGAAATTGTTAACAGTGTGGTCAAAATTATAACAAACTAATACAAAATAAAGGTGTCATGGTGGCGCAGTGGGTAGCACGATCGCCTCACAGCAAGAAGGTCGCTGGTTCAAGCCTCGGCTGGGTCAGTTGGCATTTCTAAATGGAGTTTGCATGTTCTCCCTGTGATCACGTGGGTTTCCTCTGGGTGCTCCGGTTTTCCCCACAAGTCCAAATACATGGAATTGGGTAAGCTAAATTGTCCATAGTGTATGTGTGTGAATGAGTGAGTATGGATGTTTCCCAGTGATGGGTTGTGGCTGGAAGGGCATCCACTGCGTAAAACATGTGCTGGATAAGTTGATGTTTCATTCCACTGTGGCGACCCCAGATTAATAAAGGGACTAAGCCGAAAAGAAAACGAATGAATGAATAATACAAAATAAGTTGAAAGTAGCTTTAAGAGTCATAATGATGTGATACAAATAAAGGATGATATGCTTAGGTCAAAATAATGAATGATGATTTACTAATTCAAAGCTGTGACTTATTACTTGCTAATTCCTTTGACAGGACAAAACAAAGTCTGTAATGAACTGTGAATATATTATCATTAAGAATTGTCATAAACATGATTTTCTGAAATTTTTTGCATTATTAGCGTAATGCAAGGGTGTAGATATGCTCTTGACATTAGTGGGGGCATACATTCATATACCGCATGAATAGAACAGCACAGATTCACTTTCATGCTTTTAAAAACATGAATAAAGGCTTTAAACACTTAATAATATGAATAATGAAACACATCCCATGCTGCAAAAGTCAAATTACATGATTTTACTGCAATCTGGCTTTGAGGAGGTATGAATGTAGAGAAATTTAGAGAGGCATGTGACACAAGTTAACCGTTTTATCCTGATTATTATTTTTCATAATCATGAAAGCCAAAAGCGAAACTGATTGAAACTGAATGTCGAATAATTGCGCAGCCTTGTTAATATTGTTATGGTGGACTCCAAGCGAACTTGACTTTAAAAACTTGACTCTTTAAAAAGTTGCTACTTGTGTCTACGCCTTGTATAGTGAAGGACTGGAAAAAAATTCCTTGTTTTGGAGGTTCTCACATGTAATTACAGCTGTCATTAACAGCATAAATAGGCCAAGCCAATCACACTGTCCTTATGTGTTTTGTGTGAGGGAAGACCCGAGAAGAGAATGTGATTTAACCCTTTCTGCATTTCTAGGTTACTAAGAGTTGACGAAGCCTTATTTTATTTAGAAGGTGATTAAATTATTGGTGGGGACATTTAAATAATTGCTGGATATTGGTGGGGACACATCCCTTTCATCCATGCCAAATCTACGTCCTTGGCGTAATGACATTCATTCATTCACTTTTCTTTATTTATCAGGGTCTGTCACAGAGAAATGAACCGCCAACTTATGCAGCATATGTTTCCTCCAATTCACCTGTGCATGTCTTTGGATTTTGGGGGAAACCAGAGCACCTGGAGAAAACCCACACAAACACGGGGAGAACATGCAAACTCCACATAATAATGCCAACCAGCCCAGCCCGGACTTGAACCAGCGACCTTCTTGCTGTGAGTCAACATTGCTAACCACTGAGCCAATGTGTTGCCACGTAATGAAATGGAATGGTTAATATTTAAATCTGCTACTAAACAAATATAACATTCAATATTCATAGTTTTTCTTTCCACATAAGGAAATGTACAATAGATACAGTTCTAAGGCTGTTCTAAGGCTGCTCACATGTAATTAGAAGAAACCAAATTCAATTCTTTGGCTTGTTTACATGGATATAATTTATCTTTTGGACCAAGAATTACTCATCAGTTCACAGGCCTGTCCCGAAGCATTGCCTTTATTTATTTTTTGTTTGCTTGTGCTCTCTTTAAACTGTAATTCTGTAGTCTTTGTGGCTTGTATTGTCACACCAACAAAGGGGCTTAAGCTCAGTCCCTGTGGATGGACAGAGAAAAAGCGGAGACAGAAAATGTGGGAAGATATATGCAGCTATTGTATGAGTATTTGTTCGCTCGGGCACTCTATTCCCACAAGACCAAAGCCCTTGCAGTGTGTTCTGTAATGTACACATCAATAAATAATGCATTGCAATGTTTGCACAAGCTCTGTTTAGTTCTTACTACAGACTACAGAGTCACTGGCAAGTCATTCAGTAATCCTAAACACCTTGGCTCTTTGAGATAATTGTTATTGTACCAGGCATTTTAATATACACAAACTTTTCTTTCTGTTCCAAAGTACCATTTGTGGTCTATTTGTGCACCATAAAACTTAAAATAAAATAAAATGCTACTTAATTTACAGAATATGTTTTTTACACAATGCATTTCAAGTCACAGCAGGAAGAAAAAGGTTATTTTAATATTTATATTTTTATATTTTAAAATCTATCTATCTATCTATCTATCTATCTATCTATCTATCTATCTATCTATCTATCTATCTATCTATCTAGCCGAGTGTCCCACCAGTGGCGATATACAGCCATATCGCACTGATACGAGTGTGATATTGCATTTATACAACAGTTCGACACATTATCATGTAAATAAAAAAGAAAATCAAACACAGAGTCTCAAAAATCCTTTTGTACAAGGAACTACTTTCTTCCGCCATTCATTCACATCTGCAGCTGACGTCAGAACAGCAGAAACCGCTTAAAAACACGTCACTTTAGAGCTAGTAATTAAATTATTCTTGTGTATAATGTCTAAAGTGATGACAAAACAAGATATTTAGCTCACATTTTAAGATTATACAGCTGAACGGCATGAAAGGCCATAAAGAGATATCTCCCAGTATTTCTCTGTTGCAATCAGAAGATCACAATAATTAACCCTGAAAAAGCCAAAGTAAAGCAAACACTAGCAGATTACTATAAATACAGCACTATAACATACAAATAAGAAAGATCGACTCAGAATGTCACTTACCTGTTTTGAAATGATTTGATCAGCTGTAGTTTGAAACACCAAAAGAAAGTTTTTCTCCCCTAAAGACTTATGTAGTGTCTGTCGCCATCTTGTGGCGCAACCATCTTTGATCTCAGTTTGACAGGCTGATGGCCGCTGATCAACAAAATGATAAATAATTAGGTGGTATCCTAATAAATAAACCGCGTATTTGCAATCTAAACAACTACATCCTCACCTAAAAAAGCCCCAAAAGTACATTATGTTGTCCAACAGCTGCAATATTTGTCAAACTATAGTGAGTTAATTGATCTGCTGTCACTTGTCACTCAGAGGTTGTAAGAGTGCTGTTATTGCAGAATATTGCACGGATATCATATATATATATATATATATATATATATATATATATATATATATATATATATATATATATATATATATATATATATATATATATATATATACAGTTGAAGTCAGAATTATTAGCCCCCCTGAATTATTAGCCCCCCTGTTTATTTTTTTCCCCAATTTCTGTTTAACAGAGAGAAGATTTTTTTCAACACATTTCTAAACATAATAGTTTTAATAACTCATCTCTAATAACTGATTTATTTTATCTTTACCATGATGACAGTAAATAATATTTTAGATAGTTTTCAAGACACTTCTATACAGCTTACAGTGACATTTAAAGGCTTAACTAGGTTAATTAGGTTAACTAGGCAGGTTAGGGTAATTAGGCAAGTTATTGTATAACGATGGTTTGTTCTGTAAACTATCAGAAAAAAAATATAGCTTAAAGGGGCAAATAATATTGACCTTAAAATGGTGTTTAAAAAATAAAAACTGCTTTTATTCTAGTCGAAATAAAAGAAATAAGACTTTCTCCAGAAGAAAAAATATTATCAGACTGTCTGTAACAACTTTGATGTTAATGTTAATCAAGGTTTTATTTTTGCACATTATTTTTACAATAAATGAGGCACACCCAGTTTTTCTGATGCCAGTGTTTCAGCACGCCTACATGTGTATAATGAAACTTAAAATCGTTTATCCGTTTTTCTACCCTAAACCAAAAAACGAAAATGCAGCCAAAATCTAGTTTTTTTGTGAGCAAAAGAAAAACCAAAAAACGGCTGTTTTCTTCCTTTGCTTTATTCTGTTTAAAACTGGAAAACAAATGATGCACGCACACGTTGTGTTCGTTTTTTTGATCAAACGAATAAACAAATAGATGCACAGTTTTTTGACTCATTATTTCATTTTGGTTTTGTGCTTGTTTTAATATTCCGTTATAAGTTAATAAGCAGAATAACAGATGAGCTTTCGTTTTTTTTGTGCCTACAGAATAAACAGAAAAAACGAAATATTGACTAGAATAAAAGGAATAATCAAATGAACGGAAGGTACACGGACCTGTATCCTATAATTTTAATTCATTTATTTTCTTTTTGGCATAGTCCCTTTATTAATCAGGTGTCGCCACAGCGAAATGAACTGCCAACTTATCCAGCATATGTTTTACGCAGCGGATGCCCTTCCAGCTGCAACCCAGTACTGGAAAACACCTATACACCCTCCTTCACACACATACACTACGGACAATTTAGCTTATCCAATTTACTTATAGCGCATGTCTTTGGACTTATGGGGGAAACCGGAGCACCCAGAGGAAACCCACGCGAACATGGTGAGAACATGCAAACACCACACAGAAATACCAACTAACCCAGCTGAGGCTCGAACCAGCGACCTTCTTGCTGTGAGGTGACAGCGCTACACACTTCACCACTGCACCGTCCTAATTTACATTCTTTAGTATTTTTCACAATTTCGTAAATAGCTATTTCATAAACAACGGCAAAGCAATGTCCTGGACAAAACTAAATGGTTAGCTATGCTATTTCTTATTCTGTATTTCTATCGGATAGTACGCATTAGTAAACCCTCTGTCATTTCCAAGAAATTCTCAATCTTAAAATTATCTATATTTGTGTGAAACTTTTCAGTCAGTCGTATTAAAGGATAAGCCCCCTTTAAGCCAAGGATTGAATCTCATCTTCTGCTTCATTTTGTTGGTCTCGAAAGATTTTAAATAATGTGCCTCAACCCATCGGCCTTTACCGTGTTCACCGGGCTAAATTCCCACCGCTGCCGCTCCTCATCACAAAGAAATCGCTTCAGATCCGAACACAGACGGCACTGGCTTTCATTTGTAATTGGTTTTAAGCAGTTGGTCAAATTCAAGCGAGAGGTTATATCTTACCAAGCCGACTGGATGTCTTGTGAGACGGAGAAAAAAAAATCTTGTCTGAGAATTGCAGATTGATGCTACAAATAGGCTGCATGATCTTGCTTGGCAGATGCAATGTCGTAATTAATTATCGCCAACTTGAGCTGTGGATTTCAGTCTTCACACGATAAATGTCTTGGTGTTTCTACGGATGATTATTTGAGCCTTGTTCCGATCACGTTTCTCAATCTGTAAATAAATTTGATGCGAGACTTGATTTGGTCCCAGTCCAGATCTCATTTAGTTTCATTGCACTCTAAAACCTTTCAAAAATATAAGGTGAACAAAGTTTTAGCCGACTATCTAGCCTGATTTACTTTCTTTACTTTTTTCTGAAAGTCTCTTATGCTCACCAAAGTGTATGAAGTTATTTATTTATATTATTATTATTGTCATAATTATTGATAATTCTATTACTTTATTTGATAGAGGAGAGCAGGGAAGAAAGTAACATTTTTCATAAAAACCTCATTTTAAAAGATAAAGTTTTTAGCAGTAATATAATTTTGCTGTGGTTAATAAGGGTGCTTTTACACTAGCACTTTTGGTCCGCACCAGGTTTCGTTTGACGTCTGAGTACGGTACGTTTAGCTAGTGTAAACTTGTCTTCTGAACTCTAGGTGAATTGAATAAACTAAATTGGCTGTAGTGTATGTGTGTGAATGAGTGTGTATGGGTGTTTCCCAGTACTGGGTTGCAGCTGGAAGGGCATTCATTGTGTAAAACATATGCTGGATAAGTTGGCAGTTCATTCCGCTGCGGCAACCCCTGATTAATAAAGGGACTAAACTGAAAAGTTTCATCAAATGTTTCAAAAGCAATCCAACAATGCAAAATGTTACAATTTTCAATAATTTGTAATGAATATTTTTGTATTATTATTGGCAATAATAATTATAATAATATTGGCATTCATTTTTTAAACATCTGAATCCAAACACTGCAAACTCTAATGTGGAAGTGAAAAATAAGGTTTTTCTATTAGCAGTGGGACATGAATAACAGTGTTACTTTCGTCCCCTCAGGAACTCTTGCCATTTAAATCTGATTTACTTTTAAACTGAAAAACTCAGACATTTCAAACTCAAGGATGTGTTATTGCACTAAATAACCTGTAGATTGATCATTACTGTGACACATGAAAAGAAAAGCACAACTTGTAATAAGGAAAAAAGAACCACTACAATAATTTACTTTTTGCATCTAAAAACGGAAATTCGCACCTAACCGCAGGACATGGTCCCAAAATCGCATGATATTCGGCAGATCCATCAAGGGTTGCATGCTGAATGTGCTGTTATAGCCTGGAAAGTAAATGTTGTCAGGGCTTCAAGAAAATCACTTTGTTACTTTCATCCCACGTTACTTTTGTCCCCGCTTTTCCCTATGAAGTAGCTTATTTGCTCAATAATGTTTTAAGATCAACTTATCCAGCACATGTATTACGCAGCGGATGCCGTTCCAGCTGTAACCCATCACTGGGAAACACCCATACACTTTCATTAACACACATACACTACAGAAAATTTAGCTAATTCAATTCACCTATATGCCTTTGTACTTGTGGCGGAAACCGGAGCACCCGGAGGAAACCCTCACGAACACGGGGAGAAGGCTCTATTTATTTAATAAAAATGCTGCACAGTAAAATGTATTGTGTGTTATGTATTATATTTTATTTTATATCATTATTTGCATTCAGGTATGGTAAACAAGAACCAATTTAATTTCTGATTCACAAAATGGATGTATCTTGACATGTACATGAGATACATAGATAAGCTTAATACTTTGTCATATCAAAATCATGGGGAAAAAAAGGTCAAAATATAATTTTCTGACAGATTAATGTATCTTTTTTTGTACCTGTGCCAGTCCAAAAATTATAATTGGGAAGAAAAAAGTAAGAACAAAGAACAAAATTCTCAGTAAGCCTGAGGAAGGTGAATGGAAAGCTGGCAAAATCCTGTCTATTCTTTGATAGTATTAATCATTAAAGGTGTTGCTACATTCCTCTATATGAAGTAAGTACTGTATATTGCCAATGTTATTATTGATGTTATGAGGTGACCTCTCCCCAGGCTGTGTTCAGTTTTCTGTGTCTCCACATTTGTAGCGGGCGGTTTTATCAGAGGCCAGTTCTGTGCTTCATGTCTGAAATAAGTTGCTCAAAGCACCAAGCACTGAGCCAATTTATGGAAAAACTCCCAGTCACAGGCCTCCATGGTTTTACACCAGATTTCACTCAGTTTTCATCATACTCCAGATTTTCGGGATCATATTTTTTGAAAGGATTGAAATTATTTGATGAGAGGATTAGTGAACGGTGACAGTCAGCTGCTTGAACACAGTCATTTATGTGCACAATGTAATCATATTCTCATGCGAATGCGAGTGAAAATGGCAATACAGGCATGCCATTCAATAAAATCATAATAGTGAGATTTCACTGATTGACATTGCATTATTTCTTTGAGAGAGTATTGATTTTTTTTATTCATATTTTTATGCATTAGACCATTCATTTAAAAAACAATAACATTTTGATTTGTGACTAAACATGCTGTATTACACATGGCAGGCCTGCAGTTTATCATTTTTGTTTTGGTGGTCTGGAGGCTTCCATAGCACTTGTAAATGCAACGATATGAACAATAACAATTGCATTTTAGTTGCAAAGTGGATTTGCTTTTGCTGAATTAAAAACAGTGTCTTTATACATAATAATAATAACAATAATAATAATGTTAATAATAATAATAATTCCTTACATTTGCGGCTGGAAGGGCATCCGCTGTGTAAAACATATGCTGGATAAGTTGGCGGTTCATTCCGCTGTGGCGACCCCAGATTAATAATGGGACTAAGCCGAAAAGAAAATGAATAAATGAATGAATGAATGAATTCCTTACATTTATATAGTGCTTTTCTGCACACCATACACCAGCTGATTGGTGGAGAGGAGATAGAGTGATTAAGTCAATTATGATATGGGGATGGTTAGGAGGCCAGTGGGCAAATTTGGGCAGGATGCCGGGGTAAACCCCTACTCTTTTTCAAAGGACATCCTAGGATTTTTAATGACCACACAAAGTCAGGACCTCGGTTTAACGTCTCATCCAAAAGATGGCGTTCACTGAGCAGTATAGAGTCCCTATCATTATAATGGGGTGTTAGGACCCACACAGACCGCAAGCTGAGTGCCCCCTGCGGCCCTAACTAACACCCCTTCCAGCAGCAACCTAGCTTTCAGTGGGCGACCATGTGAGTTGCAGAGAGCTGTTGGCGAAAAAAACTGAAATGCTGTTTAATGCAGTTGAGAATTGCATCTTTTCATATCTTTCTTCAAAAATCGAATTTATTTTTAACTTTGAACACAAACCTTTTACATTTTCAGAGTGCTATGTTACATAATTTGTAATATTTGTAAAAAAAAAAAAAAAATCATTGACTTGTGGTGTTTATGCCAGTGAGAGTTTCATGTTTTCTTTGAAACTGTCCCATAGACAAACTACCTAGCATTGCAAATCAGTGTTGCCAACTTAGCTACTTCAGACCCCCCTAGCGACAAATTTTCAAAAAAGCGACTAGCGAAAAATCTAGCGACTTTTTTGTGCATTACTGGAGATTTTTATAGACTGTCATTTGCCCATACTGTACCGTTCCTACTCTTTTCAACAAGCTGCAGGTGATGCCGCCGGCCCCTCCCCCACCTCAGAGCACTGACAGGCGGCCCAGTCCTCGTACAGCAGCCTCTCCCACCTGCAGCCTGACGGCAGATCACCCCTCTGCGTACCGACGACAAATGATTTAGCACTGGCAGTGTGAAAGTATTTCCCTTGTACAGTCAAACCGATCTGCTTCTCCTTTATTTTACCAATTTAATTTGACCGTTTATTCTTTTCTTGTTTATAATCACAGATATCTTAGTGACAATTTCAGTACTTGTCTGAGTTTATTACATCTGAGAGATTACTGCAAATTCACTACACATCTGTACTGATATACTGTATTCAAACAGCAATAATTTTAGTTAAATTGACATGCTTACATAAAGCGTAGTGCACATATAAATACCCCTTTATTAACCATAGGCTTAAACAAACAGAAATGGTAGACCGTGATGACGTCAGTAATATGCAAATTAACGTATGACGTAATCTAGCGACTTTTAGCGACTTTTCGGGCAGAACTTAGCGCCTTTTCGTTGAAAATTGTTAGCAACAGTGTTACAAATATTTAGACCTGATACTGTATCTGGACTCTGCACCCTCAAAAACGACACACACACACACACATATATATATATATATATATATATATATATATATATATATATATATATATATATATGCTTTGAAAAGCAAACAACACATGCCAAAAATCATGTGACTTTTGGAAAATGTTAGCTTATTTTAATCAGTAACTTTGGGTGGCACAGAGGCTCAGTGATTAGCACTGTCACCTCACAGTAGGAAGGTCACTGGTTTTAGTTTGCATGTGGGTTTCCTCTTAGTGCTCTGGTTTCCCCTACAATCTAAAGATATGTGGTATAGGTCAATAATTAGATGAACTAAATTGTATGAATGTGTCGATGGGATGGTTTATGGCTGTTTCCCAGCACTAGGGGTTCACAAGTACTCTCAGTGATAAGTTGTGACTGGAATGAACCCAGATGGAGCAGAAACTAGTCAAAGAAAGATGAGTCAGTGAGTGAACTTTGTCTATACTTGTATTATGTATTTTGAGGTGCTAACATAGAAAAGGCTGACCTAGTAGATTTAAAAGTGAAAGGGTGCAATAGCATGCATGTATTGTATGTGCAAAAAAATAACATAAATAAAGGCAGCATTTTTGGAAAACCACAAATACATCTGCATATCTGTACACAAATACATCTGCATATGCCTGCAGTCTCTGGGAAAAATTAATGATACAGTGCAGTATGACGCTGTCAACTTTTGTTCTTTTTTGTAAAACGTTTACAAGAACACATTATTAATAGGTAAATGATTGTTTTTTGCTGTTGTTCATGCAGCACTGAATAAATACCATAAAAAACTACTTAAATGCATCTGTGATCCATATTTGAATGTGGTTGCCTTATACTTATATTTATTTGGACAGCTTTTCCAAAGTGGTCATTTTGCTCAGTAGCTCACCTTGTAAGGGGTTGTACTTGGGACGTGAAGAGCACCGAGTTTGAGTCTAGTGAAGGACAGTTCCAGAAACCAGGTAAAAGAAACAAACAAAAGAATATGAAATCGTAGTGTAAGTATGTGGTTGCTATGCACTTTTCTCTTCTCATTTGCTTTTGAAACCTAACACTGTCTGAGGAAAGAGGGTGTGTGGGTCAGTCGAAAGCAAGGTCATATATCATGTACGACAAGCCGGCCAACTTCTGACAAACGCACACAAGAAGGACGTGTTAATGTCACATATGAGAAAATGTAGTCCAGTAACTTTATTGAGATTCTCTAAAATGTAGACAATGGTCTCTGGTGGATTTTTATCAACACAAGCTGCAAGTAAACATTGCCAATGTAACGTATTTCAAGGTTCACAAAAATGTGGCCCTGGGCACATATTTCCAATGGGCCTGGGTTGAAAGCTCCAGAAATATCTACATTTTTAAAAGGCATATAAGCATGTAAAATCAGATGAAGAGGATGTGTGTTCGGAATGTCACACTCTACAGTGTGCATTGTATATTATTAAAATGTTTTAATAATAACTATATTTAATATACTTTGAATGTTTTTTTTTTATATTTATTCCGCTTTGGAGTTTACATTTGAAGTAGTTTTGTTTAATTAGTTGGATACCCATTTAAGACTGATGCGTGCATTTGTGTTGTGTTTATATTGTAATTGCTCCATTGCATTGTATTAGATTATAATAAATATGCCTTTGCCTGCCACTTTATTAAGTACACCTGTTCAAGTGCTTGTTAATGCAAATATCTAATGGACCAATCATATGGCAGAACCTCCGTGCATTTAGGCATGTAGACACGATCAAGATGATGTTCTGAAGTTAAAAATGGGAAAAAAGAAAAAGAAAGGGGATTTAAATGACTTGGATACAAGGAATTTTCATGCTCAACCGTATCTTACAGAGCTTACAGAGAATGGTCTAACAAAGAGAAAAAATATATTGAGTGAGCAGCAGTTTTGTGTGTGAAAATGTCTTGTTGATGCCGGAGGTCAGAGGAGAATGGCCTGACTGGTTTGAGCTGAAGGAAAGACAACAGTAGCTGAAATAACAACTTGTTACAACCATGATTTGTACTGTACAAATCTGCAGTAACTGTGTGCTGCTATCATGTCAATATAGTTTGATTGCGGTGTTTACTTCAACAATGTCACTAATATATGCATACTTAATTCCATTTCTGTTTAATTCAGTTATGACTTTATTCGGATTAAGGACATTAAAAATCACTGTTTCGAGCTTTTGTAGGCCTACAGTTCAAAATTCATGCTTAACTGAATAAACAGTTAGTAAACACAAGTACATCTTATTGAACATAGTTTATTTTCATCACCAATTTTCAGAGTAGAACAGTTTCTCAAGCAGATTGTGATGCATTTTGGAAACAGGAGATGAGCCCCTGGTCTAATGCGCCACCTGGCTTGAGAAACCCGTTCTCAAAGACTTACTTTTAGTCATTTTTTGGGTATTATATTACATATTGTAAGACTGTATTTTACTGGATTTTAATCAAACAAACATCTCTTGCAATAAAGTCATAAAAACTCTGGAATCTGGGCAAGGAGACACGAGGACACCCTCAGAGCATCCTTCTCACCCCCATCCCTCTCCCCTACTGGTGTTGTTTTTTAATTATAATCATTCAGGTGTGGTTGGTAAACTGGTGAACTCTTTCAACTTTATTTACCCCAAACAAATTGATAAACCTTCGTCGGGAGTTAACCCAGAGACCATTCTTGTGTTTACAGATGTTAATGAAAAGATAAACTGGTGAACTCTTTCAACTTTATTTACCCCAAACAAATTGATAAACCTTCGTCGGGAGTTAACCCAGAGACCATTCTTGTGTTTACAGATGTTAATGAAAAGATAAACTGGTGAACTCTTTTTGCACTATTTACCCAAACTCATTGATAAACCTTTGTAGTTAATTAACTCCGAGAACAAAGGACATTCCTGGGTTCACAGATGTTAATTAAAAGATAAACTGGTAAATGTTTTTTCTCTCCTAGGGATGACAACCCCTAATAAAGATCTCTGGATAAACTTTTTCACCCCAAACAAATATGTGATTTTTGGTGGTTAATTAAATCTGAAAGCCTAGTCAAATATTTGGGTGCTAAATATTCATGACTGTGTCATAAGATGTTAATGGGTATTTAAGGAGTCTTGGGAAACTACTTGGGGAAGCTTCTGTAGCCAGACTTCCCGCACAGCCTTTGTGTGTCTCTCATATTGCCAGGTATGCTGACTTTATCAAATTATTTTTAACATTGTATTTGTACTTGTGTTTATATGTTATGCTGATCAGTTGTGTTTATATTCCTTTCGATTCAATTTAAATGATGTTTTTACCTGCCTGGCAAAATAAATGTTAACCCTTTTGATTAATTCTGGAGTATTCTGAATTCATTGTATCCAGTAGATTAAGTGGAGCCTTTTCGCTACCTTTATGGCGGCATAATTATGGAAATTATTAGACCCATAGACTATATGTAGGATCGCCCCCGTAGTTTGGAGATCTTTTTAATTCTATAACCACTGAGACTAGCAAGTTACGGATCTTGATTAAGTGAGATGTTTTCTTTTGGCACGAGTTAGTATTGTACAACCAGCCTAATTAAATATTAATTCATCCCGTATCCTCTGACTAATTTCAGAGTGTCTTCCATTCTGTTTGTGAGAAGAGACGCAACCCGGGGCGTTGAACTCTGAGCGGCGATTGGCCCTAATGAACGTACAATTAGAATATCAGACCCAAGAAAATATCAAATTCTAAATTATATCACAACTGCAAATATGATCAGCTAAACGTGAATGGTGAATTGATAATAAAATAGAATTGGAGTCAGATTAAATTATGCGTAAAGTCAGAGGTTAAATTGGTCAATAAATTTTAATGAAATAACAACTTTTCCAGAAGCGTCCGAAAAGACATACACGCAGATACCTTCGACCACAACACTGGATTCCGTCATTGGGCCGGTGGGTGGATTCTTACAGTGGTGACGTGCCCTCCGTGATTGTCCCAGGCGAGTGACGTCTTTTCGGCGCGACTATTCAGATCCAAACTGAGTATGAGGTTTGAGCTTCTCCTTCTGTCTCTCCAGCTATTGTGGTAAGTCCATTTTTGTTCTTATTCTAGGAAGTCTTTAGGGAAAGTTAAAGCACACCCCATATAGACACATTTTTAGAACGGGTCGACATACCCACGACAGACCGGAGACCGTAGAAATCCGGTATAACCTGAGTTTAATAACAGACAAAATGGAGTATCAGGGAAATGGTAGCACGAGTATAGACAAGGAGGTGATGGAGTCTATGGCCTCAAAATTGAAAGATCTCCTTTTCCGCTTGCGTGAAAACAATGGATTAGATTTTGACTGGAATAATGATCAAATTCTAGCCTGGTATCTTACCGATGGCCGAAAGCTAGAAACTAAATCAGCCTATCGAAAGCTAATCTTTGTAATAATCTACTTGCTACGTCGTAATGATATAGCAACTATTGCTGAAAACGAGCGCATAATCGCGTGCATAAAAGATTTAGAGATTGCGCGATCGGAAGAGCTGAGAAAACTCCGAGCACAAGTCGAGGCATCGGTATACGACAAACAAACTTGGGCAAGACAGGGCGAGGCAATGGAAAGCCAAATAAAAAAGCTTGAGAAAAAGTTAAAATTGGGGAAAAATTACACCGCTGCGATCGAAGAATGCTGCAATTCTGCAGGATTCCCCGTAGCCGAGGTGAAATTGGCGGCTATAAATGCTAAATGTGGAGGCGAAATAGACAGCGATAGTGATGAAGATGATGGCTCCATTTTCGCGAGTAGCAATAAAGATCATCTTCCCATAAGCGAGGCTCGCAGTCGAGCTTCTAAGCCGAAGGGTAGTATGATGGTACGCGATTCCTCTCCGGAGCCTACAAACGATATTTATTATCGCCCAAATAGGCCCGAGGGGAAAGGCCGTAGCCCCGTACTAACTAGAGCTAAAACTGGCGTCGTTCGCAGAAAGACTCAAAAAGTTGCTGTACTCAAAACAATGACCAACGCGGATGATGAAATAACTACGATCAGTCGCCCATTAACATGTGAGGAATGCACAAAACACAAAGAAGTTGTGGGAATGATGCCGAGAAAAGGCCCTTTCCAACCCTACTGGGACAACTTGATGCTGCAGACCTCAGTGTATAATCTAGAGATTAGAGACGCGTGGCAAATAGCCCTCCTTACTATCCCCGAGGAGTTAAAACCAAAAATGTCACAAGAATTGAAAACCGGAGAAATACTGATTAAACAAGAAGGTGAGGATGAAAAAGATATATATGAAAGATTAAGAGAAGCTCTGCTCGAGCTAAGGGGACCGACACACGCCGAATGGAATAGGATATTAGAAATAAAACAAGCGAATAAAGAACCATTCGAAATATATGCGGAGCGTTTGTGGGTTACGTATAAAGAGCATTCGGGCTTGGAAGATGCACAGCGCGATCAGGAAGTTTTACTACAACTCCTGAAAAACAATGCAGGGCATCATATCCAACAAGCGCTGATACATGGAGCCGATCCATCAGAAAACACCTATCGGTCACTGGTAGATTGGGCTTCCAAAATAGAGACTCGACTTAAACAAATAAAATCTCATTCAGTTTCAACAACCCAATGGCTCGCCGAAGGAAAAGGCGCGACTACCTTCAAGCTAAAACCGCGGCCTCCCTGCCAGTATTGCAACAAAAACAATCACGCGACCCAAAACTGCTTCAAGTTACGCAGGGAAGGAGGCAATCAGAAAGTGCATTCTAAAACTGACAGTGAAATCCTGAAAGAATTGGAGGAGCTGCTTATCAAATGCAAAGCCCCCGAGGGCGATGAAAACCAAACAGGCGAACCCTCTAGAAATCAAAACGACCGATGCAAGCGCTTGCAAGCAGATATGATGGAAGTGCTCAGAAAATACAATCCCCAATAGGGGTGCGTGGCCTCCATTGCATTAGGGAGCATTATCCAGAGCGGCAACCGAATTAAAATAAGAGCTAACCTTGGAGGCCGGTTAGTTAATATTCTTCTTGACACCGGAGCCGCCTGTTCTTGCACTAATATTTTAATGCCCCTAAGCAAACGAACGATTCAAATTCAAGGGATAAACAACTCTTCAGTGACAGCGATTCAAACACTCCCGATCCGACTTGATTTAGGCGTTGTAGTGCTAAATGAGCCGTTCTGGTATTTACCAGATAATAGCGAAGGGACTGTGTTGGGAATGGACATTATGAGAAAGCATGGCTTTGTTATCCACTGTTTTGAAAAATTGATCGAGGTGCAAACTAACAAAACAACCAAGACATGTCAGAACCAGAAGCAGGCCACCATTATGTCCATATCCAAACCAGACCCAGTCCAACTCCTCATCAACAAACACACTGATGTGTGGGCGAATCACGAGCATGACTGCGGCCTCATTGACTTTGAAGTGTGCATCGAGGGAGAGCCCCCTCCCCCGCAAAAACAATATCGCATCAAACCAGAGGCAGAGGCCGCTGTTCATGAAATAGTGAAGCAGCTTGAAGTGAGAGGGGTGGTTCGGCGATGTTGTTCAACAACAAACTCTCCGTGTTTACCCGTACCAAAACCTAACGGTAAATGGCGTCTTTGTATCGACTACCAGCGCCTTAACAGAGTTCTGCCTAAGGCAACTCCGATAGTGGCAAATCCTTCGACAATCTTATCACAAGTTTCAACCAATGCTTCGTGGTTCACAGTGCTTGACATTAAAAATGGCTTTTGGTCTATTAAAGTCAAACGCGAAGACCAGTGGAAACTGGCGTTTACTGTGAATCAAATGCAGTATACGTGGGAACGAATGCCACAAGGCCTTCATAACAGCCCAGCCATTTTCCATCGAGCGGTGGCGGATGTACTCGGTCCCTTGCTAGGGACTGGTGAAGTAGTTCACTATGTAGATGACATCTTGATAGCCACAGAGGAACCATTCGAGAACCACTTGCAATTGGCTGACAAAGTGTTGCAGACGTTAGGTGATGCAGGATTCAAAATGAACAAAGACAAAGCTCAAATCGCACAAAGGGAAGTACACTATTTAGGGTATTCCCTGACGCAAAATCATAAAGCCTTAACGGATGACAGAAAAAAATGTATCGCCGAACTGCCCCGACCCCACACTTTAAACTCACTGCAAAAGGTATTGGGTACAGCAAACTATTTACGAGACTTTATTCCCGACTTTGCAAAAACCGCAGCTCCCTTATACTCTCTCTTGAAAGGGAAAACAAAACCGAACGATGTCCTGGAATGGACGGATTTACACGAACAGGCGTTTACCGATTTAAAACAACGATTGTGCGCCGCGCCAGCCCTGGGTTTGCCCAACCCGTCAAAAACATTTCACATCCAAGTAGATGCGCATGAAATTACAATAAGCGGAGTTCTAGCTCAGGAATGTGGCGGAAAACTACGCCCAATCGCTTATTATAGCCGGAAAAAATCACTGGTGGAGCAGGGATTCGATCCCTGCACTCAGCATGTTCTCGCGGTGCATTGGATGTTAAAAACAACGGAGCCCATGGTGGGGTTTCAACCTATTGTTTTGCACACCATGCACACGCCTGTACGCATGCTGATACAGGGCCGAATTAAAGGAGTTTCCTCTCAAAGATTAGCGAGGTGGCTAGCCGACATTCAATCACGCGAAATCATAATAAAGAATACGCGAATTCTGCCACATCTGCTTGGTGACGTTGAGGGACACCCCCACACGTGTCAGCCTGAACAAGAGACACAAAGTCTCGTATATGACCGGTTGTTGCCAGGCCAAGTGCAGGTATACATAGACGGATCACGATTTTGTCAAGATGGTCATTTCTATGCAGGCTGTGCAGTGTGGTCCCCCCAACTTGCAGAGACAGATGCGAAACGGCAGCTATTATTCAAACTGCCGCCTAACATATCCGCACAAGAAGCTGAGCTCATTGCATTGCTTGAGGCGATCAAAGCACACCCCGAACCGCTTTGCGTGTATACAGATAGCCGCTATGCGTTTGGGGTGGTAACTGATTTTATGGCTCAATGGCAATTGAGGAATTTCCTCACTTCTGCCGGGACACCTATCAAGCATTTCAACACCATAACTGCAATTTGGAGTGCGATACAGATGCACGAGAACCCCGTCTCTGTTGTGAAAGTGCGCGCGCACATAACCAAAGACCCGGATGTGCACGAGAAAAACAATAACATTGTTGATCAAATGGCTAAGCTAGCAGCCGTGAAAGGCGAGCAATGGAAAAACGACACATCTGTATCTGTAGCCAGTGCGGTTCAAGTCACTCCAATCGACTTAATACAGTATCAAAAAGATCTGTGGGCTTCTGATGGAGAACTTGTGCCGTACTTAAAACATGATCGGATGATAAGTGTGGCCGAAGGCATTATTCTCCACGATGGAAAATTTGTCGTTCCGGAAGCCCTCCAAAAACCGGTAATCAAATTATATCATGATTATGCGCATGTGTCAGCAGCAAAAACAACCCAGCTGATACAAAACCAATTTTGGTGGCAAGGAATGGCAGCTGACATTGAGAGATGGTGTAACTCTTGTTTGGTGTGTGCCACAGTTAATCAAGGAAAACAAGGCCGAACGAATCTATGTAGGCCTGAACCACCTAAAGGGCCCTGGGAGTCCTTGCAATTAGACTTTATTGGTCCGTTACCCAGTGCAAAAGGGGGATATCGCTACTGCCTTGTGATAATTGACAAATTTTCAAAATGGGTTGAAGCAATTCCTACTCGTAATAACACCGCAAACACAGTGGCGCGTGTGATGGCGAATCAGATCATCCCTCTCTGGGGAGCACCAATTCAAATCGAATCTGATCAAGGGACTCACTTTACCGGACAGATCATGAAAGACATGTGTAAAATCCTAAACATCAAGCAGAAATTTCATATTCCATACAGACCACAAAGTTCTGGAATGGTTGAACGAGCAAATCGCACCATTAAAGAAAATATCTCTAAACAGATAGCTCAACACCAGAATCAATGGATTAATGCACTACCAACTGTTTTGACTGTACTGCGAGCAACCCCTTCAAAAGCCACGGGCATCAGTCCATACGAGCTTATGACGGGAAGGGTAATGAAGTTACCCATTGACCCAGAAATTTCCCCAGCAGATCTAGGGCCTCTCATACTTGCGACACAGCAGACAGTGTTAAGGCAACTGCAAGAAAGATTAAAAGTGTTGTACAACCAGGCTGACTTAAAACGACAACAGTCAGATATGGCCAACGACGCACATTTTAATCCCATCTCAGAGACAAAATTTTCAGAAGGAGACATGGTGATGATACGGGTGTTTATAAAACAGAATGCATTTTCCCCCTGTTGGCACGGACCATATGAAATTAAAGCTGTCTGTAACAGCTGTGTTGCAGTGACCATAAAAGGAAAATTAAAATGGCACCACATGTCTCAATGCAAATTGTTCAAGGGTTCTCTGAACTAATGTTGATTTTCTTTTTCATAGGATGGCTACTGCAATCCCATGGAGACCAGATGCCAGAACAGTATCTGGACCCACCTGCATTGAATTAGGACAACGAATCACCCTCACACATATCCTAGGATGCGGGAGATGGGTATGGAAATATTTCAAGGGGCCATCCACATCATACATTCCAATCACATATAAGGATATAGTTATATGGCCTCCCGGTTTATCGCCGGATCAAAATTGTGCAACACGAATTTGCTGTAAAATAGGGTCCAACCTTCTCCCAGACAGAAACATAACCGGATACACAAAAGCACCGTCACCCCACCATAACATTACAGTCTGGTATAAACTTAAAGAACACCCAGGATCTAATATTGGCAGTATGTACACTATGTACGAAAACAATAATTATGGCATTGATCCAAGATCATGTTATTCTATCAAGGATCTTGAACCAGCGACATATAGATGCACACACACAATAACGCATAACAAAACCCACTTAACATTCACTGAAATGTTATTTAATTTGACACAACCTCGAATAGAAAACAAATTAAAGACATTTGTTTGGACCGGAAGAAAAGATGGTACCTATTGTGTGGGTAAATGTGAAGCAAGTTTGGACAATTACACAAGCCCACATAATTGTTCATGGACTCTACATCACTGCTTCAATTTAACCACGTGTGGATATCAAAAACCCACACAGTGCCCAAAAACCTATCCCACCCCTCCGGGTGGTTTGATCAAAGGAAATGTAAATAAAACCTTGCTACATGATGTTAATTTGGTAATAGCACATGTGACGTATAACATTTCTAATATTTTATCTGCGTATGTGAAACATTGCAATCCCAATGATAGAACTTATACATGGCTACAGTCACGCATCGATGATTTAGTTTCTGATTACAAAAACAGACTCGCAGTCCAAATTACACCTGTCCGCACAAAACGAGACCTGTTTGGAAATATAGCAGGTCTTTTTGGCTCAATTAATTCTATCTCCAACACTTACAAAATTACCGGACAATCTCAATTTTCAACATGGTTGGCAAACCAGGTGGCCACTGGTTTCCAACACATCACCAATAGTAATGAAAATATTATTAAAGCAGTCAGATCTGAAGCGCAGGCGCTTCTAATGACTAGTCAAACAATTTTCAATCAGACCCGTACCATCGAGCATGACTTAGCCTGTAGATTGTATGCACAAGATTTGTTCACTACTGCAAGACAAGAAATTTTAGATCTTCGTCTCCATAAGACACCTAGGCATGCCTTGAATGATCTCATCGACATTTTAGATTTGCATAGATGGCTCACATCTGAGAAGATGAGAAATATTAACTATCCTGAATTATTGTCTACTTTAATGTTGTATACTGGAAATGAATGTGTTGGCTGTATTGGGTTTTTTGCCAATTTTCCTTTAATTCACCCAGATCAAGTTTATCAAAATTCCACCACAATACGGTCTATTGGCGTTGTTGTGAAAGATCAAATTATCAAATGGGACCACCTGATGGGGTATATGACTTTGAAAGACAATGAAACCTTATTTACCACTCGCACCTGTTGCCATGAAACATCTAGTTATGTTATTTGTACTTGCAACACCTTGCAACCTTTCTCCCCACATGATTCCAAGCTCATCAACGTCCAGTCATTGCATGGCCATTCAGATGCTGTTCAAGTCTCTCACACCCAATGGTGCATCGTCAGCGAGATGAATTCCTTCAACTATGGAGGCCTGACATGTCCGGCAAATCATACCTTCTGCTTGGAGGTTAAAGAGGACTTTTCAATGGGACAGATAAACATTCTTGGCAGGATACCACTTGATACAGAAATTTCTCCCTGGTGGGAGGACACTTTTTATGAACGAAGTACACAAGATTTGGTCAACACAATGGACTTGGTACGAGAAATCATTTTTAAGACTGAATACCATCTTAACCAAGCACAGGTGGAAGCAAGCCTGGCTAAAAGGACTGCAGAAATCTTGTCCAGTGCCTCCACCCGCTCAGCACAATATGCTTACTCCTGGTGGGACTGGATGTTCCGCGGATGTGCCATTGCCAGTGTCCTTGTTTTGTTGTTTTCCATCTGCCAATGCTGTTATTTCAGATGCCTACTCCGAGCGATGCGCAGTTCCACCAACATGGCTATCGCACTAAGCCCACTACAAGTGCCAGTTCTACAGAAACTGTAAATGGACTTCAAAATCCATGAATGGCCTCTTGAGGACTGATTCTGCCCCCAAGTGGCCAGGGGTGGAGTTGTAAGACTGTATTTTACTGGATTTTAATCAAACAAACATCTCTTGCAATAAAGTCATAAAAACTCTGGAATCTGGGCAAGGAGACACGAGGACACCCTCAGAGCATCCTTCTCACCCCCATCCCTCTCCCCTACTGGTGTTGTTTTTTAATTATAATCATTCAGGTGTGGTTGGTAAACTGGTGAACTCTTTCAACTTTATTTACCCCAAACAAATTGATAAACCTTCGTCGGGAGTTAACCCAGAGACCATTCTTGTGTTTACAGATGTTAATGAAAAGATAAACTGGTGAACTCTTTCAACTTTATTTACCCCAAACAAATTGATAAACCTTCGTCGGGAGTTAACCCAGAGACCATTCTTGTGTTTACAGATGTTAATGAAAAGATAAACTGGTGAACTCTTTTTGCACTATTTACCCAAACTCATTGATAAACCTTTGTAGTTAATTAACTCCGAGAACAAAGGACATTCCTGGGTTCACAGATGTTAATTAAAAGATAAACTGGTAAATGTTTTTTCTCTCCTAGGGATGACAACCCCTAATAAAGATCTCTGGATAAACTTTTTCACCCCAAACAAATATGTGATTTTTGGTGGTTAATTAAATCTGAAAGCCTAGTCAAATATTTGGGTGCTAAATATTCATGACTGTGTCATAAGATGTTAATGGGTATTTAAGGAGTCTTGGGAAACTACTTGGGGAAGCTTCTGTAGCCAGACTTCCCGCACAGCCTTTGTGTGTCTCTCATATTGCCAGGTATGCTGACTTTATCAAATTATTTTTAACATTGTATTTGTACTTGTGTTTATATGTTATGCTGATCAGTTGTGTTTATATTCCTTTCGATTCAATTTAAATGATGTTTTTACCTGCCTGGCAAAATAAATGTTAACCCTTTTGATTAATTCTGGAGTATTCTGAATTCATTGTATCCAGTAGATTAAGTGGAGCCTTTTCGCTACCTTTATGGCGGCATAATTATGGAAATTATTAGACCCATAGACTATATGTAGGATCGCCCCCGTAGTTTGGAGATCTTTTTAATTCTATAACCACTGAGACTAGCAAGTTACGGATCTTGATTAAGTGAGATGTTTTCTTTTGGCACGAGTTAGTATTGTACAACCAGCCTAATTAAATATTAATTCATCCCGTATCCTCTGACTAATTTCAGAGTGTCTTCCATTCTGTCCGTGAGAAGAGACGCAACCCGGGGCGTTGAACTCTGAGCGGCGATTGGCCCTAATGAACGTACAATTAGAATATCAGACCCAAGAAAATATCAAATTCTAAATTATATCACAACTGCAAATATGATCAGCTAAACGTGAATGGTGAATTGATAATAAAATAGAATTGGAGTCAGATTAAATTATGCGTAAAGTCAGAGGTTAAATTGGTCAATAAATTTTAATGAAATAACAACTTTTCCAGAAGCGTCCGAAAAGACATACACGCAGATACCTTCGACCACAACACTGGATTCCGTCATTGGGCCGGTGGGTGGATTCTTACAATATAATATATTACATTGGGTATAATATAATTTTTTATATTCTGAATGCCTTCGCCAGAATTCAAATGAGCCATTTTAATCTAGATTGATTCCAAGATTACAGTGAGAATAATCAAGATTTTAAAAAATAATCTATGCTATTTTTTAGTAAACCAGTTAAAAAAGCTTCCGGTGAGCTGTGATCCATTATAAAATTGGTGCGTTTAAGGTCTTTTTTCTTTAAAAATCAATTATCTTCACTGCCTGATTGATATACGATATAAAGTGGGTCCCCAAATGTACAAGAAACACTGCATTAAATTACATTTTTCCATGCCATGTTTTTAAAATATGAAAATGTATTTTACCCTGGTATTTTCAATAGAGTTTCTGTGCTAGCCTGCTGATCCTGATGGCGTGTGCGTGTACATGGCTTTTTATCTCGTTTTTACACTTTAACTACTAAATGAATGCTGAAGTCTATTTAACTGATTATATTTTAATTACATTACAACATCAATGGTTTAAAAGGAACAGTATAAAATTGAAAAAAAAAAACACACACTGACCGTTCACCGGAAGTTTACCGATAGGAAAAAACACTAGCTCTGCATATTCCCCATTGTAAAATGTTACATATTGAACTTTACAATTCAATAGCAATTTAATGTTTGAAACATGTTTACTCTAAACATTTACAGTATATATAAAATACAATGCACAAAATTGTATGCACAATGATGAAAACTTCAAAATGATTGCAACAAAAATATCTCATACCATTCATTATTTGCCTATTTTCTCTATTCACTTTTTTGTCAATTGTCAGTAACTAGTGTTGATAATATGTATTGCTCTACCAGGGCATGGGGATTCATCAGTGTACAACTATTGTGCTGCTGATCCTTTGTGCTTCATTGTACACTTACAGTCATCCAGCAGAAATAAGGAGCCAGTATGAGCATTTCCTCACCCGGCAAGTCTACAGAGGTATAACTGAGCAGATGAAGTCAGCACCTTCATTCAGGCGAATGCCAACCATGTTTGAGCAGTTGGTAATTGGGGTGGAACTTGGCAAACTGATAACAGAGAGTTGTACATGAGCCACAATCAACTCACTGTTATTACCTGTACACTTTGATGCCTAACTTTTAGATACAGAGGAAAGGAGTCGAAAGATGTAAGGGCAACACACTATGAAAAAGGTGTTATTATAAGTTAGTCTCGTATATAAATTTACTGTTCATCTGTGCTCTTCTCATTTTGTCTTTTCAATGCATGCATCACTTCAATGTTAATTGATTTATGTGCATCATGTGTCAATGAACAAGCAAACTCAACATCCACAAAATTGTAAAAGATAAAGCCTTGGTGTCTGGATATGCAGTACTTTTTTAAATGTGATTTACTCCTGTGATGGCAGCCATTAGTTTTCACTGTCAAAGAAAAAAGAAACAAAGAAAGAAAGGAGAAAAAAAGATACTTGAAAATGCATTAATGGAAAAATCATAAACACATTTATAGTTCCAGAAAAAAATTCTATTTCAAAAAGTATTTAATATGAAGTCAGCATATTGTCATCAAGGAATTAACTTACTGTACATAACTTTTAATTAAAAGGCACCTATGATGAAAATTTACTTTTGTAAACTGTTTGGACAGAACTGTGTGTAGGTATAGTGTGTCCACAGTCAAACTGGAGTGATATAAACACAAGTCTCTTTTTAAAAATTTACTGATGTTGCAATAGGATCCAAATCCCAGTGATTTTGAGGCCCACCGCAACGTGATGTAGGAGTGCGGTTTACCCTGCCCACTGCATTGATTGACAGGTGCCATGTCTCCATAATAAAATGTCCACAGAACATTTTTTGCAAAGAAACTGGGATTAAAACATGTTACAACTCTCTGTGATCAGCTGCACCTCGATAATTAATTAATAATTAAAAGTTTAAAATGTTTTTAAAACAGAGCATGTTTTTAATAAAGAGTAAAATCGTTTTAAATTCCTAACCGCTATAATCACCACGGCCACATGGTGTCAGCAAACAGGCATGTGTGTGTGTGTGTGTGTGTGTGTGTGTGTGTGTGTGTGTGTGTGTGTGTGTGTGTGTGTGTGTGTGTGTGTGTGTGTGTGTGTGTGTGTGTGTGTGTGTGTGTGTGTGTGTGTGTGTGTGCTGCAAATAGCATTTGTCTGTGAGACTTATCATTTCAGAGAGGCTTGAATAGACTTCACCACAAATACATCAAACGAATCTAATTGGTATTTTTGATTTTTGACTCGTGACCTTATTTCAGCTTCATTCGTGTCTGTCTCTATCACTGACGGCTGTTTATCTGATGTAAAGCAGGAGAAGCAGACGTGCAATTCGGAGCAGTGGGTGGGGAGAAGCAGCTCATTTAGCCACAGGCTACTAAAACAGCTACATTGTCATCACACCTAAAATGTGCAGATTCTACATTATGTAATAAATAATCTGATGTGTATTTTGAGCTGACGCCAAAGTCTTATCTTTCATCTTGTAAAAAAGAAGGATAAATAGGTGCTCTTTAACAGATTTTATAAGATTCTTCATGATTATTCATTCATTCATTTTCCTTTCGGCTTAGTCCAAGGGGTCGCCACAGTGGAATTAACCACCAACTTATCCAGCATATGTTTTACATAGCAGATGCCCTTCCAGCTGCAACCATCTCTGGGAAACATCCACACACACTCATTCACACTCATACACTACGGACAATTTAGCCTCACCTGTACCGCATGTCTTTGGACTGTAGGGGAAACCAGAGCACCCGGAGGAAACGCACGCGAAAGCAGGGAGAACATGCAAACTCCACACAGAAATGCCAACTGACCCAGCTGAGGCTCGAACCAGCGACCTTCTTTCTGTGAAGCGATCGTGCTACCCACTGCGCCAGCGTGACCCCCTTCGCTTGTATAATTAAATAAAAATAATGGACCAGTTTCTCCACCTGATGTATGTCTGTTTGTAAAAATAAATTAATAAAGTGCCCTGCTAGTCTACTTGTAGACTTGATTGTCGATCTCACGTCTCTCAGTTTTGTTAAAACTTTGTGTGTGCATGATTGCCTGTGTGTGTTTATATCGTTTATTAGGACATAAATGTGAATATTGATCTGGGTATTACAATGAAAACATGTTTGATGTGCACATTTTCTTGTATCCTCAATTTTTTTAAGGCTAAAAAATCATACTAAACTGTGTTTTCATTCATTCATTCTTTTTCTTTTCGGCTTAGTCCCTTTATTAATCCAGGGTCGCCACAACGGAATGAACCGCCAACTTATCCAGCACGTTTTTACGCAGCGGATGCCCTTCCAGCCGCAACCCATCTCTGGGAAACATCCACACACACTCATACACTATGGACAATTTAGCCTACCCAAATTCTTTGGACTGTGGGGGAAACCGGAGCACCCGGAGGAAACCCACCCGGAGGAAACCCACGCAGGGAGAACATGTAAACTCCACACAGAAACGCCAACTGACCCAGCCAAGACTCGAACCAGCGACCTTCTTCCTGTGAGGCGACAGCACTACCTACTGCGCAACTGCGTCGCCTAAATTGTATTTTTTGAAATAGAAAAAAATTACCACAGGGTTTCTTTTATGGTTGGGCTAGGGCAAGGGATTAGAATATACAGGATAAAAATAATTCCAAAGTTTCCATAAGCAGCAAACAAACGTTTATGTATATAAGCTAAATATTAAATATTCGAAGATGCTGTAAACTTTATCATTATTATGTAATAATTTAACAGTTTATTAATTATGCAAACTTTCGGGTATGAATTTAACGAACCATTTGTGCTTTCTGTTTTGTTTTTTTTAAACAATTTAATAGTGTGATTTACCTTGATCTGGTCAACGATCATGTTTGGCGTCTTTTATTTTGTAACAAAATAAAACTGAACTTCCTGTTTGTGTTCGGAAGGCTAACGCTGGCTTCACGTAGCCACTGAACGCGGATTCAGACAGACAGCTGCTGCTGCTCACCTCAAAACTAACCACAAATCTCACATATGAGTTTGACTGAAAACTAAAAGAGATAAATAGACCCGTTTCAGCCGAACGCTCCATCTGAAAGCTTTTGTTAGAGCATTGTTAGCTCTGTATTCTTATAAAACACCAGTGAAGTTGCTAACAGCTGATTGCTAGCTAGAGCTAGTGGTCATAACATCCCGAAACAGTAGCAGCAGCATCATCATCATCATCTCTCCACATGCTGCCGACCACTGAATGGAATAAATCTTCCTTCATTTGGACCATGGTGCCTCTTCATAACTGCTGTTAAAATCATAGCACTTAAAAGCCTGCTGTGAGTATTAAAGCCAGTTTAGATGAATGTCCATTGTCTGATGTGTTCCCCCTTGAGCTGTTGTTCAGTTTTGTGTTGTTTTTTGACAGCTGTGAAAATGATCATTATGGGTTATGATAGTTTTGGTGAGTGTAGGATGAAAGTGACACCCTATTTCTCATATATGTTTAATATATGTTTTTATTCTTTACTCAGGAGTGAGTGATGATTGTGTGTTGATGCCTCAAACAAGAGGGTCAGGACAGAGGGAGTGAGTTTATTACCGTCCCTTGGTGGATATCTCACTGTCCTGGACATGATGAGCCCACGGCGGAAGGTCACCAGGACTCATAGTTTGGGTGGAGGAACGTTCAGCTCTCTTGGACACGAGGAACCCAAAGACTACATCAATGAGCTCTCACATGAGGTGCTCTGCCACATATTCCGGTCAGCACAGCATCTTAACATCCCAACCAGTGCTCAAAGTGTACATCCTATCTAGGGCTGGGAGATATGACAGAAATCTCAAATCATTATATACAGTTCTCAGTGTAAAAGAGTACACCCCATTTTGAAAATGAAGATTTTTATCCATTTCTCAGTGAATATGGGAAATATATATTGGTGCATTTAATCAAAACAGATTTATTAAACAGAAATATTTA
The DNA here is from genome assembly GCA_903798195.1 of Danio kyathit. Taxonomy (NCBI): domain Eukaryota; kingdom Metazoa; phylum Chordata; class Actinopteri; order Cypriniformes; family Danionidae; genus Danio; species Danio kyathit. The sequence goes on from LR812532.1 coordinate 45,577,996, forward strand.
TTAAAATAATATTTTAGTCACAGAACATCTTTAGAAATGGAAAGATAATACATTTAAATTCAAGCAAAAATAAATTACAAACTACAACATTTCAACAATATTTTATTAAAATTTGATTTAATATTTTTCCCTAACATATAAACTTGGGCTACTAATTTTTGAACCATTATTGTAAGTTATTTTGTTAGATTAGCTCCAGATTTAGTTTCTGTACTGACTATACTATAAATATGCACAAATATAATATTGTAAAGCATCCTATAGAAAATATTAATTTAAAGAGAGATTTGAGGGAGTGTACTCATATATGCTGAACACTGCAATCCATTTCATATCCAGATCACAATGTAGTACCATTTTGTTGTAATTTCAATCAATTAATAGTTTTTTATATATATATTGACAACATGTAAAGGACTATTTTTATTTTATATTTATTAAGAATATACTCAGAAATGGACTCATTCATATGTGATAATATTTTCCACTTTATTTAGAACTTACATAAAGGGAAATATTTTAATAAAACATGTAAAAATAAACATTTTTATAAACAAATGATTACAAGTTCAACATAAAAATATAAAATGTTGCTAAATAAAATGCAAAAAGTAAAAATTGTGTGTTCAAGATTACAACTTTTTCACAATCCTGTTATTCACGTTTCTGTGTACATCCTCAAAACTGCATGTAATATTGTGCACTCATATAAATGATGAAAAAGTATTACCATAAACAATGTACTGTATCAAAATGTTGGAGTATATAATGAACCGATATCCTTTTTATTTAGTCCATAATGTGTGTGTATATATATATATATATATATATATATATATATATATATATATATATATATATAATATATCAGCATATTGCACAGCTTTACTCCTAACCGCAATTTCCATATATTAGCAATTTCATAATAGTTTTTTTGCGCTGTCATAGATTCAAATTGCAGTAATTTTCCCTTGAATTATGATGCATAAGTCCATCTCCCTACAGATACTTGCCCATGCAGGACATAATGTGCATGGAGTGTCTGTCACGGAAGCTGCGGGAGGCGGTGACTCTGTATTTGCGCGTGGTGAAGGTGGTGGACCTTTGTGCTAGCCGATGGTGGGAGTACATGCCCTCAGGTAGGCTCCGCTTTTAAATGGGATATGCCACTACTAATATCTAAGCTGGATTTCCAAAAAACAGTTGCAAACCAGAGTTTATTTATGGTGTGTTCACACTTGCTTTGTTAGTGTGGTACACTTAATAAGGATGTATAAGTTAGGCATGGGCCGGTATAAGATTCTGACAGTATGATAAACTGGGATAAAAATAACAGGGTTTTACGGTATTGTGATTACTGCTCTAAAATATATTCTTTTTAAATGTCACTGGTAAACGTTTTCCCCTTTAAACACTATATATTTTAATTTGAGAAACATTTAAAATATTTTGGAGCAGTAAAAATGTCAGGCTAAATAATTCAAATCAATCATTGACTTCTGCTGTCTTCATTAGTTTCAAAAACACAGATTTACAATTTAAAATGGCATCTTTGGTTATCTTTTCTTCTGGAGATACTGTTGTCATAAAAAAAAAAAAAAATCGTGTATATATTTCTATATATTAAGCTCGGGCAGTAATACGGTAATATGGTATACCGCTGGATCTAAAAATAGCAACGGTATCAGTTTCAATACCGTTATGCCGTCATAAAAAACAATGCACTTACAGTATATAGGAGACTAGTATTAAATATTAAATATTATTTATTTAATGCCTAAAAATGTGTATGCGTGATTGTCATCACGGGACAGTGTGGAGGAGAGAGAGAGGTGAGGTAAGATGGCGAGTCGCGCACCAAGTGACCTGGTCTCGAAAAAGAACACAACCTCTGCAGTTTGGCAGTATTTCGGGTTTCGACCGAACGAGAAGGGAGACATGGTAAATACGAACTAGAGATCTGCATTCCAGCTGCTGTACCACGGGAGCCGCGGGACCCGACCAGATTTCTTGCGATGCGGGAATACATTTCCGAATAAAGCACGGGAGCGGTCAGTAAACTCTGGTGTAATTTGAACGGGAGCGGGCGGTCTAACAATATCACAAGACAATTTGCAAATTGTGCAACAAACAGGTGACCGCGAACCTAAGGTCGCATATACGGTATTCAGTTTCTAAATGGTTTACGCACAAGCCAACAGTTTGGTGATGCTGTCTGAGCCTTACATCATCTTTTTTTTATTATGCACGGTAATACCGTATACCGAGGTTAAATAGGGAGGAGGTTTGACGGTATCAAAATTTGGATACCGCCCAAGCCTAATACACACACACATATATATATACTGTATTCTGTTGGAATGATATAGGAGAAAATTTTGGCGGATTTAAAACCTTGACTTTTCCAAACCGTGGTATGTCTTGAAAATGGTTATCGTCCCATGCCTAGTATAAGTGTGAACACAAAAATCATTAAAAAAATAAACAAAGGTTGCTGAATAACTGTCTGGTTGAACTGACATATGAGGGCAACATAAATATCTCAAGCAATCAAAACTGATGTCGTAAGATGTGACCACAAATAGGACCGAATGCTTAAAGGGGGGTACCATGTAATTCCTGCATTCAAAGTTTTACACAGTGGTAAACAATTTGATTCCCATGCAAATCATAGGCCACGTGTTAAAAAAACTATTTGCATGTTTGAGTATTTCTTTGTCAAAAATTGCACACTATAAAAGATGATTTTATTCTAATTATTGTTTTCAGTTTTATCTTTATATTTGGATTAAAAAATGACAGTGTGAATGCCAAGTGAACACACCCAAGTGAACTAATTGGTGCCAGATGGTTTCTCTGATATATACTTTTAAGAGATGTAGCCCTTATTATAATTTGACTTAAAATAATGTGCAATCCAAGCTATGACTCTGCTTCTGAAAGGTATCATACTTATTAACTTGATATGGTAAAACACTGACTGAGAGTCATTTTGCAAGTTTCTGCCAGAGTTGATCTCTTTACCATGTGTGTTTGTGTATTAAACATTTTTCATTAGACTTTCAGTTAGGGCTTGGCGAGTAATCGATATCGACATTCAGAACCTATAATCAATCTAATTTTTCCAGGTCAATCTTTTTCAATTACTTCCCCTACCACGTGTGGAGTCACGTGACCCTGCTCTGTTAAGGCTGATTTATACTTTGCGTCAAACGCACGGGTATGGTCCGACACCGTCTTCGTGAGCTCGCATATCCACGCACCTCTCAAAAAAATTTACTACATGGCTCATGTTTGCATTACATTCACAATGATTGGAAGCTGCTCCAGATATGCCTTGAGGCGGCATATTTTCCATTACATTAAAATTGTTATTTACATTAAAATATTTGTTTTCCAGAAGATTCAAGAAATGCACTGTTAAATATTATTTACAGGATATGCAAGAGTTATTTTATTTAGAAGAGATGCTGCTTATTTTCTACTTTTAATATGAAAAACATAAAAAAATTATAATTTATTTTGTTTCCAAAAGTGCAAGTTATTAATTTTCATTTTATGAAAGACAAGAGTGACTGTTGGTTTTAGGCGACATGTTTTAATTTCAGTTCTTCAACGTTGATGTTCAATGAATAATCTTAGATAATAGGTTAAGTAATCAAGTATTCATTCATTCAAAAATCTCTCACTTGTAATATGTGAGCATATTTACTGTACAAAACCTGTCAGTGAACTATGAGGGCAAAAAATTAAATAAATAAATAAAACAATTGTTCATTAATTTGTTCAAATGTTCAATTAATCAAGATTTTTATTTTAGGCCAAATCGCCCAGCTCTATTTTCAGTATACTTTGTGTTACCATAACTATAGTATACGTAAAAACTAAATTGATGCTTGTATCTATTGAACAAGATAGCCAGACTGAGTTTAGCCATGTAAATATATCAGTCTATTTGTGTATGAATGATGTAAAATTATGTGAATTATTTTTTAAATGGTAGTCCAAGTCTGTGAATCTAACACAACACCTAAAACCATAATATGTGTAGTTTAAGACACATCTACAGCAGTGGCCAGATTAGTTGAAATTAACTTTGAGCACAACAAATATCTGATAAAGTGTTTTTATCTACTTTTAATATTTGGTATGTTCACCTTCTTCAGCAATTACAGCAGCACATCTCTCCATAATAGTGTCAATATATTTCCTAAGAGCTTCAATACTAATGTTATCCCATGCCAAAGGCTTTCATTTAGATTTTGTGATGGAACATGATTGTGTGACCATACAGCCGATAAAGACTAGCTTGCTAGTTTGTTTGTAAAGAGAATACCCTAAATCTTCTTATGATGGCTTTATTCTGTGATATATGGAGCTGAATAATAACTTGGCAGATATTTAATTTGCTTGATGGGTATTGTTGTAGAAATACAAACTGAAACCTCTAAAAATATGTCAAGTGTTCGAATTATTAAAGCCACCACTGTAAATGCTGTAGTTTAAACTGACATGTGTATATCTCAGGTTTCACAGACTCCAGTTTCCTCATGCTGATGAAAAAGATGCCTGATTTGGAGCAGCTGTATGGTCTTCATCCACGTTACCTAGAGAGAAGGAGGGTCAGAGGTTATGAGGCCTTCAGTATTCCCGGTGTTTTAGAAGCTCTGCAGGCCTGTCCCAACCTTATAGTGAGTCCATAGCCATTTCATTTTACGGAGAAGGTTGTCAGTTATCTTTGTTTTCAGAAATTAATCGGATATTTGCACATCCAGGGTGTGGAGACGTCGCATTTGGAGCTGGTGGAGGCCGTATGGAACTACATGCCTCAGGTTCACATTTTAGGGAAGTTCAGGAACCGGAATGGGGCCTTTCCTATTCCATCAGAGAACAAACTCACCATTCCAGCTGCAGCTAAAATCCAGACTCTTCATCTTGTCGGTGAGTTTTAGATTGCTTTCATTATGCAAACTGTTTTCCATTAGTGCAGGAAAAAAAAATACAAATTTCAGTTAATCATTTTAGATTTTTAAGTGGTTCATTTGATTTAAATTCTCAAAAGATTATATTATATTATATTATATTATATTATATTATATTAGTGTAGTATGGCTGGGTGATATAAGATGTCAATCAACAAATATGATTTTGTCTCTAAACAAATTAGTGAAGCAGCCTAAAAAACACTGTTTATTTCATTAATATTATTCTAATAACAAAAAAAATCACTGCTCTTGGCTGAATATGTTTTATAATTGTTTTTATGCATGTAGAATTTATTTTATCTATTTAGAGTCTACATGTGTGTATAAACGGGGGGACTTTTACTTTGAAAGACCCCTATATTTTATATAATGTATACTTATTTCATTCATCCGAAAAAGAGGGGGGAGTTCTGTTTAATAAAGTTTTAACTTTTATTACATCTTGATTTGAGTCAGTGAATGTAGAATCGAATCAAGTCTTGAGCTTTGAATTGAATTGATTTGGGAAATGTCATCTGAATCGATTCCTAGCTTTGTTTTCCAATATACATCTTGCTTACATTGTCACAAACCATTCTGTTTTTTCCCCATGTTTTAAGGTGTCAATGTGCCAGAGATCCCCTGTCTGTCCATGCTCAGGCACCTGTACCTGAAATGGGTTCGCCTCACTAAACCTCAGCCCTTTAAAGACTTTCTCTGTGTTAACTTGCGCACATTCGTCATGAGAAACTGCGCAGGTCCCACTAATTCTCTTAAGTATGTGCCTCTTGTCACCGGTTTGGCCTCTGCCCGCAACCTAGAGCAGCTGGAGCTGGTGAGGGTGCCCTTCTTAGGGGGACTGATTCAGCATGTGGTGGAGGATAGCTGGAGGTCAGGTACGAGGAATATTTTGTTAATTCTTTATAAATAGAATCCCAAATTAGAAAAAGCTGGGACAGTATAGAAAACGCAAATAAAAAATGAAAGTAGTTATTCCTAAATTTACTTTTTGTATTTCATTGCAGACTATACAACAAACATTATTTAATGTGTTCCTCATGGTTTTTATTGTTTGTTTGTTTTTTGGGAGGGGGGTAAAATAAACATGAATTCCAATTTTGGTTCTTGCAACTCATTTCAAAAAAAGTTGGAACAGTATAACATTTACCACTTTGTAATGTTGCCATTCCTTTTCACATCACTTAATAGACATTTAGGGACTGAAGACACCAAGTGATGAATTGTTTCAGGTGTAATTTTGTCCCATTCTTCCTGCAAACAAGTCTAAGGATGGGCAACAGTATGGGGTCTTCATTGTCACATTTTGTACTTTAAAATGCACCACACATTCTCTATTGGAAACAGGTCGGGACTGCAGACAGGCCAGTCAAGTTGAAATGTGTTGCAGGTCTGAATGACAGGAAAATATGTATGTTTACAAATTAAATGAAGTTGACCAGACAAAACATGAAATATTTTGTGTTCATATTGTCATACAAGTCAAAGTAAAGTTGGAAATCACTACTTTCTTGTTTTATTTGCGTTTTCCATACTGTCCCAACCTTTTCTGATTCGGGGTTGTATGAGGCATACCACACTTGCTGAATAGAAATTGTATTATAGTCAAAATCTTCTCAATCTTACTCATAAATGATGGTTTGACTGTGTTTATGAAACCTTTCATAATTATTTAGTCATCTCAATTTGCACCGTGCCTCTGCATTTGGTGTAGACTGGGTGCCAATCACCTTTGGAAAGTAACTTAATGCTAAGTCATCAGTAATTAAACAATTGTTATGAGTGATCCAGTGAAATCATTCACTCAAACCAGTTTTTAATAACCTTCAAATTATTTTAATTCTTTAAAGTGGACTGAAGCAATTATATTTTTCATTGTCTTATTCTAGAAGATTTTGTCTTTTTAGAGTGGTATATATATATAAATATATAGATATGTATATGTATAGATATGTATATGTTGTTGTTGTTGTTTTTTTATACTCAAGTATTGTTTTGTCTAAGTATTTCAAACAAGAGAATTGTATGTTAAGTCTGAGACATTTTGGCTCTTCTAGGGGGTTTTCGCAATTTGCACACAATTGTATTTGGTGCCTGTAAAAATGCACTTGAAGTGGATCTGGGTTACCTCATCATTACTGCTGCTCGCAGGTAAATCAGTTTAAAGAACATTATAAACAAGCATTACCTGTGGAAAATCAGAGATGTTGACAGAATCTACTCTGGTTGTCCAGGTTGCATGAAGTTCGCATCCAGCCTTCCTTAACCAAAGATGGGGTTTTCTCCGCACTGAAGATGGCTGAACTGGAGTTCCCCCAGTTCGAGACTTTGCACCTTGGATATGTTGATGAGTTTCTGCTGCAATGTAAGTCATTGTTGTTATATATATATGAAAGAAAATGGTATCAAATATCGACATTTTTCTTGGTATCATATTGAAGTTACAAATTCCAATATCTTGACAATACTAGTGGGTCTTCAGATGAATTGTATGAAAGTGTGGAAGATCACACTTTATCTTGTGATAATTTTCCTCACAGTATCGAAAATGGTATCGAATATCAATATTTTTCTTGGTATCGTATCAAAGTTACAAATTCCAGTATCTTGACAACACTAGTGGGTCTTCAGATGAGTTGTGTGAAAGATCATATTTTTAGGTTGTGATACTTTTCCTCACAGTTTCGGAAATGGTATCGAATATCAATGTTTCTTGGTATCGTATCGAAGTTACAAATTCCAGAATCTTGACAACACTAGTGGTCTTTAGATGAGTTGTGTGAAAGATCACATTTTATCTTGTGATATTTTTCCTCACAGTTTCGACAATAGTATCGAATATCGATTTTTTTTTTTTTTTGTTGTATCGTATCGAAGTTGCAAATTCCAGTATCTTGACAACACTAGTGGGTCGTCAGATGATTTGTATGAAACTGTGAAAGATCACATTTTGATCTTGTGATACTTTTCCTCACAGTATTGAATATCGGTATTTTTCTTGGTATCATATTGAAGTTACAAATTCCAGTATTGTGGAAACACTAGTGGGTCGTCAGATTATTTGTATGAAAGTGTTTGATTCATAAAGATTGATTTTGTGATGTTTTAATGAACTTTACAAAGTAGTTTTTGAAGTTTTAGTGAAATGGGATTTTCAAGGCAGAAAAAAGGGAAAAAAATCTCAGGTTTCATTAAATATATTTTCATTAGTGTTTTGATGATTAACAGAAGCCAAAAGTTGGGTTTGGAACTACACGAGTATTAGTAAATGATGACATAATTGTTTTGGGGAGGGGTAAGGGTGAACTAGCCCTTCAGTTACCTGCTATGTTGTTTCACACAGGTAACATGAGCCATGCAGAGCTAGTGAAATACGGTCTTGCTGATGTGATTGAGAATCCAGGAATCATCACAGACATTGGAATGAAGGCTGTTAATGAAGTGTTTACCTCCATCAAGTATCTGGTTATTTATAACTGCCCACATCTTCACAACCCACACAACTGGATCACAGGTAATGGGTTCATCATCATCATTTGTGCATATGTTTCGTAAGCTGAGAATGATAGTTCTTAGGCTGTTTTATGTTTTATTTAAGAGTGACCATTTCCAGCTGCAGTGTCTGAATTATCTAGGGCCCTGTAAAATCTGCTTTATTTCATTCAAATCATTATTTTTTTTATAGCGTTTCAGCATTTTGTTCAAATGACATACTTTTGAATATTTTTTTGAGCAGAGGCTTCACAAAAGTTACATTTTTTAAATGATTAACTTAATGGTTTAATTTTAGCTTTATTTAAATAATAAACAGTGTTATTAATTCTTTAAAATGTAAGAATCATATTTTGGCAAACAAATGTTTATACAACAGGTTTAAGGCTGATTTATACTTCTGCGTCAAGCGCACGCGTATGCTCCGGCACAGCCTACGCCTGAACGCATAGCCCTCACCGTGGCCATCGTCATCCCTGATGCGCACCTCTCGGAAAATGTAACTACATGTCGCAACGAAGCTTAGCGCAAGCTCTGTGATTGGTCGGCTTGGTAGCGCTGACTAGTGTGGGCGGGACTGAGAGCCGTGCGAGTCCGTTGGAGTGTCGAGTGTCGAGTTCTGTGAAGGAGCTCCAGATGAAAAGCTTTGTTTTGTGTTTACCTTATGATTAAAGTTGTTGCACGTCCGCCGGTTCCCACCCCAAAATGAGCGAGTTTGAGCCACTTGTACATTAAGGAAGCATTCAGAAAAAACAAAACACCAGTGAAGAAACTCGACACAGAGGAACATAAGCACCTCACTGCCAGCTAGCGTTTCAGAAGTTATTACAGAGCAACAGAAACAGCGAGCAGAAGTATAAATGCACGGCAATGCGCAAGGCATGCGCCGTGGGTCACGCCGATCACTCGACGCAGAAGTATAAACCAGGCTTTACTGTTGAAATGAAAAGTTGTAGGTGCAGTGTGTAACAAGTTCATAAAAAAAAACCTAACTTGGTTCTTTATGTACATTCGATTTTCCATATAGTTAGCATTAATATTCACATACACTGTACAGCCTTTTTTTACTTTTAAAGGGGACCTATTATGCAAATATTACTTTTATTAAGGGTTTAAACGCAGTTGTGTGGCAATAGTTTGTGAATATAATCTACTTCTAATAGAAAAATGTATTAGTTTTCTTTTTTATGACCACACTTTATTAAAACAGTCTGCAGAAACACTTTGATTAACATTCTCCTTTTGGATATGTTATCAGATGGGGAAAGCCCTGCCCATTAGTGACAATCTCTCTCTTATTAGCATAGGATGTTAATTTTGTTTTTGAATTTGACATTATGGGCAACGCGGTGGCACAGTAGGTAGTGCTGTCGCCTCACAGCAAGAAGGTCACTGGTTTGAGCCTCGGCTGGGTCAGTTGGCGTTTCTGTGTGGAGTTTGCATGTTCTCCCTGCGTTCGCGTGGGTTTCCTCCTGGTGCTCCAGTTTCCCCCACAGTCCAAAGACATGCGGTACAGGTGAATTGGGTAGGCTAAATTGTCCATAGTGTATGAGTGTGGATGAGTGAGGATGGATGTTTCCCAGAGATGTGTTGCAGCTGGAAGGGCATAAAACATGCTGGATAAGTTGGCGGTTCATTCCGCTGTGGCAACCCCAGATTAATAAAGGGACTAAGCCGACAAGAAAATGAATGAATGAATGAATTTGACATTATGCTGACACACAGGCATTCATAGCTCCGCCCTTTTCTGAAAAGAGCACAATCAAAAGCACAAGAATTGAAAGCGACAGTCACCAAAATAGCACAATTAAGATCAAAGCCTAAAAGGGGCAGTTTCAAAGAGTTATGAAACATTAATTGTTGAATATTTTGAGCTGAAACTTCACATTCACACTCTAGGTACATTAGAGACTTATTTTACATAAAGGGGGCAAAATAGGTGCCCTTTAATCTTAAATTTCCCATATTTTTACAATAATACCTTACATAATCTGATTTTACAGTCTAGTTTTATTATAATCTATTTTAATTACAATTAAATCTAATTATTAAATTCTTTGGTAAATAAACTATAGTGTACATACTTGCTAAATAAAGTGAAACCATTTTTCACATTATTTTTTCTCTGCAGAAATCATATGTCTCTAATTGTCCTAGTCGGTGAACATTTATTTTGAAGCATATTGAAGTTTTTGTAAATGTCTTTTCTGTTGCAGACCACTCTCGCTGGAGTCGGCTGGTGGACCTCACTCTGGTGCGCTGTCATGCTATCAAGCTGGAGTCTTTCAGTCAGTTCATTGAGCTTCTTCCCAGCCTGGAATTCATCTCTCTGGACCAGATGTTTCGTGAACCTCCAAAGGTGAGCATGACACTATCGACCAATAAAAACAGTTACGGTCACTTTGATTACTTTTGTGGTAAATAAACTAATCAGGATCTTTCTTCCCCATATAAACCTCATCTATGCTACAAGAGTTGAAAAGTTATGAGGTATGCTACTGTTTTATTCACCATAGGGATGTGCCCGTGTGGGACTCAGTGCAGGCACTGGTATCGGTGTATCATCTGCCCTTGTTAGTAATCAGAATTCCAACAATGATAATGACAACAATAACAACAACAATCACCAGAACAATAACGATGCAAACCTCCCACCAAATAACAACGACAATCAGGTTGTAAATGTGCCTCAGCAGAACCACCGTGGCCCGGAAGGTACGTATTTAAAAAAGCAAACTACAGATGTTTACTACAAAAATATTTACATATTGTACTTTCCATTCATCAGAGAATAAAAAAAACTAGCACAACTTATACAAAGATAATTTAAATATGTAGATGCACTAGTCGCATTTCTAACATTTTTAAATAAATCAAAACAGGTTACTGAAGGATTATGTGACACTGAAAACTGTATAAATGGTTGCAGAAAATTCTGTTTTAGCCATTTTAAATATATTCAAATAGATAACAGTTGATTTTAAATTGTAATAATTATTACAAAGATTAATTTTTCTCTATATTTTATCATACACATGCAGCCTTTGTTATTTTAGGAGACTTTTATCAAAAAAACTAAATAATTAATTAAAATGTTCCACCTACATGTTTTGAATGGTGCTGTATGTCTAGTCTTTGATTAGTTTCTCGTGCCTTCAATCAGAGATTCCAGTTGTTGAGGGCATGGTGGCAGAAAACATGGAGCCCGAGCCGGTTCTTGTGGCTGCCAATCCACAGGGGGAGACCCAGAGTTCCAGCCAGACTCCAAACCCTTCGCTTGAACAGGACGAGGAACAAGCAGGTCTGAAGAAATCATATAAACACTCAAAAAATGACATGTGCTCATCTCCTTATTTAAATTAAGCTTAAACAACACAATCCTTGGGGTTTTGTTTGCAAATACTTAATTATTTTATGTTCAATCCACTTAAATTTGTAAAAAATTAACAAGTGAACGTAATTCCTTCATGTTGTCCCATCACAAATCAATTGTGTGGAACCCAGCATTTTGTACAGTGAATAATGCGAATGCGAACAGGCAGGGTGTGTTTGTGACATTTACATTTGTCTTTTATAACTTTACTCAGGGCCTAGTGGCGTTCAGACATCAGTGAAAAAGCCGTCTGTGGTGGTGTCGGACTCTGACAGTGAGGATGAGTACAGTCCAGTCAGGACTCCGGCTGCTGCACGCTCTCAAGGCCAGTACCCGGAGACAGAGGCCCAGGGCAAGAGCAGCACCGCTGGGACACCACATGGTAATGAATGTTTAAAATCCTCATACACAGAAATGGTTGATTGCATACATGTAAATCAGGGCTATACACTAACTTTTTGCACTTGTGCGCCTAACCCTTTTTTCTTAGATGCAACAGCACAAAAGTTTGTTGCAGGCAAAATTTTGACCACATTGCATTTAACATAATGCCCTTCACTATCTCTGATTGGTTTAAACAACAACATAGGCCTAATGTGTATCTGTTCTTTAACCTCAGTCACTGAAACATAGTTTTATTTATTTATTGCCCTTAAATGGCTGGTCGCACTGGCTGCAACCTCTGAATTTTTTAGTTGCACCATTGAGAAATTTGATCGTACATGCAACCAAATTGGTCACACTCTAGAACCCTGTAAATGGATAGTGTATAATGGCTCGTTTCCACTGAGTGGTATGGTACAGTTCGGTTTGCTTTTATGGCCATTTCCACTGTCAAAAGGTACCTAAAAGTGAACCGTACCACTTTTTTGGTACCCTTTGCAAAAGGTATCTAGCACGGCAAAAGGGTACCAAAAGTTGGAGCCAGACGTGCAACTGAATGCTATTGGTTTACAGAGATGCGTCATTCGCTCCTGCAACAAGCCAGAATGAAAACAAAGGAAGCGCCATGTTTTAAAAACACAGCCAAGACATTACACCATAATAATATATACATATAATAACGAGCCATTGTCGACCCGAGCTCAAACAAACCTTGTCGTCATCTTGATGAACAGCCACAACACCAAGAAGAAGTGCAGACTCTACCCTGTGCTCCGTAGTTTTTTATGAGCCCGTCTAAAGTACGAGCGGTTTCGCTTTCTCGCTTGAGCTCGCCGCGCATCTATATTAGATGCAGATGTTACAGTACTGTAGGCTATTTTGCATCATTGATCTGCAGTTATAATCAAATCATCTTCATAGAAAGGTTAGTAATGAACATTTATACACGCGTGTTTGTGTATAAAGCATCTGTTTTGTGAGAAATGCTTCTCATATGATATATGAACGACCCGTACAGCTTTACTTTGACATTTTCTCGAGTGAGAATGACATTAGCTGAAACTTTCTGTCGTACACCACGCCCACCAAAAGGGTACCATTGAAACGCAAGCCTGATAAAGGTGACCCGTACCATACTGTACCACTCAGTGGAAACGGGCGATTTGTAACAATGGAATGTTTTGCAATGAGCCATGCTTCTTGTTTCCCCATGTACAATATGTGAGGTATTTACAAAGCATTATATCCGCTATACCATATATAGTTGTTGTTGTTATTGTTGTTGTGTCATGTATTTTTCTAACTAACATAAAATAACATAATTGTGTGTGAATGATGTAAAAGCTGCATGTGACATCTCTGGGGACCTGTTTGTTCTGTTCTTTTAAAATTTATTGTATTTTATTTTACTTATTCATGGGGGGGTTTTGTGCATATGTTAAAATAAAAACGAAACATAGTTACTGCATCAGTTCTTAGTACAAGAAAATGTATAAATATATATATATATATATATATATATATATATATATATATATATATATATATATATATATGTATATATATATATATGTATATATATATATGTATATATATATATATATATATATATATATATATATATATATATATATATATATATATATATATATATATATATATATATATGTGTGTGTATATATGTGTGTGTATATGTATGTGTATATGTTGTATATGTATGTATATACACATATATATACACACACATATCTATATATATATATATATATATATATATATATATATATATATATATATATATATATATATATATATATATATATATATATATATTTAAGGCTTTAGGTTCAACTTCTATCATCTTTGTCCATATAAATGTAAATGTCTGTAATGTTGCTTCAGACCAGTATAATGCATCCTTGCTGATGTTTAAATTAGTAAAGAATTTTTGTAGGAAAAGAAATCTTTATCTTTTAATCCCCTGACTTTAGTTTCTCAAATTTTTAGCATCCAAATGTATCACAGATTTGTGTAAAAAGGTAATTACATAAAATTACATAAAATTAAAAACAAAAAATTACATAAAATAACATTTTTGTTAGTAACTCTCCTTTTTAACATTATTTAACTTCATAATTAATATTTTTAATCATTCAGTAATCTTAAATATTGGTGTTATTGTAAACATTTGCAAATACTGTATTAAAATATATTCATCTTTATCTGTTAAACCTGTTCTAATGTACCATAATGTTATACTATTAAATAAATAAACTTACACATAATTAGTTTATATTCCAGAGGTTTAAATTATTTGAGGCCCTTCAGCATTTTTTTTATTTTTTTTATGTTTTTATTATCAATTTAATTACATTAAAAGTTCTGCGTGTTTCTGATTAGGGGTGTTTTTAAAAATATATATGTTTAATTAGAATTAGAAATAAACTACCATAACCTGATTAAAATTATATACAGTAAAAAAAATCCAATTCTATAAATCACACTCCCAATTAAGTACATGTGAATTAAATAAAGAATTAAGTAATCATTAAAATAAGAATCAATAAAAAAAGAATTAAAATAAGTTTGGGAAAAAAACGAAAATTATTTAATGATAAACTAATCTAAATGATAAACTAATCTTAATAGCTGGAATATGTTAATAATGTATGTTGTATCCCAACAGGTAAAGGGAAAACTCCGCTGCGCAGACGTGGACCGCAGCCTCAGGAGCTCAGCTGTGAGAAAGGCTGCCAGGTGACCAGCGAGCAGATCAAGGCCGACATGAAGGCGGCTACTGAGACGGCTGAGCGTGGGGCCAAAGATAGAAACAGCGGACCCGCGCCTACTTCAAACTACTCTGCCGGCAGCTGTGTTTGCTCCATCCGCTGGAGAGAGGACTCAGCCAATCAGGACGACCAGGGCGAAGCGGGTGACATGGTTAGGACCCGATGCACATGCAACAGGTCTCGTTCCAGCTCTGAAAACAGGACTCGCAGTGGTCATGGTCTGCCAACAGGGGGCGACAACCATAGAGCAGAGGAGATGGAGGACAGGCACTCAAATGCTTCAGCCAGGACTCAGAGCTCCTCTGAGGGGCATAACAACAGGACATCAGGCCACTCTTCACATAGAGGCCCAACAGATGAGTTCCCTAGGAGACCCATCACTCGCGCCCGCAGCCGGCTGTCCTCTGTGCCTCTGGTTTGTGAGTCAGGTAAGAAGAGAGCTATAATACTTTTATTATGCATTAAAAGTTAAAAAAAAAAAAAAAAAAAAAAAAAAACGAGGCATGCTTTTGAGTGTGTAACAGAAGAGTACGCATGAACAGGAAACTGCAACCTTTTTTTTCATATTGTGATGCTATTACGCCCCAAGTCTAGGGGAAAACAACATGGGCATAAAAAACTAAAGGTTATGGGTGGTGGATTTCTGAGGGGAAACAAACAAACAAACAAAATTGTATGCAAAACATCCCCTTCGGTCGACAACCAAACACAGACACTCAATTGAGAGTAATTGAATAGATGTATTGCAGATAAAAGTAGTAATTTAAATGAGCATCTCTTCAGGGTGGCCACAGGTCAATATAACAAACAAAAGGATCTGCAAAGTAAATAAAATAAATAACCCGGAAGTCTTTAAAGAAAAATACAGGACGCACCTTCCTCCCTAAACATAAACAAAGTCCAAAGTAATCAAAATGAATAGGCAGGCCACCCCTACAAGCTCAAACTCTCAAAAAGTTGCAAGCATACATGGACATTTGTACAAGAATAAAGTTTAATCGTTGGCCGGAGGGGTATGGAAATCCAGGAGCTCTCCACTCCCAGCAACCATCGCACCAGAAACGAGCTCCTAGAAATCTGCTGGAAGTTTCCTTTCATAGCTCTCCGCAACCAGCAGCCAATCAGAGCCTGCTCCACATTAAATTGGGAGCCTATGGGATAACACAAAAAAACACAAGAAGGCGGAGCAAAGAAATAGACACATGCAATGAGCAACAAAAATAAATAAACTTTATTCGTAACACGCAATTTCTAGAGCAGAGATGCCTAAAGTAGGGCCCACGGGCCAAAGTTGGCCCATGGTAACCTTTGATTTGGCCCACCATCCCATCTGAGAAGAGATTTAGAATGAAGGTTGTGGCAAATGCCTTCAACAGAGATCGTCATTTCTAATTTATTTGTTTGTTTAATTGTTGAGCTACCAATAAGTCAACTGAAATGAAATGTTTCAATTAATTGTTGAGCATGAATCAGATTTTTAAAAATGTAAATACTGTCACATTAAATATTGACCTTAAGGACAGAGGTCAATACACAGGACATCAACGAGCAAACCAAGGAAAGGGAGGTACAGCTTGACTCGTATATTTAGCATTGAACACCATAGTGTTATAAATGTGTTTGTTTATGTTTCTATTGTAATAAATTCATTATAAAATGTAAAAAAAAAAAAAAAGGTATAATTATTAAAATGATTGAATTATTTTTTCTATTTATTTATTTATATTAATAAATTAGGAAATTACCTTGGCAGCTTTAATATAACAGTTTGGTATATTTACTTTTAGCCCACCCCCCCAATCAAGTTTGATTTTTCGCCCTTTATAAGAAAAAGTTTTGGCACCCCTGTTCTAGAGAAACACAATATTAAATGAGAAAACAGTGGGTGTGGCTTGTTTTTTCTACTGCAAGCTGATTGGATGTAGTAAAGTTGGCATTTCTATTAGAAAGATCAGGAAAAGGGTTTCAGAAGAGTTATACAACCTAATAGACACCTCCTCCTCACCATTTCTGTTGTGATAGCGCTGTCAAAATGGAGTTTGAAGGGTGTGGTTAAGTATGTTAGCCACGCCTAATACTTCAGATCTGTAATCTGACAATTTAACTGAAAACAAACAGGAAGTGCACTTTTAGATTTCAGTGAAAGATTACAAACAATGTTTTTCCTTAATGATATGCACAGGTTCACCACAAAACTAGCAATGTGAGTTAACAAAATCAGTATGTTATTTTTTATCTCATCTGTACTTTAAGCTTTGGGAGATTCTACTTTATCATAAACAGACTGTTCTGTTGCTTAGTTACGTGGCCTGTCAATCATCTCATCACATCCTCCACATTTCTTTTATGATTAGTTTCCTGCCTTGTTGGAAACAAAGTAGCATGTAAATTCGCCATTTGCAGGTCTTTCATCTCCGCATGTTTGCATAATTATACATTTAAAAGTTCATAATGACCAAACACGTCTATATTGTAAAAATTCACAATGTTGATGCAGATGAAATATAATGTGAATAACATGAAATGTTTTTCATCAGGTGAAATATTAATACAGTCAATCACTTTACCTACACCACTCCACTTAATCCTGGCTCTCATGCATTAGTTTTTTTTGGAGGGGAGGGCTTAAAACTTTTTACCTGTGATTGTAGTTCTTATCAAATTCACATCCAATGTACACAGATCTGCACTTCCCAATTTTGTAAGTCTTGTTTAAACATACTTTTTGGAACACTAATCTTTTTTTCGAATGCTATTTATTTAGCAAGCATAGTATGCAAATTGGAAAGCAGCAGTTGAATCAATTGAGCAATGGAAAAAGGCACAGTTGGGCAAAGGCTAACCCTTGTGGTGTGGCATTTGTGCATAGCATAAAAGCAGATGGAGGAATGCCGGGGGGTCTGGATTACTCCACTGCTAGTCTACTAAGGCAGCTATAGTGTAGTATATCTAAAATATGTTTATGACATTAAGATTCTGGCATTTCTATTTTATTTTATTTTATTTATTAAGGCAGCACTTATACATAGTCAGTTTTACTTAAATAATAGCATACTGTATTTTGGTTTAATAGTGACTTTTTTTCTTTTTTTCTTTTTTTTTGTGGCGGGAGTCTTGCGTTCACCAAGACTGCTTTTATTTAAATAAAATTACAGTAATAATAGGAATATTGTGAGCGATCATTATAATTCAAAGTTACGGTTGTTTTGTTTGTTTTAAATATTTACATCTATATAATATATTCAAGAAATCATTTAATATACTGTATGTATGTTGAAAGTATGTCTGCATGAAATTGGTTGCATTGAAACTCCCCAGATGACTTGAATAACCATATTTTAAAATAATTCATCTTTTTAGATTGATTGTGGTTGTTTTTTATATAGATATAATACAATTTCTTGTGCCAGAATCATACTGTTGTAAATGGTGTCTCTTTTGTGGAAACCATTATCTTGTATTTACAAATACAGAGACTTTCAAATGATTTTAGTCAGATTTAAATAAAATATTACAGTTCATTTATATTATGCCTCATCACCTCCAGAACTGCCCAAAGCAAAGCCTCGGACCGCAGTGAAAAGGAAACGTATGGCAGACAAATCCACCAGTACCAGTGACCCGGTGACTGAAGATGACCATGTGCAGGTGGGTTTGTAGTCTTCTTTTATTTATCTTGATGTTGTTTTAAAGGTTTAGTTCATCACAGTATTGTCATTCTGTCATTGTTTTACTCGCCCTCATTTTGTCTTGGAATGATTTTTAAAATGTCTTTCTCTCTATTTAATGTTTATTCACCCAAATACTGTTGGTAACTCTTTACAATAATGTTTTATTAAATATATTAACTAACATGAATAAACTTTACTTTGTTTGTTCCATTGTAAGTTCATGATGTTAACTCGCATTGCATTAACTAAAGTTAACAATCAGGAATTTGGATTTTATTAATAAATAAATGGTGAACAATGATTAGTAAATAGTAAATACATTACCTAATAAAACCTTATTGTAACGTGTGACCAAACAGTTCTTAAACCTAAAATAGAGAACAAAAAATCTGTATATACACTACCTGACAAAAGTTTTGTTGCCTATCCAGGTTTTAGGAACAACAAATAATAACTTGACTTCTTGTTGATCATTTGGTGTCTTATATGAAAGGCAAAGGCCTTTAGATTACACTTATTTTACCAAAATAAAACATGATCATGCCTTGATTTTTAATTATTTAATTAGGACAGTAAGGTCTGACTTTTCTGAGACAAAAGTCTTGCCACTTAACAGAAATAATGTACAGTAAAGAATATAAAGTCATGGTGCAGTGGAAAAAGAATAAATATTGTGTATGACTCCCATGAGCTTGGAGAACTGCGTCTATACATCTCTGCAATGACTTAAATAACTTATCAATAAAGTCATCTGGAATGACAAATAAAGCATTCTTGCAGGACTCCCAGAGTTCATCAAGATTCTTTGCATTCATCTTCAATACCTCCTCCTTCATCTTACCCCAGACATGCTCAATAATGTTCATATCTAATGACTGGGCTGACCAATCCTGGAGCACCTTGACCTTCTTTGCTTTCAGGAACTTTGATGTGGAGGCTAAAGCATGATAAGGAGTGCTATCCTGGTGAAGAATTTGCCCTCTTTTGTGGTTTGTAATGTAATGGGCAACACAAATGTTTTGATACCTCAGGTTGTTGATGTTGCCATCCACTCTGCAGTTCTCTCGCATGCCCCCACACTGAATGTAACCCCAAACCATGATTTTTCCTTCATCAAACTTGACTGATTTCTGTGAGAATCTTGTGTCCATGCGGGTTCCAATAGGTCTTCTGCAGTATTTGTAATGATTGAGATGCAGTTCAACAGATGATTCATCAGAAAAATGGACCTTCTGCCACTTTTCCAAATAAACAACTAGAAGTCAAGTTATTATTTGTTGCTCTTACAACTGGGATTGACGACAAGACTTGTATTTAAATACATTAACATTGATCTGTGAACATACTTTAACGTGTGAAAACCAGTGAAGTTCATTCTTGTCACGAATTCTTGTCACGCAACCTGATGTGTTATTGTAGAGCTTCCACAATAACACATCAGGTTTGTTCTTAAGCATTAAGCTGGTATAAATGAGTTTCTGTTTATGCCAGCTGATTATTGTTTATATGTTATTAAAAGCCATGAATAAATGAGAAATCTCGGATTAAAACATTTATTATTTGACCTCATTGCAAAAAACGTTTGAAGCATCAGAGTTTTGGGTGAATTAATGTCTTTAAAAATTGAAAACAAATGTCTTAATTTGTGTTCCGAAGATGAACAAAACCTAATAGGTCTGGCATAATATGAGGGTGATTAAATGAAGTTTTGTTTGGACGTGAATGGACTTTTAGTGCTATTACCTTCAGTTTGCCACTATTATTTTTGCATCACACAGGTGCTCAGCCTTAAATCTAAAAACCTGGTGGGAATTACACTGACAAACTGTGGGATCACAGACCTGGTCCTGAAGGAATGTCCCAAAATGATGTTTGTCCATGGTGAGTTTATGATAGCACACTAACATAGGATACAAGTTCCTGTAGTAATGTAAAGTTTGATTGTTTATTTTTCCCCCCCAGCAACACGCTGTCGAGTGCTGAAACACTTGGTGGTGGAAAGTGCCCCCATAGTGAACCGCTTTGACTATGCACAATGCAAGAAGTTGGACATGGAGCAGGTGCTGGACCAGATCTTGCGTATGCCTCCAGAGAGAAACCGTATCATCTACATGAGGCCAATGCAGCAGGTCAGCATTAAGCTGGAGTTATACTTTCGCCTGGCGCCACATCGCGCACATCCGCTGACTGCGCACGCACCTCGCGAAACGGACGACGCTTTTATACTTGCCACATTCGCTGTTGTGATATTCTTTAAAACGACAGGGGGCGGTAAAAAGAAACTGACCGTAAAGTCAGACAGATAAACAGAGAAGTAGAAAGTTTCCGTAACTACGTCATATCATTAATATCATTTAAGATTTTTAAACAAATTATTTTTATTGTTTTTATAACTTATTTTAATGATTATAAAGGTTTTTATAACATTCAAGATTTTTTTTAATCAAACTTTGATGCATCACTTGCTTTTGTTCATATCTCGGACAGTTCTACCTATCAAAGTTTATTAAAATATCAATGACAACAGAATGGGTTGTTCTACAAATATACTTTTATTATGGCAAGAATAAAAGCCCAAAAAAAAGCACACTTACTTAAAAATACAGATGTTTTTTTTTTTTTTTTTTTTGATTTAGCCCGCTTCACAATTCACACATTACAGTCTGGCTAGTTTCTGTCCTATACTTATGCTAAAAAGGCAATAATAGTCCAAACATTCCTGACCATTATCACCAATAAAGCCTAGAAAAACAGGTCATCAGTATATTGTAAACCGATAGGTTCATATATTCCTTTTTTTAGTTATCAAAGAAATAATTTGTTCCTTAATTGTAGTTTTGTAACTATTAAATTGTTTTAAATTCAATATTGTAATATATATCATTGTAAAACCTGTGAATGGTGGAAAAACATATTTCTCTAATTGTATATCTGGGTCTCCACTTTTGCCATGACCTTTTTTGGCTTTAACAAACTCATCTCTCAGGTTTTTCCAAACTTTTTAAAAAATACTTTTCTGATTAGTGTGTTCAGGTGTGTTTGACTAGTGTTGGAGCAAAAGTCTGCAGGGACACCGGCCCTCCAGGATCAAGTTTGCCCATCCCTGATCAAGACACTTAAACTGTCTTCCTAACTGTGCATCAAACCAAAACAAGCTGATTTTTAATGTCTTTAGTTGATTGGAGATTTTTAATTATTGCCCTGATGGTGGAAATAGGATTTTGTTTTTCTTAGAGCTCCTTTCTATTTTGTTAAGCTCTAATATCCGTCACTGCACTTCAGAAATGTGTCTTTTGGTTTTACTCATTGTGATGGATGAATAATGGAATTTGGCCTTTGTTCTTCCTCATATTTATACTCTTGTGAAACAGGAAGTCATAACTGGACAGTTTTATGGCTTGAACGTGTTTAAAAAATGAATAGGAACATACTTGAGAGATATTTTACTCACAAGTAGGTGTGTATTGCAGAAAAACAATAATCTGATGATAAAAAATATATATATATTGAAAAACAAAGTATGGCTATTTTATAGCTTCATTTGCTTATATTCACTATACATGATAAATACAATTATTAATAATAATAATGTTATTGTTATTAGTGCTGTCAAAAGATGAATCATGATGAATCGCTGGTGTTTACATTATGTATATGTGTGTTATGTGCATATTCATGAATATAAAAATACACATGTATATATTTGAGAATGTTTATTTATATTTAGAAATGTATTATTTACATATAAAACAAATGATAAGTAAATGTAAATATTTTGGTTTTGTGTATATATATATATATATATATATATATATATATATATATATATATATATATATATATATATATATATATATATATATATATATATATATATATATATATATATATATATATATATATATACACACACACACACACAGTGACACACACACAATATGTAAATAGAAAAAATTATTTTGGATGTGCATAATCACGATTAATCAGTTGACGGCACTAATTATTATAATTTATTTGATTATGTTGATTTTGTTTAGGTTTTTAGAATTCAGTAATTTTTGTACCACATGCAACCATTTTCCAGCAAATGTGTGGTTCAGATAACTATACATCTGTCATAGCTTAATACATATAATCTAACGATGAGCTATAATTCTTTTTGAGCCCTGTAAAAGCTATATAGGGTATTTAAGGCACAGTATGTTGCATTTATGCTGTTTTCAACATTTATCTCTAGATTGATTCTCTGGCTTTGGAGAAAAAGCTTTTCAGTGGCCCGTATCCATACCACATTGCTATAATCCACGAGTTCAGCAACCCACCCAATGTCAGGAACAAGGTGCGCGTTCGTAGCTGGATGGACACCATTGCCAACATTAGCCAGTGAGTGGATTGCATCATTCATAGTACAATACAAAACAATTTATTTGCACTTTGCACTTCATTGCAAAAATGATTCTGATTTTCTAAATCTATGTATATCCTGCTTTTTATATAAACAATTAAGAGGCCACTTGACATTTCTCTGTTATTCGTTTGAGTATAATATAATTTTTGTTTTATTCTGCAAACTTCTGATGACATTTTTTCTTATGTTTTCATTTAGAGCTGTTTCTGTTTGTAATAAAATAACAAAAAGTTGCTTCTGTTTATATGTATTTTTACACAAAGCCAATGTTTTAACTCATTTATTTGAAATTTGTAGGAAATGTTATCAGAGCTGTTAATTATATAATTAAAACAAACGTCAAAATGTTTAACACAAGCCATACTCAATAAATCCAGTAAATTTGTCTTTTTAATTTTATTTTTCATAGTTT
The DNA here is from genome assembly GCA_903798195.1 of Danio kyathit. Classification (NCBI taxonomy): domain Eukaryota; kingdom Metazoa; phylum Chordata; class Actinopteri; order Cypriniformes; family Danionidae; genus Danio; species Danio kyathit. The sequence continues at coordinate 45,601,507 of LR812532.1, forward strand.
TCATATGAAAAGCTTACATATTTTATTTCGTCTTGTTGCGTAGATTAAGATAAAATATTTGTTTATTGTTTTTAAATGCATATTATAATCTTTATAATTTTGTATTTTACAAAAAAAAAAAAGGTAACGACGATGTCTAGTTTTTGTGGCCTAATTCTTTAAACGTTTAATAATTCACAAAATAATTACCTTTCCAAATATGCATCCTGACTTGTCCACCAGATGGCACTGTTTTCTGACAATGGTTGACTCACCAAGCTGCTTTGGTTTATCCTTTCACAAGAGAACTCATCAAGTATGAATTCTTTCCGGAGGCCACACGGACGGAAGAGGATGTGAAGAAGTATCCCAGCTATCCCTGGGGCAGAGACATCTACACATTAGAGGGTGAGAGGAAACAGAGTCCTTAGAGACCAGATCCAAACCCCCCTCACTCATTTCCTGGTCCATGGAAACATGGTCATACTGGAGAGAGAGAGAGAGAGAGAGAGAGAGAGAGAGAGAGAGAGAGAGAGAGAGAGAAAAATTTACAGTCATATTTACATTTCCCAAATCCCTTACATGAGGTTATTTATCTTAAAGGGATAGTTCACCCAAAACTGAACATTCTTTTATCATTTACTCACCCATTACTTATTTTAAACCTATTCAAGTTTCTTTCTTCAGGAAACTTTTCTTGTCTGTCGCCTCACAGCAAGAAGGTCGCTGGTTCGAGCCTCAGCTGGGCCAGTTGGCATTTCTGTGTGGAGTTTGCATGTTCTCCCAGTGTTCGCATGGAAGGGCATCTGCTGCTTAAAACATACTGTATGGCAGAATTGTTGGCGGCTCATTCTGCTGTGGCGATCACTAATAAATATAGGAACTAAGCCAAAAGAAAGTAAATGAATGAATGAAAGAAGTTTCTTTTCTCTGTTAAACCCAAAAGACAATATTTTGAAGAAAGCCGGAAACCTGTAACCATTGACATCAATAGGATTTGTTTTTTCTACTATGGAAGTCAATGGTTACAAGATCTTTTGTGTTTGACAGAATATAGAAACTCATAAAGGTTTGGAGCCACTGACTAACTAGTGAGTAAATGTACATGTTTGGGTGAACTATCTCTTTAAGGCAAGACACTGCAGGTGAATATTGTAATTAAAAAAAAAGTAGTACTGAGCAAAAATGTATCACATTAATCATATCCAAAACAAAAGTTTGTTTTGACATACGTTAAGAGTGTGTACTGTGTATTTTCATTATGTATATATAAATGCACATATGCATGCATATATTTGAGAAATATATATTTATATTGTTCTGTAAAGTGTCACAAAAGCATTTAAAAGTATATTTTGAATGTGTTTTTCTTTACATTAGACTATTAAGAGACTTAAATTTGCCGTGAAGTGCTTCGAAATTTATATATAATAAATTTATATAGATTTTTATTCGATGTTTGACGTAATCTCAACCAAAACATGAAGGGAGGGTGGGAGTGTAGCTCCTCCCCTTTTTTTAAAAACAGCCAATAGCTATTTTTTCCATCACAGCTCTGCCAGTGAGAGTGGTTAAGCTTGAGTGCATCAAATGAAAAGTGTCCTGAAGGGGGCGGGCATGAGATACTAGAGACATTTGATTGGTCAAGATATGATGAGAGACTGAAGTATGAGGTATCGTGAATAAAACCGTTGATCCATTTAGGCGGAAGTAACAAACTACAAGCTCTACAGGTTTATATCAGATTTATATCCTCTAAACATGGATTTTGTCATTGTTTTGGAGCACACCAACTTATAGATATCTTAAAAACTAACAATACTGATCTAAAAATCTTTATTTTAATTTCATGGGACCTTTAATGAAAACTCAAAAAAAAAAACTAAAATTGAAAAAACATGGTTTTTACCTGCTGTGTCTTGCTTTAATTGTTGAGAAAAGTTGCAGGCTCCATAATGTCAAATCAGCCTGTAAGTGTGTGCAGGATCCCTTTCAGTCTTGAAGGAATAAAAATAGTAATAACATTCAACCTTTCCCACACTCCCTGTGCTTTAGGGGTCGTGGATGGGGCGCCGTATTCGATGATCACTGATTTCCCATGGCTTCGCTCTTTACGCACAGCAGAACCCAACAGTTACGCTCGATACGACTTTGAGGATGATGAAAGCAGTAAGTAATGCAATGTCTGTCAAGAAATAATAATGTTCAGGTGTTAATCTTTAACACATTGATGTTAAATGATGGATGCAGCCTCGCTCAGTAGTTTAGCATGAATCTTTTTTTATCATTAACAAAGTTTAGCACAACTCAAATGTAAAGTTATCATCGTTTTTGCTTCTTAAAAAACTAAATGTACATAAAAAAGCTTAAACTATTTTATTTTCAGCTTTATGCTTGGGATTTTTTTAATTAGTCAACAAAAAACTAATTACATACAGTGCTCAGCATATACAAGTACACCCCTCACAATATATCTTTTAAATTCATATTTTAATAGGAAGCTATACAATATATGTGTGCATATACAATAGATTAGTCAGTACTGAAGCCAAATCTGGAGCTTATCTAACAAAATAACTTACGATAACAGTCCAAAAACTAGTACACCCAAATTTATATGTTATAGAAACATATTAAATACAAATTTAAGAGGAAAAATCAAGAGAAAAATTGAAAAAATTTGTTGAAATTTCGTTGGTTGTAATTTTTTTTGCAATATTTTGCTTGAATTTAATTGTATTACCTTTCAATTTCTAAATATGTTTGGTGACTAAAATTATATTTTAATAAATATATCTGTTTAATATATCCGTTTTGTTTAAATGCACCAAAATACATTGCCTATATTCACTGAAAAATGGATAAAAATATTCATTTTCAAAATAGGGTGTACTCAATTATGCTGAGCACTGTAGAAACTTGAGGGTCCTTGCTAAATAAGTATTACTTATTTTAAAAATTTAATTATTATTGGCCTCAACGTTTTGGGTAGCTTTATGCATACAGTGATTGAAAAATCATTTAGGGTCCACTTGAAAATTCTTAGTTCCTCTGGATTTAAACCTAAAACATAATCTTGGTTTTGCTATTCTCATTCATTTAGAGCACAAAGGGATTTTTATTGTTTTATTAAATGTGTTCATCAATTATTGCCAAATTGCTTTCTTAACTGAATACATTCAGGTCAGTTCACTATTATTACCTGTAGGTAGATTTGATTGGCAGCAGAGGTTGGCATTTGATACAAATAATTACAACAATCAAATCAGATCATCACAGACCACGCAGGTTCCCACAGAAAACTCATCAGGTTAAAAAATAACCAAATACTTTATAAATCCTAAAATATTACAATTTATTAAGAGTGCCATTTGAAGATGGAACAAAGCTAGTTTTGTAACATTTTGTCCTGCTAAAAAGTTATAAACATTTGACCCGAAGAGAGAGGATGAGAACTAAAGCTGGTGATGTTCTGAGCAATCCTTAAAAGCTGCCTATTATACAGGAATTTCATACTCTTCGCATCACGTCATCTCTTTTATTATTATGACTTCTAAATTACAATATTTTTATTGTTATATTGGAAGAAATTTTATCTGACATTTACAGAATAAAACTAATATTAACATTTTATTCAAACACATACCTAATAAATCCAGATAAACTGAAGACAGTGGAAGACAAAATTATTATTATTTTAATTATTATCATTATTATTATTATTATTTATTTATTTATTATTATTATTATTATTATTATTATTATTATTATTATTATTATTATTATTATTATTACATTTATTTTACCAGGAAAGACACATTGAGATTCAAAATCTATTTTATAACAGCATCCTAGCGAAGATTAGGCAGTATACATGTCACATGGGTCTAACAGACAACAAACAAAAAACAGTTAACAAGAATCACACATTGACAAACAAACTATTCAAAACATCTACAAGCCTGCGCTTTAATTTCTAAATCATTTATACTAAAGCATTTATTGAAGTCAATTCTGTAAACCGCAACTTTGTTTGCAGATTATTCCATGCAAAAGATTTTTTTTCAACATATTTTTAAACATAATAAATTTAATAACTAATTTATTTTGTCTTTGTCATGAAGACACTGCATAATAGTCCTTAAGTGTTGTTGTTTTTGTTTTTGTTGTTCAAGCACTCCAAAAAATAAGTTTTGCTGCTTGTTTAAACTACCTATTTAAAATGAGTTGAATTAACACAATTCTTAAATTTTTGGGGGTCAACATAATTGTTTTATGTTCAATTTACTTAAATTTCCAAAAACAATTAAGTTAACTTAATTTGTGATGGGACAACATAAAGGAATTTTTTTTTACTTTTTATTTTAATTTTCATTGAACAAACCTTTATACATACAGTACCACTACTACTAAATTCTTGAAAGAGATGGACCATATATCAAAGTACTCTTGGTAGTACTTACAGTGAATTTAGCTTACTACAAAAGGCACTCAAAAGCCTACTCCACCCATCTAACATTGGTCAAATATTTATGGAAGGTTCATATAAAATAAAAGGCATACATGAATAACATTTACAATCATAATGTAGCACTGGCTGGGACAAAAATGTAAAGTTGAATATTGTGTACATGGACAATGAAACCAAACATAAAGGAATTTTGTGGAAGCCTACATTATTTACAGTGAGCCAAACTAAAAGAAATAAGAAATACTGTGATTTTTTTTTTTCTTCTTTTTCTGTCAAACATTACATGGGAAATATTTGATTGGTTAATTTTTTTACCATTAACAAAAAAAAAACACTCTTTAAAATGTTTCTTCCCATCAGCCACCATCTATGCCCCGCGGCGCAAAGGCCAGCTCTCTGCTGACATCTGCATGGAGACGATCGGTGAGGAGATCTCAGAGCGACGGCAGACATGTAAGGGTGTTTTCCAGCGCGTGGTGGTCGTCTTCATCCACTACTGCGACGTTCGAGGAGAACCAGTGGAGGACGACTACATCTAGATCTGAATAGCTGCTTATTCGTAAGTCCTGGAGACGCTGGAGGAAAAAAAAAGAGATGACAGGCTCTGAGAAACAGAGACGCAGGAAGGCATTTGCTAAATTGAGTTGACATGAAACAGAAAGAAAGGCTGTTGTCTTTTTTTTTTTTTTATGAGTTCATTCTAGACTAATGAACTATAGAGTTAATGGCGTCATCAAGCTGCTTTGCTTGTGGTCAGAACATGAATGGCAGTACACTTACCGTAAAGAAGGGTGAAAGTATTGTTAGCAGTTGCTATATTTGTGCACATTGGTAAAAACATGACAGAAGGCATATGAAAACACTTGTTTGGTTTTTGTTGGAGACCAAAAAAGTTTTTTTTTTTTTTTTTTCAAATCCAATCAGAGTTGTTTGGCCGCTTACTCTGTGTGTGTCTTCACCATTAATGGGTTTTCAGAGACATTTAGTTTGAGCATTTTCATATATTACTTTTTTCTCCCCCTTATATAGGTTGGCTTTTCACTATTAACCACATTGTGAGTCAGTTCAACCCAGAACCTGGTGAAGAGATTAAATATTGTTTTGCCCATGAGAGGAACGTGGTGAATAAATACACCTCATTTTTCTCCCCGTGGTCTTTAAAGAGCTTTAAAATTGTGGGACGAAGAATTACTGAGAGTATTTTATGCACAACTTTTTTTTTAATGTATTTTCCTCTAAGTTGAACCCACATTTGTTTTATTGAACTCCAGTAGAGTAGTTTTAAATCCGAAGCACGGTGGATAAAGTTGTCAGGCGTATCCCTTATTCATCTTCAGATGACTTGACCACATTCTCTTCTCTCCTCACAAACTTGCTCTCTTCATATGGTAAAGCATCTTCAAAATGATAACCTACACCAGAGGTTTGTTCGTTTGTTACACTATTGCAAGTTTCTGAACTGTTTCTTTCCTTCTTTACTAGTCCTTCACTTTGTTTCTTGACCCGACAAATTGGGAGTAAAATAAACTGCACAATGCGTTTTAACTGCCTGCTTGGTGCAGAATAGCTTTCACTAGATTGTGTTTGTGATGAGCGGTAAGGAAAACTAGTCTAATTTGGAGAGGATTGTAAGTCCAGGAGCGATTTGTTGCTTGAAAACCTACTTCTAGCTGCTCTACTTTGTCTTTTCTGGATGACCGACTCTGTCATGTTTAAAAGCCAAGAAACACCATGGATTGAATCTGCATCCACACTGAGCACTGCAGAAACACGTGTACAAAGTCTCTGTACAGATATTCTGTATTTAAATGATCTTCTGAGATTTGTTTTATATGTTTATATAAAAGAATAAATATTTCATTAAGACTCTCGGTTGGGGTTTTTTATGTTTGTTTATTAACATGTTTCATGCACCGTTTGTTTGCTTTTTTGTGTGTGCATGTATATATATATAGACAGACAGACAGACAGACATGCATGTATATGTGTGGCATGGTTGTTGGTGCCAGATGGGCTGGTCTGAGTATTTCAGAAGCTGCTGATCTGCTGAGATTTTCAGATACAACCATCTCTAGGGTTTACAGGAAATGGTCTGAAAAAGAAAATATCCAGTGAGCAAATGCCTTGTTGAGGTCAGAGGAGAATGTCCAGACTGGTTCGAGCTGATGAAAAGGCAACAGTAACTCAAATAACCACTCGTTACAACTGAATGCAGAAGAGCGTATCTGAATGCTCAACACGTCAAACCTTGAGGCGGATGTGCTACAGCAGCAGAAGACCACACCGGGTGCCACTCCTGTCAGCTAAGAACAGAAAACTGAGGCTACAATTTGCTCAGGCTCACCAAAATTGGGCTATAGAAGATTGGAAAAACGTTGCCTGGTCTGATGAGTCTCGATTTCTGCTGCCACATTCGAATATGGTAGGCTCAGAATTTGGCATCAACAACATGAAAGCATGAATCCATCTTGCCTTGTATCAACGATTCAGGCTGGTGGTGGTGGTGGTAAAATGGTGTGGGGGATATTCTCTTGGCACACTTTAGGCCCATTAGTACCAATTGCGCATCGTGTCAACACCACAACCTACCTCAGTATTGTTGCTGACCCTGCCCATCCCTTTATGACCACAGTGTACCCATCTTCTGATGGCTACTTCCAGCAGAATAACGCGCCATGTCATAAAGCGCGAATCATCTCAGACAGGTTTCTTGAGCATGACAATGAGTTCACTGTACTCAAATGGCCTCCACAGTAACCAGATCTCAATCCAATAGAGCACCTTTGGGATGTGGTGGAACGGGAGATTATTAAGTGAATTACTCACTTAACAGATTAACTCCATTACTGACTCATTCAGGAAGGAACAGCATTACTGTGTTTTAAGATGCTCAATTCTGGGACTTTTATCATTGGAGCAAAAAGGCAAACAATGTAATCCATATAATGTAAGTATACTTGATATAAACTTTCTTTTTTTTACTGGAGTTTGTGTTCATAAAAGTAGCATAACTTGCAATGATGTTGTTGGAATGACATTACTACAATTTATCCATTAGTAGAATCTTAGCTTGCTGTCAGATAACCTTTCTGTTGTCTTGACCCATTTGCTGTGTAGGAAGATGGACTTTTTCCACTGGGGAAGAGGGAAGCCACAAGCTGTGTCAGAATTCACATATACTCTCGAGTAGGTTCTTCTTTTGAATTAGCAATATTTTGACTGTTAGAAAATTATTTTTTATATAGTATAAGTGTCTGTAGCACAAATGTAATCCAGGCATACTGCATTCAACATGTGTCAGTTATATCTCTTTAATGCCATTCACAAATCCTCTCCTGGGAACTCATGGGATGGTCAAATGTCTATGAGAGACGCACTTAAGAATCTCAGGAAGTATTTTCTGATTCATGTACTTTTTTTTCTTTTCTTTTCACACTCCTTTTGTGTTTTTCACCAGCTAAAGGAAATAAGTAATGTTATTCATCATGTAATACTATATATTTTTTGAAGATCTTTAACTCTTTTGCTTTGTTTTCATTGATCACAAAACTGAAGTGTCTGTTCATGAAAGCGGTACAGCAGCCTACAACCTATATACAGTAATAACATAAATGTTATATTGTTTCACATCACAGACTCCAAAAAGATTAAAAATGCATATACAACTCTTACAACTCTGGAAATGTGAAGCCAAGATCTCCCACTTTTGGCTGCTGTTGTCTCGCACGGATGATGTAATTTGGAGCCAATTCTGCATAGACATCATCATGAAGCCACTTCCCAACCAAACTCCTGCTGATCCAGTCGTAAGTACACAATCATGACACCATGCTCCGTTTCTGTACAATTAAACAAATATTTGAACATAACCTTAGTGTGCTACTAATGCCACCAGAAATGCTACTTTTGCTTTTGTTTTGTTTTTTGTTTTTTTTAAAGTTTGCCTAAATTAAAATTTTAGTATGTATTAATGTCCTATTCTGCAGCCAGCCACTAGGAGGAGACCAAAATGTTTTGGCTTCACTTCTCAGGATGTGTTTCTTCTCATTCTTTTCTCTTTGGCTGCGTCAGAAACTGCCTACTACTCAGTAGGTACTGCATTTGAATTTACATGTAATACTCGGCTGTTATTAAAGTACGTTCTATACAGTATGAATGTGAGCAGTATGAATGGAACTCGGATGTACTACATCCGCCATTTTGTCATGATCATGTGACCTACCCTTTGTGAGTTGCGTCGCTTCCCTCCCGTTCATGAATTCTCTCTCGTGGCATCATGGGATAGCGCTGCACGCTGCATGGTATTAGGCCTGTTACGATATCTATTTTTGGTTGTACGATATATTGCACCAAAATATATTGCAATAAACGATATTATTGTCATTTTAAGACCATTTTATGCCACTCATTATATAATGCCAGAATGACAATATAATATCACAATGCCAGTACACTTTCATTAACACACAATATTTTATTCTTAAGAATATTTCATTTAATTGTAGTCATTTTACCAATTCAATAATTAGGCATTGGAATCAGAATGTGAAAACGCATATCCTAAATGAATAATAATTAATGTTAACAAAAAAGCGCAAGGTGAAAAGTAATATCTGCTACCAGATCTATTTTCAGTTGTCAGACATCCACATGAAAATATAGTATCGTAATTTATAGTAAACACTATAGTGTTTTTAACCATACTGACAACTCCAGTAGAGGTAGAGATGTTGCACAATCAGTTAAAATGTTGCTAGAATTGTTTTTATGTATGGGCGATATATATTGCATCACTAAAAATAATTGAATTGATGTCCATATGTTGTGCGATAAGTCAATATATTGATTATTGTGACAGGCCTACATGGTATGCGCACTTCAGAATCTCGCCGGAAGTACAGTAGTAGGTCATCCGAGTACTTCTTGCATACTGTTTTTTGAATTCTATGAATTCTGACATACTACTCGGCTCGCGTACTGATTTTAGCATACTATATAGTATAGAAGTATGCGGTTTCGGACGCAGCCAAAGTGTTTTACACAGTGATGCACGTGTCTAATTATGCGAGCAAAGTATCAGTCCATTTTTCAGTTAGTCTGCATTATAGTGTAGCAGTCTCTTGTACTCAAAGTACATCAAATCTATTTTTAAATCTATTTCCGTACTCGGGAATGGGGTTGCGTTTAATAACCCACAATGCAGAAGGGAGTTTGTCCACATGCCTCGCTGTTTTAAATGATCTTTTCTGTATTTTATCTTGTCACATTGTTTAAAGTTTGTCGCTGACACCGTGGAGGTGTTTAATGTTTCAGGTCATTTGTCGCTTAACACTGTATAAGCAGGAAGAGGAGAGATTTGTGATCATGTTCTGGGTTCCTCTCTGAAATATTTGGCCCAAACCTGTAACATTTCCCAAAGAAATTCAGGCAGTTTCACCAACAAATATCCATCTCCGGCTTTTTTTGTTGTTGTTGTTGTTTTAGAACACAACATGTTGATCTGTTTCAGCTGTGCTGAGCCAAACATGAAAGGAAGTAAACATGAGTGTGTGGTTTGCGCTGATGTGTTTTTATAGCAGAGGAGTCTTGTCTGCTTAATGATACAGTAATTCATTTGAAGTTCCTGTTTTTCTTTTTTTTTTCTTTTTTCTTTTTGTAAAGCAGTACGTAAAATAAAAAAAGATTAAAATGCTGAAAGAGACTGATCAACCATAAACCACAAGAAAAGAATTACATTTAAAAAACTGTATAATTATAAAGTGGAACAGTTGAAATCCATGTTTTAACCAAAACTCTGCCTTCTGCATTTTGTATATTATCCGTTTTATGATTTAAAATCAATTTAACCTTAAAATGCTGTCTAATGAAATGTATTAATAAAACATTAATAGTTTAATCTATCTTTTTTTAAAATGTAATCAAATAAAAAAAATATGAATTTACAAGAAAACATTATCTTCAATATTTAGTTTTACTTCTGCACAGTGTAACTGTACAAATTAAAAATGTATGAAAACATATCTTGGTTGTATGATGTTCATGTAAAAATTCCTATTATTAATATAACTACTATTTTTAAGAGCATTTTAGCATACAGCAATATCATATTTGAATTATAAGTAACCAGTCATTTATTTGGGTGGGTTTATCATATTCATGTTTTCCTCAGGGGATTTTTGATGAAAAAATCTTTGACGATGACCTAGTGCACTCAAAAAATGACTTTTGCTGCTTGTTCAAACTTTCTTATTTAAAATGATCTGAAATAACATAATTCCTACGTTTTTGGGGGATAACTTAGTTGTTTTATTTTCAATCCACTTAAATTTGTAAAAGCAATTCAGTTAACTTCAATTTGTGTTGGGACAATATGAAGGAATTGCAAGGAACTCACAATTTCCACACTAAACACTGCATTTTTTACATAATTTGAGCTACAAAGCTTTTATAATTGTGACTCTATTTTACTGATTCGTTTTGACATGATCAGGTCAGTTATTTTATACTCTCAAATATCGCTTTATACACTGCATCCTGAAAGTATTCATAGCGCTTCCCTTTTTCCACATTTTTTATGTTACAGCCTTATTCCGAAATGGATTAATTGGCATTCATTTATTTCCTCAAAATTCTACACACAATACCCCATAATGACTTGTGGCATCATATTCAAAAAGACTTGAGGCTGTAATTGCTGCCAAAGGTGCATCAACAAAGTATTGAGCAAAGGCTGTGAATACTTATGTACATGTGATTTTTCAGGTTTTTTATTTTTAATAAATTTGAAACAATTTAAAAAAATCTTTTTTCACATTGTCATTATGGGTTATTGTGTGTAGAATTTTGAGGAAAAAAATTTTATTTAATCCATTTTGGAATAAGGCTGTAACATAAAAAAATGTGGGAAAAGTGAAGCGCTATGAACACTTTCCGGATGCACTGTAGCAGGTTTTGCAATAAGGTTAAAAAAATTGGTTTTTCATACTTAAAAATTTTGACTAGACATCAGTATTTTTAAATTCTCCATTAATATTTACATCTTAATCTTAGTTTAATCTGTCTGGAGTCCTGCTTTTACTTTTATCTGCTTGTCTTCTGAACGCTCACTTTTATTTGTGTCATCTTGTGCTTTAAATGGTCTCCTGTTTGTGTTCACAGTTCATATAAACATAATTTCCTCCCATTTGAGGCACTGCAGAGCCACTCACGCATCTTTGTTCAGAAAATAATCTTCATAAAACGTACTTCTTCAGACAAGAGAGTCATTTTTACACTGTTCTTTACATTGATCATCCTGCTCATGGTTTGACGGTATACAGACTGGTTGCATCTGGTCTCGCTGAGTTTAATTTCCTGATGGAGTTTTTTTCCTCCATAGAAGTCTCATTCCAGCTAATTAAACTCCAAGCAGTTTTTTTTAGCATTATTTGTTTTCCAACCCCTCTCATTCCTTCCCTTCCTCGGTTAAGGGCAAAAGATGCAAGCTGTTGATGACGTAATGCATTCTCAATGGGAGGACAAACATCTCAGGGGTTAATGCACCATGTTGAAATGTTAAGAGTCAAAGCCTTATAAAGAAAAAAACTCCTCCAAGCTGAGAGCTTTATCATCCTCAGAGTGTTTGCAGATAGCGAGAGAGAAAAAGGAAGTATAGCTCAGCTAGGCTTTTTCTGTAAATATAGACTGCAGTGGGATAAAAGTCAGACCACATGAAAAATCATTTATAGCAGGATGAGGGTCAAAGATGAAAAGCGGTTTTCAAGCATCAAAACTATAATAATGTTAAATACAACTCAGTTTGTCTGTCCTGTTTAATATTTGTTATTGTTTTTTGTTTTCTCGCTTTAAAAAAAATTTAAATGAAGCAAAACACAAAAAAGCGGCATTATTTTACCATGATTTACAGAAAATGGCCACACAACACTAATGAGTTAAAAACAACTCAATTCTTAAGATTATTTGGGACAAACTTATTTATTTTATGTTCAATCCACTTTAATGTGTTAAAACAATGACATTAACATGAAGGAATTGTGTAGAACCCAGCATTGTTTTCTACAGAGAAATGTCAATTTCAGAATCAGAAAGAGCTTTTTTTCCAGGTATGTTCAAACATATGAGGAATTTGTTTTCATGACAAAAGCTTCTACAGTGGAACAGAACGACAGAGACAGGACAAAAAAAAAACGATAAATATAAGTGAATATAAAATTAATACAAAAATAGAAGGAAATTGTGAATGCAAATAAACAAATTGACAACGTTATATGTGCAGCTGTTATGTGCAAATTGGCATGTAAAGTATGTTGTTAAATAAGCGTACAGTATATGTGTATAAAAAGTAGTGATGTTTGTTTCAGAATTACTATCATTTTAACACTAGTTTATTTACTCTACCCAAAACTTGTCAGGTAAATTTAGTCTATACTCTATTATCTAAAGGATCACAATGCAGCCTCAAAATACTAATTAGTTTCCATTTTAAGCCTTTATACTTTATCATTGTTCCTCAAACTAGGTTTTACTTAGCAAGACATTTTTAATGATTTAAAATAAATTTCAGTATGACCAGTTATTCTTTTATATATATGAAAGTTTGGGGTCAGTAGGATTTTTAAATGTTTTAAAATAAGCTTCTCCTGCTCAAAGCTGCATTTATTTAATCAAAAATACAGTAAAATTTGTAAAATTGTGAAAAGTTATTGCACTATAAAATACCTGTTCAAAAGAAGTTTATCATTCAATTTAATATTTTTTTCCAGTGATTTTAAAGATGAATTTTCAGCTTCATTACGTCTTCAGAGTCACATGATCCTTCAGAAATCCCTCTAATATTATTCTCAAATATATCACTCTAATATATAACTCCTATTATATCTAATATATCACTGTAATTATTATTAATTTTATTATTAATGATAATAGTAATAAAAAAGCAACTTTTTACCTTTTTACCAACTTTTTAACGTGTGTGTGTATATATATATATATATATATATATATATATATATATATATATATATATATATAGTTAAAGTCTGAATTATTAGCCCCGTTTATTTTTTTTCCCCAATTTCTGTTTAACAGAGAGAAGATTTATTCAACACATTTCTAAACATAATAGTTTTAATGACTCATTTCTAATAACTGATTTATTTTATGTTTGCCATGATGACAGTAAATAATATTTCACTAGATATTTTTCAAGACACTTCTATACAGCTTAAAGTGACATTTAAAGGCTTAACTAGGGTAATTAGGTTAACTAGGCAGGTTAGGGTAATTAGGCAAGTTATTGTATAATGATGGTTTGTTCTGTAGACTATCAAAAAAGTAAATAGCTTAAAGGGGCTAATAATATTGACCTTAAAATGGTTTTTAAAAAATTAAAAACTGCTTTTATTCTAGCCGAAATAAAACAAATAAGACTTTCTCCAGAAGAAAAAATATTATCAGACATACTGTGAAAATTTCCTTGCTCTGTTAAATAACATTTGGGAAATATTTAAAAAAGAAAAAAAAAATGTAAAGGGGGCTAATAATTCTGACTTCAATGTATATAAAAGTTTGGGGTAAGTAGGATTTTTAAATGTTTTAAATTAAGCTTATCCTGCTCACCAAAGCTGCATTTAGTTCATCAAAAATACAGTAAAAATTGTGAAATGTTATTGCACTATAAAATAACTGTTCAAAAGTAGTTTATAATTCAATTTAATAATTTATTCCAGTGATTATAACGATGAATTTTCAGCTTCATTACTCCAGTCTTCAGAGTCACATGATCCTTCAGAAATCACTCTACTATTATTCTCTAATATATCACTCTAATATATCTATTATATCACTGTAATTATTATTATTATTTATTATTATTAGTAGTAGTAATAGAATAAAATTACTGAAAAATCTAAAAATAATAAAAGCAACTTTTCCGTGCGTGCATGCGTGCGTGCGTGCGTGCGTGCTGTTCCAGTATCAAAAAATGGCTGACACTTATTTTTATAAGCAAATCTGATACCGATATTTGTAATAAAAAAATAATAATAAAAATAATTGTTTAATTAAACATCAGTTTCTTGATAATTTTAAAATCAATGGCTTGATAATTTTAATAAGCAAATACACATTAATTATGCTTGCTGGTTTATTTTATTTTCTAGTTTAGTTCTTTTTATTTGGAAACCAGCAGCCATTGAAACAAAAAATATGTCAAAAAAAAAATAAGTCAATGGCAACTTTTTTCCAACTTTTTTGTTGTATAGCTTCCTTTGTGTTCAACAGAAGAAAGACAAACAGAGTTTGAGTAAACCATGGCATGATCTTCATATTTTGGGTGAACTCCCCCTTTGAGTCTTCACATGTAAACCCGCTTTACGTTTTACAACAAATATGATTTCCAGTCTGCTGCTTCAGCTCAGATAATAACACAACCACTCACAACCACTGCTACCCTTTTGAATCCACCGTACATGAAAACTCCTAAAACCCAGAGCTATCATATGTAGTGTAAACAGCGCCGCAGGACTACATGTAAAGAATGAGAGCGCCACGCTGTTCTCCATCAAACTCAAAGCTCCGCTCCAGCTGTCAGACCCTGCGAATCTATTGTTCCCCCTTTGCTGATACATCCTGCCATGTGTGCGCGCATGGCTTTTGTCATTTACCTCGCTGGCTACGTGCTAAAGGATGTGCTGAACCTGCTCTGGTTGGACGTAAGTACAACCAGATGTGACAGGCCAGTTAAATTAGACACCTTGGCTGGCTCTCTTCCTTCAGGGCATGTAAAGGTAAAGCAAATGAATCTTGAGCGTGTAGAGATAATCCAGCGTCTGTCCTGAACCGTGATCTACTGCCAGTTATTCCTGCGGTACAGAGAGGTCGTTCAGAGGACACCGCTCCAATCGATAAACATTTATTCCCTTGGACTTAAAGGATTAGTTCACTTCCATAATTAAAAATTAGCCTGATAATTTACTCACCCCCTTTGTCATACAAGATGTCTTCAGTCGAAAGGAAATTAAGCTTTGCAGGACTTTTCTCCATTCTTGTACGGTGCTTAGTGGTTTGAACTCCCAAACTGCAGTTTAAATGCTGCTTTAAAGGGATAGTTCACCCCAAAATGACAATTCTGTCACAATTTACTCACTCATTTCTTTCATATGTTTAACACAAAAGAAGATATTTTGAAGAATGCTAAAAACCTGTAACCATTGACTTCCATGGTATTTGTTTTTCCTACTGTAGAAGTCAGTGGTCTTTAAAAAAATCTAATATTTATATCAATATCTATAATGAAACTCACTCAAAACAAATATTTCTGCTGCTTTTTTTAAACTTCTTAGTTAAAATGAGCTAAAAAAAATTATTTTTGGAGATTTTTTTTTGGTACAACTTAATTGGTTTATGTTCAATCCACTTAGGTTTGTGGATAAAAAAGTTACTTAATCTGTTTGTGTTGGGACAACATGAAGGATTTTTGTGGAACCCAGCATTGTTTTACGGTGCTCATAAATGTTTGGAACCACTTGAGGATGAGTAAATAGTGTGTAATTATGAAGGTCTAGGACAGGGGTGTCCAAACTCGGTCCTGGAGGGCTGGTGTCCTGCATATTTTAGATCCAACCCCAATTAAACACACCTGAACCAGCTAATCAAGCTCTCTCTATAGCTCAGGTGTCAAAGCCAGTTCCTGGAGGGTCGGGGCTCTGCAAAGTTTAGTTCCAACCCTAATTAAACACACCTGATCAAACTAATTGAGTCCTTCAGGGTTGTTTGAAACCTACAGGTAAGTGTGTTGGAGCAGGGTTGGAACTAAACTGTGCAGGGGTGTGGCCCTCCAGGAACTGGCTTTGACACCTGTGCTCTATAGGTATTCTAGAAACTTCCAGGGAGTTTCCCCTGCTCTAGGACAAATAGTCTTTCTTAGCATATTTTTCAAATAAAATAAATAATAAGCTCATCTAAGATACATAAGAGACACACATTTGTCATAAAGAACATTCAGTTTTATAAATAACAAATAACCAATCATTGAGCAGCATGGTGGCTCAAGGGTTACACTGTCGCCTCACAGCAAGAAGGTTGCTGGTTCGAGTCCCGGCTGGGCCAGTTGGCATTTCTGTGTGGAGTTTGCATGCTCTCCCCGTGTTGGCGTGGGTTTCCTCCAGGTGCTCCAGGTTTCTCCCACAGTCCAAAGACCTGCGCTATAGTGAATTGAATAAGCTAAAGAGAGTGTGTGGGTGTTTCCCAGTACTGGGTTGCGGCCGGAAGGGCATCCACTACGTAAAAAATATGCCGGAATAGTTAATGGTTCATTCCACTGTGGCTACCTTTGATAAATAAGGGACTAAGCTGACGGAAAATGAATGAATGGCCAATCATTTTGCTACAAAAGACCCTTATTCATTGACTTTGATCATTTAGAGCCCTCTGAAGCTGCACTTAAGCTGCATATCTATGGAGCATCGGTGAAGTCCACTATATGGATAAAAAACTGGAATGTTTACCTCAAAATCCTTAATTTCTTTTTAACTGAAAAGAGAAAGCAGTTATGATGACAAGGTGATAAGTTATCAACAAAAGGTCATTCTAACCATGAGCTACTTTAAAAACACAATATGTATAAAATTATTTAACAAAAATATCCAAAAAAACATTACAATAGTGTTAAATATTTTGCCGGCTTATGTACTTGTTTCGAAATATGTCATTTTAATTAATGACATGAATTGTGTCCTTTGTATTTATGTCAATGATGTCCCACGCTCTCAATTTCTGGTTTATTTTTATAGTAAACAGGGTAACACCAAAGTTTAATATGTTTGTGTTTTTTATTAGACTGTACAGAGCAGCATTATAACAGAACCTCAAAATGTATTTAATATAATAAAACAGCTCTGCTTCTTCCCAACATGATTGGAAGAGCCAGTCAGAAGTAGTCTTACTTTCTTTTTTTTAAGTCATTGAATACTTAGTTCATCCATTAACATGATTTCCGCAGGAGAATTTTTCACACTCATCACTGTGTCATCAAACTACACCTTTGTTTATTGTGAATTTACACCCTCTAGTGGCGAAAATTAAATATTGCACATTTAAGTAATGTTAGTGGTATTAATGTCCATTTAAGTAACTATTTTAAATCTTATTTTCCTGTGATGTTATTTAATGCCCTTTTGTGTCATTTCTGGGTCACGGGTAATGCACTTGATTCCATAAAGCACCACGAAAGTATCAGAGGATACGAAAATAAAAGGGCACATTATGATGATATTGAGACTTGCACTCCTTATCTATTTTGAGTCAATGACCTGCTGTATCCTCTGCAGAACGGTTTATCTGACCCAGCTGAAATATTTCATGTTTGCAGTAGGCTCTGTGCCATCTCTGCTGATTAAAGGATGCTTTTGGAAATACAAGATCCTACAAAAAAAAAAAATCTGACCTTTGTAAGAAACTGAAAGTCGTTATAAAAACTGATTCCAATTTATCCATGTGGGAGTGTGTTTTCATTGAAGATCACCTACAATGCTCCAATTTTTGTGTCCCCAGAATGTATCTGAGGTGAGGTATTGGCTCAAAATATCCCATAGATATTTTATTTTATTATGCCGTAGTGTAGATGGTGATTTGTGAGCAGAAGCAAAGATGCATTGTTTTTGTGTATCTCTTTAAATGCAAATAATAATAATAAAATAATATAATTTTTAATAATAAAATAGTTTTTAATATTATGTCTCCATTCTGCAGGCACAGTGGCTCAGTGGTTAGCTCTATAGCCTAACAGCAAGAAGGTTGCTGGTTCGAGTCCCAGCTAGGTCATGTGCTTGGCATTTCTGTGTGGAGTTTGCATGCTCTCCCCGTGTTGGCATGGGTTTTCTCCGGGTGCTCCGGTTTCTCCAACAGTTCAAAGACATGCGCTATAGGTGAATTGAATTGTCCGTAGTGTATGTGTGTGAATGCAAGAGTGTATGGATGTTTCCCACTACTGGGTTGCTGCTGGAAGGGCATCTGCTGCGTAAAACATATGCTGGATAAGTTGGTGGTTCATTCCACTGTGGCGACCCCTGATTAATAAAGGAACTAAGCTGAAAAGAAAATAAATGAATGAATGATCCTGATTCTTTTTAACCGGATCTTCTAGTTAAGTGAACCGGTTGGACTAGTTCACTAAATTGAACTGAATTATTTGAAACGATTCACATTTCCGGTAAGCACTTATCCACAAAGACTTACTTTTTAACATACCTGATACCCCCTCTGACTCGAAATAAACCAATATATACTGAGCTATTAAGTTACTAGAACAATACTCGAAGATCAGATTTGAGAAGCGGTGAACCGATAACAATGACAGCCTGCTGTGACTGAGCTAAACTTGAACTGCAACTGCAGTGCGGGTAAACCGAGGGCTTAAATGAGAGGATCTGGCGAAACTTATGTTTATTTCATAACAGAAAGTCATATTGGAATTTAAATGAGTGAGTCATGCTTCAGTTGGGTTGCAAAACTTTATTGTAAGAAACTATTCAGATCATGCTGATATTTTACTGACTGAAATTATGATGGCTGACTACATATTTTGGATATGTTGAGTCCAAACATGGGAACATTGTCACAAAAAATGTCGTTCGCGTTAAAGATCCGAACTTCCCATCACTACTGTTTATCTAACCTCACCATGAGAATGGGTACACTGTAAACTCTAATGTTGTCTTTACTTAAACAATCAAGTAAAGTTGACTGAACATTACTTAAAATTTAGCATTTTGGTCCTGTCACCTACAAATGAGTTAATTTAACTTATATACAATGAAAATGCATAAGCTTAAGCTTTCTGGTATAGTAAGCTCAAAATCACAATTAATCCTTTGAAAATTTCATTATACACATACACTTCATGTATAATTATTCACCATAATGGGAATATATGGCTACTTATTTTTCTTTTAAACATTTTTATATAGTATATAATTACACACACAGACACACACACTGAACTGAACAATTTCAGTATAATCTATCAAACCGGCAAGTTAAATAAACTTAAATGCTATTTTTGGGAGACTCCATTACTCAATTAAATTGAGGCAACAAGTTTACTCAATTAATTTCGTATAGTCAACTTGTCAGTGTAGATGGTACATGATAGTGGTCATGTGTCCTCTGAATACGTTTCAAAAAATGTTTCTTGGTTGAGTTTTTTTATTATACAATTTTTATTCTGATCATTTTGAATTTTGCACCTAACAAGTATCCTTATTTAGAAAAAAAACTAAAGCTAATAAAAACTAAACTAAAACTAAGCAATTTCAAAACATAGAAACTAAAGAAAAATAGTAAATCTGCCTCTAAAAGCTAATTAAAACAAACTGAATTTTAAAAACTATAACTAATGAACAATCCAAAACTATTATAGCCTTGATGTACGAGTGTTTCCCAGTTCTGGGCTGCAGCTGGAAGAGTATCCGCTGCATAAAACATACGCTAGAATAGTTGGCGGTTCATTCCGCTGTGGCGACCTCTGAAATAAAGACTAAGCTGAATGTCTCAATTCTGAGATGGAAATTTCAGCCACGTTTTCCACCAAGTATAATACATTAATAGCAAAGAAAATAAAATGTTCAGATTTTTAGTGTAAACAATGTCTATTTGCAATCAAAGGGGCTATCTCTAATTAAAACATATTAACTTAGTAATAAAATTCAAAGCATTTCTATGATGTTTTTATCTCATAAAAAATGGGTTTTATGTAGAATTTAGTGACTGAGCCAGCAACTTACAGCTTGTAGTCATGAACTGCACACATAACAACATACAAAAGGCTGAACATGATTCAGTGTCCAATGTATATATTAAAAACAAAGCTCTTTTTAATTAGAAGTTACAAATATAAATACATTTGTAGTTGTATACAATATCAACACAAATTTCTTTGTGATATGAGATTTTTTCCAGGCCTGGTCTGTATTTTCAATTTAATACATTCTAACTTAATATAAGCTGAATTTATTTTAGAATTGTGAATTATAATACATTTTGCACATAAAATACAGATCATTCATGTCTGAACATTATTTATGTACAACAAATAGTTTAAGATGAGTCACATGCTGAAATCCTAAAGAACAAACCTTAGCAAGCCTTAGCAAAGTCCTCTAATTAAAGACACCGGTACATATTTTTCATGGAAATGGACTGTAAAATTGGTCTCAGAATTTCCAATGCAATCGTTTCAAGATGTTACCTGTATCGTTAACTTAAAAGTTCAGAATCGGTTCGTCACAGTTTGTTAACACAAGCGAGAGCCCCCCAAAATACACATTAATGTAAACAGCCGTGCAGATTGTATTCATCTTTGTATATTTGAGCTGTGTACAAGTCTCAGCGAGTCATCCATCACTGGAACTAAACATGCTATTCTGTTTGGGGTCAATGTCTGTGCAGAAAACAGCTTTAATACACAAACCTGTCTCAGAATATATAATAGAAAGATCACAACTTACAGTTTCCTATGTTTTGCTTCACCTATTATAGCTCCATCTGGGCAACTTTTGAGTCAGTTTGCACAGTAGCTCCGATGTTGTACTTGTGATGCAGAGCACTTGGGTTTAAGTCCAGTGAAGCACAGTTCTACTAATAAGATTAAAGTAATGTAAAATTAAGTTAAAGCTATGTGGTCACAGTGCACTTTTCTCTAATGTTTGCTTTTGAAAACACTATTGGTTGGGGAAAGGAAAGGTTTAGGTCAGTGATTCGCTTGGTGATCTGCACGACAAGCCCCGTCTTCTCTTGGACATGTA
The DNA here is from genome assembly GCA_903798195.1 of Danio kyathit. NCBI lineage: Eukaryota > Metazoa > Chordata > Actinopteri > Cypriniformes > Danionidae > Danio > Danio kyathit. The sequence continues at coordinate 45,622,759 of LR812532.1, forward strand.
AAAGAAGTATGTTTCTGAAAGATATAACAAAATGTACCCTAGTGACGTAGTTCAGATTCGCCAAAAAAGTATACAGTTGTGGATTTGTCATCTGAAACGTGCAATAAAATGTACCTGGCGCAATGTATTTTACTCTTTGCCAAAATGTGACTAAGGCACTTTTTACAATGTACAATTCTTACAATTTGAGATCAGATTATTCTGTAATGTACTATGTTATTTTTGGCATTAATCAAGTGGTGGACTGTAAGTATTTTTACCTAATGACTGTACTGGTATCTGTACATTATCACAGTGTTTTTATTTTAGGAAAGTTTTATTTTTTGCTACAATCCAATACAAATTGTTGCATTTTGACCCCACTACAAATCCTAAAAGGAGCTGAGTTAAGTGTTGTTTAGAAGGGAAGAAACCATCACATGCTCACATGAGACCCAATACTAGTGTTTGGTTGGTGAACGAGCTAAAGTTTGTTGGCTAACCTGCTAATAGGATCACATATTGCACTCAATAATTGATTTATGAATTTATGATCTGACCTCAACTGTTCTCAAGTCATCTCATTGATTCAAATGATCCAATCAGACTGAGTCTTCAGTCAATTGTTCACTGAATGTACAAAGTAAACTATGTTAAATTACCGTAAATTAATATTCATAAATATATTTAGTTGATATAGTACATAATTGATATATATTATTGCGATATTCTGCATTAACAGCACTCATACAGCCTCTTCACCCTTGTGTATTACTACACCCATGACAAGCAGAGAAATAAACAGTGCAGTTTGACAAATATTGCAGCTGTTGGACAACATAAAGAATTTTTGAGGATTTGTAGGTGAGAATGTAGTTGTTTAGATTGCAACTATGCAGTTAATTTATAAGGATAGTGCCTATTTTGAATATTTATATTATTGGAGATTCAGCACGTTGGCAGCTATCAATCTGTCATACTGAGCAGAGCAAAGAAATTCCAAGACGTCTTTGCTGCAGTTTGTATCACGATGACTTACTGCACCAGGTTCAATATGTAGTGGACATTGTATCGTCCACTATGGTAATGCCTATACTTCTGAGATGGTTAGGTTTAGTGTTGGGGGAGGTGTAGGCGATCGTCCATTACGTAGTGGACCTGGTCCAGTACGTCATCAAGCTGCGGGCTGCAGCGAGGATAGTCTCAGAAATTAACGGTTGACGTTACGCCCCAAGATGCCAACAGATACTGCATAATAAATCCTTAGAGGGAGAAAAACTCAGCATAAGTTTACAGCTGAACAAATCATTATAAAAAAAGTAAGTGACATTCCAAGTGGATCTTTTGTATTTTGTAGTGCTGTATTTATAGGCTATCATAGTAATCTAGTAGTGTCTGCTTTGCTTTGGCTTTTTCGAGGTTAATTATTGTGATAATATCCCATTGCAACAGAGAAATACTCGGAAATCTGTAGACTGATGGCATTTCATGAATGAATGGCGGAAGAAAAAGTAGTTCCTCGTACAAAAGGATTTTTAAAAACTCTCCATGTTTGATTTTATTTTTTATATTCACAATTAGGCCATTAAACTCTTGTATAAACGCAATATCACACTCATAGCAGGGCTGTATATCGTCACTGTTGGGGCACTCGGCCTGTGGCCTCGAGCCAATGCTTGCCTCCCATCATAGACGATATTCAGCCATAACACAATACCTTTGGCTCAAGTTAAAAATTGAAAAAGAGGACATCATATTTTTTCTGAAGTATGATTTTTTTTAGGATATTTGTACTTTACTTAAATGCCTGATTTATGTACTTTGTCCATGACTGCATTAATCAAACAATAGGCATTGGGGGTATTTGTTTTGCTTACAGTTAACATAATTTTTGCCTATTAAACCTGCTTTGCTTTTCAAAATCACCCTAAAGAGAGCAAAACCCCAACACCCTTCCAGAGTCATTATTCAGACACCGTAAAATAACAAAATCTAGCAAGTAAGGAAATTACACTTGTATGACGCTCTCTATTTGGAGGAAAAGAGCTCATCAGCCTGGCCATTAGTGCTCCGAGCTGCCAAGCCACGAGGCACAAGCTGGCTGCTGTTTTTAAAAGCCCCCGTTTCTCCTGATGTAAACAGAGAATCTTCCCCAAACATTGCCTTTTTAAGGCTTCTCGGCGAGAGCTAGGGGGCGACCTCTTCTGCCACTCGCTCAAGCTAATGAAGGGCTCGCCGAACAATGGCTCACATGGCTCCTCCACTTCAGTTCTGTCTAAATTTAGTCTTTCCAGAGCAGAGATGGTCCCTCTAAACATTAGTCTTTTACAGGACGAGGGCGAATAGGAGATCCGACCCTGATGGACATTTCGCAGACAGATCCCACTACCCCCTCGCTCTCTCTTTAGCCATATCCAATCTGCCTGTTTGACCTCTGTGGCTCAGGAAAATGCATGTGGCGGAGAGCGTGGCGCAAGGTCAAGGCTTTGTCTCGCTTTCCTTTATAATCGCCCTTATCTCTCTTCTCAGCAGATGTCTAGGTCTATTGATGCTGAGACACGGTGTGAATGAATGTCTGGTTTGTGAAATATACATTTTCACAAAGGGTCATTTTTGCGCTCCAAAAATTGCATTTGCTGTTTGTTCAAACTGCTTATTTAATCTGAGCTGAAACAACACAATTCCTGAGCATTCTTTTGCAACAACTTAATTGTTTTATGTTCAATCCACTTAAATTTGTAAAAATTCATAAGTTAACTTAATTTCTACATGTTGTCTAAACACAAATCGAGTGTGTGGAACCCAACGTTTTTTACAGTGTGTCCAAAACTTGGAGTATTGCATATATAAAAACACACTTGAAATATCTCCCTTTTTCATGATAAGTTATATCTGAGTAAATTTTCAATCTTTGCGTAAGAATTCATCAGCGCTTACACTTTTTACGAAGTTTAAGATTATTTGGAATGAGTAGCAGCATAATGTTAACCTTTTACAAAGCACCAATACAGTCTATTTTAAGGTATGGAAGTATTGTTTGGTTCGGACATCTGACCTTAAAAATGAGAACCCAAGTAAATATCTTGATAAGAGTGGCAGGAAAAATTATGGGAATTTATACACGTTGTTTGTACAAGATATCTTTGAGTTGTGCATAATTCAACAAGCCAACAAGATTTTATCTGATTCTTTGCATGTGTTGTTTTTAGAGTATGAGCTGATGAATTCTGGCAGAAGATATAGGGCTCTATTTTAATGATCTAGGCGCAAAGTCTAAAGTGCATGGCGCAAAAGCATTAAGGGCATATCCGAATGCACTTTTGCTATTTTAAGGATGAAAAAATATGTTTTGCGCCCCGGTGCATGCTCTAACAGGGTTGTGCTTATTCTCTTAACGAATCATGGGTGTGTTGAGCATAAATTGCATTAATCCAATCAGAGTCTCATCTCACATTCCCTTTAAGAGTCAGTTGCATCATGCTATGGCACATTTCCTATTTACATGCCGGACTTTGTAAGTGGGAAAACCTAAATGCTTCACTAGCGGGAAAACAGATAAACAAACCATCTGCAGGGCAAGGATAAAGAACAAGCCTCCTCCATTCAGCCTCTTTACTTTCTCTTTACTTTAGTTTTACTCTTTACTCCTTTAATTTCCTGGATAAGAAAACGGTGTTGTACGCACTCCACTGAAGACATTCATTAGCCTACATATTTCATTTTGTTTGTTAAGTGCAAAGATTTGTTTCAAAACTATTTCTAAATTCAGTTATAATTTCCAGAAAACCAATAAATGAACAATAATAATTCTTATGGTGACGCAAACGCCTCTTAAACCTGACAGCTGGACAAATCTAAACTTGTTTTTATTTTAGCAAATATAAATATGCATATAATAAATAATACTGCTAATAATAATAACATTATACAAAAGCAAATTGTCATGAATAAACTGAAAAAAGGGGCCAGTAGGCAGTGCTGTCGCCTCACAGCAAGAAGGTCGCTGGTTCGAGCCTCGGCTGGGTCAGTTGGCATTTCTATGTGGAGTTTGCATGTTCTCCCTGCGTTCACAGGGGTTTCTTCCCCCACAGTCCAAAGACATGCGGTACAGGTGAATTGGGTAGGTTAAATTGTCTGTATTGTATGAGGGTGAATGGATGTTTTCCAGAGATGGGTTGCAGCTGGAAAGGCATCCGCTGCGTAAAAACATATGCTGGATAAGTTGGTGGTTCATTCCGCTGTGGCGACCTCAGATCAATAAAGGGACTAAGCCGAAAAGAAAATGAATGAATGAATGTAATTGAAAAAAGCCCCCCGAGATGAGGCATGGAGATAGTGGTTTTTATATTTATGTAGAAAATAATAGTTTTTGTAACATTTTAATCCTTTAATTAGTTTTTATATGTAAATATATGTGTGTATTGCTGTACATCCTGTGTGTATTAAGCAATATGTAAGCGTTTGGACCTGCATAGGCGCATAACTAACTGCGCTGGACTTTAGAGCAGCTTTTAGTTGGTCAATGGCACGGTCTATTACAGTTTCTTAAAATAGCAACGCATCAACAATGCGCCTTAACACACCTCCTTTATAGATCGGCACACCCATGAGTAGCACAAAGGGATTTGCTATTTAAACAACGTAGCGCAAAACGTAAACATTTGAGTTGCACTGGTCTGAAAATAGCATCAAATCACATCGAACATGTCTTGCCTTATTGTGCCGAGTGTATGATAGGGCACATAAGGTCCCATTATGCAAGTATAATAGATATAAACATTCTTTTGTTCCTTTTTCAATTAAATTGATCGATGAGCAATTAGGGTAGGACTGTTAAAAGAAGAAGATAACTGGTAGGCATAACAGAGGGCAGCGGATAGACATTGTATTTTCAAATTAATGTTTTAATGGAATTGTATTTATATTAGGAGGTATGTTAGGATTTGATTTTTAATGTGTATGTCATATGTTTCTTGTGGGTGTCTATGTACAGCAGAACTTTTTTTCTAAAACAAATCTCTCCTAAAGGAGACAGTACATTTTACCTTGACCTTGAACAAAATATTAATGTGTTGATAGCAGAGAGTTTTTACACTGATTAAAATATTCTTGCTGCTCTAATTTTATTTTGTTGAATCCAATTAACATTTCTAGTCATTTAAACTGACGTCAAACTGACTAGAAAATATTAAGTTAAACTTTAACTTGAAAAAAATGAACTTACTTTTTAAAATAAGTTACAGTAACAAAAGCATTTGTTGTCATAATGTTCTGTCATACATATTTTACAGTGTCTAATTTACTTTGAAGTTAGAATATTTACGATAATTGCAATTTTATTTGCAATTATGACATTTTGTTCTTAAAATTGCATGTATTTATATACAAATAATTAAATAATTTTTGCAGTTTGTTCAAACTACTTATTTTAAATGGTCCTTCAGGAACATGGTTGAGTAACACTGCTAAAAAATAAATCAAACACATAATAAATCAAACCTGCTGCAGTTTTAAATGTTTTTATTCACCAAGGTTAGATGTCTTCACATTATTTAAATGTTGAGGTTTAACACAAAAACAAATCCACCAAAAAAAACAAATTCACAGTAATGTCATAGAACAGGGGTGGCCAAACTTTTTCTTATGAAAGGCCAAAAACCAAAGTTGATTTATGGTGGTGGGCCAAAGGTAAATATACCAAAATATTACATTAAAGCTGCCATGGTCATTTACTGATTTATTCATATTTGAAAATAATTAGAAAAAATACTTTAATCGTATTAATAATTATACGAGTCACGCTGTACCTGCCTTTGTCTTGATTTGCTCATCGATGTCTTGTGTATTGACCTCTATCTTTGAGTGACAGTATTTACATTTTTTTTTTAAATGATTCATGCGCAGCATTTAATTGAAACATTTTTTTCATTTGGCTTTTTTGTAGCTCAACAATTAAACAAACAAACAAAAGGTTGTGTTAAAATAGAAATGACAATCTCTGTTGAAGACACTTGCCCCAACATTCATTTTAAATCTCTTCTCAGATGGGATGGTGGGCAAAATCAAAGGTTACCATGGGCCAACTTTGGCCAGCGAGCCCTAGTTTGTGCATCTCTGCCATAGAAGAAGATGTGTTGATACTGAGAAATGGTGTGAATGAATGTCTGTTTATGAAATAAACTTTTTTGTTTCTCAAATGATCATCATTCCTAAGTGTCTTTGACTATTACATATTAAAAACACGCTTAAAACATTAATTCTAGCCATGTCATGACACTGTGATTTAGAGAATCGCTAAATAAATAACGCACAGATTCCAGTTTGTTGATGTGGGTGTGTGATTTCATTAGGTTTCTGTTTGTGTTGCCAGTGGTCAGTGTAATGATGATCTCCAGACCCATATTATATTATTAGATAGCAGCTTTCTCTTGGCCTGTTACATACACAGGGTCCGTCATGCTGAAGATGACCATTTCACTGCCATTAATCTTTTGTGTCATGAAAGCTAAAACACACAGAGGCTTCTTCTAAATATTATTCAGATGTATTGGGGAGCCTGAGGCTGTAGTCGAACTCGTCACATGGGAAAGTTTTTGCAGAGTTACGTCTCAGTAGGTTTTGAGTCAAAAGGCTAAATCTGTGTTGATCCAGCAGTGGGTTTGTATGTTGGTTGTGAACAGAAGAAAGATATTTAGAGCAATTGGGAGTTAAAGAGAGATTTGCAAGATTAACTTATCATATATCTGATATCTGACTTTTTCTTCACAATTCTGATTCTAAAAACCCGAAGTTGCAAAAAATAGAAAATCACAATATTGAGAGGGGAGGGTGAATTAAACTCAGAATAGAGACTTTTTCCCCCGAATTTTAAGTTTAAATATCAATTCAGACAGTCTTTTTCATTCATAGTTTATATGCTACAGTTATGATAAATTTTTTTAATTCATAATTTTATTCATTCATTCATTCATTCATTCATTTTCCTTCGGTTTAGTCACTTTATTCAGCAACGGACTGAATCGCCTACCTATCCAGCATATGTTTTATGCAGCAGATTCCCTTCCAGCTGCAACCCAGTACTGGGAAATACAGTGCTCGACACATATAAGTACACCCAATTTAAAAAAGAGGAAAAAAATAAAGAAAAGCAAAAATAAAATGCAAATATTACTTGAAAATTTGTAGTTTGTAAAGAAAAATTTTGTAACATTTTGCCTAATTTTAATTTATCTTAATATTATCTTTTCATTCCTAAAGATGTTCTGTGACTAAAATATTATTTTAATAAATAAATCAGTTTAATCTGTTTTGTTCAAATGCATCAAAATATATTGCCTATATTCACTTAGAAATGGATCAAAATATTCATTTTTAAAATTGGGTGTACTCAATTATGCTGAGCACTAAAATAATTAGGTTGTCCCAAAAAATAAGAATGGTGTTGTTTCAACTTGTTCTAAATAAGTAGTTTTAACAAACAGTAGAAGCCATTTTTTGAGTGTAAGAAACAATTACAAAAAATAATCGTGACTTTCACAGTTCTCCCTTTTTGATGAGAAAGGTTAAATAAGCATACATAATGTTTAAAAGATAAATGTGTTGATCTAGCGGTGGTTTGGTATGTTTTACTTGAATATTAATCTAGAATATTTAGGATAATTGCAAGTTAACATGAAAATCTGGGAAATTGTCGCTGTATTTTAGCCTACATTCAGAATAGAATTTGCGCATGCAAAATTTCTTTGACACTGCAACCATCATGATACTTAATTTTTTAATTCATAATTTTATTCATTCATTCAATCATTTTTTTTCGGCTTCGTCCCTTTATTAATCAGGGGTCGTCACAGCGGAATGAACCGCCAACTATTTTAACATATGTTTTACACAGCGGATGCCCTTCCAGCCACAACCCAGTACTGGGAAACACCCGTACACACTCAATCACACACATACACTACATGAAGTTTCACAAACTAATTTCGAGAGGAGCACGTGATATGATTGACCGCTGGCTGGTCTCTCATCTACAATCATTAGTTAGCCAATCAGATTAATCCAAACTCACTATAAGTAGCCTAGCAAAAAACTACTCTCTTTTCTTCGTTTTCCGAAGAAACCCCCCATCCACCCCTTTTCCCCCTTTTCTTCCTTTACCACGGGGAGCTCTTGAGAACTACCTGATCTCGTACTCTCCTTACATGCTCAATCGACCAGGCGGGAGCCCTGGGCTCAATTATCTCCGAGCTCAGGGTTCTCTCCTAACCTGCTAATAGCGTAAAGCAATATCTAAGTGTGAACTCTTGAAAGCCAATTTAGTTTATTCAATTCACCTATAGCGCATGTCTGTGGACTGTGGGGAAAACCGGAGCACCCGGAGGAAACCCACGCCAACAGGGGGAGAACATGCAAACTCCACACAGAAACGCCAACTGACTCAACCTGGATCTGAACCAGCAACCTTCTTGCTGTGAGGCGACAGTCCTAACCACTGAGCCGCCATGCTGCCTCATAATTTTAATTATATATATATATATATATATATATATATATATATATATATATATATATATATATATATATATATATATATATATATATATATATATATATATATGTGTGTGTATTTTTTAATTCAGTTACAAGCTAATATTGCTTCAAGTTATTTGTATTTGCAGCAGGGGTGCCACCGGGCGGTATGGGCCCTAAGAAAGCTTTTTTTATAGGACGAAAGTGGAAGGGCGTCACGAACGAAAGTAAAGAGTGGGGGAGGGGGAATCGCGAACGAAAGTGAAGAGTGGGGGAGGGGGAATTGCGAACGAAAGTGAAGAGTGGGGGAGGGGAATTGCGAACGAAAGTGAAAAGCAGATGTGGGGCGTTGATAGCGAACGAAAGTGAAGAGCAAGGGGGGGGGGGTAGTCTGGTGGGCCCCTAATAGTGTCTCTGAGGGCTCTAAAGCAGCGTGGGCCCTTAGAATCATCCTAACTTTTACCCCCCTTGCAGCGCCACTGATTTGCAGGCTATAGAGACTGAACTTGAACTTAAAAACAGAAAATTCACCCAAATGTTTCACAGTGATGGCATAAACGGGTCTTTTTTATAATCCCCAATGAAGGTTTTACTGAAATGTTCTTCAAAGAACTTTTTTTTTAAGTGTGAAGATAATTTCAATAGTCTAAAGCACCTATTTTGGAAATAAAAGGCTCCATGGTTATAATTAAAGGTTAATGTAAATAAACAACCTTTATTTTAATAAGGGCAGTCTTTTACACTGTGATGTAATGTTTACAGTTTTTCTGAAATTAATTCTAATTTCTCATGACGTTTCTGATTACAGATCAAACATCCACCAAGAAGAAAAGACTTTGTGTGGAGACCCCGTTTTTGCGATTCTGCCTCCTTTGAGAAAATAAACAATCCTCTTTCTCCATTTTTCCCCTCGCCCCCCTCCCTAACTCCTTTTCTCCCTGTGACTTGTATATGATTCCCAGCATTCTGTAAGCAAATGCTTTCCCATATGGGGAAGCGCAGTGCCTTTTGAGAGGAAGTTAATTATTTGAAATCACTGTGTCTGCGCAGAGCCCGTGTGTTCCCAGGCAGGAATGGCAAGGAGCCCTTTCTGTTGTTAATGGTTTCCACATGGACTCTCAGAGAGGCCGGCCAAGACTCCAGCACGGGCAGAAATCTCCAAATTTAGAAGAAATATGAAAATTGTCAAACGTGCTTTCCTTAGGCTGAGACGGCGGGCCCGGCCCCCAATCCTGAGCCCTCCCTCCCCGTCCCTTCTCATCCTCACACACCGCAGGTCACGGCTCAGGTCACGGGGGCTCTTACAGCAGCCAATCAGACGTTTCGGGAGGCTTTCCCAGACGTGCCGCTCTGATGGAGGAACAGCCCCTTGCCTCATATAAGGTAAAAGAAAAGTCTTTGCATCCCAAGCCGGCCATGCTTCAAAAAGGAGCCTCGCGCCAGGATCCCCCTTCAGACGGCGTCAATGGGAACAGAGTCGGGATCCCATGTCTGCATCTCATCTTCCGGCACCCAAAGCAGAGCAGACTGCAGCGAATGAGCCTTCATCCTCCAGAATTTGGTAAGTCAGCTTATTTTAAACCAGGTAACTTAATTTGTTAGACATTGTGAAGCTGTCATTGAGAGCGGTGTGACTAAAAACACCCCTAATACAGTAAGCACTTCAGTGGTAGGACATAGGGAAACAAATTGTTCCCTTCCTGTAGGGTTTTAACAAATCAAGGCGCAATCAAAGTCCTTACCCGGTTTTGTTTTCAAACAGTATTGATGAACTGCAGATGATTTGCATTGCGTGCTGCAGGTTTGAGTATGTGCTAGGAAGAGAAACAGGAGAGTTCACCTGGGGATAATGCATGAGGAGAAATGTGAAATGACCTCATAGAGCACAGTCCCGAAAGCCACGATTGGAAATGTGATCCGGCTGCTGTGTAAATGGCCTTTGAACTTGACTTTGAACTTGGATTTGGGGAAATCGGATTGGGGAACTGTAATGAAAATGTTTCCCATTTAATCATCATCATATTCAAATTTCAAATGCATTTTAAAAGAATCAATGCAAAAATATTCAGATAAATGGCTTTTACTTTTTATTGAAAGGTTCTAAAAAGGTGTTTTTGCTGCACTGCCATAAATAAACCAGTCGTAGATCCCCAAAACAAGCTTTCACTGATTAAAACAATGTGAAGAATATTTAAAAAATCTAAAGAAACCTCAAGAATAAAGGTTCTTTATCAGGATATGTGAACTTTTAAAACCAATGCCACCTTTAAATTGCCTAAACAGTTGTTTATACTAGGATAAAGGTTCTTTAAATTATTAAAATATTTTCTCACATGAAAAAAATCTTTCTCCTAAAATCTTTTCAGAGGTTTTTTGGTAAACCAAAAATGTTCCTGTGTGGTATCGCTGCCGAAATTTATTGCTGAAAAGGTTTTTTGGGTGATGATAAATTCTTCACACTACAACAATAGCACAGAAGAACCATTTTAATCCCCAATAAACATTTGATTATAAAGCATCTGAGCAATAAAAATGTTTCATGTGTATTAAAGTTTTTTAGAACTGTTGATGTTAATAAATTATATTAGTTTCAAGTGTTTTAGGAAACCAAGTGCAGCTCTTCTATACCAGTGGTCTCAAACTCAATTCCTGGAGAGCCGCAGCTCTGCACAGTTTAGCTTTAACCCTATTCAAACACAACCGATTCAACTAATCAAGGTGTTTAAAACTGTGCAGAGCTGCAGCTCTCCAGGAATTGGGAAGGTTCCACTTACATTCCAGGATCGAAATTGAACTGTCAGTGCCAATAAAGAACATTTGAGAGTGTATCTAATACTACAGCAGCTGTCCAGCATGTGCACGTCTCCTGTCATTAAGCGCATTAGAACGTTTAGCAGATTTCTCAGCACCAGCGTCTAATGAAACAGTTCAGACCTCCATCCCCCACACTCTCTCCTCCAGTCCTCCCGGCCTTTGTTTCTAGGAAGACCCTGTTGAAAACCTCAGATTTGAGGAGGAGCAGGAGGAGGAGAAGAGCAAGCAGATGTGTCCAGCTGTTGGTGGACTCGGGTCAGCGTTTAACTTTCCTAGTCCAGGGATGCCACTCTGGTGACCTACTGAAACGCACACTGTCTTTCACACGCACACACACACACACACACACAGACATTCCAGCACACTCCAGCTGAATCCCAACATGCCCATATAAAGGAAAGACATGCTAATCCACTGCTTGAGCTATGCATGTAGACTGAAAGTTTGCATTAAGAGCACATCTTGCTATATCTTTTGTACTTTTGGATAACAACCCTAGTGTTCTGGTGTTTCATACTGACAAACTTAAATTCTATAAAGTATACGTAATGTCTACAATATACATAATATTTAAATGTAAAAGATAATTAATAAATAATAGTAAGAATTATATGAACGTTCATTTTAATATAAAAATATTCTCAAAATAGGTCGTAAATTATACATGTGCTGTTGACTATTCATTTTGACAGTTATTTATTTAATATATTAATTTTATATAAACAAGCATTTATATATATATATATATATATATATATATATATATATATATATATATATATATATATATATATATATACATTTTTATGTTTATATTAAAACATTTATATTTGTTTTATAAGATTTTACAATTAAAAAGCATATATATATATATTGTAAAACCCAGTAAGTTATGGTAACTCACACCATTTGATGAAACCAATTGCAACAAACCATTTAAGTTCAAAAACTAATCCAAATGAGTGCTGTGAACTTAATCCATTTGAGTTAACGAAACAATTTGAGCAAAGTAAAAGCCAATAAATGAAGAGAATCTAAAACCGAGCGAACCGATTGCTATACAAACCATTTGAGTTAAAAAAAAAAACTAATCTATATGAGCACTGTGAACTTACTGCGTTTAAGTTGAAATAATGAGGTGTTTAATTAACTCATTACCTTCAACACTGAGTTCAAAACTCTTTTCAAATGAGTAGAATTAACTTTCAGTAAATGTTGAGTTAATTAGACTCATTTCATTTGATAAAGTTGACCGTTGGGTAAACAATTTAAACATAAGTAATAATTTTACACAAAAATTAATTGACAGAACAATAAAAAAAAAAAAATTAGAATAAAAATAATGCCTATTAGCTTCAGTGTACAAGCTCGGAACTTTAAACTAGCGCACAGTTAGCATTAAGTTGTTTAGTTGCAGCAGTTTTGTTCTGTGCAGAAATGCGGTTTTAAGAAGCCTTTACGATTAATTAACCGTGATGAATTAAAGTGCAGTAATAGTGAAACTGGTTAATTGTTGCATCCCTTATATATATATATATATATATATATATATATATATATATATATATATATATATATATATATATATATATATATATATATATATAGTTCCCAGAGATGGGTTGCGGCTGGAAGGGCAACCGCTGCGTAAATCGCGCTGGATAAGTTGGCGGTTAATTCCGCTGTGGCGACCCCGCAAGGGACAAAGCCGACAAGAAAATGAATGAATATATATATATATATATATATATATATATATATATATATATATATATATATATATATATATATATATATATATATATATATATATATATATATTATTTTTTTTGTTATTTTTTTTTTTTTTATGTTTAAATGATGTTTAACAGAGCAAGGAAATTTTCACAGTATGTCTGAAAATATGTTTTCTTCTGGAGAAAATCTTATTTGTTTTATTTCGGCTAGAATAAAAGCAGTTTTTTATTTTTTACAAAACATTTTAAGGTCAAAATTATTAGCCCCTTTAAGCTATATTTTTATTTTTTATTGTCTACAGAACAAACCATCGTTAAACAATAACTTACCTAATTACCCTAACCTGCCTAATTAACCTAATTAACCTAGTTAAGCCTTTAAATGTCACTTTAAGAGTTATTAAAACTATTGTGTTTAGAAATGTGTTGAAAAAAATCTTCTTTCCGTTAAACAGAAATTGGGGAAAAAAATAAACAAGGGGGCTAATAATTCAGGGGGGCTAATAATTCTTACTTCAACTGTGTGTGTATATATATATATATATTAGGTTCAAATAAATAATCATATTTACTGTTATAGTGTTTTTTATATAATAATAATAATAATAATAATAATAATAATAATAATAATATTACATTATAATTATAGTTTTATTCTAATATAATAAATACATATCTATCATAAATGATGCACATGTGTATACTTTAAATTGTAGGGGTTCATTTGATTACTTGACTTTGGCCTACAATTCATTGAAAATCACGTGATATTTATTGCCCATTTATTTATAATATTTATTGTTCATTTTATCCTAAAATAACATGCGAATTCACCCCGACAATCCCATGTTAATTATCATATATTTAGATATATTCACCTAATTATTACATAGCCAAAATCCGGTTATACTCTGATCTGTCAATTACTGTAAGCGTTCAGCTGGACGGATGAACATATGTGTGTTCTGATGGACAGATGGACAGATTCGATGGAGGGGTCATTGCACTGGAGACAGTGAGGGAGGGAAAGGAAGTGTGTTATTTATTTTCTGAGGAGTCAAAAGTCTGGCAGGCATCATAGAAAGAGCTTTCACATGACCCCGCGCTGCTTTGGCCGTCCCGCGCAACCCTCGCCCCCCGTCCCTGGAGACCCAGAGACCCTGAGACCCGCTTCCCAGGCCACTTTCACATGAGCACAGAGATGGGACGAGGGGGAGAGGAGCTCACCGGGGACCAGACCAAGAGCCCGTCCCATACAGAGACTGTGCTTTACTAGTGCACTTTCATTTAAGGGGAGACACTGCTTTTCATGCACCTGTCAATTTGGGCTTTGTTTTCAGTCTAATGAAGATAATCAAAGATGCATGTTTAAGTGTTTCTTTTATCGAGCTTTATCAATTTATATCAGTATATTTATATTACAATACGTGTTTTTGAAGAGTGTTTCAAGGTTATTATAGTTAACGAAAACGAACGAAAAAAATGAAAACTAAAATTTTAAATAATTGTCGTTAACTGAAATAAAAATAAAAGCGAGAGTTTTTTTTTTAAAACTAGAACTAAATGAAACTGTATTGTTTACATACAAAACTAACTGAAACTAACTAAAAGTATAGCAAAAACCTCCTTCGTTTTCGTATTGGTGAATGTATTTAATACATGATCTTACTAAACCGTTTAAGCAAATCTAATTCGCGTTGCAGGTGTTTGACCCTTTCGCACCTCAGAGTCTGTAGTCCTGCTGCCATTGGCCAGATCGAGCCGGTTCTCTTCCAGTCAGTCCTCGCTGTTGCTCCCGCGACAAAACACAACGAGTGGACATGACAGCAGCACGGTGACAGCATTACAGGCACTTAAAACTATTACTTTAACACATTTGTCCCCAATAAAGGGTTTTATTTCTGTATCGCGATCGCGAACGAATCTTTTTAGCCGGATCTTCTAAGTGAACCGGATGAACTAGTTCACCAAAGCGAACTGAATCATTTGAAACGGTTCGCGTCTCCAGTAAGCACTTATCCAAACTACTTACTTTTTAACAAGCCTAATTCCCCCCTCTGACTCGAAATAATCCAATATATACTCTCATTCAGTTAATAGAACAGTAACGTTACACTGAGATCAAATTTGAGAAGAGGTGAACCGATATAATACTGCGCATGTGTGATTCAGTGAACCAAACACTAACAGTACACGACAGCCTGCTGTGATTGAACTAAACTTGAACAACAGCACCGCGGGTAAACCGAGGGCTTAAATGAGAGGATCTGGTGAAAAAAACGCAAGTTTATTTCATAACAGAAAATTGTATTGGGATTTAAATAAGTGAAGCATGCTTCAGTTGGGTTGCAAAACTTTACTGTAAGACATTTTTCAGGTCATATGCTTTTCAGTTTTCATATGCAGTTTCAGTTTCTTTCTTCAGTTGAACACCAAGGAAGGTATTTTGAAGCATGTTGGAAAAACCGGTAACCATTGACATCCATATTAAGGAAAAACATATCTACTATGGAAGTCAATGGTTAGCCTACCAGTTTCCAGCATTCTTCAAAATACCTTCCTTAGTGTTCAACAGATGAAAGAAAATAAAAGATGTTTTGAATAAATGAATGGTGAGTAAATCATGACAGAATTTTCATCTTTGGGTGAACTATCCCTTTAAGAATTTTGGTCACACTTTATTTTGATGGTCCGTTTGTTGAATTCTCATTAGATTATAGGTATACTGTTAGGTTGGGGTTAGGGTTAGTGTAAGTTGACATGTAGTTTCTTATAGTCAGTTAAATGTCTGTTGAAGGAGCAGTGTCAACAGATATTAAGCAGACAGTCTACTAATACTCAAATGGACCATCAAAGTAAAGTGTTACCAGAATTTCTCTTTGAATTTTATTTTATTTATTAAATATTTACCAAATGATGTTTAACAGAGCAAAATAAATTTCACAGTATGTCTGATTAATATTTTTTCTTCCAGTCAAAGTCTTATTTGTTTTATTTCAGCTAGAATAAAAGCAGTTTTTAATTTTTCAAAAACCATTTTAAGGTCAAGATTATTAGCCCCCTTAAGCTAATTTTTTTTTCAGATAGTCTACAGAACAAACCATCATTATACAATAACTTGCCTAAATACTCTAACCTGCCTAGTTAACTTAATTAAGCTAGTTCAGCCTTTAATTGTCACTTTAAGCTGTATAGAAGTGTCTTGAAAAATATCTAGTAAAATATTATTTACTGTCATCATGTCAAAGATAAAATAAATCAGTTATTAGAAATGAGTTATTAAAACTATTATGTTTACAAATGTGTTGACAAAAATTTCTCTCCGTTAAACAGAAATTGGGGGAAAAAATAAAAAGGGGGGCTAATAATTCAGACTTCAACTGTATATATATTTTTTAATCTTATTCTAAATAAGGCAGTTCATTCCGCGGTGGTTAATAAAGGGACTAAGCCGAAAATAAAATGAATATATGAATGTTTTTTCAGTGCAGGTAACATTTAAAAGATTTGCTTTCAACTCAAACGTGACCTTTTTTTCTGTCCAGTGGTGGAAAGATCATACTCAAGTAAAAATACCACTACTTAGATTTAAAAAAATGTAGTGCGAATGTAAAATTATCTATTCTAAATACTACTCAAAATATAAGTAAAAAACTAGAGAAGAAAAAAAAGTAACGACTGCAGAAGGAAAGGAAAAAGTACTTAAAAGCTACTCAAGTAAAAGTACACATTTTTAAAACGACTACTTAGTACAGTACAATCCCTGAGGAAAAAATACTCAATTACAGTAATTTGAGTATTTGTAATTCATTATTTAGCACCACTGTGAATGCCATTATATATTGAATATTTTATTTGGTAACACTTTATTTTGATGGTCCATTTGAGTATTAGTAGACTGTCTGCTTAATATCTGTTGATACTGCTCCTTCAACAGACATTTAACTGACTGTAAGAAACTTTGCAAGAACATGTCAACTTACACTAACCCTAACCCTAACCCCAACCTAACAGTCTACTTATAATCTAATGAGAATTAGTTGCAATGTAACTTACATTCAACAAACGGACCATAAAAATAAAGTGTCTGCATGCTACAACTTTGTACTGTACTTTTATAGCTACGTTTACCTTCTGACATGCGTTTTCAGTCGTGTAATGTGGATGGAGATTGTTTACGAAAGTATTGACGAGGATGGTTTACATTTCAAAACCCAGTGTTAAAACGAAAGCGCACTAGTGTAAACGCAGTCTCTGTCTGCGTGTGTGTTTTTTTTCCACATTCCAGTTACTGGTGTTTAAGGAATGCTTTAGGGGTTTGTCAGCTCCTTTTAGGGCTGTAATGTGCTCCTGCTGAGCCTTTGCCTTGTAAACGGGGATTTTATGATGTTTAGATGTACCTGAGAAATGTTAATGATCTTATATCTCTGTGTTCCCCCTTCATTGAGTAATGATTACACATCTGTTTAATAATTATGAGAATGGCATATGTTTTCTCTGAAGGCATCAGATATAACACTGAGTCATAAAGTGCATCATTGCATAAAAAAAATTGTGTTATAAACAAAACCATGACTTTTTAGCTTTCTTTAGCTTTAGCTAGACTTAGTTTCACCATGTGCATTGGTAACTCAGTGCAGGAATCTGGCTGTGATGTTTGTAAGTTTAATAAATATGAATAAATAAAGACATTTTACAAACTTGATTAAATGGTTAGCTGCAGAAAATAAAAATAATAAATAAACTAATAATAAAAAAGTAATTGTTTGGTTTAAATTTAGGAATTTAAAAATAAATATAATATATTTTAAATTCTATTATTATTATTATATCTACAGAGTGTCCACGGGGTCTTAAAAGTATTAAAAATTGATAAACTAATTCAGAGAAATTGAAGACCCTTAAAAAGTATTAAAAATTATTAAATGCTATTTTACATGGTCTTAAATTTTTGTTTATATAATGTCTAGTTGTATGATAAAGTTTATCTTTAATATGCCAATTCTGTGGTGCTGTGTAGTTTATGAAATAAATAAAATCCTGCTTGCATAAATCCTTTTAAATATTCAAGAGGTTTACTTACTTATTTTAAGTAAAGTCAACTAATTTCTTTAAAATCAAGAGGTTTACTCACTTATCTTAAGTAAAGTCAACTAATTTCTTTAAAATCAAGAGGTTTACTCACTTATTTTAAGTAAAGTCAACTAATTTCTTTAAAATCAAGAGGTTTACTCACTTATTTTAAGTAAAGTCAACTAATTTCTTTAAAATCAAGATTTTTACTCACTTATTTTAAGTAAAGTCAACTAATTTCTTTAAAATCAAGAGGTTTACTCACTTATCTTAAGTAAAATCAACTAATTTCTTTAAAATCAAGAGGTTTACTCACTTATCTTAAGTAAAGTCAACTAATTTCTTTAAAATCAAGATTTTTACTTACTTAATTAATTTTTAACTCAAATGGTTTGTAGCAATCAGTTTCCTCAAACAGTTTGAGTTACCTTAACTTTTAGGGTTTTACAGTGTATAATCATCAGTCATCATCATCAGAATCATCAGTCTATTAGCGATCGTGATTGGCTCCTGTACTAGAAGGCGGGGCTTCATTGGCCATATGGACATTACACGTTATTGACGTTTCCCCATTTAAAACTGTACAAGTGATGTGTAATCTGTAGTGTTTGTCTATAAATGCCACCTGCTGGATTAGCGTTTTTATTCATTATACTGTAAGTAATGTTTCTTACAATCAGTATTTAGTAAATATAATTTAAAATGTCGCCTTAAGCCACCTAAAGTAGTCACGAGGTCTTAAAATGTATGGAAAGGGTCTTTAAAGAGGTCTTAAAATGTATTGAATTTCACTCTCTGATTCCTGTATATACCCTGATCTAGTATTTGCCAAGGCAAATTAGATGTTAATACCATAAAATAAAATATAAAATCAAATAAAATTTTCAAGCTCAGATTTTTGGGGTTTTTTTATAAATGAAAATTAAATAAATTGTAATTAAATATTTTTTATTTTATTTATTTTTAACAGTTTTTTTGTTGTTTAGCTGTTTCTTTTGTTTTGTTTTAGTAGATTTTTTTCTCTCAAAGTACCTTCATTTCTTTATTATATACATATTTTTGTCAAATTTAGATATTTCTTTCCCTAGTTCATATTATTTTAGTATAAAAACTTTTTACAATTTACAATTTATTTTAGGTTAATTCATCATTTATTTCTTAAATCTTTTGATTAGTTTCTACACAAAATGTTTTATGATGTTTATTGTATATTTATTGTATTATTTTAATGCTGTTTGAATTATTTAATCATCAAATATTATCAACATCCTTTTACATTAAATGTACATTTACCGAATCCTTCACTGGAAAAAAAATTATATGATCAATTAGTCCTGACAGCATATTTTTAGGTCATTGTAACTCATTAAACTAAGTTAATCATTTTCTAACTTAATTGTATAAGTTACGCAAGCTGTTTTAAGTCAGTTTACATTATATAAGTTAAAAAAAAAAATTTAAGCCAACCAGGATTTTTTTCCAGTGTTCTTTAATGCACACACAACATGAGGAACTTTATACACTGTGAAACACAATAATATAATCAAAGATAAGACTTTACAATAAGGTTGTATTAGTTAATGTTAATGATTTTACTAACGTGAACAAACAATGAACAGTACATTTACTACAGTATTTGTTCATGTTAGTTAACGTTAGTTAATGAAAATACAGTTGTTTATTAGTTTGTTAACTCACGGCGCATTAACTAATGTTAACTAGCATGAATTTGGATGTTACTAATGCATTAGTAGATGCTGAATTATAATTAATAAATGCTGTACAAGTATTGTTCATACATAGTTTGTGTTAGTAAATGCATTAACTAATGAACCTTATTGTATAGTGTGACGTAATCAAAAGTCACAGCAACAAATATCCTACAAATATCCTCTTATTTCATTATATTAATCAGGTTTCAGCTTTATTTTTTAAGTTGGCAAATTTTAGCTTAAAGTTTTAAGTTCGTTTAATTGATTAAGTTGAAGTGACTCATAAAGTTAATTTAATTCAACTTAAAAATGAAAGGCAGCAACAATTGTTTGTACTTTTTTGACTTACAGACAAACCTTATGAACAGGAAAAAACGGTCACAATCAAACGAGCCCTGCGGTATTGCTGTAATTACACCAAACGTCATTCTCAGTAAACACTACAAGCTGTGCGCTAACAATGAGTCCTCACGAATTAAACATTCTCCAAAAGCAATCCAAGCGCTGATAACAGCAATTGGAGAGGCCGAACGTGTGCTTGCTGAAGTTTGTTGTTAAGCATGATCGTCAGAAGAGAAAGAGAGAGGTAACACTGCGACTGCTTTCCCTCCTCCTGAATGTTTCCTGTCCTGATGATTTAAGGAGATGTGGAGAAATGAGACGGAGCCTTAAAAGGCAATGTTTAGGCGTTCTGGAGCTCTCCATTATCAGGCCATAGAGTCTCTGTCTGTGTCTGTGTAAACACGGCTCTCCTTCTTCTGAGAGGTGACTGACCTGATGCTGGAATAACTATCACTTTCGGTCTTTCACCTGAACGCACATTTGCACACGGTTACACACTTCACAGGCTGTAATGCTCTCGGTGCACGGCTTTACTGCTGCACAAACTATCAGCATACTCAAAAATTGAGTTGTTTAAACTACTTATTTAAAATGAGCTGCAGCAACCCAATTCCTGAGGGGTTTTTTTATAAGTTAATAAGTTAATTATTGATTTGTGTTGGGACAGCATGAAGGATTTGTGTGGATCCCAGCATTCTTTTACAGTTTTATTAGATGATTAAGTTATATTAATTTTCATATTTTTGGTTTAATTATATTTCGTTTCAGTTTACTTCACTTTTTTAATTTAGTCTTGGTTATTTTATAAAATATAAATAAAACGTTATTCACAGAATGTACTATTATTACTATTTTGGGGTTGAATGTAGTTTTTATAAAATTGTTATAATTGTCTTAGATTTTTGTATTTAACATAAATTTCTAGTTTTATTTATTTTTCTATAAAAAGTATATAAAATAAGTATAAAGAATGAATCAAAATGTTCAAATCTAAAATTAAAAAACTGAATAATAAAACTAAATTCAAGTCAACTTAAGTTTATTTGTATTGCATTAAGTATAGGTTTAAACTGGAGCTAGAAAATAAAGCAGCCTAATATAACAAAAAAAGAACTTAAATGATTAACAATGTATGTATGTACGTAATTCATCATAATAATAATAATAATAATAATAATAATAATAATAATAATAATAATAATAATAAAATAAACTATGACATTTTGGCAATATCTTTTTTATTATTAAACTTTAATAAAAGTTTTATAAAAGCATTAAATTATCAATTGTAATATATATATATATATCACATGAGTAGCAGTGCAATGTGGCTGTATCGGCACTGGTGGGAGGCGTCCAATGGCATGAGGCCGCAGGTCACGTGCCTTAGTGGCCCACCAGTGATGACATACAGCCATATCGCACTGCTATGAGTGTGATATTGCGTTTATACAACAGTTCGACTGCATAATCATGTATATAAAAAAGAAAATCAAACACGGAGTCTCAAAAACTCTTTTGTATGAGGAACTACTTTCTTCTGCCAATTATTCACATCTAAAGCTGACATCAGAACAGAAATCGTTGCCAGTTCGTAAACCTCCCTTTAGAGCTAGTATTTGAATGATTCTCTAGTGTAATGTCTAAAGTAATGACAAAACAGGTGATTTTGCTGACATTTTAAGATGATAAGGCTGAACGGCATGAAATGCCATCAATCTACAGAGATTTGACAGTATTTCTTTGTTGCAATCGGGAGATCACAATAATTAACCCCGAAAAAGTCAAAGCAGAGCAAACACTACCAGATTCTGTGGTATAAATACAGCACTACGATATAAAAAAAAAGAGAGAGATCGACTTGGAATATCACTTACCTGTTCTGTAATGATTTGTTCAGCTGTAGTTTATAAACTAATGCTGAGAAAATGTTGTTGTTTTTTCCCTAAAGACTTATTATGCGGTCTCTGTCGCCGTCTTGTGGCGCAACTTCAACAGTCACTTTTCTTTGGTCTGCTCAGACAGGCTGATGGCGGTCGATGCACTGAATCCGATGCTCCGAAATTATAAATATTTTAAAATAGGCACTATCCTTATAAATAAGCTGCATAGTTGCAATCTAAACAACTACATTCTCAACTAAAAAAGCCTCAAAAGTACATTGTTGTTCAACAGTAGCAATTTTTGTCAAACTGTAGTGTCCTCTGCTTGTCGCTGTATGTGAGCGGAGTAATACACAAGGGTGAAGAGACTGTATGAGTGCTGTTATTTGCAGAATATCGCACGGCTATTAGCCAATCAGATTCAAGAACCAGACAGAACTGTTGTATAAATATATATATATAATATCTATATACAAAGAATAAAAGATGGGTACATTACTGTGTTTCGAACTTTAACATAAAATCCCTGTCTTGCCTCATTACCTGTTTGTTTTTGATTTCGGGTCAGGAATGTTTGGTTTCTTGATCCATTACAAAAAACGTTGGCGTGTAGTGAAGTGTGTAAAGCTGGTAACACTTAGGCAATCTTCAGATCAGGACTGTAGACTTCCTCTGAAACGGTGTGCATGAGTGTGTGTGTGTGTGTGCGTGTGTGTGTGAGTGTGTGTTCAACCGAAGGCCATCTGGTGTGAGTGAAGGTGTATGAATGAGGTTCACCTCAGCTTTCAGCCAAACCACCAGATCCGTCTCAGTTCACAGATCTGAAATACAAGAAATCACAGACATTCTTTGCATGTCCTGCTTAAAAGAACCATTAATTAAGAGAAACAGGACATGTGAGTCAATAACTGTTAAGTCGCATATGCAGCTGATTCCCATTGTGAGACAAACTGAAGAGTTCAGATGCAAAAACCAAAGTCCATCCGCCATTTTTAATGTCATCAGACATTTTCATCAGAGTCCTTTGCTCAGATTCAGTTATTTGACTTGAATGTGAATGAAAAGGTTGTACGTCCATTGTTGAAAGGCCTTGTTTTCATGCCGTTAAAGTGAAATTCATTCATTCATTTTCCTTCACCTTAGTCCCTTATTTATCAGGGGTCACCACAGCGGATTGAACCGCCAACTATTCTGGCATATGTTTTATCGGATGCCCTTCCAGCCGCAACCCAGTACTGGAAACACACATACTTGCTCACATTCACATAAACACACATACACTATGGGCAATTTAGTTCATCCAATTCACCTATAGAGCATGTGTTTGGACTGTGGTGAAAACCAGAGAACATGCAAACTCCACACAGAAATGCCAACTGACCCTGCCGGGACTCCAACCACCAACCTTCTTGAGTGAGGAGGTGACAGTACTTACCTCTGAGCCACCGTGCCGCCCTTAAAGTGAAATACTAAACCAAAACATAAGGACCTGATAAAACTTATTCTATATAATTTTCATATCGTGTGGAAAATGTGGATCACTGAATTCAGTCATAAAAAAGAAATTAGCTGCATAATGTGAATTTTTGATCGAAGAATAAAAATGTCTGCATTTAGACTTAATATCAGTGAAGATTGAACCATTTGAGAGAATTTAGATATGAAATCTATATGTTATGCAGGTCTGTGTAAATGAATGGCATTGTTTCTTTAACCTCCTATAGAGCCCGAGTGTCCACATTTGTGGACAGCACATTTTTAGCTCTTAAGTGGCTGTTTAAAATACTTTGAATGTTTTATATTTTGTTACAGACATACAATGTCATCCTGCAACTGTTTTGCAGCATATGATATGTCCCAAACCTTATTTTAACTGTCCAAAATGGGAAAAAAAATGTTGTTTTTACTCTCTGATAGTCAAAGCAAGTTCAAAAAAAAAATTCTATGTTAAATATGCATAAAAGAAAATTCAGAAAAAAGTGTTTTATGTAAATTTGGACCACGAGTCCACCTATATGGACATCATTTTACTCTAAAAGTACATCATATCAAAGGATGATACTTAGATTTTTATTCTAATTAGGTTCCAATACGCCCAAATAGCAAAGAGAAATAAAAATTGCATGTAAAAAAACACCTTGGGCCTTAAGAGGTTATGGTGTTTTCAGCATCTGTCTTCTCAATTTATGAAACACATGAACTTCATCTCCAGAGCTGACTGTTGCTTCCTTTGTTAATCTTTTTATGCAGTGAGAAATAACATCACTATGTAATGTACCATATTTGACTTTAAAGCTGGCAAATGTGACTTTAAATCTCAAAGTTTAAAAATGTGAGATTTTATGTCAAATAGAATATTTCATATCTTATAATTGTGAAATGATCTTATCTTATGTAAACGTGACCATATTTTTCACTTGTGACGTGTGTTGTACTGTAGTTCTTATGATTGTAATTTCATATTTTAAAATGTTAATTTTAAGTATCATATGTATAACAAAAGTCAGGTTTAATGGGATAGTTCACCGCAAAACCAACTACTCACTCCTCTCTCAAGTGGTTCCAAACCTTTATGAGTTTCTTTATTATGTTGAACAATAAAGAAGATATTCTGAAGAAAGCTGAAAACCAATAACCATTGACTTCCTCAGTAGGAAAAACAAATACTATGGAAGTCAATTGTTACAGGCTTTCAGCATTCTTCAAAATGCCTTAGTTTTTAGTTTTAAACAAGTAAAGGGTGAGTAAATGATGACATAATGCTTATTTTTGAGTGAACTGTACGCTGTAACTTAAAAAATTATGACAGAAATATATTACAATATAACAGTATGACTTCTAACAAAAGCAATGTTACAAAGACTTATTAATACTTTATTTTACAGTGTGTGTACTTAACATCCCCTTATACTCTACCTAAAAAAGTACTGGGTTATGTTAACTACATGGGTTACAGGTACAAACACAGTTTTAATAGAGTGATTGAATCAAACAAACTGTGGCTGGATTTACTAAACAGATTAGATTATCATCAGCTCACAAACAAATAAAAGGAAAGGAAAGTTATACTTCCAATGCAGAGCACAGAGCACAGACTTTTCACCCCAATAACCAATGGAATTTAGCAAGAGCAGCAAAATTTGTATATAACGTTGCTTGGTAATCCTCTTGTTAGTATGTTTTCTTCTGGCTTTCCAAAATGCTGTACATTTTTTCATCTTAATTTCATCTGCATTATTTCATCTTAAAAATGTTGCCAAACTTCGACATATGCTATCAATGTCTGATGCGGAAAAGCGTATTCATGCTTTCATGACCTCTCGATTAGATTATTGTAATGCGTTACTAGGTGGTTGCCCTGTTGGCCTTATTAACAAACTTCAGCTAGTTCAAAATGCAGCTGCTAGAGTGCTTTCTAGATCTGATTACTCTTATTATATCAAAAGAAATTGGGAATTAGAGTTAAACACTATAATAGAGGATAAAACGTGGGAACAAATTTGCACAAATTGTCATAAAGCTATAAGCAGTCAAATTCGACTGGAAGATGAAGATGAGGTTCAGAGTTCCATTAGTGGTCGCCAAATTCGATAGTTCTATACAATTATCACAATGCTGGAGAGATTGTGGGAAAGTGGGGGACTATGTTTACATATTTTGGGAATGTCCCAAAATACAAGTGTATTGGCAAGACGTTAAAAGAGAGATTAGTGTCGGCGCCAGTGGTGTAGTGGTTATTGCGTCGACACATGCACTCCGGTGTTCACGGCGACCCGAGTTCGATTCCGCCTCGCGGTCCTATGCCGATCCTTCCCCTCTCTCTGCTCCCCATTCCTTCCTGCCAATACTCTCTACTGTCCTATCAAATAAAGGTGAAAACCCCTAAAAAATAATTATAAAAAAAAAAAAAAAAAAGAGAGAGAGATTAGTAAAGTTTTAGGATACGACATACCAATGCACCCAGTATTTTCTATTGCTTTATGGCTTCCCCCCTGATCAATTCAGTAAGTCTAACTTATTTGCACTATATATTATTAATAACAGCTAGGAAGATAATTACAGTGAACTGGATGAAGAGCCACCGACCTACTTTGGCAGAATGGACACAGAGGCTGAAACAGATCGTCACCTTAGAATTATAAGGTTCTATCTGACATTTTTGTCAAAATTTAGTTATTAACATATCCTTATTAAATGACAATTTATTCACGTTATGTGACGTTTTTTTATAAGTTGTTTACATTTTAAGACTTTTTACCTAAAAAACAAAAAAGCTTTTATTTACAAAGTTGAACTGTAGCTTGGGTCTATAGGGTTCTTTCTGTGAGCCAATCAGCATTTCAAATGCATGTACAAGGACCAATCAGGATCAGCTGTCTTTGTCATTTTGCCGAACTGCTCCATTGACAGCGGGAAACACAAAATCAGAGTTGACTAAACGCTGCGCCACACAAAATGTAATTTAATTCATGGGACATATAATTCAATAAATACAATTCAATAGTTCATATAAAGCATACAATTCAATAAATATGACCATATTAATTACATAAAATGAACAGCTGCACTGGATAAAATATTTAGCACAGCCTTGTATGCTTAATTTGAACAAGAGAAACATTAAACATAAACTGTTGAATGTAATGTAACTTTCTCAAGCATCAACATATTGTTACAACACCAAATTATATATTTTGCGATTGTTTTTGTTGAAAAGTAATGCTTTAATGAATGATCTGCCAGAACCTTTGAATTCCAAACGGAAAATGACTTTTAAGAATTAGAAGCTTCTATCTGCATTTGCTCTGTTTGTTTTACCCCAATTTGCAAATGTAAGAGAATGTTGACCATTTACATTAAGAGTACATTTAGGGTCTCTGTCATGTTAATGTGTGAAAGAGAACTGTTCCACACATATGGTTTGCTATATGGAATGCAAAACTTTGAAGCTCAATATCTCAAAATCATTTAGAACACATATAGAACCTTATAATTCCAAGGTGACAAGCTATATATATATACATATATACTGTTGTAGGTATTGCCTTTATATTGGAGATTATTTATTTATCTACTTTTCTTTTTCTAGCTGTCACTATTATTTATTTATTATTCTATCTATTTGTTTTTTTTTTTTTTTGTGAATGTAAACATTCTAAGTAAATGTTATTTGTATACTATGTTCATAAAAACTTGAATAAAACAGTTAAAAAAAATAAAAAAAATACAGTTGCAGAAATCCTGAAATAAAATCAAATGTAACAAGAACTGAAATTTTGGAGGACAAAAACTTCTTGAAAAATTAAAAGAGGAATAAAAACTCAAATGTTTATTTTTGTTTTAAATGATTAAGTATTTAACTAAAATGATAAATTAGTTATAAATGATTAAACTAAAAATAAACTTAAACTAAGTGTAACCAAAATATAACTGGTTTCATCCTCTTGCCTCCCATGTAGGACAGAGCCTGGGAACTCAGCTTTAGCCAACAGGATGTGATGTTTATTATTGGGGTTTACTTATTAGGCAGCAGTTCAGTATCAGGATCTCCACAAACGTTAAGCCTGGGATCAGGACGTGTTTGTTGAGTTTTCCATGCAAGAAATAATAACTGATACATCCGGCTTCACACTGAAAAAACAGTTCATTAGATTTACTCATTTTTTTTAAGGTAAGTGGTTGCAAACAATTTATACAGGCTTAATTTAAATGAACAAATTAGGTTGAACATTACTAAATTGAATTTGTTTGTTTAAATTAAGCACATATAAATGGTATGCAACCACTTATCTTAAAAAATGTAGCAAATCCAATGAATCATTTTTGTCAGTGCATATAATAATCTCCCAGAAACCAAATCCACATCACTCTTTTGCAGTCAGACTTGTGCTGCTGAAGTTTTCTGGCTTCATCTCCACCTTCAGTTCCCTTTTGCCTTTTACGTCTGGCTCTTGTGAACTGTGACTAGAAAAGGGAATGTATGCGGGGCCCGTGTGCGACGGTGGGAGGGAAGCAGTGACAAACTATCTGCTTCCACAATCACTGGCCGTAAGAGGCTGAAAGAGCGAATGTTTATCGAAAGCGCAGCTACATTTTCCATTATCCCAAAATAAAATCCCTTCAGAATTCCTTATATGGGGCTGAGGGAGATTCCAGGAGGGGGATACGAGACAACCTAAAGCTCTCACTTGTTGGAAAAGAGTCAAAGGCTTAGGAATTCTCATGTTGTTTCTCCTCTTTCTTTTTTTTTCTTGGACGAGTCTTGCTTTGTAGTCAATTTAATACTCTGCAGATTCAATTAAGCAAGAGTTCCTTATCAGAGCTGCCCTGAAAGCCTATGGGGATAAGTGTTGATAAAAGTCTTTTCGCTCAGAGTCGAGTGAGAAATGTGTGGAAAATCTGGGATATTTGTGCCTCATGGCTCAGCTATTTTACTGCATTGTTTATTGAATTAGCAGACTGACGTGTTCATCTTTATCTCTCATTTCAGAGTGCTCAGAGAGGAAACGCAACACGGAAGCAATGTGGACGACTGACACCACATGTGAGAA
The DNA here is from genome assembly GCA_903798195.1 of Danio kyathit. Taxonomy (NCBI): domain Eukaryota; kingdom Metazoa; phylum Chordata; class Actinopteri; order Cypriniformes; family Danionidae; genus Danio; species Danio kyathit. The sequence continues at coordinate 45,651,378 of LR812532.1, forward strand.
CACATTGCCTTACTTATATTGTGTATGTGTGTGTACTTGTTTATGTGGTTTACGAGGACACCATTTTTATAGTGAGAGTTAATAACCTAATTGTACTCTATTAAGGGGGTTTACGAGGACATACCTTGCCTCCTCATAATTCAAATCACTTAAAAATCATACTTAACAGGGTCTTTTGACATTCAGAATTTGTCACAGGTTTCCTGCAAGAATTAGATTTAGGTATGGCCATATAATAAGCAGTTTTATAGTAGAAAATTCATTATTTCATAGTATAAAATGCATGATGCCTATTGAAAACATATATGCAACTTTGCGTGTAATTGAAGCCCATTTCAACCTCAGTATAAAAAAATTATACTAATATAAAAAGTAATTGCCACATTTGTGACAACGCGTGACTTTAAAAAGTGCATTTTATATCTTCTAATCTTGAAAAATTGACCTTTTAAATGTTAAATAAATCTTGATCGTGACTAAATTCATCAATGTGTCTTCATATCTTTCTTCAAAAATATCAAAAATATCTTCAAAATATCATTATCTAAATTATTATGAGGACACATTTCCTTACGTACATTGTTTTTGTGTGTGTGTGTGTGTGTGTGTGTGTGTGTGTGTGTGTGTGTGTGTGTGTGTGTGTGTGTGTGTGTGTGTGTGTGTGTGTGTGTGTGTGTGTGTGTGTGTGTGTGTGTGTGTGTGTAGGTGTGTGTGTGTGTGTGTGTGTGTTTGTGTGTGTGTGTAGGTGTGTGTGTGTGTGTGTGTGTGTGTGTGTGTGTGTGGTTGACCTAATTGTACTCTTATTAAGGTGGTTTACAAGGACATGCCTTGCGTCTTCATAATTCAAAATGCTTAAAAAATCATACTTAACATTTTGACATTCAATTTGTTACAGGTTTCCTGTGAGAATTAGGTTTAGGGGTAGAGTAGGGTATGGCCATATAATAATTAGTTTATACTGTATAAAATAAATTATGCCTATTGAAACCAAAATTGAGTTTTGTGTGTGTTATTGAAGCCCCAAAAAAGATGCTAATATAAAAAGTAAGTGCCACAGTTGTGACATTGTATTTTAAAATGTGAGACTGTCAGAAAGTACATTTTATATCTTCTAATCTTAAAAAAAATCACATATTTCTGCCAATTTGTCTTTTAAATGTAAAAAAAATTTAATAAAATCTTGATTGTGACAATTCACCAATGTGTCTTCATATCTTAAAAAATTATCATTAACTAAATTATTATGAGGACAAGGGCGACGCAGTGGCGCAGTAGGTAGTGCTGTCGCCTCACTGCAAGAAGGTCGCTGGTTCGAGCCTCGGCTGGGTCAGTTGGCGTTTCTGTGTGGAGTTTGCATGTTCTCCCCGTGTTGGCGTGGGTTTCCTCCGGGTGCTCCGGTTTCCCCCACAGTCCAAAGACATGCGGTACAGGTGAATTGGGTAGGCTAAATTGTCCGTAGTGTATGAGTGTGTGTGGATGTTTCCCAGTGATGGATTGCGGCTGGAAGGGCATTCGCTGCGTAAAAAAACGTGCTGGATAAGTTGGCGGTTCATTCCGCTGTGGCAACCCCAGATTAATAAAGGGACTAAACCAGAAAGAAAATGAATGAATGATTATGAGGACACATTCCCTTACTTTCATTGTTTTCTCTTAACCGTGCCCAGGCCTGTAGCCAGGGGGGGTTGGATGGTTCGAAAGAATTTGTCTCATTCATTCATTCATTTGTCGTTTTTTGACTGCTATGCCATAATAAATTGTGAACATAACCCATCGAAAAGGCTTTAAGACCAAGCGAAATCCTCTATTGGCTGTCACTACGATGTGACTTCAGCTAATCAGTTTTGATCAATGCAAACAATTATTTTTCATGAGTCCAACATCCAGCTGTGCAAGAAAACACACAATCTGACATAAGTGAAGTCATCTTTCACTACTGACCTACTGTATTGTTTTTAAATAGAGAAAACATTTTAAAAGTAACTTTTCATCTAAATCGAGGACCTTATTCTTGAAACAAAAAATGAGCAATAAAAAGGTGTGAAGCACAAAAAGCGGCCCATATTAAAATGAGTTTAAATACTAATTTGACTATTGTTGTCATCCATAAATATTCAAATGTGCTTTTTTTCATAAGAGGCTAGAAAAATCATGAAGTTCTATATTATTATTATTGTTGTTTTGATTTGCTATTATTCAAATGGCCAAATTACATCTGAGGAAAGATGAATGTGGTGGCCAGTTTGTCATTATCTAGTTTTTAATTTAAAACTTTAACAGATTCCCCTTTTTTTCTAATGATATTATATGTTGCAATAAATTTGTGTACTAAAAATATGTATTATTTCACATTTCTTTATTCTAAATCTTAAGGAAATATTTGGTACATCAAAACATGGTTATGATGACCACCCGACCAGCTAATCCAGCTAAAAGTAGTGCTTAAAATATCACTAAATGCAGTATTTAAACCTCATAATAAATAGAAAATGAGGCAGATAACTGCAAAAAGGTCCACTTCTTGAGAAAAAAGAACCACCTCTTTCACCAGGCTGGCTACAGGTCTGGTGCCTATATATCTCACAATATAACTCTAAATAAATCTCAGTGTGATTTTCTTAAGCTTCACCACACAATTAACCTGTGCTGATAGATGGAAACAAGCTTCAACAGTATTCTCAAAAGAAAGACCAAGTGGACGTTTTCCCTTTGTTGTACTCAGAATTAGGTCACCGTGCTTGATTTCAGTCTATAAACAGCAACAAAGTGGAGCCAGACGTGCTTGTCAGCCGAGCCCTTGAGCCCCGCTTGTACTGTAAACTGTGAACAGTAACGTGTGGATAGGCTGCATATCTGTCTGTTAATGCATCTCTCTCTATTAACCACCACACTGCTGAGAAAGCCATTAGAGAGCTGTGTCAGAGTCAGCCAGTGATCCTGCATAATCAGACACGACGAAGTGAAATCCATCCTCCAAATATGTAGACGGATTTGTGAGATCTGTGGGAATGAGCTCAGCTCTGGGTGCTGTACAGTAGCATTTTGTGGTTTCCACACACCACAGCATCAGACGGTGCTGGAGCCTGGATTTACTGCTATGCAGATGCCAGTGCACTATTATCATGTGACTGTGACCTCTGTCTTTATTCAGGCCCATAGCCAGCCTGGTAAAAGGGGTGGTTCTTTTTTCGCCAAAATGTGAACCTTTTTGCAGTTATCCGCCTCATTTTCTATTTAATTATGAGGTTTATATACTGCATTTTAAGCATTACTTTTAGCTGGATTAGCTTCTCAGATGGACATCATAACCACACATTTGGATGTGCCAAAACCATTTCCTAAAGATTTAGAATAAAGAAATATGAAAAAATACTTTTAAAATACAGATTTATTACATCATATATCATTAGAAAAAAATATAGAAACCTATTGTCATTTATTAGGAAAATAACAAACTGGCCAGCATATTCAGAATTTGGCCATTTGAATAAGAAAAATTCTAATTCATGGATAACAACATTAGCCAAATTGGTATTCAAATTCGTTTTAATATGCGCCGCTTTTGGTATTTCACACCTTTTTATTGATCATTTTTTGTTTCAAGAAAGTGAGGAGTGGGTCTTGCGAACCACCCGAAGCCGCCCTGGCTATGGGCCTGTTGTTATTCTTCACATATGAGCAGACTTTTTGGCTGAGACTTCTGGTATCATTCATTTCCATTGATTTTTAGACATTAAAATCAGTTTGTTATTCTTGTACACTTGTTTGTAGAGTAAACACGCTGTACAAAATATCAGTAAATTTGCAATTTTCTGTATGTTGTGATTCATGTTTTTATTTGTCTCCATTTATTTATGCTTTTGAATTGCATTATGGTCTCTTGATCTTTCTTCCAACAACTTTTAACCTTGAAAAGTTTGATAAAGTGACTTTTATGAACATTTTTAATATTTTAAAGTGTTATATTGTCTGGGTTGGTGTTGTAAATTACACTACAAAAACCTTGTAATACACTGCCAGTATGTTATCTGTTATTTTACAGATTTATTTCTCTCTATATATTATTTATTATACATTATATTATTTCAAACTACAAAAATGTCAATAAAAGTCACTTTGTTAAATGACAGAGTTGAATTTTCAACATCAAAAGTTGACAGAGCCGAGATCAAGTCCCCATTATGCAATTCACAACTGTAAATAAACAAGAAACACTTGTGAATCACAAAATGTGATAACTGTTAATTAACAAATATTTTTTACAGTGACTGATTTCTGATATGCAGAGCACATTTCCCATTTCAACAATATAACAATAACAATAACAATATAAAAAGTTGACATTTTATCTTAAAAATTGAGACGTTATATGTCAGAAAGTACATTTTATATCTTCTAATTTTGAACAACAAATGAGAGTATTTCAGTCACATTTCTCACAATTTGCCTTTTAAATGTATAAAAAAATATTGATTGTAACTTAATTTAACAATGTGACTTAAATGTGACTGAGTGAACTAATAAACAGAAATAATCTGCTCTCTAAAACATGCTGGGTTGTATTGAGGGATGGGCAGTATTTATGATTCATGTATTTTAAATATGTATTTTAAATATAAAATAGTATTTTGTAATTTGTATTTGATAGGGTTGATGAAAATGGCTTAATATTTTATTTCAAAATACTTTAGTGTCTTGTATTTTTGTACTTTTAAAATCCTATAAAATACTTTGTAATAAGTCTACATGATGACATCATAAAAATGTGAAAATTGAAAAAATGTTGAAATATAAGACTTTTAAGAGATGGTGGCAATTTTCACAATCAAGAAATATAGTACTATCCAACTCATTACAAGAGATAATCTTCAAGACAGGAAACTTTCTCTATGAAATTTGTACAAGATCTACACTAAAATTAAAGAAAAACAAGTAAATTGAATAACTCCTCATGTACAGTAAAAGGTTTGAGAAAACAATGTCATGCTCCCATGTAAAAGTATTTTGTAGTATTTTCAAAATACAAAATACAGTATTTTATTTTGATACATTTGTGTCCTGCTGTATTTTGTAGTTTTTTTTGATACACTTAAAATTGAGGTATTTGGTAATTTATTTTAAAATACATTTCAATGTATTTTTGCCCATGCCTGGTTGTAATAATCCGACAGTTTATGCAAAAATTATTACACCTCAGCATTTTTAGAGTCATAGAGCAATAATGTTTTTGCTGAATTTGAGAAAAACCATTAATTCTTTCATACACTACGTTCATTCATTCATTTTCTTTTCGGCTCAGTCCCTTTATTAATCCGGGGTCGCCACAGCAGAATGAACCGCTAACTTATCCAGCACATGCTTTACGCAGCGGATGCCCTTCCAGCTGCAACTCATCTCTGGGAAATATCCACACACACACTCATTCACACACATACACTACGGACAATTTAGCTTACCTAATTCACCTATACAGCATGTCTTTGGACTGTGGGGGAAACTGGAGGAAACCCACGCGAACGCAGGGAGAACATGCAAACTCCACACAGAAACGCCAACTGACCCAGCCGAGGCTCGAACCAGCAACCTTCTTGCTGTGAGGCGACAGCACTACCTACTGCGCCACTGCGTCGCCAACTCATACACTACATAAAGATGAAATCTTGAGTTGCGATTACATAATGACATTGTCATGCAATGACATCACAGGGTCATTTAGCAACTTTTAGCTATAAATTATTCCACCACTATCAATTTCCTCTGAAAATTACTTGGCAACAGTGATCTCTGGAGCCAAAAACAAGCAAAGATGGCTTGCATTGTTTACGCACATATAACCTAGGCTGATCATTGAATATTATTCTTTTTTTATTATTATTCTTTTATTTTAGATGTTTGACCCTAGACCACAAAACCAAAATTATGTTTGTTTGTTTGTTTGTTTGTTTGTTTGTTTGTTTGTTTGTTTTTTGTCAAAAGTCAAAATAAAATGGCATGGGTCAAAATGACAGCCTTTTCTTTTATCCCAAAGTTCATTTATACATTATGTTTAAAGTATATTCAATGAAGGTAATCATGCTGTAAATATATTAAAACTTCATTTTTAATTAGTATTGAGCATTTTTAAGAACTTTAAAGTGTTTTTCAAAATAAAAGTTTATAAATACACAGTTAGCATTATTAGTCCTCCTCAATTATTAGCACTCTGTATATTTTTTCCCCAATTTCTGTTTAACGGAGAGCAGAATTTTTAACACATTTCTAAACATAATAGTTTTAATAACTCATTTCTTATAACTGATTTATTTTATCTTTGTCATGATGACAGTAAATAATGTTTTACTAGATATTTTTCAAGACATTTAGTTAAAAGCTTAATTAGGTTAATTAGGCAAGTTAAAGTTATTAGTGAAGTCATTTTATAAGGATGGTTTGTTCTGTAGACAATCGAAAATAAAATATTGCTTAAGGGGCTAATAATATTGACCTCATGATTGAAAATTTTCCTGTGATTCTCCCGTATTTTACAATTGCATACCGTTATCATCCCATAAAGGTATTTCTCCCATATTTTTTATCTTTCTATGAAGGGTGGCAATAAACATCAAAGGGCCAATCTTTCCTATACGCAATCCATACCGCCGAAGCACCAGGGGTTGCCCCTCGCTCTTAAATGTGAATCTGTTCTGTGCTTTCATTTTATTTAGGCATGAAAACTCTTTGAAATAAATATAAAAACGGCGGGATTCCCTTCCTTTCCATTACAGGCGCCATTGCCCCTACTATGCAATCCTAAAACAGTCGGTCAGTTTATGTAGCGGTGCGTGACTGTCAGACAAGCTTCATAGTACATAGACACTGTTTCCCAAACGGATTCTGTACACGTGATTTGAAGTGGAGCAAAAGTGGACACTCTGAGTTTTGGGTGCGTGTTTGAACAGACATAATACAGTTTTTCTCAGTCGCTTTGGTGCATTTCTCACAACACTATTTACATTTGCACAACAGTTAATTCATTTCTCAAAACAATTAGTACAAACTGCAAAACCTAGTGGATAACCTGCAAAAGTGTGTTACTTGCTCAAAATGGAGAGCTCATTCCTCAAAAGCAAGTATTCATGTCAATGAAAGTGTCAATGTCATCGAAATGAAAAGTCCTGACACCATTGTTTATGAACAAGATAGTCAAATGGCTTTGTCATGTTTTCATTATGACACTTTACTCTGTACATTTTTTCCAATGCAAAAAAGTCAGATTTTGGTGACATTTCCTGAAAATGCTCAAGACAGCACTTTATACTATTTACACAGCCATTTGAAAACTACAGTAAAGTTAGACATCACTGAATTTAGTGAGGTATCTGAGTACAAGACACTGAATATGTGTGTTTCACATTTTTACTGCATTTGCTCTTTGCAATTCTAGTTTATTCACAGCATTGTGCAAAAGAATAAACACACCCTTATTTACAACACACATAAACTTCCTTTGAGTAGAGCTGTGCACAACTGTAAACAATACTGCAGTACATATTGGAACTGAACCTACAACATACACAGGTCTATAAATCATTCATCAAATTGTTCAATTTAGGAGACATTTTCAGAAAAAAAAGATTTAACATTTTTAAAATAAAATTTACTTGACAGATTTTGACAACTAGTTCAACATTTTAGTATGTGATGACTCCAGTAATGAAATGAGAACTATTAGTTTTATATATGACTATTTAGCATCCACAAGTTTAGTTAATTTTGACTGACATGACATAAGCAAATGATAATGTTATAAAACAGCAGAGAGTTGTATGAAAGCAATTGATGCATGTCCAAAAGCATTTGCAATTTGTTGGGAGAAATGAGAAACTGCTACTATGATGTGCACAAATGACTAATTGTTTTAAGAAATGCATTAACTGTTGTGCAAATGTAAATAGTGTTGTGAGAAATGCACCAAAGCGACTGAGAAAAACTGTAATAATAATAATAATAGTAATAACAACATCTAAACATGTTGATCTTGGTGGGTTTTCTTTTAAACACAACACATTTTGTCTTAAATGAGCATAAAAAGTTAGAAAAACAATCGAATGCTAAAGTGGCACCTCTGTTATTTAATGTAATATTAATAAAAATTAATGTAATATTAAATGAAAAATTTAAATGAGAGATTAATTTGCTGCTATTTAATTAGAATGTGTAAACTATACAGTGAAGAAAAGGTTAATGAGATTTGATTAAATTTCTTTATAATAGCTGTTATTTTTATAGGCTAAACTGTTTGCTAAATTATTTGCAGTTTTTCTAATGTATATTATTTACTCTATCCCATGTAAATAATAATAATATGAAAAATAGCTTGCACCGTTAAACATCATTTGGGAAATTTTTGAAAAAGAAAACAAAATTCACATGAGGGCTAATCATTTTGACTTGGACTGTAAGTGTCAAATCAGCCAGCTTAACCAGCCGTGTTGGTTTCTAATACAAGAAAGGTGGTCCTGATGAAGACGCAGGAAGTGTTTGTGTATAAAGCGTCTGGTTCTGCATTCTGCGGTGCTCTGGCTCAGTGACTCAGTGCATTGATGTCGTCTCTCTGAACTCCCGAACAGGAATAAACATCCTTCATCTGTTCCCGCAGGTCTGTTTGGAGCCGCTGGGGGGCAGAGCAGCGCTGCGCCACCGCAGATGTTTATTCAGCGGATTGGAGTCCTGCAGCTCCGAGGTTTTTCTTGGGCGACGGCCACTTTCAGAGGCAAGAGCTCATGCGAAATATCCCGCTGGCAGCTTGGCGGGCTCACTGCTGTCTCAAACACTTCGTAAAGGCTTTCCGTTATCCTGGGTGGCATTCAAAAGCATATGAGTGGATAAGGGCTGGAGGAGAAGTGTGTGTGAAGTAGAAAGAGATGTTTAGGGCACGGAAGTCAAAACTATTTCCTGTGCGCCCACAACACTTCCCACACACACATCCATCAGTGTTAAACCTATTCAAACAAATGCAGCTATCAGACGCTGGAAATAACACTGCTGTTGCAATAGTTGTCTCTTTAGAAATAAGTAGGTTTCACAAACAGTTGACATAAAACAGAAAGAGAATCTTTATCAATAATAAACTCTTAATGTCCTCCTGAAATGCAAAATAGCAACAGAAAGATTTGGAAATGTCAAGGCATGGGGTGACATGGTGGCTCAGTGGTTAGCACTGTCGCCTCACTGCAAAAAGGTCACTGGTTTGAGTCCCGGCTGGGCCAGTTGGCATTTCTGTGTGGAGTTTGCATGTTCTCCCCAAGGGTTTCCTCCGGGTGCTCCGGTTTCCCCCACAAGTCCAAAAACATGTGGTATAGGTGAATTGGGTATGCTAAAAAATTGTCCGTAGTGTATAAGTGTAAATGTGAATGAGTGTGTATGGATGTTTCCCAGAGATAGGTTGCAGCTGGAAGGGCATCCGCTGCGTAAAACATATGCTGGATAAGTTGGCGGTTCATTCTGCTGTGGCGACCCCAGATTAATAAAGGGACTAAGCCGACAAGAAAATAAATGAATGAATCTTTCACAATGAAACACTAAGTTACTCACTGGTAGGGCCAGACCAAATCTGCGGACATTTTTTGCTATTTCTGCTGAGAATTTTGCAGATAATCTGAGGAATTATGCGGAATTATTTTGGGAGTATCATAACTAAAAACTTAATATATGGAATAAAAAAGAATACATTTTGAAATGTTATTTAACGTTTACAGTGCTAATGCAATTAGATCCCCTTATTTGATAAACAAAGCAAGTCTCATATAATATATCTACTACAAAAATACTTTACAAACTGTATTGTAAGTAAATCATATGAACATTTTCATATTACTGTTATTATATCACAGTAATATTAGTGAAATTCATTTAAAAACTGAATAAATATAAATTTACACACATTAGCACAAGTAATAGGCTCAATGATGGGCTAAAAATCTGTGGATTTCTACGCTTGCAGATTCTGTGTGGGATACTCATTGGATCAAATATTGACATTTCAAGTTTTAAAAACATTTGTAAAGTGCAATCTTCTTTTTTTACTTTGCAATTTTAAAAGGATATTTTCTTTCAAACAGTAAAAACGTGCAAACATGTTGAATAAAATGAGAAAACTGGGGGTGGAAATTCTGAAATAGTCGTTTCATGTAAAAACCTTTAAAAAAAATCTCTTTTTTTTTTTCTTTTTTTTAAAGCTAATCCAACACACTAAATTTAATGTCACTTTTTAAGAATAATTTTTTTCAAATAGTATTTTCTTGTAAATTGTATTACATTAATCTGTTTTATTTTGAAGTTATTTTCCTGAAAAAAAGAGTAGAAACAGAAACACTAATAGTATTTTATTATAATACTGTAATCTTTATTTTATTTACAGCTTCAGATAAACATTTTACCCATGATATGAATTTCTACACCGTTAAAAAAGATCTGCTAATTAATATATTAAAACACATATTTTGTGTTTTCTGTTTATTTACGGTTGTGAATTGAGTTATGAGATGTTGATCTCTGTCCACTTTTGATGTTAAAAATTCAACTCTACAGTTTAACAAAGTGACTTTTAGTGACATTTTAGTAGTTTGAGACAAGATATTGTTAAAGAAATAATATATAGAGAACCAAGTTTGTGAAATAACAGAAAATATACTGGCAGCTTATTACAAGGTTTTTGTAGCATAATACACAACACTAACCCTGATGATAAATCACTTTAAACTATTAAAAATGTTCATAAAAGTCACTTTTTCAAATGTTTCAAGGTTAAAAGTTGTTGGAAGAAATATCAAGATCGTATAATGCAATTCAAAAGCCTAAATAAGTGGAAAAAAAACACCATCAATCTATGAGTAATTGATTGTTCATCTTCTCCCCTTGACCTTTAGGTTTTATAGCTGGATGACAGAGACCAGGGACTTCATTCAGATCTCTGGATCTTCATTTGAGACTGTCGTCTCACATGAGTTCAGAGTCACAATCCCGGTTAATCAAAGATGGTAAGATGCGAACACAAGCAGAGTCCAGCCTGATCTACAGTCGTCCGGCCCGCGGTGCAGTGCTGCATCTCTGGTCAACTGGGAGTCTGAGATGAAGCACTGTAGCTCGGGAGGACAACACTGCCAGCTCATACAAACAACACAACACACATGCGTTTTACATAGGTGATATTGCTTCTGAATAACATGCTAATTAAGAGTTAACACTTGCCTAACCATAGAGCAAATGTTGGTTTTTCAGTCCCTCCAGGATTTTGTGATTCTTTGATGGCGCAATTTAATGCATAATAAAACAAATGCCTCAAAATCATGACAATTTGTTTAACATTGCCAGAATTTGTCACAAATTTTAGGTAGAACTTAACTGCCCGTGCTATTTCCAAAGTCTCAGGGTATTTATGGTTATTTATTTGGCCACAAATTGAAATATGTTATGAAATACATGTAAGTATGCATGCATGCTGTATAAATATATACAAATACATAGATTTCTCTAAATCCTCCAATAATTTTTCTTCTGTAAGATGACATTTAAATATTTGGTTTTATGATAAAATTATTTAAATTGTGGATTGGCAAAACACAATACAGTTGAAGTAGTGATTGGTTTGTTATATTTAATAAATATGATGACTGCTAATGTGAAAGTGATTTTTCTTCTGTGTTTTGCTTATTTTGATCATTCACAGCCCGTTGTGTATCAGATATGATGTTTTGGGCTTTATAGGATTCAAAGATAAGCATTACGTTTCTTTCTCTCTTGTGTTTCTTTCAGCATTTATAAGCCCAATTATTCTTAAGGAATAAATAAATAAATAAATAAATAAATAAATTAAAATGTGAGAATATCGTTGTCTGTGTATATTCTCACAGCAAAATAAGTCATTTTAGGCTACAAAAACTTGGGGAAAATATGTCCTGCAAAATTCCTGGAGGGGCGGGTTATTTTACATGTGCATCTGTTGCTGTCAGTCTTCATCATTTCCTCATCCCCGGGGTCCAGTTTTCCCAGGAATCCCTTGGGCAATCGAAAGGGGGATTCCTGGAAATACTGTTCTTGGGGTTGGGGCTGGTCTACTGAATATGACAGTACATATTTTTAGCTTTACCTCATTTTAGATTTTATCATGCATTGCTACATATAGTAAATAAATGTATAGAAAAAGATGACTATATGCAGGAGAATGCTGATCAAACATTTGGAGTCAGTAAGATTTTATTTTGTGTGTTTGAAAGTGTTGTTAGGCTCAGCAAGGCCTAAAAAAAACTGTAAAACTGCATAAATTATGAATTATTGTTGAGTTTTTTTCTGTTTTATTTTCATTTAAATTGTTATTTGAGGTGAGTAAGACATTTCTTTTTGTTTCTGGATGTTTATTATTATCCTCACTAAGACTGCAGAAATATAGTGAAATTGGTAAAAAATTTCTATATTATTAGAATACTTTTTTAAAGAAATCCTTGCTGATTCCTTTAGCATTTTCCTTATTCTGAAGAGGAAGAAAATAAATGACCCCATAGATAGATAGATAGATAGATAGATAGATAGATAGATAGATAGATAGATAGATAGATAGATAGATAGATAGATAGATAGATAGATAGATAGATAGATAGATAGATAGATAGATACTCAGATACTTGTCAAATGTTGACTTTCTTTACAATGTTTTAATAAAGCTATTATTAATCAAACTGTTTATACTGAATTTATTTCTTAATATGTGTGTCTGTATATATAGAATATTTTTATGTTTCAAGTCTCCACAAAGCATTTAGGCCTACTTGCATTTAACACGTGAATTGAAGAAACGGCGCCATCTATTGGTTAAAATAAGAATAACATCCATCATGAAGTCCACAAGGGGGCGCAGCAGAGTTTATCAGGGAGCGGAGAAGGAGAAAACGCCGGCAGGCCGCACGTGGAGACTCACATTACCGCAGTTTACACTCGAGTTTTTTTGCATATTTACATCACCGCTGTATTTCTGTAAAAAATAAAAACATATAACCACGAGTGTACACGAGAACAGGTAATCTGAAGGACCGTTTAATCGTTTTTTTAGTTCAAAACAGCTGTATCAAGACCTCCAATCTCCATTATGGAAGCCAGTTTGTGCCACCACATGGGGGGAAGAGTTTGTGGGCTGTACTGTGGTTCTGCGTTTATATTTTGCTATTTAGATTTTTTCTTCTTTAGAATTGCTTCTATTATTCTCTCAGAATTTGTTTGTTTGTTTATATCTTATAATTTTGCCTTCATTTTTCTTAGTTCTGTTTACATTTCGCAATTTTTTTTTCATAGCATTGGAGGGAAATTGTACTACCACTAGGGTTACCACTTTTAATACAAAAAAATAAGGGACGCATACTGCAGCGGGGGCCACATCCCCAATCACAGGCCCAATAGCATGCCAGTGATGGTAAATCGCAACTTAAAATGTTTTCAGGAAAGTATGAACACTTGGACATTAAAATAAACTGTCTTTTATTGAAATCTGTGTAAACAGATCAGATGCAGTCAGTCTTTCTCTTTTACAACTCTGCAGCACTGTTATAGCTGATGTTATGTTTAATAGTGTGGTTAACTCAGCTGCTGTAACCTAGAGGAGAGGAGAAAATACTAATGAACCTAATTTTAAAGGCTGGTATTGATAACAGATTTTGGCTAAAATATTTGTCATTATTTGTAGTAACACCTATCCAAACATGGAAACAGCACATACATAAACTAGCTACAAACATTAGCTAGTAAAGTTTTCAAATAGCCTATTTCTAATTTAAAAATCTGGAAAGTTGCAATTTACTAGTTTATTTTCTTTACATAGGCATTATGTTGTTTATTAATGTAATAAATGTAATGTTTCATCTAATAAATTAATGGTTATGTGCCTGACTCAACCTTAACAAGCAAATCATAATATTACATTGGACTGTGATCCACTTACATTGTATTTACAGAATTTTTACAAATTACAATTTGTGACCCAGTGTGTGAAAACCAGGCCAGATCTAATTCTGAGATAAAGTTTGATTGTAGCCATTCATTTGACTGTGATTTCAGTTGTTGATATGGTTTTACTCAGTTCATATTAAAACACATATATTTTTTATTATTTTCACAGACTGTTCTTTATTTTATATAGTAAACAGTAAATTACAAAAAAAAAAAAGACTTCAGCTAGATTTCCACATACTGTGTCACTGTCATTACCATGTCTGCTTCGGGAGAGACTTGGGGTACGAAGTACTGTCTGTGTCTGACTGTGCATTGATTTTTGTGAGCTCTGTCGTTGCGGGAATGCTGCTCTCCGGAGGCATGTTGTCGCACGTCCCGCATGAGCCACAAAGAACGCTCTCCGACAAATCGTGAAGTTGGCTTGATAACAATTTCTACCACTTTGCAGCCAGGTATTTGTTTACTCCCACTCTCTGCGGTACTTTTGCAGCAGCTTGCGTTTAAACTCTGAAACTTTAAGACGCGGGGGGTTACCCGGAAAAGCGTCTGCCATTAGGCTACTCTCTTGACAGACTCGCTTAAAAGACACGCCCTCCTCACTGGACAAAGACCAATCAAACTGACGATGGCATCAAGTATTACCCAATCAAAAGTAGCAAATGAGGCATCTGCATAAAATGCGTGTGGAATGATTTGCATGAAAAGCTACTTTAAAAAAAATGATGAAAAATACGGGACAAAACCCGTCCCGTATTGGTTCAAAACGGGACGCGCAATTTCATTCTCAAATACGGGACGATTCCGTATTTTAAAGGACGGGTGGCAACCCTAACTACCACATTTGCCATAATCTCACAATTAGTTTAATTTACAATTCTCAGTCTTTTACCCAGAATTACAACTTTATTTTTTTGCAGTTTCCAGTCAGGCTTTCTTTCAAATTTTGACTTTATTCTCAGTTTATTTCACCCAATAGGTTACATGCACAGCTAGTGTTTCTTCCCATACAATACACTTCTAGTGAATGATTAATGTGACTTTTTTCAATTTCATACGGTTCCTTTTACAGCATCAGTGTTGTAATGCAATTAAAATATGATCATTTTTTTAGACTTCAGCATTCATTTAGTTGTTCAAGCATAAAACGAGATGAAAAGACGTTTACATGCACGCACCCGTCAGGATCAGCAGGCTAGCACAGAAACTCCATTGAAAATACCAGAGTAAAATAAATGTTCATGTTTTAAAGACATGGCGTGGGGAAAAATTTTGTTTAATATATTCTGAAACCCACTTTATATCGTATATCAATCAGGCAGTGAAGATCTTGATTTTTAAAGAAAACAGAATTTAAACGGACCGGGTTTGTAATGGCATACAGTTTCCTCGGAAGCGCTTGACCCAGGTCACTGAAAAATGAAAAGTCTTTATGCATACTTCTGCATATAACCTATTTAATTGAATATATTTTAATTTCATTACATCATCGATGCTGTAAAAGAAACCGTATGAAATTAAAAAGAAGTCACATTACCCGTTCACTAGAAGTTTATCAGTATGGAAAGAAACATTAGCTGTGCATATAGCCTAATGTGAGTTTAGATATCTCACAGTTCAGATTTTTTCACAATCACCATTTTATTTTGTGTTGTTTAGAGTTTAATCGTTTCTTCCGATTCTGAATTTATTTGTCAGAATTCTCAATTTGTCTCCTACTCAGTGTTGCGAACTGATTCCAACTCAAAAACTATGGTCGTGAGAAAAACGAAAAGTGGAGGGGGTTGTGACGCTCTCGAGAACACAATTAGGGGGGGGATTCCGTTGCAAAACCGCCCAAATTTTGATACCCGCCTTTGTCAATTTATACCCACCCAATCACTGCTCCTACTACTGACTTTGTTTTAGGTAGTTTAATACAAAAAGACAGAATTGTGAATGTATAACGCATTGCACGATAGAAACTGCTGAGTTCTGCACAATTACTTCATGTTGTCCCAACAGAAATTTTTTGTGGATTAAACATAAAACAATTAAGTTGTTGCATAATAATTGTGTTGTTTTAACTCATGTTAAATAAGTAGAGTGAACAAGCAGCAAAGTCATTTTTTGAGTGTGTGATTAAAAAAGTTTAAGTCACAGTTTATATCCCTCATCAGAGATCAGTGTCATTACTATTGCATATGAGAAAGGGATGGAGGATCTGTGCACATTCAGCTCTGTTGATTCACACTGGCAGAAACGCTGATACAAAGATGCATGTGCTTTAAAAGACAAGACGCTACACAAGTGACGACAATGTGGCTTTCAGGTCAAATCAAGCATTTCTGCATTTGTCTACATCTACATCTTTTTTTTGGGGGGGTTGCAAGATATTTGTGGAAAGCGCAGATATATAGCCAGAAACCAGAGGGAGGACAATATTATGCATTTATTATTGTATCTTTATATACATATTTGATTTTCCAATATAGTGAGTGAACTGGCTTTGCTTAAAACATTATGGTCATTTAACACCTTCAGACCTGAATTATGTTCCAAGATTCAGAAAAATTAAGATGTTCTTTTCATTCTTAAGGCTCTTATCCATAAATAAGACCAAAAAAAATAATTTCTTTGATTAATATTTTTTATTTTTTTTTGTAAATTTCAATGGACATCTGGTCATAACACAGGTGCAAAAACACAAGTACTGCAAAAACAATACACCAGCATAAAATGTAAAATAAAATAATTCTTGATGATTTTTATGAAGAACAGTATAACATTTTAACATTAATTTTGAGGTTTTGTTTCACAGACTGTTATTAGAACCCACGGAATATGGAGAGTCATATTTAATGTCTAAACCCATTTTTATATACCTATATGAAAAAACAGATTTAAATCTTGTAATATTGCCATTGATTTTTAAACGTTTATTAGTAAATGTAATTCTTCTTTTCTTATCTAATAAATGAAATATTGGCAAACATATCAATAAATGTGAATAAACACATTGAAAATGTTGCTTCTGTATTTGGAAGAAAGTACTGCCATGTCTCTCTTCAGCAGAGTGGATATTCAGAGTCTTCTCCCATTTCATTAGATGACAAAAGTCCAGCAGGTTTTAATTTTGGTAAAATGCTCCAGAAACGAAAAACAACACATGACCTGATATGTTATGTCCATTGAAATGGACACCGGGCTCTATTAAGACACTAAATATTACATTTAGGTATTATCTCAAATAAAATCTTAACAATGTTGTGTGAAATCATTCTGAAGTTTATCTTCATTGCATGTTTAGCCTACATTTATTGTGGGTTATTCCATTAAAAAAAAAAATGGTTTCTTGAATCTTCTTCAATTAATACGTTGGTCAGTGTCGTCTAAAAATGAATATAACCATGTTTGAAAACATGGCGTCTATTTGGTGCTATTAATGACAACATGTTTATTCAAAATTGATGAAATGTCATCAGAATTACCAACAGAAAAGAGAATAAAACTAAATGTAGGCTCAAACCTAGATCATTTTACTATTTTATTTCAGTGAACGTTTATTTAAAGGGGTTATTTCCATTTTAGGCACCTCATAACCTCAGGTTGTTGGTTTGTGTTTGTGTGTGAGAGAGTATTACAAATGGCTGGACTCAGTAAGAAAAACAAATTGCTAAATACTGCTCTGCACTTCAATAATAAGCAGTCTGCACTTTTGGAAAAGACAATGTCATCACTATCCTTAATTTGTAGATATTCCTTTATGTATTTATTTATTTACTTCTTTGTGCAGAGCTGATTTGAGTGTTAATATTGTCATGTAAAAGATATTCAGTGATTGTATTTACTTGCACATCGCTTGTACTGTGAAACATAACGGGCTCTTTATGATTATTTGGACGCTGTGTTGCTTTAATTAGTATTAGTAAATGTGTGTTTCGTTTATGTACTGAATATATAATGTGACAGAAACAAATGCACAAGCTCATATCTCAACCCAGCATAATCAGAAAAAGAAATCATGTTTTTTTTTCACAGGCTTTAGCCACTGCCTGTTTGTATAGTGGATAAAGGAAATGCTAAACAGTAAGATTTTCCATGCCTTTGTTTGCAGATTAGCAATAAAACATCTATGAGTCACGATTCTCTGCTCAAACAGCATGGAAACCTCAGAAGGCTGATCCACGTGTCTAAAGAAACACTTGAGGAATCGAAAAAATACTCAATAGATCAGTAAAACTGACTCAAGCAGCATGTTTAGGACAGGATATAGATGGAATAAGTCTATACAGTCAAACATTTCATCATTTAATGGACAGTCTGATTACTTTTACAAAGCGTCTTTTTGTATAAAAAAAAGTGATCTGTAAATGGCAAGTACAAACTCTGACCTACATGTTACACAAATCTCAGTTCTGGCTCAGACATGTACAAATGACGCAGAAGAACAGATCCACAGGGTGGAGAGACTGGTATGGTTGGTAATGGCGTGTAAACGTGACACACACACACACACACACACACACACACACACACACACACACACAAAAACTGATTCATCTGATTATGGCACACCTGGCATGCCAAGGTGTGTTCTTCCTCTTCCCTCCATTTTTCTCCGTCAAATGCCAGTGTTGCCAAGGCCAAACGTCTTTAGCCATCTGTTAAACCAAGACCACACACTGCCACTCCATTTGGACTGAGAGTTCCTGCGATCTGCCACACTGACCACTGTGTGTTGTTCAGATGGGTGCTATTCAGTCTTTCTAGTAGCATGTTTTAGCACGACTGCTGTTTAAGTGGATGTTAATCATCAATGTGAATAAACACTCCAAACAATTATTTTTGCTGCTTGTTCAAACTTTTTCCCAACACAATCTCACGGCAATTAGTGCACCCGCTTCGAATGTTATCACTGGATTGAATGGGCGCTATAAGTGGTTATCAGCTGATAGATATGGGCCAGTAGGGCCCTTCTGCACCTACTGGTATGCTCAGAAGGCTGTTATCATCCATCCACAGACATCAACAAGACTTCAAATCCAGATCTGTTTTTACATTACTGTTAAGGTTGGGTTTAGAGTTGGATGTTAGTAAAATACAATTGATGGGAAATGTAATAGATAATATAAATAATTCTCATTAACTTTGGCTGCAGGCGTGTGATCTATAGCTGATCTATAACAGCTGATAACCACTAATACCGCCCATTCAATTCAGTGCTAACATTCGAATCAGCTGTTTAGTGGCCAATTTGTATCAATTCATACAACCTCATTTAACTTTAGTACGAGTTGTTAATTGTTTATCCCCCAATGACTGTTGGTTTAGGGGTGGGTGCCACACCTCCTTTTTAAAATTGTACTTTTTCATACAACTGAACTCGTATGAATTAGCCACTAAACTGACAAAACTTAAAATAGTTACATGTCCTCGTGAGATCAGGCTGGGTTTTGTTTAGTGTTTTAAGGGGTAAGTGGATTGAACATAAAACATTTCATTCATACATTCGTTTTCTTTTCGGATTAGTCCCTATTTTGTTAGTTCTTTTATTAATCTGGGGTCACCACAGTGGAATGAACCGCCAACTTAACCCATCACTGGGAAACACCCATGCACTCTCATTCACACATATACTTTACAACCAATTTAGCTTACCCAATTCACCTATAGCACATGTCTTTGGACTTGTGTGGGAAACCGAAGTGCCCAGAGGAAATCCATGTGAACACAGAAAGAACATGCAAACTCCACACAGAAATGCCAACTGACCCAGCCGAGGCTCGAAGCAGCGACCTTCTTGCTATGAGGTGACAGCACTACCCACTGCAACGCCATACAACATTCATGTTAACTTAATCGATTTGTGTTGGGACACCATGAAGGAATTGTGTGGAACCCAGCATATTTAACAATGAATGTATATCCTAAGAAGATTTTCCAAATATTCTATTTTGGTTAACTGCACTCAAAAAATATTTTTGCTAAATTGTTGCAAACAAATTATTTGGGCTGAATTTAAACAAACAAATTAAATTTAGTAATGTTCGGCTTAATTTGTTTAAATTCAGCTCAAATGAATTGTTTGGAACCATCTTACCTTAAAAAAAGTAGTAAATCAAATGAATTATTTTTTTCATTGTGTGATTTGAAACATTCTAAAAACATTGCGAACTTCACTTCTCTTAATGTTTGTGGAACATTGTTTAAATGTTTCTTTACCTTCATTTTAATCGCATTCTAGTAACATTTAAACAGTTTAATGACATAATAATTGTTCTATTTAAGTTCTATTAACTTAGTTCTTACAACTTACAACTATTTCAGTCTGAATTTGACCATCACAAGGTTGATTTGTTAGCTTATAAGAATGTTTAAAAAAGCATTGTTTCCTTGATGTTAATATATTTTAAGGTTGACATAATGTTTCGCCTTCATTTTATTGATAGATTAGCAACATATTGTAAAAATATGCAAAGACAAAGCAGCAAATACATAATAAATTAGTTATTAGACATTATTAAAACTATTTATTTTCTCTGTTAAACAGCACTCGGGAAATATTTGACGAAGATTTAAAATTTCACAGGAGAGTAAATAATTTTGTCTTCAACTGTACATTAAGGTTAGTGAAACGTTTACTTTAATACATTTTTATTACCAAATGTTTTTGTTTGTTTAAATTAGTGATCAGTTTTTTAAAAAGCATAAGGCACAGAAAACAAAGGAACAGCCTCATCTCTGCTATTTAGCAAGTTTACGACATGCTTTGCTTGCTTTTTTTTTTGATAATTTTACACAATGCTAATGTTTCTAGCATAATTTAGCACACTTCTAGTATGTTTAACATTGCTAGCACAAACACAATTTACGCTATTTTGTTATGAAGTTTAGAACTTGCTTTGCTTGCTTTTAACATTATTTTACACAATGCTAATGTTTCTGAAAGTAATAAGTAGGCCTACAGCTTAGTAGTTCACTCTTTCAACAAAATTTCATTACAAAAAAAAAAATTATTGACCAGCTTCAAGAGATGTTTTAAAAGGCACAGAAAACTCAAGTGAACAGCTTCTGCTATTTTTAAATAATATCTCGCCTACTCAAATGTCAAGACAATAAATATCAACCCATGTATGTTGTTTGACTGGTTTTACTAAGCCATTGTTATTTTTTACGACAGCATCTCAGTAGCTGCTCACTTTACTGTCTTTGATTATATCCTGCAGATTTTGTCATTTTAAAACAATATGACAATTGAACTAGAAATGTGTAATCTGGATAGTTTACACCAGACTATAATGGCCTTTTCTTTCTGTGTGTGAGGAGTGGCTGATGAATAATTCACACTCGTTCACTCAGCTTGTCTTCTGATGGATTCTATGACGGGATTAATGCAGCTGAAAGACGCCGAACTATCTGTGTGTTAAGTGTGCGTTGCGAAACGTCTGGCAAATACCAGTTAAAGTCAGGGCGTGTCGAAATGTGTGAGCCGGTGAATGACACCACATGCTGAGGGCATTTTGCACTGGGTGTGTCTGACTGTAAAGGTGCCTCGCGCTTTTCATTACAGTTTCATGAGCTGCTCTAATTAGTTATTTGGACACAGCATTCCTTTAATTATCACATTAACATTTTGTCTGCCAAACGGCTCTTCTTTTTAATAATTTGTGTGTGAAAAATTATATAAACTAGTACATTTTGTAGGCAAACTTTGATGTTGGTTTGAGAAAGCCTAGCCGTGTAGCCTACTGCATGATTTAGTGCAATGTTTCTAGCTTAGTTTAGCACACTTCTAGCATGTTTAGCACATTGCTAGCATATAGGCTATCTAGTGCAAACACAATTAACACTATTATGTTAGCACGTTTAGAACATGCTAGAAGTGTGCTAATTATGCTAGAAACATTAGCATTGTGTAAAATAATGCTGAAAAGCAAGCAAGCATGTTTAGGCTAATCATTTTGTCTTTCTTCCTTTCTATATTTATTTTGTACATTTTTTCTGAAAGTAAGTACAAGTTAGTATTGTAACTAAGCAATGCAATGTAACCAAGTAAAGGTTAGTGTAATTTAGCACACTTCTAGCATGTTTAGCACATTGCTAGCACGTCTAGCACAAACAACGCTATTTTGTTAGTTTAGAATATGCTTGCTTTTTAGCATTATTTTACATATTTCTAATGTTTCTAGCATAATTTAGCACACTTCTAGCATGTTTAACATTGCTAGCACATGTTTAGCACAAACACAATCACCGCTATTTTGTTAGCAAGTTTGGAACGTGCTTTGCTTGCTTTTTAACATTATTTTACACAATGCTAATGTTTCTAGCATAATCTACTACCACACTTCTACGATGTTTAACACATTGCTAGCACATGTCTAGCACAAACACATTTAACACTAATTTGTTTAAAATACGCTTGCTTTTTAGCATTATTTTACACAATGCTAATGAGCTAAGCTAAGATACCTTCATGGTATCATTTTGTGCAAACTAAACTAAAACTTAACTGGCTAGCCAGTGAATCTGGCTTCATGCCTAATTTAAAAAACACAAAAAAACAAGCATGAAGCCAGATTAGCTTTGAAACTTTTTTTTTTTTTACTAAAAAAGCATGTTCTAAACTTGCTAACAAAATAGCTAATAATAACAAAATAGTTTGTGCTGGACGTGTGCTAGCAATGTGTTAAACATGCGGGAAGTGTGCTAAATTGGTTAATTAATTTTATGAGTTGTTTTGAAAACAATTGAGTTGACCTAACTCACAAACATCAAAATTATAATAATTTATGGAGCACCAGTCATTTAAAAACACATTTTAAATTATAGCTTAAGTAGGCTAAAAGGGCCAGATAGAATCTCTGGGCATTTTTTTGCTATTTATGCGCAGGATTTATGCAGAATGATGTTGAGAGTAGTTTTTATAGTACTAAAAAACACAAAAACGTTTTTTAAACTTGTATTTAAGGTTTATAATGCAAATCCAATTAGAACCACTTTGGCAAACAAAGCAAGTCTCTCATTTAATATAGGCTGAGTAAAAGACTTTAAATATTACATTACTAATTGCATTGTGCATAATTCATTTAACACATTTGCATATTATTTACTAACATTAATATAAAAACTAAATAAATAACCTATAAATTCACACACATTTACATAAGTAAATAAATATTACTATTTAAAAACTACTTGATAGATAGGCCTGTCACACTCGATAAAGAATTTTTGTTGTGTGATATATTGTCACAGAAAATTGTTGCGGTAAGCGATATTATTGTCATTTTGAGAACATTATAAGCCACTGATTATAAAATAGTAAAAAAAAATGCAAATACCCTTAAACACTTTCTAGGGACAAAAGACTTTTCATTTAGATTTATTGAGATTCGATGATCTGATGTTAAAACCGCAAATGTCCTATTATATTATATCCTATTAAATGTACTATTAAGTAAATGTCCAATTATAATCATTGACAGTGAAGTATGTAAATATCCTTGTTAAATTGGCTTTATCAGTTATTTGTGAATTTGTAAATATATATTAAAACACCAAAAAATATTGAGATCATGTCCAAGTATTGCACAATAAGTCAATATATTGATTATTGTGACAAGCCTATAGCCTACATATAGGCAAAAAAATATGCAGATTTTTGCATCCACAGATTCTGTGCCGGCCTAAAATAACAACATTTAATGATATTTTGGCATGTAGCTAAAAGGAAAATATATATCGCAATGTGTGTATCTGCAATAGTCACCGCAGGATTAGATTAGATCAAAACATAAAGATTCATTCATTCATTTATTCATTTTCTTTTCGGCTTAGTCCCTTTATTAGTCCGGGGTCGCCACAGCGGAATGAACCGCCAACTTATCCAGCATATGTTTTACGCAGCGGATGCCCTTCCAGCTGCAACCCATCTCTGGGAAACATCCATACACACTTATTTACACACATACACTACGGACAATTTAGCCTACCCAATTCACCTGTACCGCATGTCTTTGGACTGTGGAAACCCACGCGAACGCAAGGAGAACATGCAAACTCCAAACAGAAACGCCAACTGACCCAGCCGAGGCTCGAACCAGCGACCCTCTTGCTGTGAGGCACTGCCTACTGCGCCACCCAAAACATAAGATATCATTAAACATAATTTTTTTATTATTATTTATTTAATGTTGACCACGTTATTTTACATTTGATTGTTCAATTTCTGTACTTGAAGACTGTTAGACTCCCAGGAATACTATAAAGCACGTTTATTTATTTATTTTAGATTGTAATTTATTATAATTTGTGCAGATGCATCGCATAGGCAAACACTTGATCATCTCAGTCGGTCTAAATTAATGAAATCTTTCTAAATAGAGCTGTTCAAATCATCTGATGCAATTATCTTATCGCAACATATATTGCAATGTCAGATCTTTCCAATGTCATGCAGCCCCAATATAGGCTATATATTGTTTTCTTAATTCCTTTTCTCCTATAGTAGCTACACACATACAGTGAAAGCATGCGGGGGTCCAGCAATACAATCCCCTCAGCTCTGCAAGACATTGTTATTATTTCAGATGGATTGTCTTTCATTTACTCTTCGTAGTAAACGCATACAGTTACTGAACACAGCCCACCAGCTGACGCTCAAACAGCAGGATGAAACATGACCTTTTCCTGAAGCAGAAAAGCAGATGCAGTGTCTCATGAATGCCACGAGGAGGCGCTTGTGTGTTGATTCTGTGTGTCACGTTGCCTGAAGCATTCGTGGGAAAACACTCCTTTTCTCCAAAGTTATGAATATATAGAGTTAAATATTACACATTTGCTGTATTCGTCCTCTAGTTAAACGTAGAAAATATAAAAGCTGTGCTACGACAGACATTTTCTTAGTCAACAAATATGGATTTGCTCTGTGTCGTTAATGGAAGACGTCTGTCAGTTCAGCCTGACATCATTCATCATTCTTGATCAGGTGAGTTTGTTATTGAGGTGTGTCTTTGATAAACAGTGTATAGTCTCTGTGTGTGTGGTTTGTGTGTGTGATGCTGGATCTGGATTGAACACTCCTCCTGGTTCATCCAAAAATTAATCTGCTGCTTGGATGAGATTAAAGTCTGCTGTAAATTCATCTCATGACACACAGCACGTCAGTTTCAAATCCTCACAATATCACATCTACAGATGCTGTGTTTACGTTTTTATTCTCTCTGAATTTGAAATCTCAGAATGAATTAATGAGGGGTGATACAAATGGGGCACGTTTGTGTTTTCCGGCTGAGGCTTTTACAAAAAAAGTTAATACTTTTGAATATACGAGAAAACTAACAAACATTAGCAATACAATTAATGTGCAATGACACTAAATAACCAAAAAAAATATATTTGTAGAGATTTTACATTTTTTTTTATTATTTTAGTTATTTTTACATGACGGAAAGTCTCAAGAAGAGGTGATTTTAATTGTACACATGATGACAAAATAAAATGGCACAATTTTAATGATATATATTTTACACGTTAAGATGTTATTTTTTACATTTTATTTCTGTAAAATAATAATAATAATAACTACATCTTAAAATGTTCAAAATATTACAGTAAAAGTGTGCAATTTTATTAATGCACAATAATATTATAAAAACACTGATCTATAAATAATAGGATTTTCTCTCTTCTGCATTCTGGTGATATTATTTATTTATATATTTATTTGTTTATTTTCTGCCCAGATAAAATAGGAAACCAATCCAACAAAAGCTATTTTTGATTATTCACAGACAACAATAAATAATCAAGTAATTGTATTAAGTGCACACTATTATAAGAACATTGATTTAATAATATGACAATATTATGGATATTTAAATGCCTGTATGAACTGGGAAACTGCCATCATTTTTCGGATTAAAAAAAAAAGCTTATAATAAATTGTAATTTTATCAATGACCCAATAGGCCTATTCTAAAACTATTTATGCATATTCGAAGATTTATTTGAAACATTGCACGAATGTAAAAATATTCATTTGAATGTTTATACGACGGCCTTTCACATGAATTAATACATACAACACTCTTAGAACATTAATTTTGTATCATTCATTCATTCATTCATTTTCTTGTCGGCTTTGTCCCTTGCGGGGTCGCCACAGCGGAATGAACCGCCAACTTATCCAGCACGATTTTACGCAGCGCATGCCCTTCCAGCCGCAACCCATCTCTGGAAACTTCCACACACACATTCACACTCATACACTATGGACAATTTAGCTTACCCAATTCACCTGTACCGCATGTCTTTGGACTGTGGGGGAAACCGGAGCACCCGGAGGAAACCCACGCAAACGCAGGGAGAACATGCAAACTCCACACAGAAACGCCAACTGACCCAGCCCAGCCGAGGTTCAAACCTGCGACCCAGCGACGTTCTTGCTGTGAGGCAACAGCACTACCTACTGCGCCACTGCGTCGCCTAATTTTGTGTCAAAGCATCTAAATGAATAAAAGTGAACATTTTGTCCCTCTCCCAAATATACATTTACAAAATGTGATTTTTAAATATAACATTTACCATAAGTTTCATTCACTAAAAATGCTGGGTTACACACAATTTGTGTTAATTTATTAGTTAATTGTGTTAATTTATTAGTTTTCATAAATTTAAGTAGACATAAAACAATTAAATTGTTCCCAAAGAATAAAAGTTGTGTTGTTTCAGCTCATTTTAAATAAGTAGTTTAAACAAACAGCAAACAGCATTTACTGCGTCGAGTGTAAGTATACAGTCAGAGGCTTCCCTCTTTTCATAGAGAATGTTTACAACTTGCCTGGTATTATGCGTAGCCTGACCATTTTTGATAAAACCATTTTGGTCTAAACCTATTATAGATGGGAGGCATTTTTCCAATCTTGATGCCAAATGTATTGCAATGATCTTTGCATCTGTATTAAGTAGGGAAATTGGCCTGTATGACTCGCATTTAGTAGGGGATTTATCAGGTTTTAAAATGAAAGTAATTAAGGCGTTTCCTAATGTGGGTGGTAAATATCCATTTTTAAATGATTCAACATACATTTCTTTAAGAGGACCAACCCATTTATTTTTGAAAAGTTTATATAAGTCAATTGGTAGCCCATCAGGGCCTGCTGTTTTGCCATTCTTTAGGTTTGATATGGATTCTAAGATTTCACTTTAGCAAACATCATTTAAAGTGTCTGTTTATATTAAGATTAATGTCAACTTACACTTTATTAAATTAACAGTGTGTTTTTAATATTTATAATTAAACAAATTAAACAACTAACATCTGTATATTTTTAATAATAACAAATGTATCTCTCACTGTAAAAATGCAGGGTTTCATACAATCTATTTGTGTTGGGACAACATGAAGGAATTAAATTTACTTAATAGTTTTTGCAAATTTAAATGGACTGAACATGAAACAATTAAGTTGTCACAAAAAAACTAAATATTCTGCATTTCAGCTTATTTTAATTAAGAAGTTTGAAGAAACAGCAAACATCATTTTTTGAGTGTTTGTTCACATTCTTTTGAAGCGTCTATTTATATTAAGATTAATTCCAACATACATTTTTTAACTAACAGTGTTATTAACATAAACAAATGAACTAACATCTCTATCTTTTTATAACAAGCATTAATAACAAACGTATCGCTCACACTGTAAAAAATGCAGGGCAACATGAAGGAATTAACCCTGCAGAAACAGGATGTCAACATGACGTCTTATTGACATTGTACCACAACGTACCCCAACATCATGGGGACGTTGGATTTTGTTTGGAAATGAAAATTGGGTTGACGTCAGAACCCAACGTCAGGCCGACGTCAATGTCCAATCTAAAATCAACCAAATATTAACGTCTAATCATGTTACACCTTGACGTTGTGTGGATGTTATCATTGTGACGTCTATCAGATGTTGGATTTTGGTCACTTTCCAACACAACCTAAAATCAACCAAATATCAACGTAATTTGACGTCATTATTGGACCTCAAAATAACGTTCTTAGACGCTGGTTAGACGTTGAATTTTGGTCACCTGACGTCATAATCTAAATCTAACCTAATATTAACGTCTTATGACACTGTGTGCCTGCTGGGAAGTAACATATTAGTTTTTACAAATTTAAGTGGATTGAACATGAAACAATTAAGTTGTCACAAAAAATCCTCAATAATTGTGTTGTTTCAGCTCATTTTAAATAAGTAGTTTGAAGAAACAGCAAACATCATTTTTTTGAGTGTTTGTTCACATTCTTTTAAAGCGTCTATTATACTAAGATTAATTCCAACATACATTTTTTAATTAACAGTGTTATTAACATTTTTATTTAAACAAATTAACTAACATCTGTACCTTTATATAAAAAAGATTAATGACAAACGTAATGCTCACTGTAAAAAATGCTGGGTTACACACAATTGATTTGTGTTGGGACATCATGAAGGAATTAGGTTAACTTACTAGTTTTTACAAATTTAAGTTTGTTGAACATTCATTTATTTTCTTTTCAGCTTAGTCTCTTTATTAATCAGGTGTCGCCACAGCGGAATGGACCGCCAACTTATCTAGCATATGTTTTACGCAGCGGATGCCCTTCCAGCTGCAACCCATCACTGGGAAACATCCATACTCACACATACACTACAGCTTACCTAATTCACCTGTACCACATGTCTTTGGACTTGTGGGGGAAACCGGAGCACCCGGAGGAAACCCACGCCAACACGGGGAGAATGTGCAAACTCCACACAGAAATGCCAACTGACCCAGCTGAGGCTCGAACCAGCGACCTTCTTGCTGTGGGGCGACAGCACTACCTAATGCGCCACCGCGTCGCCCCTTGATTGAACATGAAACAATTAAATTTCCCCAAAGAATAAAAGTAATTGGGTTGTTTCAGCTCATTTTAAATAAGTAGTTTAAACAAACAGCAGTTTTTGGAGTGTTTGTTCACATTCTTTAGAAGAATGTATTTATGTTAATATTAATGTCAACATACATTTTATTTAATGTACAGTGTTATTAACACAGGGTTTTTGCAGGTTTCACCAAGTTACACTAATTATGAATTAAATTCTAGACTTATACAGGGCTAAATGTTAAGGATTTTTTAAATATCCCAGTTAGAAATGATTTTCACTAGCCCAAAAAATGATAAAAATTTAACACATTTAATAAAACAGTAATAAGAATTTTTTTTAAATCATTTTCAAATATATCCATTTACAAAGCCTGTAACTAGGCCCACACAGAATCTGAGCGCACAAAATTCAGCAGATTTTTGACCCATCATTGATTCTGTTTATTTACTTGTGTAAATGTGTGTAAATTTATATTTATTCAGTTTTTAAATTAATTTCAGTAATATTATTGACTAATATGAAAGTATTCATATAATTTATTTACAATATATCTTTTAGTAGATATATTATATAGAAGACTTGATTTGTTTACCAAATAAAGTTGATCTAATTGGATTTGCATTGTAAACAATAAATACAAGTAAAAAGGTATTACTTTTTAGTTCATATATTATGTTTTTAGTTATGATACTCCCAAAATCGTTCTCCATAAATCATAATGCATAACACAATTCTGCGCAGAAATAGCAAAAAATGCCTGCAGATTCCGTCTGGCCCTACTTAGAATTCTTACTAAGAACAGAACAAAACATAGCTGTCAATTACTATAGTCTCCAATCATAATAATAATTTAAAAAGCCCCTATTATACATTAAATAGGGTCATATTTTGGTTGTAAGGGTCTCCAACAACAGTATGCATGCAAGGTCAAAAAACACTTTCATGGTCTTATAATATGCATTTATTTTTACCTAATTATCCCAGCGACTCTCATATGAATCGTTCAGCGATTCATTTGTTCCCAAACCCCTCCTTAGCGCCAAGCTAATCTGCGCTGATTGGACCGATGACAGCCTGTTGCGATTGGTCGACACTGACAGCCTTCAGCGCGAGACAGAGTGAAATGCCCAGCACAGCTTATCAACAATATAGTAGTCAGAGTGCATACAAGCTTCATATTAGTGGATTTTGGCTGCCAGTGGGTGAATGTAAATACAGACGACTAACTATTTTTTTTGAGCAAAAACTCTAAGAACTGGGAGGAGATCGGCACGAGTCTCCTAGCCTGTCACACTGCTCTTCACACACACACTTCACTTTTGGGTTGAGGGCAGCGTAATCGCAATTCGCCTAGAGCGCCAGTCCAGCTTGCTCCAGCCCTGACTGTTATTCAGACACCTCACCCCGAACCTAACCCTCCGGTCTTCCGGATTTTCAGGGACAGATGTTGGCAGGTATGTGTGTGCAGTTTTATTTTGAAACTTGACTGCTGCAAGTATGTAAGAACAGCTGACGATGGCCATAGCAATGACAAACAGCAGAGGATCGCAGGCTCACAAAACGCATTTAATCCGTAAACAAAGCGCCACGCGTCACGTTTTTAACGTGGCTTTAAACGCGATATGAGAATATAAAGAGTTAACCTGATACAGTACAAGCGGTTACAGGTAACAAAACACAATTAAATACATAATTTGCAAGCTAGAAAAAGCAAAGAGGCAACCATTTTAATCGCACTTACTTACACTTGTGAAATGGAGGAAGAAACTGATCCACGATGCACTGCTCCATGTTCTGACATAGTCCCTTACATCAATAGTCTTTTCTGATCCTTCCTTTAACAAAAGGGCGACGAATTCTCCGTTGTGAGTGTGTAAATTCCAGAAGCAGTCGAACAGCACAAGGCTGGGCTATAATGCTGAGGTTTTTGTGAGCACAACAATTGGGCAAAGTTTCGTATCGAAGTCACGACGAAACGCCTAAAGACTCGTTATCAAAACGATTCATTTAAAGTACTAGGAGTCGACTCTTTTATAAATGAATCAATATTTTTAAACACTGTCCACTTTCAGATTTAAGCCTTAGCTGGATATTTCACTTCACTTAGAACTGTGTTACACACAGTGGAGTAAAGTACTTTAGTAAATGGACTTGGTTACTTTACTTAAGTATTTTTTTGGCTACTTTGTACTTGTACTGAGTATCAAAAATACAAGCAACTTCTTTTACTCTCTACTTGACTACATTTTAGATTGAATATATGTACTTTTTACTCCAGTACATTTGAACAGATGCCTACCGTTACTTATTACATTGTGATTGTGCGCGACAAGTCGGCATCAGGTCGGCATCTTTATCTACCACGGCTAATTTGTTGGGCGAACGAGGCGATATCGCCATCTGCAGGGTGCTGAAGGTACTGTATCCTATTTATGAGCTAAATCATGTGAACGTCGCGCACGAAAGTGAGGAGCAGGGGGTGGGAGGTGTTGGTGCAGTGGATGGCGGAGGGGTATCGCGGAAAAAAGTGAACAGTGGATGGTGGATCGGTAAAATGAGGTGCCGTATCCGGATCCGGCGTGTTCCGGCACAAAATAAGCCCTGGGTAAGAGTCTGTTTAATGTGAATTTAGTTAAATTATGTCTGACTTTACAATGGTATTGTAAGCATAATGTAACCAAAAGTTAATACAGTTACTGATATGGCAAAAACCACTGCGACATGACATGACTATATTTTAGCTTGTTTTTTGTGCAACATGAATAAATGTATCACTAAAATGATACATTTTGCATCAGGTGCATTTAGCTGTGAGTTTGTGATGTATTTTTCATTGAATTTATATGGAGTTTACTAAGTTGAAAAATAACACTGCTCCTCTTTGTTTAATTTTAATACAGAGAAAATATCCTGATCAATTGAAAAATGACTCAAAAAAAATAATATTGCCCCCCTCTGAGACTGAGAGGTGAATCAGATTTTTTTTTTACTACGTTTTACTACTTTTTATTTATTTATTTTTAATTTTTTTGAAAAATTATTTGTGCCTTTTTTGAACATCTGAGTTTGACTGAGACTTTTTTTTCTATTTTTTTAAATCTATTTTTTTCTGCCATTTTGAAACATTGAATTTAATTTGTATATTAGGAAAATAAAACCTTTCTTGGTGTTCTTTGAGCCTACATTCAGTATGAGTAAAATACTCAAGTTCTTTTAAAATCGGATACTTTAATACTTTTACTCAAGTCTTATTGGTATTAGTGACTTGTAACTTGTAATGGAGTAATTTTTACAGTAAGGTATCTGTACTTTTACTCAAGTATGGTTTTCAGGTACTCTTTACACCTCTGGTTACACACTACATGGAAAGTCATTCTCAAAAACCCATAACAGGGGCTCTTTAATAATAATAAAAATATAAGTCAGGTCAATATCCTCAGCAGTAAATAAATGCTGTTTTTAAAATAAAAAGTTAAAAGTTTTATTGAGATTGGGATTGTTGGTGATTGTATAGGGTGTTAACGGGCAGATTGGGTAGCTATACGTGATCAAAGAAAAATTAAGGACCTGTTAAAAAAGGATTTAAGACCTACAACACAATATTCAGTAGATTTAAATACTTTATTTTAAGGCCTAAAATTTAGTTTGTGAGATTTTAGACATTTTAAGACCCTGCGGATACCATGGAACATTCCTAATTAAACAAATGAACTAACATCTGTACCTTCTTATAACAAAGATTAATAACAAACGTATCGCTCAAATCGATTTGTGAATGGGACTATTGTTTCAGCGCACTACACATGCATTCAAGTTAACAATGGAGCATCTTATAAAGAGTTAGTTATATTTCATGTACAAAACTTTAGTCATTTTCAACCACTGACTTCATGATATGAGCAACAGAGGAATTATGGCAGATTAAAGTGTGGCGTGGATTACATTACAGAGCTCCAGCAGGACGTGTGTCATCAGGACTCCACCTCCATAAAGGGAAGAGCGAGCCTCCGAGCAAAGCCTTTAGTGGGCAACCAGTCATTCATACTTTATGAATGAAGGCCATCTTTAAATAACACACTGAAGACTACACACACGCACAAAAAAGAGCTCTCTGAAGAAGAAAGTGCTCTTATTCAAGGCAGCGAATGTGATTGAACTCCACATACGGGTGGTTTTTGTTGAACAGGTTTGTTCTTTGAGTCGCTCTACAGAGCAGCTGTTTTATACATGTGTTGATCTGAAGCAGTCCCTTCCCCCGCCTCTGCTCACGTTTATTTCCTCCGATGTCCCACTAGACACTACACTAAAAGGAACACTCCACTTTTTTTTTTGGAAATGGGTTTCATTTAAGCGCCCTAGAGTTAAACTGCTGAGTTTTACAATTTTTTTAAACCATTCAGGCGATATACAGGTCTTGTGGGAGCACTTTTAGCTTAGCTTAGCATAAATCATTGAATCAGATTAGACCATAAGCATCTCTCTCTCAAAAAAAAAAAGTTTTAGATAATTTTCCAATTAAAGCTCGACTTTTATGTTGCTACATCATGTACGAAGACTAATGGAAAATGAAAAGTCACCATTTCTAAACTGGTAAATTGCTTTTACATGTTGGTTGTGTATGAATGGCTTAATGTAGAAATACATTTTTGTTTGTTTATTTTGTATTAATTTTCTTTTTATTTTGCTTTTTTAGGGGGGTGTTTTGTATTGATATACAGTTAAAGTCAGAATTATTAGCCCCCTTTGAATTTAATTTTAATTTTTTTTTATATTTACCAAATGATGTTTAACAGAGCAAGGAAATTTTCACAGTATGTCTGATAATATTTTTTCTTCTGGAGAAAGTCTTGTTGTTTTATTTTCGGCTAGAATAAAGCAGTTTTTAACTTTTAAAAGACATTTTAAGGCCAAAATTATTAGCCCCTTTAAGCTATATATTTTTTTCGATAGTCTACAGAACAAAACCATCGTTATACAATAACTTGCCTAATTACCCTAACCTGCCTAGTTAACCTAATTAACCTAGTTAAGCCTTAGAGGTCACTTTAAGCTGTATAAAAGTGTCTTGAAAAATGTCTACTCAAATAATATTACTGTCATCATGACAAAGATAAAATAATCAGTTATTAGAAATGAGTTATTAAAATTATTATGTTTAGAAATGTGTTGAAAAAATCTGCTCTCCGTTAAACAGAAATTGGGAAAAAAATAAACAGGGGGGCTAATAATTCTGACTTCAACTGTATACATTTCTGCAATAATTCAGTCTTGGCATTACTATGCAGAAAACTAACTCTAAACCTCCTTCTTGGCGTAATAATCAAAAAAATTTGTGTGCCAAGTTGGTCTTAGTACATAATGTAACAACTATAGGGTCAAGCTTTCAATAGGTAAATGTACTTTTTAAATGATAAACTTACTTGTATTGAGCGAGATGCTAATGGTCTAATCGATTTAATGATTATGTGTTACGCACATCTGAGGTTGGAGAGTGGGACAAGTAATAATGTCGCGCGACATACATTGTGCACACGTAGGCTTTAAATATCACTTTTGTTAAGACACACTAGGTAAGCGGCTTTTTTCTTTTGGTAGTTAGGGTAGAGGTTGGGCCAATAGAATTGTTTTATTTATTTCTATTGTTGGACACCGCCCCGCATCTTTCTCTCCAACTCTTCCATCATTCTGCTCAAACATTTTGTGTCCCGTTTGTGTCTGTGATTTTCAGTATATTTTGTAAATATTTATTGTTCTTTATATATATATATTTTTGCACTTATTATTATTATTTTTTATAAATAAAACACACTTTATTGCATTTAGTTAGTCGTGGTATTTTTTGTCCCTCACTTGTTGATATTGTGTGTTTGCTTATGCGTTTCATCTAAAATTAATGTTACTCTTCTTCCCCTTGACTGACCATCTTTAAGATTGTACATAACGTCACCTTGGAATTATAGGTTCTATCTGCATTCTGAATGATTTTGAGATATTGAGCTTCAAAGTTTTTGCATTCCATATAGCAAACCAATATGTGTTACAATATGTGTAACATTGTTTTTAAAATAAAAAGTCTTAAATGTAAACAACTTATAAAAAAACATCCCATAATGCAAATAAGTTGTCATTTAATAAGATTATGTCAATAACTCATTTTGTGACCAAAATGTCAGATAGAACCTTATAATTCTGAGGGTGACGATAAGCTAAACAAAAAGTGCTCCTGCCAGATCCGGAAATCAGCTAAATTCAACTGCTGAATTTAAGGGAATTGTAAGTTTCCAAAATAAAAGTGGAGTGTTTCTTTAAAAGGAGAGTTCACTCTAACATAAAAGATCTTTTCAAACATAGAACGTTGGAATTCTGAAGAATTTTGAAGACTATAGAAAAACCAGCCGATACCATTGACTACTGGTATTTTAGTTAGTTTGATTTCATACTATGGATGTCACACAATTCTTCAAAATTTCACCTTTGTGTCCAATATAAAAATAATCTTGAAAAACAAACAAATTTAGTAAATCGAAAGCAAGTTTTGATATTGGATTAAACTTTTCCTTTAAGACTCGCTCACACCAAATATAGTAACTATAGCATTAATGGCCGACCACTTTTTCTTTTAGCCAGGTTCCAGAAGTACTTTCAATAAATTCATTATAAGTCATGATTCAAGCAGAAAAGTTGGATCTCAGAATTTCAACTTTGCTTGACTTTCATACATTTTTATCACGACAAAGATGTGAGAATGTCAGTGCATTAGTGAACAACATTCTTCCCTTACTACGTGAAAAAGCGAATGTGCATTTATAATGCATGTCGAATTTTGGGTAATGGTTTTCTATTCTGTGCATTTTTAAGTAGAAATAGCATGCAGTGAGGCAACATCTTTTTGATTTACGCATAATTTAATTCCGACATTTTGAACTGTCAGTGCATCCAAAACAACATACTATGCAGAGAATAGGATCCAATTATAATGTGCATCCCAACTTATATACCTGTGTGCCACTCTATTTTGTGTATTAAAACGGTGTGCTCTTTAAAATATTATATTTATATATCTATATCTATATCTATATATATATACTATATATATATATATATATATATATATATATATATATATATATATATATATATATAACGTGGACATCACACTGTAAATTTATGATGCATTAGATTGGACACACCTTAAAAAAACACTAATTGACACTTCAGCACTACTAAGATTTTGAAGTTTGTACCAATGGACAATTTACTACTAAAGCTACTGACACAGATAAGTCATGTGATAATGACAACATGGCAGATGTAATTATAGATATTTTAAATCATTCTGCACACCTGGGACAGGGAGATAAAATGATCTATGGCTCTACTGTTTGAGAAAGTGTAACTTGAATGTCACTAAATTTACGTTTGATTACAGCCAATCACCGTTTACAGAAACCGTTGAAAAGGTGCAGTTTTTTGCATCTTACTTGTCCCAAAATTGTTCAGCCTTAAAGAGAAACTTAAAATTCTGCAATCATTTACTCCCCTTCACTTGTCACAAAGCAGAGTTTTTTTTTTCTGAAACACAAAAGGCATTCTGAAGAAAGTAAAACCTGTAACGATTGACTATGGTATTTGTTTTTTCACTTAGTGGTCAGTGGATCTTCAAAATATTATTTTGCTAAAGAATATATATATATATCTTTGGAATGAATTGAGGGAGAGTAAATTTGTATTTTTGTTTGCATCTCTTTAATGGTCCATTAGTTTTAAAACAATTGTTTAAGTATTAAAATTGTCCAGAAAGTTTTCTAAATTCAGTGGTATTTCAGTTATTTAGTTTTAACACTATGAATGTCACACATCTTCAAAACTTCACCTTTTGTGTCAAACATAAAAACAGAATCTCGAAAAACAGATCAAAAGTGAGTAAATGAAAAGCAAGTTTTGACATTTAGATGAACTTTTCTTTAAAGACTCGTTCACACCTAAAACTATAGGCAGCATTAATGGCCGACCAACTTTTTTTTTTTTTTTTGTTAGCCTGGTTCCAGAACTTCTTAATTATTTTTGTGAGAAAATTAAAAATAAATCATAATTTAAGTTATAGGCCATGATTCAAAGCAGTTGAGTTCAGCTCAGAATTTCCAGCTTTATCTTTCAGATTTTTTTCATCACAACTAAGAGCAAGAATGTCAGTAAACTCGAAATCAATATACTTCCCCTAGTGAAAAAGCAAATGGTTTATAGTGTGTCCAATTTGTGTACTAGTTCTTTAGTCCGTTGAATTAAGAAGAATCAAGGTATCTAGTTTTATCTTTGATTTACATATGTCAGTGCATCCAAAACAACACACTATGTACAGGAGCCAATGTATAATGCACATCCTAATTTATGTGCTTGCGCTATTCTATTCTATTTAAAAAAGTATAAGTAGTGTTCGAACTGAACATTCATTCATTTTCTTTTCGGCTTAGTCCTTTTATTAATCTGGGGTCGCAACAGCGAAATGAACCGCCCTGAACACCTCAAAACAAAAACACTTAAAATACACAGATGCTAAATTTAAGTAAAAGAACAAAACCTTTTTGTGTGAATGTTGGACACATGATGCTCAAATGACAGC
This sequence comes from Danio kyathit, assembly GCA_903798195.1. Taxonomy (NCBI): domain Eukaryota; kingdom Metazoa; phylum Chordata; class Actinopteri; order Cypriniformes; family Danionidae; genus Danio; species Danio kyathit. The sequence continues at coordinate 45,688,862 of LR812532.1, forward strand.
TTTAACTGTGTACCAAACTCAGTCCTGGAGGGCCGGTTTTACTGCTGAGTTTACCTCCAACTGGCTTCACCACACCTGCCAGGAGGTTTCTAGTACAGGGTGTCCAAACTCGGTCCTGGAGGGCCAGTGTCCTGCAGATTTTAGCTCCAACTTGCTTTAACACACCTGCGTGGATGTTCTAGAAAGCCTTGTAAGAGCTTGATTAGCTAGCCCAGGTGTGTCTGATTGGGGTTGGAACTGAACTTTGCAGGACACCGGCCCTCCAGGACCGAGTTTGTGCAGCCCTGTTCTAGTATATATAGTAAGAGCTTGATTATCTTGTTCAGGTGTTTTTGATTAGGTTGGAAACACTTCAGGACACCGGCCCTCCAGGACTGAGTTTGGACACCCCTGGTGTAGAGCCTTCAATCTGTGTTGATGAATGACCAAAAAAAAAATATATATATATATAATATTTATATATATAACATGGACACATCAGACAATGTGTAAATTTATAGTGCATTAAGCTGCGGTCACACTAGACATGTCTCACCATAGTAGTTTTATTCATACGCACGCGAATGCATCAGACCGGAAACCGCAAGCTGTGTGACAAGTTTCGCAGTTCGCTGCGTTGCAAAGTTCAAGCTTGGTGAACTCTGACCTGCGAAATCGCATCACTTGACTGCGTGAGACCCAATCGAGGATCAAAACATGACCCTCTCTGGACAGAAATTCTAAATTTGCACCAACTGCTCGCTTCTTAAATGTCTAACCCAGGGTTTATGCAGGAATCCTTAAGATAATTTCAATACCATTTAAGACTTTTTTAAAGACCTCTCAGAATATTTTAAAGGCCTCATCAACACTTCAAGTTCTAATCAGTATCAAACCTTTAACTTAATAAACAGCTGTAGTTAAATCAATGGAGCCACGACCCTGCAACAGAACTCCGATAAGCTCGGAAGAAACAAAGCTTGAAAGAATAAATGATGCAGTTGTTTTCAGCGACAGGCTTCAGACACTGCTTTAAACTCGTCTTTCTTCAACCAGGAGTAGCTACACAACTACATTTTCCCATTTTGCTATCTGTTTCGCTCTATGGTTTCGCTAACCTGTGGAGAGCATCGCATCACCTTCCCATGTTTGTCACAAATTACATGACATCACCAGGACACAGGAGCTTGGCTGGAAGTGCCCTGGCCCAAACCAACCAAATCATTGTGTTAATCCCGCCCTTTTTCACACTGCACCGTACTACAGAATTTTACAAGCTCAAACTCTACTGTGACACAGCTTAAGATGGGACAACTCCCAAAAAACACTCCTTTGGCCCACCCACTTGTGCTAAGATTCTGAGTTTGCAGCCAATGTAGAATTTAAGTGACAAATTAAGTAACCTGGCACAGGTAGGGCCATGTGCTAATGACATGTCATTATATACATTGTAAACCATTCAGCGTATCTGGGAACTGGGAGATAAAATGATTTGCAGCTCTACATTTAAGAAAGTGTCAGTAAATTTCTCTTGTATGGCTGCAAGTCACTGTTCATGAGACAACATTGAAAAAGTGCAGTTTGCTGCATTTTACTTGTCCCCAGAATTAAACAGCCGTAAAGAGAACTTAAAATTCTGCCATTTACTCCCCTTGTCACAAACCTGTGAGTTTCTTTTTCCTGAAACACAAAAGACATTCTGAAGAAACTAGTTTTTCCTTGGAAGTTGGTGGTTACCAGTTTCTAGCTTTCTTCAAAGTTCGGCAAGAAATAATTCTTTAAAACTGATTGAGGGGGAGCAAATTTCTATTTTGTGGGAGACTAGGCCTTAAATGGTAAATTAATTTTACCATAATTTAAAATGGAGGTGAGGAATTTGTCTGAAAAAGTCCTTTGTGTTAACAAATGCATAGAGCTTAATTGATCTAGCAGCGCACAACAGTGTTAATGGTTACAAATAAGTTTCCCAATAGAGAATGGAGACTGAATTGCTGGGAACCTGGACTGCTTAGCTATATAATAAAAATAAAACAATAGCAGAAGCCCCTGGTAACAATATCACTACAGATTTTCTTCCGGATAATTACTGATAACCACAGTGGCAATCAAAACCAATCATTATCCATCGACTATTAAGAGACTGAAGAGTTTTTGCAATCAAAATTGCAGCACAAATACAATGGTATGGTTACTTGCTGTTGAAACTAGTGACTAGGGTTGCACAATATATAACGTTCACCAGCATCAATATGGATTATAGTTAATCATTTGGCAGGCAAAAAAAAGTGTTTTTGAGGCCTGTGACTGCGTGAGGGTTTTTAAAGCCTATAAGAAATTATACTGTTTGTAACTGACAGATTAATAACGATTGAAATATTAATAAAACGAAGACTATGGAATATTATTTTACATTTATTATTCAATTGCTGCACACCTGAATACATTTACTCCTCAAAAAACAATAAATTTGTTTATTTAGTATCTTTCTCTTTATTGAATTTATCAATGCTTGTAGATCATTTCTTCTATTATATGCACTGCACTACAGAATCATCCCAATCTAAAATAAAAATTCCTCTCCCAAATATTCAACTCATCTAGTGAAATTGTATTCATATCGCAATATATATTGCAGAATAAGAAATATCACAATGTTAGATTATTCCAATATCGTGCAGCTCTACTAATTACCATTTTTGATGTGAACAGGACTTTCCCAGCACATTTTAAACCAGTCTGTGATTTACACAATTTAATAAGAGGCAAGTTATAACTATGCTTTTGCCATACCTACTGATGACTCAATAAGCAAGTCTGATAATGACGCTGCCTTGCTGAGAAAAAAAAAAAAAAAAGCTATAATTGATACTGCATAAAAGCATTAATCACCCATTGCTGAATAATGTAAAACGTCGACATGTGATTGAGACAAAAATAAACTGAAGCAGTTGTTTCCGTGGTGTCAAGCACATTAACCAATTTCCACACCTGCCATTTGAAGCCATTTTAATATTTACAGATAGAAATCCTGGAAATCTGAAACACCACAAGCACCTAGAACTACCCATCATCCCCACAAGAACTGCTTTCCTGGAATACAGCAATACCTCATTTCCATAAACGTGTCCCTTTTTAACACTTGAGACAAATTCATTCAAAGCTTTACATCTTTTTGAGAACCAAGCAATTGCTTTGCTCAATTTTAAAGCATTTCATGTTGATTTTCTGTTTCAAAATAAAAGTTAAACAGCCTGGTTGTGTGGTACTTCAACAATAGATGTGCAGACTAGAGACAAATACCTGAACAAATGGAAAGGGGAGGGGGAAGATCTATAAGTAATCCAAGTCATGTGCATTTCGTTAAATTACAGAGACTGGACAGCAGTTCTGAGAAGTCATTTAATTTATTCTGACATGCTAAAAGGGAATAAATTACACTTTATAGACTGTCCAGCTGTAATGTACTTAAAGCTGGTTCTGAGGGACACTTTGGAGGTAAGAAAAACAACAAAAAGAAAAAGCCAAGTTACTGGTGTGCATTTGTCCTGGCTAAAAGCTGAAGAAAACAAAAGGAAAATTATACTGCTCTTGCCTCACAAGACTCCAAAACTATATAGAAATGAAACCCTCCAACATTTTCTTTGCATTGAAAAAAAAAAAAGAAATTAAAAGGGGGAAAAAAAAAAAAAAAAAAAAAAACAGCTACCTAAACAGCAGCGAAAAATTGTTTGCAGAGAGAAAAAGTCCCAGAGATATTTTACAAGAGGATCTGCTTCACTACAGGAAGCAGCAAAAAAAAAAAAAAAAAAAAACACCCTTTCCCCAAAAATTCTCGATTCAATACAGGGAAAGACAACTCTATAAAACTGAAAAAGTATAATTTTTCTGATAAAAAAAAAGATATATGCATATAAAATGGTAACGGGAAGGGTGGAGTGAGCACATTTTTTCTCTCGAAAACAAAACATTGAGCCTATCATAGCAATTAATCATACGAATGGTTACTTTCTCAATCAACATGAACATTTTTTCAAAGAGAAAAAAACCCAGATCGATGCATACAATTTTCATCTAAGCAATTAACATACAGGTTTAGTTCAGAGTGATGCCTAATTTGTAATGAATATGCTTTTGTGGAGTTTATGCTTTTATTTATTTATTTTTTTTTAGATTTCAGAATACCAAGTACAATATAGTTAATGCAGCGCTCTAAAGAGAAACCTAGTAGTCACTAGAATGTTTTTTTAATCTTCACATTAGAAGCTCTCTAGCACATATCAGCAGGCAGAATCGTAATTACCTTTTTAGAAAAAAAGAACAAAACCCAATGTTTGCCTTTTTAATTATTTGGATACACTTGAAAACAAAACCAAAAGAAAAGAACGAACGAAAACAAAATCAGGTTTTAATCTCAGATGTTTCACTTTGTTTGAAGAAAGGAAGAATAAAAAAATTAAAGGATGAAAATGTGTCTCGGATGTCTCCATTCTGAAGAGTGTCTGGGTTCGTGCCACACTCTGTGACGATGACAAGGGGGGAAAAGGGGGCCAAAACTGCTCTGATGGGCAACCAAGAATTCAGGAAGGACCCCAAACAGATTTCCTGAAGGTGAAAACTCGGGAAAAACATTGGCATGTGCGCAATTAGATCCCCATTTTCTACAGTTTTGCGTTTCAAAGAAGGAGGGGGCGAAAAGTCTTAAGGGACAGGACAATAGAAAAGGCTACAGCTTCCAACTCCAAACCAAGCCTGCTTCTGTGTGTGGATATAGTATATACATACCAATATATAGATATATGCGGAGCATCTTATCTATATATACCGATTACATATATAGTATATGGAACGAAAGTTCTTTAACAGGAAAAAGGTTGCCCACAGTGCCTGGCAGGTTCTGGTGAATTTGATCCTAGATGCCGGGGTGTGATTGGAAGGCAAATCCTGCTACGACCACTCTGCTCTGCTTCATTACATTGTCTTAATGCTTAGAAACCTGCAAGACAGGGAAACAGATAGATAGAGAGGAGAGGGTTAAGAGTTAGCGGCACAGAGTGAATGGGGTTGAGCTACTGTAATCAATGCGGCCAACCCAGTCAAAGCATTATTCAGTCCTGGAAGAGAGAAAGTGCAAAGTCATCAGTCCCTCTCTGCAGTGAAGTCGAGACTTGCTGCAGAGAACCTCAGAAAAACATTCATGTCGTCAAACTAACGGGATCAAACTCTTTCATTACAACAGTCCAGACTTACCATTTACCCGTGAATGACTGCATAATTGTAGTCATAAGAATAGTAGCAACTAAGAGGTTTGCTAACAAAAACATGGATGTGTTGCTCATTCATACACTACTATAGGGGACTGAAACCTAACCAAGTCAGCTGCTGCACACAGTTAAATAAAACCAGCTCAGAGCAAAGCAGCTGTCCTTTCAAGAAGACTTCACACAAGGAGGGGGGCCTGACAATATTCCCTAAAACAGAACATCGATGATGATACTAGCCAAAAAAAGCAATGCTACCTACGATTCCATTTCAAGTACGGTCCATTAAACTCGAGAGCTTTTACATATTTTTAACATTACATTCTAATGTTGAGAATAAATTAAAACTCCAGTTCAATGAAAGAAAACAAAGTTTTTTTTGTATTAACTGAAATATGCTATGGCTTATATTACAAAGCAACTTGTATATTTAAATTAACGTCAAGCAAGCAAAACTGGCAGAATTTGTATAGCACAGTACACAAAATTAAATGCATTTTAGGCCTGTCCATATCAATGCTTTTATTGACTGCCTCAATCCGCTTATTAAGTCGTGACGTATGAAATACTGTTTCCGGGTCCAAGCTGCTACTTATTTGAATAGTCCCATCACACATTAAAGTGAATTTTATATAAAATCATTGTGTACACAACAGTTTCTGGACTGGATATTGGTGCATCACAGTCATCAATATTTATAAAACTCATAAAAAATAATTAATCACTTTCTGGCCATCTGATATTAGGCATTGATATATATGTGGCGATCGTGATTTTCAAAAGTACTACATCTCTTTGTAAATCTTTATTATTACCATTTGTTGAGTCTCCCCATACAGTTTGATAGAGCGATTGGACCCGGAAGCCGCTTCGTGTGACGTCTAGGCATGGGGAAATAACGATTTCAAGGTTTACCGTGGTTTGAAGAAAAAAATAAAAAATAAAATAAAAAAAAAAATCAAGGTATTAAAACCGTAAAAATGTTTTGTTATACCGTTTCTAAGGTAAATAAGTGTGTTTAATTAAGTGTTTTTTTATGTGTTGTAAGGACATCTGTGTTTTTGAAGCTAACGAAGAAAGCAGAAGTCAATAGTTTATTTTAATTATGTAGCCTGACATGTTTACTGTTCCAAAATATTATAAATGTTTCCTAAAATGTAATATATTGTATTAAATGGAGAAAAGGTTTTACTAAGACATTTAAATTATTTTACAGCAGTAAACAATACTGTGATGTTTTTATCCAAGGCTTCATACCGTCAGAAACTTATACAAGCCCATGCCTATAGTGATGTCACACTTAGCAAGCAGATATTTCATTTTGTCTAATATTTTTCACTCCTTGTTTTGAATATTGTTGTATATTGTTAGTTAAAAGTACTTGACATGCATTTAATATACGCTTTTAATGTATATAAAAGCACTCCTGTCATTTAAATTTTATGTGTATGTCTCATGTAGGAAAATATTTAAGAAAATATTTTGACAAAAAAATATGATGTTTCATACAAGTCAGAGATACAGATTTTTATTGCTATGAAAGCTTTCATTTTAAGGGTGGCTGAAAATTGCCTGAGAAAAACCTAACACTGTAAGGCATTTCAAAACATGTACATACACAACACCAAACCCAGCAGTCTGACAAACCTCTGACGCATGTAGTAATGTTTCCGGCACTCAACTGTGGTCTGCCTCTAAAAATCAATGAGCTTCTGCCTCGGGCAAACAGCCCATTATCAAACGGCGCAAAACAAACAGGGATTCAGTTCAAAAATAGTCATTTTTAGAAATGTACCAGTAGATGACCACTAATACGATACACATTCTTAAAATCCAAAAGCCAAGCCATCGCCCATGTCACTGCTTCTGTCATTTATAACTAATCCACAATGGAAAGACGATCCAAACCGGTTGCCAAGTAACCTGATTGTTAGCTTTGAGCTGCTACTACTTGCAGAGTATAGTTACCTCAGCCTTGACATTTCTATAAACACTAATGAAACATTTGAGTGCGTGAAAAATTACGAGTTGAAGAGAGGAAGAAAATTAAATGCTTGACAAGTCTGCATTCATGGAGCGTGAGCAAGTATGCTGACGCAGCACTCTCAGGACAAATCCCACAATAATACGGCAGCACAAGCTCCAGCTCTATGTTGTTGCAGAACTAACAAAGTGGTGCTGGTAACCAAGAAACCAACAATCCCCAGCAAATAAAGTTCTTTCAAGCTCAAACACTCACCACTTAAATTCCTTGCTCTGGCTGTTTAGCGAAGAATGGTTCTTAAAGGGACTGTACTCCATTTCTGAGCTTCTGCACATCTTTCAACAGATTGAGTTAATGCAATCTAAATAATACAATCATATATCTATTTTCCTTTTAAGCATAGCACGTGGTGCATCCCGGCTTTTGAAGGGGGATGGGGTGCAATCAAACTAAAACAGCGTGCACAAAGGATTAGGCCAATGCCACCTCATCAGCAAATGCTATTCTTAGTTCAGCCACATTTAACAGCAGTTGTTCCCTGCCTTAAATCAGAACAAACTTTCAGTGTAAAACAGTCTTCCTGCTTTTCTCCAAGCGTTTATGAACAAAGAGCATGACGTGAGCCATGGGACTGAAAAAAAAAGAGGACTCTAAAAGCCATGTGTAACGTCACAGAGGAAACAGATCACAAAGCTCTGCTGGGAAAAAGCTGCCTGCGTGGGTTAACGGCGCAATGTCTCTATATTAAAACCACCATACAAGGCCATCTCGGCTTTAAAGGGGAATTGACTACCTTGTTCACTTGCTTTTTAATCTTCATTTCCTACTTCAAAAAATAAATAGTTTGTCATTTAAATCGAAATTTAAGAAACAAAATGACCATTAGCCTCAGTTAAAATAAACAATCATTTAAATGTACATTGAGTGAACCTAAAATGCTTCTAATATGGGTAAACAGAAAAAAGTAGTGTCATTCACTATCAATAAGAGTTATGATAAGCATCAAGCCGAAACTAATGTGAAAAGAAAGTGAAACTATCATGTGTGGGAAAATATACTCGCATAAATCTAAATGTGCCCACGCTTTATGCATGTTTTGCCTGCTTGACAATTGTAAGATGTTTGAGAATTTATGTAATGTTTCTGATTATGAAACCATAATTTACTGTAGCCCAAAAAAGGTAGATTAGAGAAAGATATAGACTTAAACCTGCAATATGCATCCCTTGCAAAACAACTTATCTAAGTGTTTAGTTTAGCTTCCTTGTTTTCTGAGGTCAAACTGCCACATTTATTGTTCAGTCAAGTTTTAGTTGACTAAAGGTCTGAGAATTGTATTCTCGCTTTAGAGAAAAAGTGAAACTGATAATTACAATTATTTTGCTTAACAATACCCATCGCAATGAATGATTTTACTCGTATAAATTTGAGAAATTTTAGCAATAATGCACTTTCACATTAGCACAAACACTGTATACCACTTATTACGGTTCATCTATTTGTATGATTGATTATATTATCATAAATCTAAACTCTAAACCGTGAAAACTGGAAAAAAATGCTTATTCCAAAAGTTAACAAATATTCTTGGAATGAATAATTCTGTATTATATTCTTAGAATCGTTTTACTACAAATTGCCAAAAACTGTCAAGATCCACATAAAAAAAAATAAAAAAATCAATAATATTCTGTGTATTTCAATAGTGAATTACACTCCTCAAAAACTAACAAACTTTTGCAAGACTGCATTATCGAACACAGGGGTTCCCAAACTTTTCAGCATGTGACCCCTAACAGTGCCAGTGACTTGCGAACCCCAAATTCCTCTTAGGTGGTTATAAATATGCAAACGTTGCTCATACAACAATAGGCCTATATAAACACGAGCATATATTAACAACACAAAAAAGTGCAACAGTCTAACAACCATATCATTTTAATAGTCATCTATTAATTTGTTTAATTTAACATTAACCTCAACTAAAGAGACTGGTGGACACAATGTTTTCAGCACAAGTCTATTCTTGGTTTAATTTTGGAGACCGCCACTCAGAGATCATTCTCAATGTCCAGTTGTGGCCTGTATTTATTTTCAATGTATTTAATTGTCATAAAGGTGTCAGAAAGTTTAACCTAGTGAAAAAAAAAACAACAACAATCTGCTGCAGCTGACAATATTGCGGTGTTGTTAATCTAACGTAAACACACCGATCCTATAAAAAAAAAAATATTTAGACTGATGGCTTTCATATGCATGTTGTTTTTACTTTTAAAAATGCTATTTTTATTTTATGTGGGTTATGGTTAAAATATTGTAATTCTCATGCTGCGTTCACACCAGACACGAAAAGCATCAAGTGCGAGTGATTTACATGTTAAGTCAATGCAAAGGCGCGGACAGACATCCTGCAGCACGATATGCGCAAATGACGCGATTCGCAGGAATGAAGCGGCGCAAGTTGAGCATTTTGCGCGATTGAAGCGTGAATTGATTGAGTTGGAAAAATCTGAAGTTCAGCGGACATTCGCGCGGTGTTAACCAATCAGGAGCTTTCTCTTGTAGGGCCTTGCTTATGACCTAGCGCCTGTTGTTGGTGTCCCGGGGGAAAATCCTCCTGCCGACACCGGACAACAGTTGTTGAAACTGGGCTCAGCTCAGTCGGAAGCACCGCTGAAATTTTCCATCACCCAGGTATAGTTTCTGGAGGAGTTGATGAACTCTATGCACTCAGACACAGCTCCAAACGATTCGACGCTGTTTTTCAGCCTTCATAAAGCACATCAACACAGCTTTTCTCTCTATAAAATCCATGTTAGCCATTTAGCAACAAAGCTAGTCACCAGGCAGACAGAAGCCCTGCCCATGATGCGAATCCGCATCTATTGTGAAGTGAATTTGACGCACGAATAAAGCGAGTAAACTCAAAATGTTCACGAGTCTATTTACACAGCATAATAGTTTAAGAAAATTATTTTTGACTTTTGTTAGTCAGTTTTTTGTTTTTTTTAAATCAAGTGACCTCGTCATTGTCCCACGACCCCCACTTTGAGAACCACTGATCTAACAGACATCAACATCAGGTCTGAAATTGTGAATTAGAACTACATGTTACTTTAACTACAAAATACAGCTTCTAAGTAGAAGGATGTAAATGTAAAGTCTGCAGGATGTAAACCATTAATATTGAGAAACAACCAAACGCATATCAACCATTGATGTAGTCTGATTTTAACAGGGCACTAAAGGACACATCAGTGGAAGAGAAGTGACAGCGGCTTTTCCACTTAACTGTGCCCTTCTACGTGTCAAGCCTACTCTGCATTAAACACACAACAGCTTTAGACTACATTAAAGCCTTCACCATTGGACCAGGACTACTTATCACTAATGTAGTGGAAAATAGACTATACGCTCATTAACGTCCTTATTAATTGCTAAAAGTTATGCCTTTGAAATCATGATAACAAAACACTCCACTAAGTACAAGCCAAATACCTACAATGTTCTGTAGAACGTAGAGAACCTGAATGACAAAAACATTACCGTCGAGTCACAATCGCATTACAGGAACATTCAAAGTCTTCAACATCATAGCATATTACAGTCCCCTTAACACCGAAGATAGAGAATAGTACAGTAAGAATCAATGAAGAGATGTGAAAATGGCATAATCGGAGTTAGTCTGTGGTTAGAGAGGAAAAAATAAATAAATAAAAAATTCACTCCCACATATCCATTTTTGTACAGAAGAGACCATTATAATCAAGACTAACAAGTGTTAGATCCAGGAACAATGATTGGGAGAAATCTGTCAAATAGAGCATCCCATTTGGAAAGGGGTTAATTCAAGGGATGTTTATCTGACATTGACAGAAAAAGATTATGAAGCCAACCCTTCGTCCCAGAGAAGAATAGACATTTTGGTTCAAAGTTAGTAGTCAAATTTCCCAAGGACGTCTTTGCTTTTGCAAGACATACCAATTGAAATTTTTTAACATTATTTTTATTGTATATTTTTTTTAATTGGGGTGCATCCTTGAACTAACACCGTTTCTTTGCTATTTATGAATCTTTTGGGGAGCAAATGTTCCAAATCAACTTTTGTTTTTTACAAACATAAGCAATTGGTGTCTCTGTCTTTTTTTTTTTTTTTTTTTGCGCTCAAAACGTCGCTTGGCTGTTTGCTACTAACCTTTCATGTTACTCTTGGGTTTGTCAGTTTGCTTGCCTGTGGGGGTTTGTGCCTGTTGCCCCTGTCCCCCTGAGGAGGCCGCTTGCTGTGCTGCTTTCTGCTTCAGCATGGTCCAGTCAAATGTGTAGTCATACTGGTGGTTCAGAGTCCTGGAGAAGATCAAGCAGGAGTGAGTACACCCATAAAAATTGAATAATTAAGAGACTTCACAACTATAGAAATAAAGTAAGAGTAGAGTTAATTTTTTGATGTAATGTTTTGTCATAATTTAAATCAACAAATTATATTCTTTAAAAATGCATGGCACAATTGGACACCGTGACAATATCAGACCACAAATAATTGCATGTGAGCATGCTTTGAGTGACTGCAACATATCCAATCTTTCTAATAACACAAGATGAGTTCCCATCTTGACAAACGCTATTGGAGTCCTGGGCAGTGAAATAAAGGAAAACATTGACACGGAATGAACTTTTACCTTGTTTTAGAATGCCTTTTCAAGCATGAGGCACTAGAAGTCACAAGCTGCACAGTGCAATGCAAAAGCTTCTAAAGTACTACTATTGTATGTTTGCCATTTAACATGATGAATACAGCTTGAAAGGTGATGTTACTTACTGTTAATAATAGTTCTCTTGCATTATAATTTATGAATGTATCAAATTTTAAAAATAAATGTTCACATTTTCGATAAGACAAATTATAATTGGTCATTTTATATTATTCCTAAAAACACATGTGAGGAGTAAAACTAGTTGTTTTACAATAGACCCTTTTCACATTTCCGGGTTTCACTCAGTAGTGGAAGGTGTCATAGTTGGATAAACTCAGAGCGCAGTGAATAGGAGAACACAACAAATATTTTTTTTACAATCCTATTTGCGAAAATAATAAAAGAACTCCACGATGATGTTATAAAGACGTTCAGAAAAGGGAAAAAAATGGTGGGAGTCTGATTACGGCAGCCAGAGGAGAGAATAATGTCAAATTTACTGTCCTGTCCCAAAGACGCTGCATTAGAAACACCTCACAAACGGTAATTTGTTTTTTGTAATTTGAAGCAAAGATGATATAATACAAACACATATACGTTCATACGTTTAAACAAAAAAAAATATATATATATATTAAAAACTTTCGAGGATTTAACATGCTGATGACTTTTAAACGCGTCATAACAAGCTTGTGAAAAGGGGCCACAATTGTCTTCATATTCTCTGCATTGACAATTTAATGTACGAATTTGCAAATCATGTAGATTTAAGCAATTTATTTTTAACTTTAAGGAGAATGTTTCTTGCAACGGGTTTAATTTTTTAGACCTACAATAAAAAAAAAATTAAAAAAAAATTAAAAAAAAAAAAACACCAATAAAAATAAATATAAACCAAGTAAAACCTGCAATATCATCCAGCCCTACTTATGGATTTCCTCTGCAGGCAAACTGACCTTATCCTTTACTGATAAAGATGTGGAAACTTTTATCTTGAGCGTGTTATGTCTATGTTTTTGGCCCAGCTGGGAGCACTGAAATAAGAGAAAACTAAAGAGCACCTGAAAAGAATGCGGAAAAGCTGACGGAGGTACATGTAGTCAGGCGCCTCTTCAAACCGCAACCCACGACAGTAGTTCAGGTACATGGCAAACTCTGCTGGGAAACCCTGAAGAAAGAGCCAAACCAACGTTACAAAAGCACAAATTACAAAACTGCCAGAGTTAATATGCTGTCAGAAATCATGAAGTATCATGAAGGCCTAAACCAGATAGGACAGATAGGAGAGCAATGAACAGAATGCTTTTAAATAAGACTTAACCTAAATGTTAATCTTTATTATTTTCACTATATCATATAAAATAATAGGTTTTTATATTCCAGAACTACACAAAGATCTACACACTACCTAAAATGATTACCATGCATCATGGTAAAGTTAGCCTGGTTACCTGTGCTAAATGTTTTTGAGACAACTTATTTACATACTAATTGAACTTCATCACAACATTTTAATAGAAGATTGAGCAGAGATTTTTAGCATGTATGAACAGCCTTGCTGTGAAGATAAAGAATATCACATACCTTACACAACACCTCAACAGGGGTCGACATCTTTTTCTCACTAATCTTCTCATACTTCTGTTTCTTTGTGGCAGCCTGGGGGCAAAAAAATGAAAACGTTGCACTCTGTGATCTGGTACTGACTGTTCATCAGTGTGCAATCCCACAGTGCTGGGGGACATAAATAACCCAGCTGAAAGAAGATTTACAGCACTTTTTCAGAGACCACCTGTTGGCCTGTTTCATGCTGCCTAGCAATTTTTAGTCCAATCTTTTAGGAGTTTTCACAAAACCAAGAAAAAAAAAACAAAAAAAATAAAATAAAAAATAAAAAAAAAACAGCAATATTCACTGACATTAAGAAGTATTTTCCTGCTCCATTTAATTTAATTGTATGACCTACATTTAAACTATTTCAATTAGAAAATACCTTTTAAAAAGAAAATCAAAAGAGAGAGAAAAATAGACGCAATCATAAAACATGCTGTGTGTATCATTTAAAATGTAGCTATATTAATAATAATGCTTGATCTGCTCTGCTTACCTTCAGTCCCTGCCAAGGCAGGCTGGTTCTGTTGAAGTACATCAGGACATACCCTAGCGACTCCATGTCATCTCGACGACTGTTAAAATTAGATTTAAAATCATATTTAGAAGGTTTTTAAGCATGTCTGTGAGCAATAAATGTAATAAACTCAACCCTTATACCTAGGATGCAAAATGAGTGCATAAATAATGTAAGCAGGGGATGCATGAGCAAGCCATCCTCAAATTAACTCGCTGACCATTGACATGCCACTTTCTAGTAAAGGGCAAGCAACAACATTTTAGATCACAAGCATGTCACAACCACAAATAATGGTGCTGTTCATTATTGCAAAAGTCCTGAGTTAAGTACTAGGAAATACTTTCAAGTAACAAATAATTTTACCTTTAGAATTTTACAGATGTATACAGCAAGCATGCATAAAACTGATTAAGTTAATCTGTAAACTATAAAAGGTTTCCACTAACATATTAGGCAACAAAACTGTTTTCAACGTTGATAGGACTAAAAAAATATTTGAATATCAAATCAGCATTTCAACATTTCCCAAAAGATTGTACATGGCATTGAAGACTAGAGTAACGGCTGAAGAAATCAATTTGATTATATATAAAAGAAAACCGTTAAGTATATTTCACAATATTTTGATTGTTAAAATCAGCTTTTGCAGGCATAAACTTCTTTAAAAAAATATTACAGATTTAATATAAGAATAACTTGATTTACAGATAGTCACACAGATTTACATCATAAAGCATGTTTCCAGGAGCACTCACCTCTGCTCGATGCCCAAGTGTGCGTTGATGCTGGCATAGCGAGCTGTGCCTGTGAGGTTTTTGTCTTCTCTGTAGGGTATGTGCTGTCGTGTCCTGTTGTCTCTGTATTTCTTGGCCAGACCAAAATCGATGAGGAACAACTATACAAACAAAGAAGCACAAACACTGATGTTTCATTTTTAAAACTCACTGTAAACAAGAAAATCTAAATCATTTTCTCCCAACTTCCTTCTGTGTGCTGGCTGACCTTTTACCTGGAGCTCAGAATAAAAACATGAAATCCAGGGACTGTAATCAATGAAGCAATAAGGTCAGAGTCTACAACGCAAATGAAGCTTACTGGAAAATGAAACGCCCTTTATCCAAGCAGCCATATAATAAGAATCAGCTCTAAGAGCCTGTCATTGACTGAAATATTATTCTCATTAGTGAAAAGCTAGTCAGATCCTGTGTCCCACACACACCTAGAGGCCGCAGTCCCATCGAGAGCACCTCACACAACCAGTTTTTCACTGAGGCAGCAGACATATTGTAAAGCATCCACTCAGCCATGCCACTGTTTGCTTGGCTCAACCAGGGATTTGAAACATATTTCCTCTAGTCAGGGGAATTAGTTATACCAACCATACAATTCCAATTAGAACATGCTACTGGGGGTCGTCAGGATGAAAAAAGTTAAACAATTACTAGAAATGCACATACATTTAGTTCAACTTTACCGAAAGTTGTAAAACCAACACCCACTGAAAGCGACACTGTAGCAAACACATAAAAAGCTCCTTTTAGAAATGGGGAAACTATTAAGACTCAAAAATGCATCCGAAAATAAAGAGGAAGCATTCAATAAGTGGTTTTCTGGCTAAACTGATTTAAACATTTTTAAATTATGTAAGAGCCGTTCTCCTCGAAAATAGCCCAAGGAACAAGTACTTGGCCATCAACTGTGAAAACCCACGCAAACATTGAATATTATACTATTTTAACTGACTGTCAGTGCTCTGAAGAGGATTGCAAATTGATGTGATGCCCAAAGACAAACTTTAAGGGCTGATTATAAAATGTCATCCCTGGTTTTAGCTGAATATTTAAAAAAAAAAAAAAAAAAAAAAAAACAAAGAGAGAGATGCACATGTCTCAGGACATCATGTGCAACAGTTTAAAAGGTCAGCCCCATCAATACCAGGCCACAATTTTCATGTGGCAAGTACAAGTTTCAAGTGCAATTGGTTGCAGGCATTTTGACAGCATTGTTCCAACGTTAAAAGGCTGGTTCAGGAAAAACTTATATATAAAGCGCTGCTGGTGAACTGAAAAGAAGTGTTCTGCAACAAGATCACAACAAGAACAAGCACCCAATGCAGTGAAACTAGGCCAATCAAAATACTCCATCATAAACTGCTTGATTTTAAAACTCACAAGAGGAGCACTGGGTTTTTACTAGCTACTTAAACTCTAAATAAAGCAAGTGTTATGATAGAGAATAACTTGAGAATTGACTGAGAACTTCATGTTTCATCCTGAAGCGACAAGTCCTTCACCCCTCATGTACAGAGATCCCTTCAATCTGGATTAGGAGTTAATCTCTAGTTCTGTTTAGCATGTGTGTCTGGTTTAATGCCAACAATCGCAAATGGTTATTGTTGAAAAATCACAATCAAATGGGAAAAGGAACTCCAAAAAGGAAAGAAAAAATGAATAAAAATAAAATTAAAATTTTGGGCGATTAGGAGGTGGTTGAGGTTTCAGACCTGGTTTAATCCTGAGAAAGATGGGTCCTGAGAAGAACTAACAGCCAAGCTTCTTTTCCTCTTCCCCACTGGAGATTCTAAACACTGAACAGACAATAGAGGGTGCAGTGCATCAAACAGTATTGCTGACAACCGCACACGGCCAGCGCAGACAGGCAACACCAAGGCTCAGAAAAAGAACGCGAGGAGGAGCAGAGGAAGGGGAAGAGAAAGCCTAAGGCAATCCTTCATCCACCAGCAAGCGTCCTAGCTCAAACTCAGAGGAGGCTCTGCTAATGGCAGACGTCTTCCCATAAGCCCAGGTACAGATAATAGCTTAAAGTTGTGTTTTTTTTTTCAGAGCATATATTACAGGGCCCGCTTGCCTCTTCGGTTCTCAAGCCACTGAGGCAAACTGTACATGGCACCTCTGGCCGCCCAACCCAGTGTTTTTCACCTTATCTAAACCAATTATTCCCAAGCCTGATTCTCTTTTTTGACTTTGCCAAGGCTTTATCTATAACATTCGGAAGCATTTAACACTAGCTGTGCCATATGTTAATTAACAGCCAAGACAGCCTTAGCATGAGGCCAACAAGACAAATGGCACAACTAGGGTTAAAAAAGCAAACTCTAAAGGCCATTCACTACAATGGGCACTTGTTTTAAAATTAGGCATGAGAAGCTTTGAGAACAAATGCAACCAACCAAAACTCAGCCGCACTCCATTAAACTCCCGTGAAAGATAAATATTGAATTTAGTGTTTGACAGATCATTAGACCACCTACAGTAAGGAAGAGGCTAGAATACTTTGGCATGTGAAGAGGCCAAATCAGGTAGGTTGAAGCTCTGAAGAAAAAAGAAGAAAAAATAAAAGCGTGCAGTTTAAGAGATGCATGACTTAACCTGCATGTTATTGCAAAAAAAGTTTTTAGTTTAGTTACAGAAGACAAGATGGGACAGCTTCGGTGGAGGTGACATTGAACATTTCAAAGGAGCAGCCCAGGGTAAAGCAACAAAACAAGCCATTAGTTTACAATGGTGCCGAGCTGAGTACGGTTATCCACAATGTGACCGAAGAGTGGGGGAACTGTGTGAGGAAACTATCTATATATTTGAATTAGAGCATTCTGGTAAATCTAGGAAAATATCACTGCTTGAAACATTACCAATTCACTCTTAAACACTTCCATTTTTAGACTTGTCTGGTGTGGAACTGATGTCACCTGCTGGTCTGCACCATTCTTGGTCAAGACGTCTCCACATGCTTTACTCTTTCTCCAAGTTAAGAAGGTTACTCTTGCAAAATTGTTTTACTGGGGTCTGGATCAAGAGAAGTAATGATCGCATGAAAGATGTAAGCAGAGAGCAGTGGATAATGCGAGCGGATAGGTCTTTTGATTCCTCACTAAAGCAATAACTAAATCAGATCTCCCCGTCAGCTGAATTCACTGCAATTGTTTTTTTCCAGGGTGGATTTTGACAGCTACACATCCAAAAGCAGAGCGTGTGCAACCAGGGTTTTAGTGAAAAGGGTGACAATTTCATGTGTATGTATCAAAATAAAAGCTTGAGGCTGGCATTCACACAGACACACAATGGTAAACATTTATTCTAGACAGCACTGCCAAAAATGGTAATACAGGCTTCACTGAAGTACCAAAAAGTACCAGAATTTGTAGTGGAAACTGATCTGAACTGTTAGACGACCATAAGAGCTTGTACTGGTAGGTCATTGTTTTATTTTGCACATGATGCTTTAACTTTGCCAAATGTTGCCTGTCTGCAAGGGCTCAAAATTACAAGTTATCTGAAACAAAATACAAATCAGGCAACTTCTGTACATTTAAATAGAGAGAAATAAAACAGTGCAAAGCACTTCAAAAGCTCTCAGTCGGAGGGAGAAAAAAATAAATAAATATAAATAACAAAACAACCACAAGTCACATATCATGCACAAGTTCCATTTGAGGAGTGAAAGACATACAATCCATGTCCACAGATGTCCACAGCCCAACCGTCAGGTAATTCTCAAACCATCAATAAGTTAAGCTGTAAACACTGTGTCTAAGGACTCACTGCGGTAGTAGTTTTCTGGCCCTATGATTTCCCACCAAATAATCTTTGTACAACCCAGCCATCCCGAATCAGCAGAGCAACAACGTAACTAACACAGGCTCTCAAGCCAGTATACGTCCATAAGTGTCTCAATGTAACAGGAAACCTTAGCGATCTGCAGTTTTACTTGCAGTCAATCCTCCATGTCACTTCGAAATCAATCATTTTAAAACTTTATAAATAAGGAAATGATGTAAGTTTACCTTATTACAGTGACGGCCAATACCCATTAAAAAGTTGTCTGGCTTGATATCTCTGTGGATGAAATTTTTTGTGTGCACATACTCGATTCTGCTGATCATCTGGGAAAGCAAAACAGGCAGATTAAGATTATGCCTAGAGACATTTATTTAACAAGGCAGAGTTAACCAATCATTACCTGATCTGCAAGCATTAGGACAGTTTTCATTGTGAATCTGCGGGAACAGAAGTTAAAGAGATCTTCCAGACTTGGCCCAAGCAGGTCCATGACTAGGACATTATAGTCCTTTTCTTGGCCATACCACCTGAAAAACATCATAACATACAGATGAACAAATATGGTAATTACTGCAAAAGCAAAGCAAAACAACTACAAAATGCTGTGCTTTCCTCAAAAAGAGCTGATCCTTCATACTAATTTAGTGACACGTGACATATTGCTTATCTATACAAGATGAAATTATAACAAGGAAATTACAACTAAATAAAAACACTTAAATATGAACAAAGCTGACTACGCTGTAATGTTACAAAGCAGCATAAATCTTATCAGCAAAGGAAGTGTGTGTGTTACATGGCACACCCTGTAGACAATGGCATCCAATATATCCAGCTGGGTGACATGACTCAGAGTAGAGTCCACAGTAGCAACTAGGCCTATAAAAAGTGTTGACTAGTCTTTAACCAACCACTTTAAACCAAAAGCACCACTCAACAACATTGTTTCAGCATGAACAGCCCAGAACAAAAGTAAAAAGTAGCGTACTTAAACTGTTTATAGCCAAATCCTGCATCAAATCAGTTTGGTGGTTCTTACAAATATCAGCACAACTTTGACAATCAGAACTCAAACAAAATTTAGCAGGTGGAGGTTCAAAAGAGTCACACATTTAGTGAACACACTGCCACAGCAGTCTCCAAGCAACCATCCTGCTAGCGAGTCTCCCAAACAAAGAGGTATTGTGGAGACACAAGGTGCAGCAGTAGACTACTGTTCATTCGGCCGTCTGTGCCAAAGAGCCAACATCTACCATTTCATAATGACAATGCAAAATGTACTTTGAACCACAAGCTGACCCCTAATCCTTGCTTGTTTATATGTCGGAAGTAATGGCACTCATGCTAGCTGCTGTTATGAACAGTGAAAGTTATGAGTATTTTTTTTTATTTTATTTAGTGTTGTTCTTGTGTACAGCATTATACACATTCACGTTTCTCTATAAACACAAGAATGTAATGTGCATTAACTTTAACCTAATCAAAACCCACGTTTCATAAGCATGCTGTCATCTAAACTAGTTACAGAAGTTCATATCAACAGATATCGCTCACTTACGGAAACTACAGGCCTCTCTCTGTGGGACACTCATTTCCTCTTTTCAAAGCAAAACTAAGAGGAAGGCTGAAGAAAACAACTGTGTAGTTCGCCTGAATATTTTAACTAAATAATCGCAAAGAGGTGTGATGGTAATGTATATACATTTAAACAGTGTGGGAAGACACTTTCCTGTGATTGAGCTTATATAAAGGACTTTGAATGGCACACAAAGCTCTTTTCTTTCATCAGGAAAGGCTCTGAGTGATTTTAGGTAGTGTGGGGGAGGAAGATCTCGTATGGCAGGTTTTCCAACCTCTAGTAACCAGCGACTGAAACCGGTATTACACATCATTTGCTGGAAACTTGAATATAGTCATTAAAAAGTAGTTTAAGTGGCTTTTTTTCCTCTGAGAAAAATTATTCTCCTACGATATCTAAAAACACATGCTTTGAAACAAATCAATCTAGTTCTTATAAATCACCCAAATAACACTCAAATTAAAAGCACTAAAAAAACTACTTGGAAGTTTAATACAGATGGCTTTAGTTGAAACTATTGATTGCATCTCATCTTTAAATTGTTTGGTAAATCCATCCACGACATAAGTTACCTAACTCTTAATTGCTCAGGGTTAAATAACCAGCTATGGTCTAGGAGTTCAAATTTCTGTCAGCATGAGATGCCATAGAAATGGACACCTAAACGCAGTCTGTAATGGCAGGTCATTGATGGCAAAGGCAGGGCATTCTTGTTTATACTAATATTACCAAGGGAAATCTTCTGTCAGCTGGACTACTTTACTAAATGATATATTAGTCTACGATTAAATGTGAAACTAACAAAAACCCATGGCTGGTAAAGCATTTATGACATCTTTAGGAAAGAAAGCTAGTTAAGCAGAAATAAGTTGGTCTGAAATGTTACAAGAAACTAAGCTCTTGTCGCATTTAATGCTGTTATGTGAATGTTCACAGGCAAATACAATTACTTTAAGGGTAATACTTGTGATAGTGAACATTATTTGAGGGCGAAAGATTGGGATCAAACTGGTCATGCAAATCAATAATGAATACTGAAATAAAATTAATTCTATTGTGATTAAAATATCATTCTACATAAGTTGCATTAAAGGTCACATCTTATTTATTTGGTATCTTTCCACCACAAACACATTTAAAATCTGTGGGGAATAGAGAATATGAAAAGTTTTTAATAAAAACTAAATGCTATCTCTCTTTGATTTGACATCTACAGCAAAGTTAATTTTTAATTACCAAAGCAATAGAGCCAAGAGCAAAGCTTCAAGGGAAGGAAAAAAAGAAGATAAAGACTTTATCTGTCAGGGTGCCAGGCAATTAAACACGACACACCTTACCATATTACTTACATTTTTAATTGTGCAGTTACATGAATTAACATCTGAGATCTTAACGTCTACATCAGGTACAAAATAAATTCATCTACATAACATATTCAAAAGTGCTTCTGTGACAAGAATTGTAAAAGTTTCTCTGGCTCTTTTATGCATAGTCATCTGATCTGAATGCATTTCAGAAAGATAAGGCCCACTCAACCACAGGCTCTCAAATGTCCCAAAATGAGGGTTAAACTGGGTTAATAAGCACGACACAATATCAAGTAGCTTAGAAAACATCAACAGAGTTGTGAGAGGAAACAGCAAAGAAAAACATTTACCCTAACTCAACCACCTATAAACATTAACAAGTAGGGAACTTCTGCAATCGCAAAGTACGACGATATTTACCTTTATTAAGATAAAAAGAAGAAAAATACGTGACAGTGAACACAGTCACAGCACTCCATTAATTAAAATATGTCAGTGGAATCAGTTACAAAAGGCACCCTATGTGAGCCTTTATCTCTTACATGTATATGTTTTTTTTTCTCTCCATGAACATAAAAAAGACGCAACATTTTTGACATAAACAGCAGCCCTGGTAAGGCTCAGTCACCTTGAGAAGACAGCAGCAGACTCGCTAGGCCCTGAAACTTGTTTTCTCTCATCCGCCATTTTCTGATCGAGAGGGAGGACATGTTGAACAAACACAACAAAAGAGCAGCGGCCATTTCCCACTCGCTCCTTACTCATTACTCAGCAACACACAAAAACATATACTTAGTGATCAAATCTTACCCGTTTTACTATATAATAATCCATTTTACAGAACACGTATTGTTTAAAGACATTTCACCACCGTTCTTTCAAGCGACGCAGTAAAAAAGCTAGCGCTAATGAACTGGCTAGTTAGCCTGCTGATGCTATATCATAAGCTTTAAACTAAATATAATAGTAATGATACTAATGTCATTAAGAGCGATGCATAAACCGTTGAAATATTTATTATACGTTGACAAACGCGTAACGTTACTTTGTAACGCTCCTCGAAGCGTTGCTTTCGATCTTAAGCTAACGTTAGTCCCTCAGCCAGATAAAACTAGTCCAGCTAATGTTACCACAAAATCCATTATATTTTCTGATATAATCTGAACTCACCTGATGTGTGGGATCCCGACTCCTCCCTGGAGAATTTTGTACAATTTGCTTTCATATAGGAGTTGAGGATGTCTGGCTTTCTGTGATTCCAATTTCACAGCTACCTCCTGAAATCATAATAAAAATAATGCTCATTTACCAAAAACTCACAGATTAGTGGCGAAACATTGAAAATAGTTAAGGATTTGACAGCACAAGGCATTGGAAACAAATTTTTAATCCAATCTGCAACGATATATCGTTGATTGGTTTCTCATAAACAAGTCGTACAAATATGAATATACGTTAATCTCTTAAGGCTAACGTTACACCAACTATATGTTTGGAAACCACATGGACTTTAATGTTCTGGTAATCAGACTTGATGAGCTGGACACACGTATAAACCCCTCAATCTTCTTATCCCAGTCATTCAGCACAAGAATTACACATCCACTTCATTTTACCTCTCCATTTGTGATGTTGATTGCCAAATAAATGTCACCGAAGGATCCAGATCCGATTTTACGAACGAGCTTGTATTTTCCACCGACTATAAACTCGGCTTTAGAGCCACTGCTGCTGGCCATGTCCTAAAATCCGAGAAGTACACTGAAACTGTGTGAACGGGCGAGGTTTTCAGGCTGCTCTCGTCTTCAGTCCAGTAGAAACAATGCTAGCTAGCCTAAAAACGGCTCTTCCTTACTAGCTGTGTCCTTAACTCACAACGACGAAATAAAGATGATAACGGACATCGGTTTCAATATTTTTGCTGCCTCGACATTTAAGTAAAAAAACAAAAAACAAGACTATTCCCCCTGAGGTTGAGGCTGTTTTTTCTCTTGAGCAATTCCCCGAATAGCTGACTAGCAGCTTAGCCTGAAAGGACACGGAGGAGTCGATGTCCTCGACGCTCTCTTCGATTCACCTCGCTCTGAGGGGCGATTTTTCTTCTTAAAGATGCGTTTTCCCGCTTATTTGAACGAACATCAAGGCAACCGACGTTTTAACGTTGAAGAATTTTTGTGAGTCGCTGCTTTCTCTTCAAAGCGCAACCCACTCACTTCGCCATCTTGTCCGTCTCGGGATGAACAGATTCTGCTGATCTGAAGAGAGGAGCGAGACCGCGCTAAAGCGCGCCGCCGCGGGCAGGGGAGGGGTTCACGCGTGATGTCAACGAGGCTGCGGGTACGCGCGGCTAGAAACGCGAGGGCGCGCAGGGGAATTTGGGTATGTTTTTGTAAAGCCACTGTATTACTTTTGTTATAGTTTATACTTTTCGATTTTGACACCGCCAACACTATAATGCGACCGGAATGCCACTTTTTAAATACACGACACCCATATCATACCCTATCAGAGGAATTTATTTAGTATTTCATAATGTTACTCTATAATTAAAATGCTGGCACCATTAAAATAATTCACACAGACATGTCTTGACACATTCAATATTTACACGTCTCGCGATGGCTTGCTACGGTCACGCGCGTTGTTGACCCGTGCGCGCTACATGGTTCGCTTATGCCACCTAGTGAAGTTTAACGAGATCCAGCTAATAAGTGCTCCTGAAAAAAAGTCAATTTAGTTGTCATGTGTTCACCCGGTTCACCCTCATGAATTCAACCCTCTGCTACTTTCTTTTTTCAAAAGGAGATTAATAATTTAGGTTTGGTTTTGTGGAAAATGTAATTATACAGTCTCTTCAAAAGAAGGAAAGGAAAGTTTGGAGCAACATGAGAGTGAGTAAATGATTGTGGATGAACTTCTTTTTTTAAAGGTTTCTCTCAATCAAGTTATTACACATGTGCCTCTTTTAGTTATAGTTCTGTTTGTGTCCACATCAAACTCGTGAAAATAGCCTAATAATATCCTGATTGAAAGTTTCATGACAAGTTGGACAACATACACAGTACCTGACTAAAGTCTTGTCGAAGTTTTAGGAACAACAAATAATAACTTGACTTCTAGTTCATCATTTAGTATCAGAAGTGGCTGATATGAAAGGCAAAGGCCTCTAGATTACCCTTATTTTACCAAAATAAAATAGCCTATGATCTTTCCTTGATTTTAATTAATTAATTAGGACAATAAGGTCTTGTCACTTAACAGAAATAATGTCCAGTATAGAATATAAAGTCATGGTGAAGGGGAAAAATAATAAATATTGTGCATGACTCCCATGAGCTTGGAGGACTGCATCCATACATTTCTGCAATGACTCAAATAACTTACTAATAAAGTCAACTGGAATGGCAAAGAAAGCCTTCTTGCAGGACTCCCAGAGTTCATCAAGATTATTTGGATTCATCTTCAATGCCTCCATCCTACCCCAGACATGCTCAATATTGTTCATGTGTGGTGACTGAACTGGCCAATTTTAGAGTACCTTGACCTTCTTCGTCTTCAAGAACTTTGATGTGGAGGCTGATGTATGAGGAGCGCTGTCCTGCTGAAGAATTTGCCCTCTCCTGTGGTTTGTAATGTTATGGGCAGCACAAATGTCTTGATACCTCAGGCTGTTGATGTTGCCATCCACTCTGCAGATCTCTCGCACACCCCCTTACTGAATGTAACCCCAAACCATAATTTTTCCTTCACCAAACCTGACTGATTTCAGTGAGAATCTTGGGTCCATGTGGGTTCCAGTAGGTCTTCTTCAGTAATTGTGATGATTGGGATGCAGTTCAACAGATGATTCATAGGAAACATTGACCTTCTGCCACTTTTACATATGAACAACTAGAAGTGAAGTTAATATTTGTTACTCTTACAACTGAGATTGATGACAAGACTTTTGTCAGGTAGTGTAACATCTGGTTATCATAACGTACTGTTACAAACACATTCATTCATAAACAAAAGCTTCATCAAACCGATAAGAGACCATCAACAAAATATAAAAGAATTTACTAGAACTTTACAATATAACACTTGTGAACATTATGAAAACAAGATTGATATATATATATATTTAAATATAGTTATATATTAAATATATTTCTTTTATCCTAAGAAATCACATTTAAACAATTTAATGCTGCCTTGTTGAAGAAAGAATTTAAAATATCCTAAGTAGATAGTAGGCAGTCAAACAAACTGAGGCAAATATGACAATAAGTGAAACCATTATGTCATTTTGAAAACAAGACACAAAGCCGAACAGAAAATCAATTACAGTTAACAAGCCATGATTTTCTACAGCAAACATTTTGTGATTTAATGAAGTTAGACATCATCTTTGTAAAATGAGACCTGATTATCCAGCTAGACTTATAGACAGGAGGACCTTTATCCTTGTATAACAAGTCTACAGTGTATCCTGAGGATGTGCCTTATGTTTTTATTTGTTGACAAATGCTTTTCTACCAACATTACAAAACCACTAACAGCCTTAGTCCCAGATAGCAGATACTCATAGTCATTGTTTGTGGTCCCATGACATGAATGTTGCCCATCAGGTTTTTTCGGGGTAGGCAGAAACAATGAGAGGGAGGGGTTTGTGTTGGTTCATTTCAAAAGGTATATAACCAGAAATCCCAGACTACAAACATACCCAACACCTGCTGAGTTTCCCACTCTAAACTCGCTCAACAACCATGAAGCTCGCCATCCTGGTCTTCGTTTCTGTTCTCGTCTACCTCTCTGGTAAGCATATAAATACACTGAACTGTGACTATTGTGTGTGAATTATCTGAAACAGACACTTGGTGATGGTTTTGTTTGATATGTACGTCACTGAATAATGACGTGTCACAATGAGCAAGTTTGATATGCACACATTGTTTTGTTTAACATATAGATGGTGACTTTTGAATTGTCATAACAAAATGGATGTAAAAAGGATACTATTCAATTTACAATAAAGGTTTTTCTTTAAAGCCATAAGTAGACTATTCAGTGACCCAGACAGATCCATTTAGTTACATTTTGGATTGACTCCATGTTGTTAAGATCCATGGTTTTTGCCACGGTAGGATTTAAAAATCTTTTCTTCTGAAATATGGTCAGAAAGTAAGCTGGTTTAAGGAATTTATGAAGTCATATTATCATGACTTCCTCATTCAGCCTCATTATCTGATGAGAATTTGTTTAGAAGGAAATAAAGGTTGTTTATTGGCACAGTTGGTTGCACGAAGAACCTTTAACACACAAAGTTCTCTACCATTCTACAAAAGTTTCTAGTGGAAAGTGGTTCTTTTAGGTCTTTAGAAACATTATTGTGTATGTGTGTGTGTGTGTGTGTGTGTGTTCAATAAGGGGCTCTTTATGGAACCAAAATTGTTCTTTTATTGCACAATTGTGGATCTATTTTGTGTGGAAAAGAATTTTTCCCATTTATACATACACACATACACACTTGTATATATGGTTTATGAGGACTCTCCATAGGTTTAATGTATATATACTATAAAAACTGCATATTATATTGCCTTATCATATCCCTACCCTAAACCCAGCCCTCTCAGGAAACATCAAAAGTCAAAAGACGTCATTAAGTTTGTTTTTTTAATTAAACCATCTATAGGTGGGCCGGTTTGAGATTCTGACGGTATGATAAACTTGGATAAAAATATCGTGGTATCACGGTATTGTGATTACTGCTATAAAATATGCTCTTTTAAAATGTCTGGGTAAAGAAACTAAAGCTTTCCCCCCCTTTGAACACAATATATTTTATTTTGAGAAACATTTATTATATTTTGGAGCAATAAACATGTCTGGTTAAATAATTATATTAAATAATTGACTTCTGCTGTCTTCATTAGTTTCAAAAACACAGATTTCTTCACAATTTAAAACATCAGCTTTGGATATCTTTACTGCTGGAGATGGAGATGCTGGAGGTATAGCAGAAAATTTGGGCGGTTTTAAAACCTTGACTTTTCCAAACCGCAGTATACCTTGAAAACGGTTATAATCCCATGTCTATTTTTGAGGACTCTCCATAGGTATACCGTATATTATACTACAAAAACTGCTTATTATAATACCTTACCGTACCCCTACCCTAAACCCAACCCTCACAGGAAGCGTCAAAAGACCTCGTTAAGTTTGGTTTTTAAATGTTTTCAATTAAACCACCTATAGGTCAACTAGGTCATACCCACGCTATTATATAATTTCGTTCTTGTAAACCACATGAACCTGTACATTAGGCATGGGTTGGTATAAGATTCTGACGGTATGATAACCTTGTAAAAAATATTATGGTATCACAGTATTGTGATTACTGCTGTAAAATATGCTCTTTTTAAATTTCTGGGTTAAAAACTAAAACTTTTTTCCCATTTGAACACAAAATATTTTATTTTCAGAAACATTTAAAATATTTTGTTACAGTAAGCATGTCAGAATAAATAATTAAAATAGATTATTGACATCTGCTGTCTTCATTAGTTTTAAAAACACTGATTTCTTCACAATTTAAAATGGCATCTTTGGATATCTTTACTGCTGGAGATACTGTTGTCATAAAAAACGGTAAAGCAGAAAATAGTGTCGGTTTTAAAACCTTGACTTTTCCAAACCGTGGTATACCTTGAAAACGGCTATCGTCCCATGCCTATTTATGTGAACTCTCCGTAGGTGTAATGTATATTATACTGTAAAAACTGCTTATTATATTGCCTTATCGTACCCCTACCCAAAACCCAACCCTCACCGGAAGCGTCAAAAGACCTCGTTAAGTTTGGTTTTTAAGTGTTTTCAATTAAACCACCTATAGGTCAACTGGGTCATACCAATGTCATTAGGGCTGGGCAATTTATTGTTTTAGCATAGATATCACAATGTAATCATTCGCAATAGTCACATCACAGGATATGCATAAGAAATGATACCTTTTGTAAGTTTAATAACAATTAAGTTTAATAATTTATTAATACACCAAAGACTTAATTACTTTACATGTAATTATTCAATTAATGTACCTGGATACCGTTAGACTCCTTTTCACTTTTTCTTTATTGCATTTATCTGTGCTTGAATTGTTTGGTCACACTTTATTTTGATGGTCCGTTTGTTGAATTTAAGTTACATTGCATCTACATACCAACTAATTCTCAATGGATTAAAAGTAGACTGTTAGGTTGGGGTTAGTGTAAGTTGACATGTACTTTCAAAGTTTCTTATAGTCAGTGAAATGTCTGTTGCAGGAGCAGTATCAACAGATATTAAGCAGACAGTCTACTAATACTCAAATGGACCATCAAAATAAAGTGTTACTTATTGTTTATAATTTTTTTATGCAGATGCACTGTCCTGAATCATCTCAATCAATCTAAATTTATAAAATTTTCCAAATACAGACGATCAAGTCATGTGATGAAATTGTATTTGCAATATATATCGCAGGTTATCAAAATATCACAATGCTAGATTTTTACAATATCAGGCAGCGCTACGCGTCATTATACAATTCCGATCACGTAAACCACATAAACCTGTACACACACACATACATACAGTTGTTGAAATGACTGAAATGTTTGTTCTTGTTTGTTAAAATGATAAAGGTCATAACAAAAGAAAAAAGAGAAGTCAATGTAAAGTGCATTGAAGCGGTTCAAGCTAAACATACAATCAGGTGAAAAGAAAACCTGATTAGCAACTTTTTTTAATGTGTTGCCTGAAATATCAACAGGGAAATCATTGCTGGTTCATTTTTACAGTAATAATATATCTTTAATTCTCTTTTCGCAGTGGTAGAAGCACAAGTGACTGAGGTAAGTTATAGTTCAACTTAATTTTATGCTGCAACTATTTGACATATTTGATTGTTTCATGTCTATCAAAGCCTGCATTTATTTGATATAATATAGTTAAACAATAAACTAATATTATTACTAATATAACTATGTTTTAATAAATCAAAAAATCATATATTTTAATATAAATATTATTCATTTCTGTGATGAAAAGCTGCATTATAATAAGTTCGTTTTTTGTCATTACTTCTCTAATTGAGTGTCACATGATCTTTCAGAAATCATATCTTGATTTGGTGCTCATAATCATTTCTTAATCTTATTATCAGTGTTGAAAATGGTTGTGCTGCTTAATATATTTGTTAGAATATCTGATAATTTTTTCCAAGGTACTGTCACAATCACCAGCGATCTAATCCTTGCAGATCACTGGTAAACCAGCAGTTCGCTATAGAACTACAAATCTGTCAACATATGGACTACAAATCCTGTCATGCACCACACACTCACACCTGTTCCAGTTTTTCTGCTGATTGCTAACACACAGCTGAAGCTGTTCAGAATTGATTACGTGGACTTTAAAAGCAGTGGATACACACACCAGTTGCTGAGTTTTGTATCAACAGTATTGTGAACATTACGACAGGTTTTCCATGCCGTGTTAGACCCTTGCCTTGTTTTATTGTTTACTCCTGTCTGACTTTTGGCCATCTGCCTGTTTACTGACCACGACTCTGGATTTCCTGTATACATCTGTTTGCCACAGTGTTGACCATCGCTTCCCTGACCATTCTCCTGCATTTGGATCCGAACTCCTTTGTCAGTGTCTCCATCACATAACAGAAGGCTCAGCCAAGAGGTGTAGGTGTAGGTGTGTGTGCACTGTATTTAAAGTCCATCTAATCAGTTCATGAGCAGCTCCCAGCCGTGAGTGTGTGTAATTAACTGAATGAGGAACAGGTGCATGTGAGCGGTGCAATGCAGGACATGTAGTTTGTGTAATGGCGGATTTGTAGTCCCTTAGCTATCTGCACAGGCTGGAACGCTGGTGACGGTGACAGATACATTGATCAAAAAGAGTAAAACGTTTCTTTACTACGATTTTTGATCAATTTAATGCATCTTTAAAGTAATGCACATACAATAGAATTAAAGTTAAACCTCTCTATTTGCTCATAGGAAAATCCTATAGTTTGTACTCGTGAGTACAAACCCGTGTGTGGAGACGATGGGAGAACATACTCCAATGAGTGCATGCTCCGCTGGGAAAGCAAGTACGTCAGCTTGAGCATTAAGCAATGTCAAATAAACATTCGAGATAGTCAAGGCAGCAGATGTGAGAAATCCCAGGCTTGACCCTTGTTAGCTTTTAATCAATTACTAATTTTTAGCTGACAGCTGTGCAGTGTTGGGTTGTATTTATTACAAAGTAACTCATTTATTCATTCATTCGTTTTCTTTTCGGCTTAGTCCCTTCATTAATCAGGAATCGCCACAGCAGAATGAACCGCCAACTTATCCAGCACGTTTTATGCAGTGGATGCCCTTCCAGCCACAACCCAACAATGGGAAACACTCATACATTCTTGCATTCACATACATGCACTATGGCCAATTTAGCTTATTCAATTCACCTATAGTGCTGGAATTAGCGACCTTCTTGCTGTGAGGCAATCGTGCTACCCACTGCACCACCGTGACGCCCTACAAAGTAACTAGTTATTGTAATTAAATGACCCATCCACTGAAAAAAAATTAAAGTAAGGTATTAATGTTCATTTTTAGGTCATTTAGTTAGCTACATGTAATGAACTTGCCTTAAAGGAATAGTTCACCCTAAACATGAAAATTTCATCAATTTTTTCACCCTCCAGTAGTTACATACTTTCCTTTAACTGTTAAAGACAAAAGAAGATGTTTTGAACAATGTGGAAAACCTGCAACCATTGACTTCTATTATTAGTTGATCAGTTCATTACAATAAACTCTGAATTATTCTGCAAAATATAATCTGAATCTAAATGTTTTTCAACTACACTCAAAGAAATATTTTGCTGCTTGTTAAAACTTATCTATTATGAGCTGAATCAACACAATTCTTGAGATTTTGTTTGGGGACAACTTCATTGTTTTATGTTCAATCAACTTAAATTTAAGTTTATTTTACTATAAGGTTAACTTAATCAATCTGTGTTGGGACAACATGAAGGAATTGTGTGGAACCCAGCATTTTTTACAGTGTAAAGGTGGTTACAATTGTCAGAAAACTGCTAATGCTCAAAAAATAATGAATCGAGTCAGTAATAAGTCAATGGCAAAATATTATTGTATGTAATATATAATATTATTGTATCACTGTTTTGAAACGATCAGTGTTGGGGAGTAACTAGTTACATGTAACGGCGTTACGTAATTTATTACAAAATAAATGTAACAGTAATTCGTTACAGTTACTGAGAAAAAAATTGTAATTAAATTACAGTTACTTACGAAAATGTTAAAGATTACAAATGAGGTTACATCTAAAAATATACTTTAAAAATCTGGGATATGTTGAATAATATTAATCTGTTGTTTTGCCTGTTTTTGATGCATGATGCCTTCTGCTAAGGCCATTTATTAAAGCGCTGCTATTCTGCTATAACTACATATCTCAGTAGCGTGGCGGTAGCGTCGCTACTTAATAAATCAAATAACTTTTCAGTAGCGAAGCTTTTTTTTTTTTTTGTCAAGTAGCGCAGTAGAGTCCACACAAGCTACATTTACCAATCGTGGATCAATAAGTAACGGCTCCGGCATTCACGGAGCTGTGAGGCCGGTGTCTAGCCGATGAAAATAAAGCCATATGACGGCAAGAATATATATATGTATACGTATATATATATATATATATATATATATATATATATATATATATATATATATATATATATATATATATATATATATATATATATATATTATAGGTGGGCATAGATTAATTTTTTTAATCTAGATTAATCTAGATTAATTTCAAAATTAATCTAGATTAATCTAGATTAAAATGGCTCATTTGAATTCTGCCGAAGATATTCAGAATATGTGTGCTACCCAAATAATAAGTCTTTGAGAACGGGTTTCTCAAGCCGGGTGTCGCATTAGACCAGTGTCTCATCTCCAAAATGTTTCCAAAATGCATCACAAACTGCTTGAGAAACTGTTCTACTATGATAATTGGTGATGAAAATAAATGATGTTCAATAAGATGTGTTTACTTACTTGTGTTTACTAACTGTTTATTCAGTTAAACATGAATGTTGAACTGTAGGCCTACATAAGCTCCAAACAGCGAATTCTGATGAGCTTAATCAGACTAAAGTCAGCACTGAACTAAACAGAAATTGAATTAAGACGTGGAGTATGCAGATTTTAGTGGCATTATTGAAGTAAACACCGCGGTCTTTAGGACCTTTCGCCATATTTTCCGACAAGATCCACACGCGGCTGTCAGAAAGGACTGCACACACACATACACAAACACACACACACACACACACATCGCGAAATGCGGAAGTTTTTTTTTCTTACCATTTGGCATGCGTTATTAAACTCCATAACTCTCTCACCTGTCCTTACTCCGTATTTGCGTCTATATTACCCCAGTTTTTCACGAAGGACTAAATGAAAAGTGAAACTGCAGTTAGAGTCAGGCATCCTGCTGATTTGATTCAATAGAGCAGACGGCTCACCGGTCAGGTATACATCCGCGGTAATATATCAAGGTGAAAGTCATCATAGCTTGCTTAGAATAGACCCAGCTCCCAACCCAACTTTGAGAATAGATTAACGGCGATATTTTTTTTATCGCGCGATAAGAGTCTCGCGTTAACGCAGCACGTTAACGCCGTTAACGGCCC
Organism: Danio kyathit; assembly: GCA_903798195.1. Classification (NCBI taxonomy): domain Eukaryota; kingdom Metazoa; phylum Chordata; class Actinopteri; order Cypriniformes; family Danionidae; genus Danio; species Danio kyathit. The sequence goes on from LR812532.1 coordinate 45,722,126, forward strand.
AGCACTAATATATATATATATATATATATATATATATATATATATATATATATATATATATATATATATATATATGTATGTATGTATACGTATATATATATATATATATATATATATATATATATATATATATATATATATATATATATATATATATATATATATATACATGTATACGTATATATATATATATATACATGTATACGTATATATATATATATATATATATATATATATATATATATATATATATATATATATATATATATATATACACATGTATACGTATATATATATATATATATATATATATATATATATATATATATATATATATATATATATATATATATATATATATATATATATATATATATATATATATATATACAGTTGTGTTCAAAATTATTTAACCCCCTGAATTATTAGCCCCCCTGTTTATTTTTTTCCCCAATTTCTGTTTAATGGAGAGAAGATTTCTTTAACACATTTCTAAACATAATAGTTTTAATAACTCATTTCTAATAACTGATTTATTTTATCTTTAACATGATGAAAGTAAATAATATTTTACTAGATATTTTTCAAGACACTTCTATACAGCTTAAAGTGACATTTAAAGGCTTAACTAGGGTAATAGGTTAACTAGGGAGGTTAGGGTAATTAGGCAAGTTATTGTATAATGATGGTTTGTTTTGTAGACTATCGAATAAAAAATTAGCTTAAAGAGGCTAAAAATTTTGTCCTTAAAATGGTTCTTTAAAAATTAAAAACTGCTAATATTCTAGCCAAAATAAAACAAATAAGACTTTCTCCAGAAGAAAAAACATTATCAGACATATTGTGAAAATTTCCTTGCTCTGTTAAACATCATTTGGGAAATATTTAAAAAAGGTAAAAAAAATCAAAGGGGGTTGAATAATTCTGATTGCAACTGTATAAACATATATATATATATATATATATATATATATATATATATATATATATATATATATATATATACATAGTTTACCGTAGTAAATGCTAAAGTATACTATGGTAATTACTATTAGTTCATGATAGTTACTAATGATACTACATTATGTAGTGCAATTTATTAATGAAAAGTTGTAAATGTATATACACAATATAATGCTTGTTCCTAAATATTTCTCTTTACTATAAATTACTATAGTATTTTAAACGTGTAACACAGGGATGGGCAAACTTGATTCTGGAGGGCCGGTGTCCCTGCAGACTTTTGCTCCAACCCTAATCAAACACACCTGCCTGCAGCTTTCTAGTGATCTTGAAGACACTGATTAGTGTGTTCAGGTGTGTTTAACTAGTGTTGGAGCAAATGTCTGCAGGGACACCGGCCCTCCAGGATCAAGTTTGCCCATCCCTGGTGTAACACCTGGTTTTATTGGATTTTGTGTTTTTTTCACAAAGTTTAATTGATCACTAAGATACGATTGACTTGGATTTAAGTTGCTTCGATTTAAAAAAATCTTAGATGTAATTTTTTTTTTTTTTTGCAAATGCCACAAAAATCACCCTGCACAACTAAAATTTTGATTTTGTAACAACAGTAAACCCTTTTTTTTGTTATAAGGTCTGGTTTTGTGGTGGCTGTACTTTAAAATTAATCGAATATAATCTTAATTCAAGTGATGAAAGATGTTGAGATTCTAACAGTAAACAGAGCTACTGTAAGGTCACACCTGCTTGGTATAAATGCTTGAAAATGATTTAGTTGAAAATGTTCATTAGAAACTTGAAAGTAATCAGATGTCATCAGTTACTTTACTTTTATTTTTACAAGTAATTGAAAAGGTACACTACATATTACATTTTAACCTGTAGGGTAATTTGTAATCTATTACATTTCCAAAGTAACCTCCCCAACACTGTTTATGTTCATATATACTGTTTGGATTTTATATAATGTAGTTTTTTTTTTAAGTATTAAAATAGTTTCATTTCTATTGTCAATATGTGTTCATATTTATAGGGATAATAAGTAGAATTGAATCTAAACATTGTGACTTTTTTGACATAGTAATTAAAATGAATTTTAATTATGTAATTACTTACCCAACACTGCAGCCGTGTTTTCAATTTGAGGTGAAAACAATGACAAAAAAGTGATACAGCAATTTTAAAATGTGGTTCTGTGCCTCTTCTAACACATCTTCTTTTTTATTTTAGTGCAAAGAAAGAGGTCGTCAACGTAAAGCATGAAGGAATATGCGAGAACTCCTAAACTCGCTTCTGTTACAACAATGGCATCCCTTCCATTTAAATACAAGAGGAACAACTATAGTGTGATTCTGGCATGCATTTGTCAGTACCATATATGCTTGGTCAGACATTGCATTGTCACCATGTAGTCTGCTGCAATAAAACAGTGAAGCATTTAAGAACATTAATTTACAATTAAAATGAAGATCAAAGAATATGTTTAAATAAATTACATTTTCTTCCTACCTTTAAAACTACTGTCCTTAAAATGATCATTTTGTAATTAAATTTCTATCTTTAGCTTTAGTTTTTTTTTTTTTTTTTAGGATTGTTGATCTATAGGCAGTCCAGAGAATATTCTTGTGATTTTATTTTATTTTTTCCCCCAAACCATTTGGAAAATAGGCATTTTGGGTGGCAGTGCGCCAAAATGGTGCAGGTAGCCATTTTTGTAATAACAAACCCCAACTTTGTCAAGCACTTTATCACTTAATTTTCACGATATTCGAGAACAGTTGGGTCAATCAAAATGTTTATTGAGATTCTAAACACTCTTTAATGCTGGGTTATGATGGAATACCTTTGTAATCCGGAAATGTCTGTTTAGTAAATAAAACAACTTAAATAACAGTCGAGAGTATATGATGTATAATGCCAGTGCTTTCATGTTAATAAGCCACATATGCAGCAGTCCAGTCAATACAACTAATAACCATAAATATACTAATAAATATCCATTTGTTCCAAACCTGTTTGAGTTTTGTCTTCTGTTGAACACAAATTATTTAAAGAATGTTGAAAACAGGTAGCCATTGACTTCCATATATACCTTTTCTACTTTCAATGTCAATCACTACCCATTTCCAACAATCTTCAGTGTTAAAAGTCCACGTATAAATCGAAATTTACAATGCTTATTTTGCTAGCTCACACTGTTATTCTTAAACTTGTAGACATTGACCTCCATATATTTGTGTCTACTTTGGATGTCAATAGTTGCATTTCTACTGTCATGCCTAAAGCGAACGAGCCAGGGCCAGTCACATTTCCACAGTCACTTTCAGGGCCTGATCGGCCCAAAGCGGGGCTTTTTCAGGGCCAGCGGCGGGCCTTTTTCAGCCCACCGAATGGGCTATATCAGGGATGGGCAAACTTGATTCTGGAGGGCCGGTGTCCCTGCAGTCTTTTGCTCCAACACTAGTCAAACACACCTGAACACACTAATCAGTGTCTTCAAGATCACTAGAAAGCTGCAGGCAGGTGTGTTTGGGACACCAGCCCTCCAGAATCAAGTTTGCCCATCCCTGGGCTAGTTGCACATGGGCTTTTAATTTTCAGCCAGGCATCCCAAGGACTTCCAGTGAACTGTCTTTCCATTACAAAATTGTCACGTTTAAGATCTGATTTCTTTACAAATCAGCGATCTTCACTGCCTGTTAGATATACAACATGAAGTGGGTCTCAGATCGGACAAGAAGCACTGCATTAAATTCCATTTCCCCCCACCATTTAAAATATGACAGTTTATTTTACCCCAGGATTTACAATGGAATTTCTGCGCTAGCCTGTTGCTACTGACGGCACTAGAGGTTACAGCGGTCTTTCATCTCGTTTTACGCTTAAACAACTAAATGAATGCTTAAGTCTATTTAACTGAATGTATTGTAATTACATTACAACATTGATACTGTAAAAACAACCTTGTGAAATTGAAAATACTCACATTAAACTTTCACCAGAGGTTTATCGTTGGCTTTAAAGCTCTAGCTGTGCATAGAGCCCATACCTTGGGCCAAAGCGAGCCAGCTGGGGCTTCGGGGCAGAGTGAAAGCAAAGGTGGAGGTTGCCCGAGTCCGGTAAAGATGGTGTGTCGCCATTACACAATAAACATAAGGGAAAATAATAACAGCTACTGGTCAGTTTAAGATATTCCATAAAACACCTTATAGGCTAGAGGTCTTCTTTTGCTTAAGATCACCCTTATGTTTCCCTTTTAAATTTAAATGTGTTGCATGAAATAAGGCTAATAAAGTAGTGTTAATTTAATATGTAATATTTCTTTGCTACCCATTTCCAACATTCTTCAGTGTTAAATCCACTTATAAATCTTTACAATGGTTGTTTTGCGAGCTCCCATTGTTATTCTTCAAGTAAACAATTAATCCGTGCAAGTTAATCCACTGAATTTTTAATTGTAATTTTATTTGTTAATCTTCAATCAAATTCTGACCTTCTGCTTCCACATTTGAAATGGTGGTCCTTCTGTTGACGTCAACGTGAGGACTTCCACAGCAACTGTAATATGCTTAACCACACCCCTCTTACAGTTAGTTTGCTACTAAAGAATGATGTGCAAACGAAAGCCCCGCCCCCTACTCAATATTCAGTTTCAGTTGGAAGTACATCTACATACTGACATAAAAGTTACTTCTCAGCAATTTCCAGGTCAGATCAATTTAAGCTTGGTCTCATTTTAATGAAGACACTTGTGGCTAAAGTATAGTTAAATAAAACCAAAGTTATGTGGCAGAAAATAATAAAACAATAAATGTCTCTTTTATTAATATATTACATTAAACAAATATAACAAAATATATTCCAAATTTGAAGTTATCTCAAAAAAATTGCTCTCAGTAAAAATTTGTTTAGCCGCAGTACCAAACATCACCACTAGTTGACATTTAGCTTCCATTGTTGACCATATGAGGATGCCCCCTATTTCTGTATATGTTTTGAAGATTTTAAACCATATTTTGTTCATGCTTTTGACAATTTTTGGAAAGTTGACATCAAATTCTAGGCAGTTTGGTGCTTTTTGATTTGAATTTAGCCCCTGAAACATTTTTATATGGGGGGATTGCTGTAGCAAAGTAATGCTTTACATGATGAATATAGTTGTCGCACATGAATAAATAGCTGCTGCTCTGTAATATCTATCAGGATTTAGGAATTAGACAGCTTTCAAATGATGTATAGTTCATCATGATTGCTTTATGGTTTAGATTATAATATTGTGGTTTAAAAATGTAACCGCAGAGGTTAACAACAGTAAATGAAGTTTGATACCTTAAGGCTGATTTATGCTTCTGCGTCGAGTGATCGGCATGACCCACAGCACCTGCTTGTCCTTAGTCATGCATTTATACTTCTGCGTGCGGTTTGTAAATGCTAGCTGGCAGTAGGTTATGTTACTCTGTTTCGAGTTTCTTCGTGGGTGTTTTGTTTTGCTACTTTAATGTACAAGTAGTTAAATCTCACTCATTCAGAGACTGGAACCGGCAGATGTGCAACAACTTTAATCATAAGGTAAACACAAAAACAGTTTCAGTCTAGAGCTCCTTCACAGGACTCGACCATAGACTGTAAAAGATATGGACATAGTATCCGTGACATCACCCATAGGTTTCTGAATAACGCAAAAGAAGCTACACGTAGGCGTGACCAACCGTCACCATTTTGTTTGCGCATCATCGCACCGATTGGGGGATACCAAACATGGACAAAGAGGCAGAGCGTGAGCGGAGCAGGAGCTACAGACGCCTGCTAGCATTTGCTGAGACAGACTTTTAGGGAGAAACAGTAAATACTTCATTACCTGCGACTTGTTTGTGTTGACCACATGTGTTTGGTTGTATACTGTATCAATAAAGTGTTTAGTCTTTTAAAAACACTGTTGTAATACATTGAGCCAGTGGTGTAAAGTACTTGAGTAAATGGACTTGGTTACTTTACTTAAGTATTTTTTGGCTACTTTGTACTTGTACTGAGTATCAAAAATATAAGCAACTTTTACTCTCTACTTGACTACATTTTAGATTGAATATATGTACTTTTTACTCCACTACATTTGAACAGATGCTTACCGTTACTCATTACATTGTGATTGTGCACAAGTCGGCATCTTTATCTACCACAGCTAATTTGTTGGGCAGATGAGGCGATATCGCCATCTGCAGGGTGCTGAAGGTACTGTATGCTATTTATGAGCTAAATCATGTGAACGTGAATTAGCAGCTTGCCTAATACCAGGTGTTTAATTAGCAACATGGCTGCAGCCAACGATGAAGCCGAAGCTTGAATTCATATGTAGTTTACTAAGTTGAAAAATAACAGTGCTCCTCTTTGTTTAATTTTAATACAGAGAAAACATAATTAATCAATTGAAAAACTACTCAAAATAAAAATATTGCCCCCCTCTGATACTGAGAGATGAATCACATCAAAGTCAGCTCTGATTTTTTTTACAACGTTTTACTACTTTTTTTTTCTTCTTTTGATAAATTGTTTGTGCCTTTTTTAAACATTTGAGTTTGACTGAGACTTTTTGTTCTATTTTTTAAATATATTTTGTTCTGCCATTTTGAAACATTAAGGTGTTAAATTTAATTTATATATTAGGAAAATTAAACCTTTCTTGGTGTTCTTTGAGCCTACATTCAGTATGAGTAAAATACTTAAGTTCTTTTAAAATCGGATACTTTAATACTTTTACTCAAGTCTTATTGGAATTGGTGACTTGTAACTTGTAATGGAGTAATATTTACAGTAAGGTATCTGTACTTTTACTTAAGTATGGTTTTCAGGTACTCTTTACACCTCTGCATTGAGCCACCAAACATTGCTCTTATGATGTTTTTCTACTGGAGGAAAATGCAAATTACTTCCAAACACTTTAAATATAGTGTGCGTTAGTAAATGCAAGGCTATTGATGAAATCCAGGCATAACAATGTATGACAACGTTTCAGATGACTGTTCTATAGCCTACAGCTAATCTATCTGTCAGATTCTGGAGTGCATTACAGGTCTAACGAAAAATATAAATGATCTTAAATAAAACAAATACATTTATAGAGATATTTAATTTTTTGGTATTTAAGTATAGAATTTCACTCACCTGGGAAATGGAGGCAACCTGAACGGTTTGTGAGTACAATTAAGTGCACACAGCATGCTATAGTATCTGATAACTGCAGGAATTAATTCCAAAAGGCAACTGACTGTGTACAGAAAATTAACCAAAACAAAAATACCATGTATATGCCGAGTTCAGCGACTAGTCAGCCGGAATCAGCTGAGGTGACGAGACAGCGAGCAGCGAGACCTAGCTGTCACTTAAGTGGGCACGCCTTTAATTATGCAGACTTAATAAAACTTAATAAACAGATGAGTTATAAAAAAAATCACCCCCTCACAGTTGTCATGAAGGGTAATGTTAGCTATATTCACCAAAACTATCGTTTGTACCAGGCTGTAAACATGTTTTTATCACCTGTAAATTTGGCCAATTTAGCATTGCAGTCAGAAATCATCTGGATTTCCTGGAGCCAGCCCCCGAAGGCGAGTCGTTGAATTGCAGTTTTAGTTACTTCCTTATTGGCTTACAGAGGGAGAGCGGAAGGTTGCCGCTTGGACTCTACACTTGTAAATGGTGAAATCTAGATAGTATACAGCTGTGGATACGCACATCAATACAGCATCATTTTTGTAACACCGTTTAACAAGAATCAATATTTTTACATTACTGTGACGGTTGGGTTTAGGGTTGGGGTAGACGTTAATAAAATACAATTAATGGAAAATTTAATAAATAATATACATAATTCTCATGGTTAATCAGCTATACTAATAGAGAAGACTCCAGATCTGTTTTTACATTACTGTGATGGTTGGGTTTAGGGTTGGGGTATGGGTAGATGTTAATAAAATAAAGTTAATGGGGAATTTAATTAATAATATGAATAATTCTTGTTAACTTCCAGCCGCAACTGTATCTAGCAACAACCCTTGTAAACACTCACTCCAACAGGTTCGCGCGGCTCTGTCTCACCCACAATGATCACAGCAACCAAGCCGACCAATCACAGAGCTTGCACTACGTGTTGTTGCAACGTGTAGTTACATTTTTTGAAGGCTGCACCGGAGTATACACGTGCGCTTGACGCAGAAGTATAAATCAGCCTTTACTCTTCCTACATAACAAAACAAACAAAAACAGAGGTAAAATACGTATTCAGAAGACTTAGATCTTTCCAACTATATATATATATATATATATATATATATATATATATATATATATATATATATATATATATATTATGTCATGATTAGATTAGGATTTAATTACTATATAGTGAAGTAAACCTAAGCGTGCCGCAATCGGAGCACTGACAGTTAAGTGAGTAAAAAGAAAACAAGTAACTCATAAAGGTTTGGAGCCACTTCTTAAATAAATAAGTGAATGTTTTGGGTGATTTCCTCCCATTTCAAGTATGAAATCCCCTTTCAGTAGAGCCAAACAAATCCTTCATTCACAACTCAATCGTTTTATTAGATCTTCAAAAGTCTCATCTTACACCCGTCGCATTTTAACCACCATAGAGTCAACAAGTGCCAGGATCTCTCCGAAATAACCGTCCTCCTCTCCTACGTCCTGCTCTGTGAGCACCAGCTCCTGGTACTGTTTTTGCAGTTCACTCAGAGAGGCTGTTAATCCGGCGTTCTGCTTAAACTGGGTCTGACACTGAGCCATCATGGCAAGAAGAGTGCGCAGAGCTTTCTCTCTCCAGTCGTGCTCGGGTGACTCTAAAAGCTCAGGCACCAGGCGGCACCAGCCCTGCTCCACCAGCACCGGCAGGAGCGACACTTCAGCATACTGACGCAAACGCTCCTGGTGAGAGGAATCTGGGATAATGTCCAGTCCCACCTGCGAAATCAGCTCCTGCAACACAAAGAACAAGGGAATGAGCTGAACATTACAGCCGGGTTATGCAATGGGATTAAGAAAAAGGTTGCACCATTTTTGGGCATCTTAAAACCAAGTAAGAAAAGTCTGAACAGTGAGATATAAACCTAGAATGACCAAAACAATTCAAATAAAAAATGACTTTGTGTTTAAACTAGGTCTGTCACGATATCTATTTTTGTGGTACGATACATAGCACCAAAATGTATTGCGTTAAACGATATTAGTGTCGTTTTAAGACATTTTAAAACCCGTGATAGTTTATTCATTCATTCATTCATTCATTTTCTTTTCAGCTTAGTCCCTTCATTAATCTGCGGTCGCCACAGTGGAATGAACCACCAACTTATCCAGCATATATTCCACGCAGTGGATGTCCTTCCAGCTGCAACCCATCACTGGGAAACATCCACACACACTCATTCGCACACATACACTACGGACAATTTAGCTTACCCAATTCACCTGTACCGCATGTCTTTTGACTGTGGGGGAAACCGGAGCACCCGGAGGAAACCCACGCCAACATGGGGAGAACATGCAAACTCCACACAGAAATGCCAACTGACCCAGCTGAGGCTCGAACTAGTGACCTTCTTGCTGTGAGGCGAACATGCTACCCACTGCACCACCGTGCCGCCTCATAATAGTTTATTCTTAGGAATATTTGATTTAATTAAAGTCCTCTAAACAGTGTAATAATTAGAAATTGGACTCAGAATGTGAAAATGTAATCATAAACAAATAAATAATAATAAATGTTAACAAAAAAGTGCAAGGTAAAAAGTAACAGAGGCTGCGATATCTGCTACCAGATCTATTTTCAGTTGTCCGACACCCACATGAAAATATACTATAGTAATTTATAGTAAACCATACTGACACAGACACCTTCAATAGAGATAGAGAGGCTTTGCGATCAGCAAAAATGTTGCTAAAATTGGTTATGTATGAGCGATATATACTCACTGGCCACTCCAACTGCTCGTTAATGCAAATTTCTAATCAGCCAATCACATGGCAGCAACTCAATGCATTTAGAAGTTCAAACGGAGCATCACAATGCGGAAGAAAGGTGATTTAAGTGACTTTGAATGTGGCATGGTTGTTGGTGCATGACGAGCTGGTCTGAATACTTCAGAAACTGCTGATCTACTGGGATATTTAGGCACAAGCATCTCTAGGGTTTACAGAGAATGGTCTGAAAAAGAGAAAATATCCAGTGAGAGGCAGTTATGTGGGCACAAATGCCTTGTTGATGCCAGAGGTCAGAGGAGAATGGCCAGACTGGTTTGAGCTGATAGAAAGGCAACAGTAACTCAAATAACCACTCGATACAACTGAAATATGCAGAAGAGCATCTCTGAACACACAACACGTCCAACCTTGAGGCAGATGGGCTACAGCAGCAGAAGACCTCACCGGGTGCCACTCCTGTCAGCTAAGAACAGGAAACTGAGGCTACAATTCGCACAGGCTCACCAAAATTGGACAATAGATAAAAAAAACGTTGCCTGGTCGGATGAGTCTCAACTTCTACTGTGACATTCAGATGGTAGGGTTAGAATTTGGTATCAGCAACATAAAAGTATGTATTTAAGGCAGTTCTGGAGGCAAAAAGGGGTCCAACCCGGTACTAGTACGGTGTACCTAATAAAGTGGCCAGTGAGTGTATATTCCATTACCAAAAATGATTGAGGTCATGTCCATGTATTGTGCGGTAAGTCGATAAATTGATTATTGTGATAGGCCTAGCTTATATCAAATTGTAATTAAATTTTTTTTTAACTTTTGGTAAAAACAACTTTTCATGGTGTTCATTTTGAACTGAAAATGGCCACTGTTCAATACTGTTATGTTATATTTGTGTGTCTTATGCACATTATTTATTTGATGCTCAAACATTTATATGATCCGAAACACTGAAAACATGAAGATTGTAGAATTATGAAAAAAAATAAAATGCCTATTTTTTTTATATTTCAATGTTTAAAATGTATGATAATGTAATATTTACAATATTTACTGTGTGATAATGTCTATTTAAAATGTATGATATTGTAATAAATTCCTTTGATATCAAAGCAAAATTATCAGATATAATATTTGGATGTGGCGCTCAAGGAATATTTCAGTGTATTATTTTATCAGATATTTTATTTTATAACAAACATTGTGGTACTTAAAGGACAGTTCACCCCAAAAATAAAAATGTCCTATTCACTTTCCCTTATGTGGTTCCAACCCTTTATAAGTTTATTTTTTCTAGAGCTGCAACAGCAAATCGATTAAATCGATAAAAATCATTACTAAAAAAGTTGGCAACAAATTTTGATAATCGATTCATTGTGTTTTTTTGTTAAAAAAAAAAATCCCGTTTTTACTCACTCGCCTTTTTTGAATCATTCATTTTTCCATCTGTTGTCATGTATAGCTGCACTGCAAAAAAGCTTTTCTTTTTTAGTAAGTAATTAGTCTCATTTAGTCTCCTAATTAGTCTCGTTTCCAGCCCAAATATCTAAAAAATTTTAAATCAAGACTAGACAAGAAAAATGGCATAAGAAAAATAGATGCTTAAAACTTCTGTTTGAGATTATATCTCATTAAGATCCTTTTTCTTACCCAATTGGCAAATGCTTTAGCTTATTTTAAGCAAACAATCGGCTAATTTTGAGGTGTTCTTTCAGAAAACAAGACATCATTTCTTATACTATTTCATGTGTCTAGTATGTATCTTGATTTAAGATTTTTTTAGATATTTGGATTGAAAACAGGACAAAACTACTAAGTTCATTCATTCATTTCTTTTCGGCTTAGGCCCTTTATTAATCTGGGGTTGCCACAGTGGAATGAACCGCCTTGGGCCAATTTAGTTTATTCAATTCACATATAGCGCATGTGTTTAGACTGTGAAGGGAACCGGAGCACCTGGAGGAAACCCACACCAACACAGGGAGAACATGCAAACTCCACACAGAAATGCCAACTGACCCAGCCGAGGCTCGAACCAGCGACCTTCTTGCCGTGAGGCGACATCGCTACCCACCGCTCCACCTACTAAGTTCATTTTATTATTATTATTATTATTATTATTATTATTATTATTATTATTATTATAACAACTCAGGGATGTTCAAAGAGCAACATGTCTGTGCACTTTCTAAAGATTTTAGTTCTGTTTTTGAATAAAGGGTTGGACATGAATGCTTTTCTTGTTTTTGTTCTTTGCCAATTCATCGATTAATTCAAAAAATAATCGACAGATTAATCGATTATTAAAACAATTGTTTTTTTTTAACTAATCACAAAAGAAAAGAAAAATTTTGGAAGGTCTGAGGACGGTATTTTAAAGGGAGATTACTTATTTACTAGGGATGCACTGAAATTAAAATTCTGGACCAAAACCGAAAATTCTGGATGCACTTGGCCGAAAACCTCTTAAAATTTTTCTTTGTAAAATTATATTTTATTTTAATAAATAATACATTTAAGACATTTTAAATTTAACTCAATAACTTGGATTATACCAACTCCCTTTAAATGTTTTATAAAATTCCTAATAGCTTCTTTGATAAACCAGAATGTAGTTTTTTGTAGTATTGTTAAAGTCTTTTTAGAGCAAGTTCATGCATTCCTGCTGATTTAAAATACTACTTAATATTCCTCCCAAAAAAAAAAACATTTGCATGGCAGTGTATCAAATCTTTAGGCTTGCAAACAAATATTAACCTTCTCGATGATCATATCGTAGAGAACTGTGATGATTCTGACTCGCATAGCCTCGGCTCCTGGCGTCTGAAACAGTTCACTGAGCACCTGCACACCACCCAGCTTCAGAAAGTGACTTTGAGCAAACGGGAAGTGACGCAGTAGAGAAGCCACAGCAAACAACACCTGTAATAAAGCAGACTTTTTTACAATAACTGATACATTCATCTACATTCATACATTATCTATTACAGACAAGGAATGGAATGGTTCATGGAAAAAAAAATACACATTCGGTTCATATTTAACGGTCGCCTGAGTCTAAACTGAAAGTAAACAAACATTGAGGATTTTGTTTTTAATGACAGCGGCCAAAATTAACACGCTGTTGTCATTACCATTAATCAACAACAAAAGACTAAATTAAAACTTTAAGACTGAATTTAGAATACACTGGGCCTTGAGAGTAACTGCTTTTACTGTACTGTAAACGGTAGAGTATGAGACTATGCATTTTATGCTATGTGATTTATGGTGTTTAAGAATTACAATACAGTAATGTAAACTGAATCAAACTGAACCATGACCTCAAAACCATGACATGAACCAACAATTTTGTGAACCATCCCACCCCTATTACAGCCAATTTACTGTCTTATTAGACAATAATGGTTTCTGGTTTGTTGTACCTTTTTCTTGACTGTCATTGGTCGCTGAGTGGCAAGCAATGTCAGCAGCTTCTGTAATGCTCCACCTTCTACTGCCTCAACCTGCACTGAAGGATTACTAGAAAACAATACAAATGACAGAAGGAATTATGTGAGAGTAAAGGTGCCGTAGCATCCATAATATTGCAGGCAAAACAACATTGCATTGTCCACTATATCACTAGATCATTTTCATTATTGTTTCTACTTGATATAAACTTGCTTTTTTTATAACTTCCATCACGCTGAGGCACAGTGCTGTTTACTTTTTTGTTCAGATTTTTATTCACATTTTACTCAATAAAACAACATTTTCTAAAAGATTTGAAAAACAGAGACAAATGATCTGTGCTCCAACAGAGCCCCCCGCCCCACTGCACTATTTCTTTACAATGTATTATGCACATTTTTAATCTGTTTTACACCATGTCATGATATGTACATGCATACATAAGCAAAAACAAGTAGATAAAAGTTCCCGCATATGTTCAATAATCTATTATACATACATATATACACACACACACACACACATATACACACACACACACACACACACACACATATATACATATATATATATACATATACATACATACATACATACATACATACATACATACATACATACATACATACATACATACATATATATATATATATATATATAAATATATATATATATATATACACACACACCGTTGAAGTCAGAATTATTAGCCACCCTGAATTATTAGCCCCCCTGTTTATTTTATTCCCTAATTTCTGTTTAATGGAGAGAAGATTTCTTTAACACATTTCTAAACAAAATAGTTTTAATAACTCATCTCTAATAACTGATTTATTTTATCTTTGCCATGATGATAGTAAATAATATTTGACTAGATATTTTTCAAAACACATCTATACAGCTTAAAGTGACATTTAAAGGCTAAACTGGGTTAATTAGGTTTACTAGGCAGGTTAGGGTAATTAGGCAAGTTATTGTATAATGATGGTTTGTTCTGTAGACAAAAAAAAATTAGCTTAAAGGGGCTAATAATTTTGTCCTTAAAATGGTGTTTAAAAAATTAATAACTGCTTTTATTCTAGCCGAAATAAAACAAATAAGACTTTTGCCAGAAGAAAAAATATTATCAGACATACTGTGAAAATTTCCTTGCCCTGTTAAACATAATTTGGAAAATATTTTAAAAAGAAAAAAAATTCAAAGGGGGGCTAATAATTTTGACTTCAACTGTATGTGTGTGTGAGTGAGTGTGTGTATATATATATATATATATATATATATATATATATATATATATATATATATATATATATATATATATACATACATACATACATACATATACACGCACACACATACACACAATGAATCTCAATAGGCTCAGCAAATATAAAATAAAGAAATAAAAAAATAAAATAATATAGTGCCTTTTTCTCCTGGTATTAACGGTTTCAAATGTGTGTAAAAACTAGATATTTGCAAAAAAACTAGCCCAATAATATAAAAAACTCTAAATAAGTCACTGCCTATTTGTAAAGTATACATTTTACATGACTGTATGCATTATATGTGCATATTCTTTGAAAACAACTGTATAATAGTAATTATAAAGGTTTTGTTATCATAAAAAGTTATCTGATGTTTTATTGTGCCTCTGCTGGCTTGCCAGACTGACTTGCATGTTATGAATCACCAACAACCACAATTTAAGCTAAAAATCTACTTTTTTGTTCAACTAAATAAAAAAAATCTTGAAAGGTCTGATGGTGATATTTTAAAGGAAATCTAAGATGCGCTGAAATTAAAATTCTAGACTGAAACCGAAAATTCTGGATGCACTTGGGTAAAAATCCAAACTTCTTCGCAAAATTATATATTATTTTAATAAATAATATAATTTTGTAAGACTTTTTAAATTTAACTCAATAACTTTGTAAGATTATATCAACTTAAAACAACCTCAAAACTTTGGTCAATGCAGCAACAAACCACACTTTGCATGGCACATAAAAATGAATGGGTTTCATAGCGCAGTGCTTTCCGTGTCCGATGTGAAAGCTTCTTCACTCCCTGTAATGACTACGAGTGGAGGAAGAGTTAAACCAGCATGCTGGGTAACATTGATGGGTAATGTAGCACAACATATCATTTTTTTTAGATATTTTTGGCCACAGCAGCGCAGTGGGTAGCACTGTCGCCTCACAGCAAAAAGGACGCTGGTTCGAGCCTCAGCTGAGTTAGTTGGCATTTCTGTGTGGAGTTTGCATGTTCTCCCCGTGTTCATGTGGGTTTCCTCTGGGTGCTCCGGTTTCCTCCACAATCCAAATACATGCGCTATAGGTGAATTGGGTAAACTAAATTGTCCGTAGTGAATGAGAGTGAATGAGTGTTTACCAGTGATGGGTTACAGCTGGAAGGGCATCCGCTGTGTAAAACATATGCTTATGTTTAATATACAAGTTCAATACAAGTTGGCAGTTCATTCCGCTGTGGCGACCCCTGATTAATAAAGGGACTAAGCCAAATTCCTCTTTCGGCAAAAAACAAAAATGCCTTGTGCATCTGTAGTTTTTACTTCAGCTATCTTTTGTATACATGGTGTAAACATGAATACATGGTGTATACATGGTGTAAATAGTTTTTACTTCAGCTATCTTTTGTATACATGGTGTAAACATGAATACATGGTGTATACATGGTGTAAACAGAAACCCTGTTTCTGGTGAACCACTAAAAATCTGAATGGGGAAATATTTCGCTGTCACACTGAAACAATGTGAAAAAGACAGCACTTCGTATACAGAGAATGCTACTTGCCTGGAAACAGCAGATCCAAGCACAAACGCAGCGCACTCCTGGAGACGAACATCTGTACTATTTAAAGATCTGATAACCAGATGCATTCCTCCCATGGACACCAAATTCTGGGCATTATCAACCTACACAATTCATTCAAAAAAGGATTCAGTGACTTCATTTCAAGAACATTTAGATTCATAATAAGAACAACTGACGCTTTACCTGGTGCACGAGGTACTCTAAGTCTAGAAGAGCTGCGACTTTCTCTTCGGTTGTGCTGTTTGTATTATTGAACTGGTCTAAGAGCCTCCTCATAACCTGAACATCTGTTTCCACAAGCATGTCCAGAGCCTCCATGTCTTTTTTCAGCTCTTCTATTGGGCGAAATTGGGCTCTCACCGCATCTTCCTCCTATAAATCACACACAATTTAACCAAAACTCAAAACACAACAAAGAAAAATGGTTGGAGATGAACTGAAATGATCTTACTTGTTGATCTACAGGGTCATCCGCTCCTTTTTTAAACTTTTTCAGAGCCTTTTTCAACTCCTCAGCTGTAAATGAATGGCTGTCCATGTTCATCATACCTTGCCTTAACCACAGAGGAAAAACTATTTACTTTAGGATACAGGTCTAAGATGAGTCATCCAATTTGGTTTCTGCATTTTATATACACAGCAAGCATATTAATGGCAAGTACAACAATAATTCACTAAATGTCTTCTTTAAAATGAGACCAAACATATATCTGTGATCTAAAACATTTAATATTAAAGTTTAAGTGTTTGAAATTTGATTTACAGTGTTCAAAATGAATTTTACTACTGCATGAATGCACTTCAATACCATAAATCTCCTTTAAAATACAAACATTTATATGCAAAAATATTTAACTAAAGTATAATTCCCATGAAAACTGCTATAACTGCAAAACTCCTTCAGTATAATGGTCTGGACGTTGATTTTACAATTATTTAGGACTTTGAAAAATGTAAACACATGAAGAATAGCTAATTATCAAAAGTATATTTGTTTTCTGCATCATGTGTAGATTGTGATATATTAAAATGACTATGGATTATTGTTTTTCATAAGTGTTGAAATAACCAGTGGATTTTTGTCCTAAATATGAAGCTATATTCATCTAAAAAAAAAAAAAAAAAAAAGTATGTGACATCAACAGCGGCAGACTTAGTGATTTGGGAGCCCCAAGTAATTTCAGGTATGGGGCCCTAACATTGAAACTCTAAACATTCTCTTTCTAAATAAATAAACTGCATGTTAAAATGTATTTTAAGTGGAACCTTTATCTTCTTAAAGTAAAATTAAATATAAAAAAATTCACAAATAAAACACAGTTCACAAAATAACTATGTACAGCTAATTAGCCATATTTGTGATTAGACTTTAGTATTTGCATGTAGAGTATGGAAGGAACGCTCCACTACTCACAGGGGGCCCCCAGTTTTGAAAAGACGTAATAACGTTAAAATCTTATAGACAGATTTTACAACATTCGTTCATTCATTCATTTTCCTTCAGCTTAGTCTCTGATTTGATCACCACAGCGGAATGAACTGCTAACTATTCCAGGATATGTTTTAAGCAGTGAATTGCGGCTGCCAGCACCCATACACTCTCATACACTATGGCCAATTTCATTCATTCATTTTCTTCTCAACTTAGTCCCTTTATTAATCAGAGGTCGCCACAGTGGAATGAACCACCAACTTATCCAGCACATGTTTTATTTAGTAGATGCCCTTCGAGCTGCAACCCATCACTGGGAAACTCCCATACACTCATTCACACACATACACTACGGCCGATTTAGTTTATTCAATTCACCTCTAGCGCATGTCTTTGGACTGTGGGGGAAAACGGAGCACCCGAAGGAAACCCACGCCAACACAGGGAGAATATGCAAACTCCAAACAGAAATGCCAACTGACACAGCCGTGACTCGAACCAGCGAACTTCGTGCTGTGAGGCGGTCATGTTACCCACTGCGCCACCGTGATGCCAATTTTACAACATATGACAGAAAATTTATAAAAGAGCTATATGAATAATATAGGCTTCTTGGCATTGTTTGGGGGCCCCCTAATTCACTGGGGCCCTAAGCAGCTGCTCACCTCGCATATTGGTTAAGTCCACCCCTGATTATCAAATGTCTATGACTTAATGTCTAATATCATTCAGTAATAGGCTGAAAAAACTTTTATTCTTAGATCAATTTACGTTGTGAATAATTGTGATTATCTCAAAGCTCACCATTTAAATCTAGAAAAATATAATTAAATAAATAAAAGCTGTATTACACATGTATTATGTTACTACACTCTTTGACCCCTTTACCTGTTTCCATCTTTCCAGTATTTAAAACCTTCCTCCTCCCCCATCTTGACCTCTCTTTGTCCGGTCTGGAGATTCAGTCTGACATGAGAGCCTGCTGGAACCGCTTGACCTACATTGTTTTACAGGTAATGTGGGACTGAGCTGTTAATCAACTGTTTGTTCAGATAAAAACACGGCAGTCAGCATGGGAATAAACCCACCTGGTCTGAGGGTTTGCCACCTGTCTGTAGGTCTGAAAACCTCCAGATCTTCAGGATCTTCATCCTCTAAATGCGTCTCTTCAGCGTTGTTAAGATCATCAGAGTCTTCTTTGACCGACAGAGCTGTTGGTGACTGTGTAAACAAAATAAACCGAATATTATTTTAACCATCAAAATATTCACTGCTCTACCAAATGGTTGAGCATATTTTAACTGTTTTACTGAATGGCTGGTAAAGTAATTTAAAGAATGGCTGATTTTAATAATGGTTTACACACACAACATTGTTGGTTTACAAAAAAAATCTAATATAATCCTGTTGCACTACTACACTTGATTGTGGTTGTATTGTTTTTTTTTTTTTTAAGAAAGAAAACATGTTGTTTGAGAATCTGAATTATTTTTATGGCATACTTCAATAAATAAAGATGATTTAGTATTCAAAAATGTTTTATTTTAATTATGCTTTTAAATAAATTGATCTTACACTTCATATTTTCTGATTTTATCATAGTATATGTATTAATTCCGGTACTTTTTACCATAAACCAACATATCAATCGTTTGGTAGAGGCTGATATTTTAGAAATTATGGGATGTGTTAAAAGAAAATGCATTGAGTGTGTTAACTAGCGCCATTTGGAGTTAAGAAATGCAAATTAAAAATGTTTTTCTTGGTGGGGTAGCATTTGATAAAGTACAGAAAAAAGTTTACATTATGAAGATTAATATACAGTTGAAGTCAGAATTATTAGCCCCCCTGTTTATTTTTTCCCCAATTTCTGTTTAACGGAGAGAAGATTTTTTTCAACACATTTCTAAACATAATAGTTTTAATAACTCATTTCTAATAACTGATTTATTTTATCTTTGCCATGATGACAGTAAATAATATTTTACTAGATATTTTTCAAGTCACTTCTATACAGCTTAAAGTGACATTTAAAGGCTTAACTAGGTTAATTAGGTTAACTAGGCAGGTTAGGGTAATTAGGCAAGTTATTGTATAACGATGGTTTGTTCTGTAGACTATCAAAAAAATATATAGCTTAAAGGGGCTAATTATTTTGACCTTAAAATGGCTTTTAAAAAATTAAAAACTGCTTTTATTCTAGCCGAAATAAAACAAATAAGACTTTCTCCAGAAGAAAAAACATTATCAGACATACTGTGAAAATTTCCTTGCTCTGTTAAACATAATTTGGGAAATATTTAAAAAAGAAAAAAAAAATGAAAGGGGGGCTAATAATTCTGACTTCAGCTGTACATACAGGGTTCATACACATTTTTAATACTAAAATTCCATCTCTTTTCAATGACTTTTCCAAAACTTTAAGGAAATTATTCATGATCTTGTTTGAACGTAAATAAGAAAAATATGCACGGTAAATAATACAGTAAATAAGAAAAAATGCACGTTCAAATTTATTACAGCATATCAAAAAAATATGTGACAATCCATGTAGTTTATATTTATTTTTATATCTGTAAAATAGTTTTTAGAAAGTATCTTGCTGTCTGCGTGGCTTGTGTTTTCACAAGACTTAAGTTTAGTACAAATTAGCCTTTAGCACCCACAGTATCTTACCTCTGCAGTTAGATATTGTTTCTGGACACAACACTCAAAATGCATCCTGAATTACTGTGAAAGTGAGTGAAAGAATGTCGAAACCAAAATAGCTTTTGATTTTTTTTTTAAGTTATTGGTTTTTTTTACCCATTTTATTTTTTTGAAGTTTACCCATCAAATACAGTGTCAAGTATAAGTCAAGTTCATCTCGAATATATTTAAGTACACAGATAATTTTTAAACAAATGTTCATGACTTTTCCAAAACATTTTGGGTTGATGTGTTTTTTTCAAAACTTTTCCAGGCCTGGAAAATGCCTTTTCAAAATTTCGACTTTTCCAGGTTTTCCAGGACTGTATGAACCCTGTATATAATAAAACAAAAAACAAAATAAAGGCCAGAGGTAAAATGATATAAGGTTAAGTCACTTTTTACTGTTAAAATATTTTTATGCCCATTAAAGGTAAAAAAAAAAAAAAATAGAATTATTGTAAATTAGAAAAATAGTCCATGTCTACCCAAAAATGTACACTTGTGGATGAAAATTATAATACAAAAAATAATAATGTACTGAATACAAGATTGGCGTCACGGTGGCGCAGTGGGTAGCACTGTCGCCTCACAGCAAGAAGGTCACTGGATCGAGCCTCAGCTGGGTCAATTGGCATTTCTGTGTGTAGTCTGTATGTTCTCCTCGCGTTCGCGTGGGTTTCCTCTGGGTGCTTCGGTTTCTCATACAAGTCCATGTGGTATATAGGTGAATTGGGTATGCTAAATTGTCCGTAGTGTATGTGTGTGAATGGATGTTTCCCAGTGATGGGTTGCAGCTGGAAGGACATCCGCTGTGTAAAACATATGCTGAATAAGTTGGCGGTTCATTCTGCTGTGGCGACCCCTGATGAATAAAGGGACTAAGCCGAAAAGAAAATGAATGAATGAATGAAGGAATACAAGATTTAGAGTTGTTATAAATGAAACTGATGTCAAAATTAATTAAACAAATTTCAACATTTGTCTTATTTTCTAGAGACAGGTGGATACCCTAATCCAAAAAGCTTAACACAAAAACACACAGATAAAATGATAAAGTATTGTGTCTTCCATGTTAAATTATAACAAATATTAATAATAAAATGTGGTACATCCCAGCAGCAGATCTCACCTTCACATCGTGGGCAAATATAAGATGAAGACTCAACATCCATAAAGAGACAGTCAGTCCAAATCTGATACTCCACTTGTTTGCCATTACACGACTTGTCAACGTTATTTTAATTTATATAAACGCAAAATATGTGTAAATAAGACAATATCAGGTTTATCCATTTCCAGGAGACCAACCGATCCTAAAATCCATCTCCGCACTGGCGATTTACGGATACTGTTTTAACTCATTCTTGGAGTTTACAGCAAAAAAAAACCCCCATCGGCATGTGTTGTTTAATATGTTAACGTGCTGAGCTCTGCGGTTGTGCAGTAACAGAAACCACTAGACACCATGAGCACTTCCGCAGTCCGGCTGAAACACATACGTGAACCAATCACCTGAAAGCAAGTCTGTATTTTTGGTGAACGTCATTCTTACTGAGTGCGGTGATTGGCTACACTAAAATACACGTTTCCTGACGCAACCCTACTGAAAGTCAAATCACTGGACTAACCAAAATACTGTATACAAAAACAAATCTCTATTTTTTTTCAACGCTGGTTTGAAGCAAATATTCTGCTTCTTAGTCAATTGTTTAATGCAAATGGCCATTTATTAAATTATAAATATTTTCTATATTGATTTAATATTCCCATCCCCCCTAAAAGAATCTGTAAAGTATTTGATGCCATACCATCTGGAGCTGTTATTCCAAGGGATCCCCTGTCCTTCAGTTTTTCCTTCTTTAGACCCTTCTACTACAATGCTAAAGGAAAATGATGTTTCTCACCAACCTCTTCAAACAAATCAATACGCTCTTCATTTCTTAATGGAATTGTATCAGTTCCTAATGTTACATTTTATAGGAGCTCTTTTGTTCATATTGTTTGGAAAAAATATATAGATCTTTCCAAATAGCTACTTAATTTCAAATAAGATAAAAGAAGTATCATTCAGAATTATCCATCATACATATCCAGTCATATGCATCCATTTTCTTTTCGGCTTAGTCCTTTTATTAATTTGGGGTCGGCACATGCAGCAGAATGAACCACCAACTCATCCAGCATATATTTTACGCAACGGATGCCCTTCCAGCAGCAACCCAGTACTGGGAAACACCCATACACACTCAATCACACACATACACTATGGAGAATTTAGCTTACCCAACTCACCTGTACCGCATGTCTTTGGACTTGTGGGGGAAACTGGAGCACCCGGAGGAAACCCACACAAACATCGGCAGAACATGCAAACTCCACACAGAAATGCCAACTGACCCCCCCCTTCTAGTTTGAAAAAAAAATCAGGAAAGTTGGTGAGTCCCGCTTTGTTTAGGTGGAAGTTTGCATAAAAAAGGTTTTCACACTGGCAACACAAACACAGACGCAGGGGAGATAGACAGAGATTCGGAGAGCAGCATTTACAGCAGATCTGAGAGCTATGTGGATGTGGAGGATTTTCAGTCCATAATATTGAAGTGATATTACTGTAAACTTAGTAACTAAATCATTTTGACTAAGGTATGTCTTTAAAAAACTACTGCTGAACTAACTTTGCCTCTGAGTAAACAAACAAAGAACATTGATCACACACTTACCAAATCTGTAGAGACAGGACAATCAACACAAACTGGAGCTGCGTCTTTTTTAAAAGGAGACGAGCAGCAAATCCGGATTCCATCATTTCCAGATGTAAAAGCTCACGGGTAAAAATGTTCTTTAAACGTATTTTTGTCGCGTGCTAGCAGACCGTTGTAATCCACACATATGGGTCCACACGCGAGCGGTGCTCTCATCGTGGGAAAATGGAAACAAAACCTTCGTTACGGCACATTAATAAACACAACACAGACAACCCATGTCTCTGAACAATTCTTCTACTACTTGTTTGAATTACCATTGACAACACATCGTGGCGTCGCTCTGAACACTAACAGGTAAAACGAGTCTTCAAAGCTATATCATGCATATTAATGAAGTTGCATCTCGTTCACAATAGAGCGCGCTGATTGGTTCAACAAAGTCTTTCTCATGACTTAATGAACAAATGTGCTGAAAACTCAAAGACGTCATGTTGTACAGGCCGGTACAGACAGCCGATTGCCACGCTGGAATTTACACAAGGATCTCATCGCTGTAACGTAGCTTCACAATTTATTCAAACAAGAAGAACGAATTTGCTCTAAACAATGCAAAAACAACCAATTTTCACTTTTTAGTTAAATATATGTGTCCTAATAGTGTTTTTAGCAACGTGGGACACTATCAACATCTCAAAAAATGTCTTTTAGTTTTTCCTGACCCTTTAAATGAATATTTCATCCAACAGTTTTAATTCATTCACTCTTTTATTTCAACATGCTAATTAATTATATTACAGAGGTTTTAATGAATGTAAAAATGACAAACTGCACAACAAATCATTCACAGAGAGACATGCCAGTTTGAACACTACAGACCTGAGTTATAGATCTTTTCATAAACGTATGATATGATTCACATTCTGCATTAGAGAAGCTACTGTTGAGCACACTCATTGGCCATGGTCTTTTGTGAGCTAACATGAGTGGGTTGTTGATACTTTTTCCTCTTCTTTTCAGTTCTCCAGTTTTCCTCCTCTTCGCTGCTCTGATGAGTCTGATCCACATTCTTGCTATTGGAGTGATTTACTGGAGACCTACAGGCAAATCATTCAGTTTGTGGAGGTTCGAAACATAGAGCTTAAGTTTAAAAAGATATTTTCACACATCAATTTAATAGTTAATATAACTCACATTATTCCTACTGCCACAGGAGTGATTATTTTGAAACTTGGAGTTTTTAAGGAAGAAAGTTCATTCATTATTAACTCGACCTGGTGCTGTTCTAGCAACATCTGCTTGTATCTTAAAAGGTAAAGTGTGAACACCAACAAGCAAACAAGCTCAATATGTATTATTATTATTAATATTTGTGTTCTCCTCGTGTTGGCGTGGGTTTGCTCCGGGTGCTCCAGTTTTCCCCACATTTCAAAGACATGCGCTATAGGTGAATTGGATTAACTAATTTGGCCGTAGTGTTTGAGTATGTGTGTGAATGAGTGTGTATGGATGTTTCCCAGTACTGTGTTGCAGCTGGAAGGGCCTCTGTTGTGTAAAACACATGCTGGATAAGTTGGCCGTTCATTCCACTATGCTGACCCTGATGAATAAAGGGACTAAGCCGAAGGAAAATGAGAGAATGTGTTGTTCTAGACCAGGGGTGCTCAACCCTATTCCTGAAGACCTTCCTGCAGTTTTCAGTTGCAGCCCATATCAAACACACCTGCCTGTAATTATCAAGTGCTCCTCAGGTTCTAATGAATTGGTTCAGGTGTGTTTAATCAGGGTTGGAGCTGAAATCTGCAGGAAGGTCGATCTCCAGGAACAGGGTTGGTCACCCATGTTCTAGACCAAGAGAAATTAACTACACGTGTACCCAAACCCTAAAATTGTGTTTCTGTTTTTCCCAATCCCTATTGTATATCCCCAAAAAACCTGGAATATACAACACGTCACTAAACTTTTCTGATGTTGTTTTTATTATTAAAAAGCTTAATGCTCATTGTTATAAAGTGCAATAAAAGGCTTAACCTAGTGCTACAAACCAGCATGTTAATTATGTAAGAGATAATCAATGGATTGCTGTGTGTTAAAGGATTCAAAAGCACATAGTGAAAAAACACCCCAACACAAAGCACTTTTACAAGCAAGCTGTTGATTATTCCATGGCTATTTGCTAAGAGATCTAATATGTTTAAACTTATAAAAATGTGGTCAAACATTGTCGTGCAATATGAGATTGATAATATTATTAACTAGTATCGTTCTTGCATGATAATATTGACCAAATTTGCATCAGTTCCGACATGCTAGATCTCCCTGCTTTGAATCAGTCACAGAGACAGAGAAAAAAGGAGAGCATGTATGAGAGAGAGAATGAGTGCGTATTTGTGTGTGTAGTAAACATTTTATCTCATAGTAAGTTGTTAGCTACCTCTTCCCAAAAATATTTGAGCAAAAATATAGAAGTTTGTTAATCTCCATTGACTCCCTGGTGAACTATTAACAAGATTACACAGACAAATGAAGGTTCTGGCAAGGGTCACTATGGTTATTACTAATGTTCGATGGGGCGAGCACATTTATTCTGAAGTGTGATCAAAACTGACTGGAACTACCTGTCTGTGCATTAAAAGATTTTACTGCACACCTTCCAGCCAATCAGGATCAAGAATTTCAGCAGACCATGGAATAATAAAATTTGTTTTGGAAAAAAACAAAGTATGACAATTGAAGGGACAGTTCACCCAAAATGGAAAATCTGCTCATCATTTAATCCACCTTCACTTGTCACAAACCTGTGAGCGTTTTATTCTTCTGTTAAAAACAAAAGAAAATCTGAAGAAAGCTGGGAACTGATAACCATCAACATCCATAGTACAGTATTTGTTGTCTACTAGTGTATGTCAATGGTTAACAGTTTCTTCAAAATATCTTCATTTAGGCTCAGGTTAATAAAGGTTTGGAGAGTGAGTAAATACTGAGTACATTTTATTTTTGTGAATATCCTTTAACTAAAGTTTATGATATATATATATATATATATATATATATATATATATATATATATATATATATATATATATATATATATATATATATATATATATATATATAGCACACATATACATACACACACAGACATATACATATATATACATATATATATATATATATATATATATATATATATATATATATATATATATATATATATATATATATATATATATATATATATATATATATATATATATATATATATACACACACACACACACACACACACACACATATATACACATATACATATATATATACACATACATACATATATATGTACATACATATATATATACACACACACACACACACACACCACACACACACACACACACACACACACACATACATACATATATACATACACATATATATATATATATATATATATATAGCACCAAAACAAGCTGTTTTGTACACTTTAAAATAGGGCTGCACAATATTGGAAAAATCTGACATTGAAATTATTTTGTTTTGCTGCGATATATGTTGCAATATGAATATAATGTCACCAGATGATTTGAATAGCTCTATTAGGAAAGATTTAATTAATTTAGATTGAATGGGGTGATCAAGTCTTTTTCTATGCAGTGCATCGGTATAAAATATAATAAATAAAAGCATACAGCGGGTTAAATAAGTATCATGTTTTTTTTCTTCCTGGGAATAATATTTTTAAAGGAGCTGTTGACATGGAATTGAACCAGATTTTGGTAAAAACCCAAACAATACAAACATAAAAATAAAACAAAACAGGATTATATATTGGATTCAAGTCAGGTGATTTGCTGGGCCATTCTACAGCTTGATTATCTTTCTCCTTGGCTGTGTGTCTGTGTGCCTGGTAATGTAGATGTTGGACTGAAGCAGCTAATATTAATTTACAATGACAAAGGGCAGAGGGTTGCTAAATAACTATTGAGAGATTTCAGCTGCTGTCTGGGCTTTCACTACTTTTCTACACCTCCCTTTCTTCATGTGTTCAATCATTTTTTCCTTGCGTCATTTCATTTTCTTAACCAAAAATTAATTTGTAAAAACTAATTAATTTGTTTTCTTTGCATATATGGATTTCTTTGGTTGTTACCAACATTTTGTTACCAAAATTTCAAGCCAACAGCACCTTCAGAGATATTTTTTCAGAGAAAAATGGTGACGTGTTCAATACTTATTTTCCCCGCTGTATACAAATGAAGCAAAAATAAAAGTGAAATAAACAATCCTTAATGGTTTTCTGGGGAATCTAACAGTATTCAAATACAGAAATTGAACAAACAAACGTAAAATAACATGATCATCATTGTATAAATATTTTATACAATATTTAAAAATAATTTATTAATATCTTTATCTCTTAATCAATAATCTAATTCTGCTATGGGACTATTGCGGATATACACATTGCGATATCGATGCTCAAACGATATGTTGTTCAGCCCTAGTTTAAAATAACTTAAACCAGAAGACTCCAAAAGCCAGACGCATTTAAATTACAAATGGCCATGTGTGGTTTTACATGAAAAATAATGTGGATATGGTTGAATGAGGCGGTTCATTCCACTGTGGGGACCCCAGATTAATAAAGGTACTAAGCCGAAAAGAAAATGAATGAATGAATGGTTGAATGAAAGCAGGACATTGCGTGGTCCAAAAAGAAAGAAGATCCTATGGCATATTAGAACAACACCAGGATGAGTAAATGATGCCTATTTTCATTTCTACTGTAACTATCCCTTAAAGTGTACTCTAAGATAATATATTATAGTGTATTATATTATAGGACTCTAACATTAATCACATTTTCACAATGATTTAGCAGTTCCTAATAAGCAATCTTCTTAATGTGCAGTCATTAAACCAAGAAGTCATGAGATGTCAAAGTAAGTTCCTTCGAACTACGGGATTCCTGAGAGGAAGCGGTAGAGCAGGAAGTGACGGGCGAGGAGTGAGTGTTCTCATAAAACCCAGAAAGAGGAAGATGACAAGCACTGTAAAGTTGACACAGCGCAGCAGAAGGGAGAAGGGTTGGCATGCAGAGGTTGGCACTGACCTGGGTGCATCAGGAATGCATACTGGAGGATCCTCACAGATGCGGACAGACTTGCTCTCCCGGGACAGGACAGGGTTGGGTTCTGTGGGTTGTTCAGACTGCAATGGGATCACAACTGGCTTCTCGACGGGATGACTGAGGGTTTTTTCTTCTGCTTTTTCATTTGAGTTCTTGCTTGGCTCAGTATCCTGGTTTGTGGTTTCGTCTTTTATAGATGCAGAGTTTTCTTCTGGAACAGGAAACTTCTCCCGACGGCGTTTCTGTACTTGTGCTTTGTTCACCTCTGAATACATAACAACATAACTTTTATGACCAGCATATAATAACAGAAAAAAGTTGCATATTACCAATACATTGATGAAATTAACAGTTGGATGTGCCAAAGCTCTCTTCAGTTAAACAAAGAGAAAACTGAAGTCACTACATTTGCGAACAGAGATGAAGTTCTCAAGGTGAATGCGTACCTTGGCTCTAGGGGTCAAACAACAAAAAAATAAGGATCTTGGTGTGATTCTGAAGTCGGATGTGAGTTTCAGTAGTCATGTCAAAGCAGTAACTAAATCAGCATACTATCATCTCAAAAACATTCTAAGAATTAGATGCTTTGTTTCCAGCGATGAGTTAAGAAACTTGTTCATGCTTTTATCAGCAGCAGAGTGGATTACTGTAATGGACTCCTCACTGGCCTTTCCAAATCACACTAATATGTCTTTCTTTTCTTTTTCATTCCTTTAAAACCTGTTTCAAAAACACAAGTTCTTGTTTCTTTTATTCTTGTTAATGTAAAGCACTTTGAATTACTATGGTGTATGAAATGTGCTATATAAATAAACATGCCTTGCAAATGTATCCGCCCACTTTTCCATTGTCTGTGGTTTCAGAAGTATTTTTTTCTACAGGGATTTCTAAAAAAACTGTTTTAAAAAGTCATATCATAAACAAAACTAACCAGCTATGAAATTAATCACAATGTTGCAAATTTTAAATTAAAGCAAAAAGTATTTGAAAATCTACTATTATTTAATAGTATATATATTTTAGTTTTTATTATGAATTTTATGTGAATTTCCATTTGGGGATAATAGAGCCTTAACTAACTAACTATCTGACAAAAAATACAAAGTTACATCAGGGAAAAAAAACTACAAATCCCATAAAAAATGCAAACAACGATGTGGAGAAAAGTTATGTTTACCAAACCTGAATGCTTATGAAACAGTTTCTGTCTAAATGTGGTTTCGGGGCTCTAGCATAAGATATATGACATATTTTTGTGTAATTTCTTTGTCTTGTGTGGAAAAGTACAGCAGGTTCGTAATGTAACCTTGAAAAACTGATATAAGTGGGAGAAAGCCCTCCCTTCCTTGTCACACTCTGCATCACCCGTGTTTCTGTATGACTGTCTGACCCTCATGCAGGAAAATAAAATCATTATTAAATATAATTGGACATGTTTGTCTCTTATTTCAATGATGGAATTTTAAAATTGCCACGACAGATGAATATAAAAACCATTCATTTAAAGTTGCTATTGTTCAGTGTATCTATGAAAACAACATATTTCAAGCATATGCTTGCATTTATAGAAATATTTAAGTATTCTGAGATCTGTGAGATCCACTGTGTTCATTGGGACAATAAAATAAGAAAACTAATCATTTATTTTTGGCACACTTTGCTTACGATGACTTTAACTTTGGTGGACTTTTCTGTACAGCTTTGTGAGTAATGTTTTTTTTTTCTACACTATCTTTGTTGTTAAGCATAATTGTTTTAAAACCATTGAATAAAAAAGAACAGGGTTCAATTAAATTTCACAACAGTTGTGCCTTTACCCTTTGAACTGTTCAATCACGCCTGTGTCATTAGAATATCCAGCGCATCATGTGATCAGCTGCTAAATTCAAACCAGCTTTTCTGCAATGGCAATAATAATTCTGTGTAACACTGACAATGTGCTTTCTTCTCATCAGATACACACTGTTTAGGGAACTAGAGTGTTTACTACTCTAATCTTTTTCCAGTTAATCAGCCACATAATTTCATGTACTTCGAAAGAAGTTGGTGAATTTACATGCTGTAAATCAGTCAGCTCTAATCTCTCTATTGCAATTTAATTATAGATCGGCTAATAAGATCAATATTATGCAAATATATGTTTTTATGTTAAGTATGTGTTCTGAATCAGAATATCGGATATAATTAGGGATGTCCAGATCTGATCATGTGATCGGAAATCGGAGCCAATCACGCGGTTTTAGACTCAATAGGAATCAGACGTTACCTCCCGATCAGGACTCTATATATTCTATATATATACACAGTATATATATATATATATATATATATATATATATATATATATATATATATATATATATATATATATATATATATATATATTCACATTATTTATTTTTAACACATCTACACATCTATAGTTATGCAGTGGCTGCCGGGTATTTTAAGTTGACATGCTATTTGTTTCTATATTAGATTTTCTTTTATATTTACTGTTGCAATAAAGTCCAAAAGTGTATAATTTATGTTAATTATTATTTGATTGTCCAAGATACCTCACAGAAGTGCTCTGTTTGTTAATAGAGTTGTTAAATGTTAAAATAAGGTGAATGAAATTAAAAATAAGAAACATCCTGGATTTGTTTCTTCAGTTTTCTTTATTCTTTTTTTTTTATGTATTATTGAAGTATCGGATCAGGTTTTGGTATCGGTAGATACTCCAAATCAAATTACTCGGACTCGAGAATAAAAAGTAATGCATTCTATATAATGGTCATATTAAAAAAAACTCATGTGGGGGGTCAGCTAGAGAATTTAAAAATTGCAAGTCAAAGGGTTAAAAGTCCATCAGTTATTGTTAAAATAAATCTAACCTTTAATGTAGATTTAAAAGTAGAAAACTAGGTCTCATAGGTGAAAAGTTATTACCATTTGGTGTGTATTTTATCTTTAGTTCTTCAAGCTTGACCTGAAGCTTCATATTGTCACTGTGTCTTAGTTTCAGTGCTTGCTCTGTGCAATAGAGTTTCCTCTCCAACTCCAATACTCTCTGACTTTCAGAGAGAGACTTCATTCTCGCCATCGATAACTCTTCCTTTAGTTTCTCTGCATCTTTCCTATAAAAAATATCACCAATATCATTATAAAAAAGTCTATTAGCACCCCCATGAAATAAAATAACTGATGAGAGAACACTTACTTTGAATTTGTAAGTTGCATTTTCAATAGATCTGTGTAATAAGTTTCATCCTTAAGCTCGCCTTCATTAGATGGAGGATGTGGATGGAGGTCTTTTACAATCATCTGTTGGCGACATGGTTATTAGTAACATCTCAAACATTAATGTTTCATTTCTGTGATGGATGTAATACGGTAAGCCTACCTTCTCTTTCTCCAGTTCTCTTACTTTCATCATTAGGCTTTCTATCTCTTTGTTCTTGTCAGATAACATGAATTGCAATCGTTCAAGCTGGGCTGGGTCGGCCCTGTTGCCCTGGAGCTGCATAAGAGTGGCTATTTGCATCTAAAACAGCAGACACAAGAAATAATTTAAATAGATGTACATAGTATAGAAATTCTTGGGAAAAAAATCAAATGTACCTTCATGTGGTGCATATGTTGTTTGGTGAGAACATGTTGCTTTTGAAGAGACTCATAATTTCTTTTCATGCTGTTCAGCTGCCGCTCCATTGCTGCTCTCTTGTCTTCAACCTGTGCAAATCCAAATGTTTTTGTCAGGTTTTTAAGCTCCTCCTTTGTAATGCCGAATTCAGACTGCATGATTTTCAAAGTAGTCGCGTCACAGATGTTTTCACACTGCATGACTATCTGGGGTAGCATTCTGTTGGTGCTGTGTTTACACTGCAAGATGGATCGGCGACAAGGGGATTCACACTGCATGACTGTACTATAGGAAGAATCGCCGACAACTTTGTCTCAGTCAGCAAGCTACGT
The DNA here is from genome assembly GCA_903798195.1 of Danio kyathit. Taxonomy (NCBI): domain Eukaryota; kingdom Metazoa; phylum Chordata; class Actinopteri; order Cypriniformes; family Danionidae; genus Danio; species Danio kyathit. The sequence goes on from LR812532.1 coordinate 45,754,272, forward strand.
CTCACAACCAAACACGCATGAGAAGTCACATGAAAACAATACAAGGTCACATAGTATTTATTTTGCTAATAACTACATAACGAGAAAGAAGCCTTTAGTGGGGTAGAAAATCTATTTATTTTGCTCACCTGGCTTTTAAAGGGTATTTTTCTGACATTGCTCAGATAACACGTCAAACATACACGGGTGCTCCTGCCAAATTTCCACTAGTTTTTTTTGCATTTCTTGGGTCCAAACAGACCGAAAATAAGCCCTTTTAACTCCTCCTGGATGCTGTTCTCTCATTAGCTGTAGGTAATCGCGATGTTATTTTCAATTCAGAACACATTTCACAAGGCATGATTTTCAATCGCAGACAGCTCCAGATATTTAGCATGCCAAATATCTGACAGTAGGGGTGTAATGGATCACGACCCACGGTTCGCAACACACATGACCAGCGGGTTAATACTTTTTTTACTTGTAGATTAATCCTAAATTTGTAACTATGGCAGAGAGATCGCCTCTCGCGTCATTCAAATTACATCTTAGAAAGCATTTAGGCTTTCCTGTAAAATATAATGATGATGAAAGAAGTTGTGGTGGGTTATTGGGGATGTGGTGGGTTTCATTAAAGGTGTTTTATGTCACTACTTGTTTAGCCTGCATTAATGCATTCAGTGTAAGCTGCACGATTAATCATTAAAAGATCGGGATCTCAACACCCACGCAACATAAATTATAAATGATGGTGATTTGCATATGTTTATTAAACTTAAAAGGTTTAGCCTTTAGACTTTGAGTTAGTTATTAAGTTACAGTCAAATAACATATCCAATGTACTAGGATAACAGTTTATAGTTTAAATATAACCCCTGATGTTTATGGTAAAGATTAAAATCCCCATTATGTGCAATTACCGTCGCTCAAAAATGAAAGTTGTAGGCAGAAATTACATTATTTAACCAATAGGTGGCGACAAAAAGCCATCAAAAATATGCCACTAAATAATTCTTCAAAAAATGAACAACATGAAGTTTTATGAGTGAATAACAGAATTATTTATTAAAAATTAGACTAAAATAAATATGGGTTGTACAAATTATAATGTTAGATTTTTACATTTATCAGTGTCATCAGCAACCGCAGTAGTAACAGTGATTTTTTGCACAGTACTGAATATTTTACAATTTATTTTTATTCAGCTGATTATTCCTTCATATTATTTTTAATAAAATTACAGCTTCTAAGTTGTGTTTGTTAAAACCAAAAATGTCTTGCAGTATTGTTTTGTAATAAATGGAAAACAAATGACATTTGTCTCTTCCCTTTTTGGCTGATCCGAAAAATGGTCCGATCCATGACCTAAAAAAAACATAATGTGATCCGAACCGTAAGATTTGTGAATCATTACACCACTATCTGACAGGTGTCAGCGACTCATTAGTGATTCTCTCCGATAGCGTCTTTGATAGTTTACACTGTTTGTTACTCACGGGAACAAGCACAGATTTCCCTGTGATTTCAGGCATTTGTCTGCGATTTCTCAAAACCTGTCAGTGAGTCAAAATCGGGGCTAAAATCATGCAGTCTGAACTCGGCATAAGTTGCATTAAACTAAAGCTAAATGTTCATATGTAAATATAAACTTTATATTATAGTAATTGCACTAAAGTCTTTACTTATAATGAAAGCTCTTGGTACACATAAATATCATTATGCTAAAAAGTAGAAGTAATGCTGTACCTCAGAAAACAAGGAATTGCCTTTACTGTTTGGATCTTGTGCCTGCTGCAACACCTGCTCCAGCTGGATCTGAAGGTCTTGGTTGGCCTCACGAGCTTTCTACATGGAAGAGAACAAAAAACATATATAAATGCCTAATCATTGAGTAAAGAAAATGAGCAGCGTACAAAATGTGTTTCAGAACATTTCAGAGCAGTAACTCTTTTAAGACCATTATGAATGAAATTTTAGACTCATAAAGAGCTAAACACTAAGGAATTTTTTCAAATGGCACAGATGGAAAAGATTTTTGTTTGCCCTATCAAAAAATAAATAAATAAATATTTATACAATATATATATAAATTATTATTGTAATAATAAAATAATAATTTAATAATAAAGAAATTCAATATTTTAGGTATTTCTTAGCAAAATATTTTAAATATTGTGTGAAAACAAGCAAACTCTACTTGTATCCATATTCTTTTTTTTATTTCTTTAAAATAAAAAAGTACAAATGATTTTAAAAAAAGTTTAAAAACTATAGGAAACTAAATCTATGCACAACAATTTGTCCAGGTCGGTGTCATCAGCAGTAAATACATGAAGCACTTTTAAACAAATGCTATTGTAAGGAAAATAATTAAACCATTATGTTAAGTAGAGTTAAAAATGACCCTTTTTAAATAAAAAGTTTAGTTTAATTGAGATGGTTGTGGGTGATTGTATGGGTGTTGTCCAGAATCAGTAGCAATACATAAACAAAGGAAAACTAAGACCCGTTTAAAAAAGGATTTTAGACCTACAACTCAATATTTCAGTAAATTTTAAGACTCTATTTTAACTCTGTTTTTTAAAACTTTTTAATCATTGTAAAATTAAAAAAAACAGATTATTATACTACAATGGTTTCTGAAGCATGAAAGTTCAGCTTTGATTTATATGATAAATGATGAATATACAGTTGAAGTCAGAATTATTAGATCCCCTGAATTATTAGCTCCGTTTATTTTTTTGCCCAATTTCTGTTTAACAGAGAGAAAACAATTTCAGCACATTTCTAAACATAATAGTTTTAATAACTCATTTTTAATAACTGATTTATTTTATCTTTGCTCTTATGACAGTAAACAATATTTGACTAGATATTTTTCAAGATGCTTCTATACAGCTTAAAGTGACATTTAAATGCTTAACTAGGTTAATTAGGGTAACTAGGCAGGTTAGGGTAATTCGGCAAGTTATTGTATAATGATGGTTTGTTCTGTAGACTATCAAAAAAATATATAGCTTAAAAGGGCTAATAATTTTGACCTTAAAATGGTGTTTAAAAATTAAAAACTGCTTTTACTCTAGCCGAAATAAAACAAATAAGACTTTCTCCAGAAGAAAAAATATTATCAGACATACTGTGAAACTTTCCTTGCTCAAAAGAGCAAAATCAAAGGGGGGCTAATAATTCTGACTTCAACTGTATATATAAAGTTTTAATAGTAATTCTACTTCATGGTTGATCGAATATATTCAACATTGGTGAGCTATGACAAATATTGTTGTTGTTTTTTTTATCTTACACAGACCAAGATATTATAAACATTTGTTTTATGAAAATGCTAATTGACATGCCTCCAAAGCATTATAGCAGGACACTGCCTCTTTCTCTCTCTCCTCCTTCTCCTCTGTGAGTCTCTCTAGTTTCCTCTGGAGGGTGGTGTTGGCCAAATGTAACTGTTCGTCTTTGTATTGAGCCTCCTGAAGCTCCTGCTCCAGAGTAGCCTGTAAGACAAGATGACACTTCAACATCAAGTGCACACAAACATGGCTTATGCCCTCAAACCTATATACTGCCATTCAAAATAATGATCAGACGGTACTCTACCATTGCTGATTCCAACTCCATCTTCTGCACTTGCAGCTCAAGGATCTCTGAAGACATTGTTTCATGTGCGCGTTCTGTGAGGGCACGCAGTTCTTCAGTTTTGCTGTTTAGTGCTTCAGCTTGCTGGTCTAGCTTGTGTCTCATCTGCTTCTCAGCAAGTTGAGCCTCCTCTAAGTCAGTCTTCATTTTCACCACCTGCAAAGCAATTTTATAAGGTCAATAAATTAATTTTAATTTCATGCTTTAAACGTGAAAATAAAATTGAATCGCTATTTTACTGTCTCTCAATTGGTACCAAAGCTTTATGAGTTTTCTTTTTTCTGTTGAACACTAAAAAAGATACTTTGAAGAATGTTACAAACCGGTAACCATTCACCTTCATGGTACAAATACTAGGAAGTCAGTGGTTACCGGTTTTCAGCATTTTTCAAAATATCTTCTTTTGTGTTGAACAGAAGAAAGAAACTCTAACAGGTTTGTGACAAGTGAAGTTTGAGTACATGTTGACAGAATTTTCAGTTTTGGGTGAACTATCCTTTTAAACCTTATTAAATCCCTTTTCCCCCATCTTAGGTCACAAATATAGGGCTGTATTAATATGTCTAGCAATACAAGGTGCATAATATAATAGTATATTATATTGTATATTAGTACAATTCTTATTTATTTAGTATCAAATATGTTAATAGTGCATAAGATAATGGTAATGCCCAGTAAGCACACATTTGGACAGTGACGGTTGAGGCAGGTTTTTGTGGTATATTTTCACGTCTTGACCATAGATAAGAGGATGATGAGATCATTCCAATTAGATATTAAGTTTAGCAAATGTATCAATGCACAAGAATAAAAGCAAAGTGATGAAAGCAAAAAAAGAAATAATTGAAGATGGCACAGACAGAGGCTGTCACATTATCTGAGCATTTCAATACATGAAAATATTTATAACAACATGAGCCATTTGAAGAGTTGATCGGTGTTACTCATATTAGGGCTGGGCGATTAATTGAAAAGTAATCAAAATTGACATCAGAACCTATAATAGATCTAACTTTTCCAGGTTGATTTTTTCAGTTACTTTTCTTACTGCGTGTGGAGTCACGTGACCACGCTCATGTCCAAGACATGTTGTGAAAATGTAGCTGCTGAACTGAAAAATTTTCAGCACTTCGCAGCCACATCTGATCTCTGGTCAAGTAGGACAACAGACCCATTCTCGAGCCTAACTTTGCATTACACTGACGATGATTGAAAGTTGCGCTAGAGATGCCTTGCGATTGCATATTTTTTCATTATATTAAAATGTGTGTTTTAACTTCAGTTGTTCAACGTTGATGTTCAATAAATAATTATAGATAGTTGCTAGTGTGTTTCCTTCAGATATTTTAAAATCAAGTAATGCACCCTTTGTTTAAAAATCCCTCACTTGTAATATGTGAGCATATTTACTGTACAAAACAAGTCAGTGAACTATGAGGGCAAAATTTAAATAAATCAATAAAATAATTAATTGTAATCGAGGTAAAACGTTCAATTAATCGAGGTTTTGATTTAGGCCAAAATCACCCAGTCCTAACTCACATACAGAATAGTAAGCAAGCACAATTATAGTTTTTGGATGACAAATATATTGATGTTAGGGCTGCACAATAGTGAAAAAATCTGACATTGCAATATTTTGTTGCGATATATACTGTAATATGAATATAATGTCACCAGATGATTTTAATAACTCTATTTGGAAAGATTTCATTCATTTAGATCAACTGGGCTGATCAAGTCTTTTTCTATGCAGTGCATTGGCATTAAATATAATAATTTACAAGCATTTATAAATACAACAGAGCAATAATAAAAATTAAATAAACGGTGCTTTATGATTTAATGAGTCCAACAGTATTCAAATATAGAAATCCAACAATCAAACGTAACATGTCTTTATTGTATAAATAATTTCATGTAGTAATATAAAATATTTAATAATCTTTATCTTTTTTAAATAATTTAATCCTGTGATGTGACTATTGATGATAGACACTTTGTGATATCAATGCTCAAAACGATATATTGTGTAGTCCTAATTGATGTACTGATTTAGGCTTTTAATTTCTTACAGCAGGCTGAAAACACATTGTAAAAACACCATTGTGTATTGAACAGAATTGTGACATGATCAACACTCCCAGTCAGAAATGATTTAAACATTCAAGAAGGATATCCATCAGCTGTTATGGAAAAAGAAAAATGGAAGAGGAACCACTGCCAGAAAACATGACTTCTGAAAAGAACAAATAAACTCACCTTGTTTTTTAAGTCGCTGATCTCAACAGCATGGTTCCTTTCCAGCAGTGTTTGTTGCTGCTCTATTTGATGTTTCTGCTGGGTTCTGACAAGATCAAATTCGGATCGCAGACTCTCCAACATGCGGACCTTTAATTCAACTTCTCTTTGCAAAGAGTATTTATCTTGTTCCAGAGCCTGAAATTAGAGAACACTCATGACATTTTAATGTATTTAATTTAACAAAATCAATCACTGACACACAATAATCACATTATTTTAGGCTCAATGATTATTTGGTCAATAGTACCTCAATAACATTGGACATCTCGGTTCGTTGTTCCTCCAATCTGTTGTGCAGGTCCATTTTTTCATCCAGAAGTTGAAGTCCATACTGTCCAGCCCTTTGAAGAGCCTCTTCCCCGTCCTGCACCTTTCGCCGCAACACTTTAATCTCATCCTCTAGATCTGACATCTGAAATGAGAGAGATAAAAATGTGTACTGAATGTGATATAATTGGTCAAATGTGGTTTTCAAGCATTAAAACAATCACTGGGTGAAATGCAGCAAAAAGTTACTATAAATAACATCGTTTATCATGATTCACAAAGGTAAAAAAATATGATGCCACTTAATCTAACAGTAGTTTAAAACTGAAGCAAAAACAATCTTACATCCATTTAAAACAAGAATCAGATGACAAATCATTAATGATACGGTATCATAATCCAGCACCAAAATGCTAATTAATTTTATAAATATACAGTGCTGCTCAGCATAATTGAGTACACCCAATTTTAAAAATGAATATTTTTATTCATTTCTCAGTGAATATAGGTAATGTATTTTAGTGCATTTAAACAAAACAGATTTATCAAACAGATATATTTATTAAAAAAATATTTTAGTCACCAAATATATTTATTATTAATTTAGAAATTGAAAGATAATACAATTAAAGTAAAGCAAAATATTGCAAAAGAAAATTACAAACTACAAAATTTCAACTAAATTTTTCAATTTCTTTTTTGCTTCTCTTGATTTTTCCTCTTTTTAAATTTGTATTTAATATTTTTCTATAACATAAATTTGGGTGTACTCTTTGGACTGTTATCGTAAGTTATTTTGTTAGATAAGCTCCAGATTTGGCTTCAGTACTGACTAATCTAATGTATCTGCACAAATATAATATTGTATAGCTTCCTATTAATAATATGAATTTAAAAGAGAGACTGTGAGGGGTGTACTTATATATGCTGAACACTGTACGTGTTTATACCATTATAACCATTATATTGCCTATTAAGCAGCTTTACATTTGAAATAAAACTCTAACAGGTTTATGACATGTGAAGGTTGAGAAAATAATGACAGAATTGTCCATTTTGGTGAACTATCCCTTTAAACCTAAAGCGTGTCATTTCTTTGCTACAAGTAGCATTATCATATGCAAAAAATACAGTTGTTTTCAGACTTTCCCCCTATCATCCAATAGTCAGAAATATGAGGCTGCATTAATATGTATCGCAATACAATAGTGCATAATTCTTGTTTAATTATTTCATTTAGAATCAAATATCTTAATAGTGCATAAAATGATGGTAATCCTCAGACAGCACACATTTGGACAGTAACAGTTGAGGCTAGTTTTTATGGTGTATTTTCACATCTTGACTAGGTAGGGTACCATAACCACTTTCAAGGTGTACCACAGTTTGGAAAAGTCAAGATTTTAATCTGTGTTTTTGAAACAAATGAAGAAAGCAGAAATTAGGGGTTTATTTTAACTATTTAGGCTGACATGTTTACTGTTCCAAAATATTATAAATGTTTCTTAAAATAAAATAAATAAGGTTCAATTGGGAAAAGGTTTTTTGTTTGTTTGTTTTACCCGCACATTTAAAAATAACTTATTTTAGAGCAGCAATCACAATACTGTGATAAAAACTTATGCTGGCCTATGTCTAATCTTGACCATCGATAAGAGAAGATCATTCCAATTTGGGCATGGGCTGGTATAATATTTTGACGGTATGATAACCTTGGATTAAAAAAAAATTTAAATTAAAAACACGGTTTCACAATATTGTAATTACTGCTCCAAAATAAGTACTTTTTAAATGTCTGGGTAAAAAAAAATATATGAGCAATTCCAGCGTTATGGATGTGACATTTGCAGTAAAAACTCAAAACATAAATTCACACAGAAAGTATATGCTAACATTATATTGAAACATCTGTTTATATTTTCCAAAACAACTGACCACAGAGTTGTGGAAGCAGAAAAATATTAATCTGTAAACATTTTTTATACTTTAAATGAGGATAATAAACATGCGTTATGGATGTGACAAAAAAAAGTCTGTGAGTTTACAGTATACGACATACTTTGCAGAAATTCTGTCAATTAAACTGCACAACCCGAAAGAAACAATGCTCACCAAACAGATATGAGTCGGCTCACTATAGAACAAAAATTATTGATTTTATTTTATTTGACATTTTTGTATGTATGAGGAAAAAGTGTCTTTATGGATGTGACATCTTTCCATTATGGATGTGACAGCTGTGAAATTGCCACTTGTGTGATTTTGATAAAGTTAAATATAATAGTTTGAAACATTGACAGATACATTTATGAGTATTGGTAAAGTACTGTAAAATACTTGCTTACCCAAAATAACCTGCAACGGTTTCCGTATTTTGGTGAAAACATAATTTTCTTCATGGCAAGGTTGACATTTGCATGGAATTGCTCATATATATATTATTAAACTAATTATTAGGCAGTTTTACCATTGAAATAGAAATAATAATATATATAGTATGATCCCACATGTTTAATAATTAAAGTGAAGCTGAATAACAACAATAAATAATTTATTGTCATTTTATTAACTATCTAACTTAACTACATTTTTATTAAGCTACTTAAAGCATTACACAAGTACACATTTTACTTAACTCTAATGTTCTTGCATATTTAAATCACTTAGGTAAACTTAAATAGCATTGCATTGTTTATACATTAGCTCAGTCCATCCCTGTCAGTCACCATTCAGTGAGTGAATATGTTTATAGAGGCATATTAAATGGTAACTTATAAGATTTGTCATGCTTAAAAGAAAGTTATGCATATCTGAAACATTCTGATGTTGTGTAACGTAAATGATGACCGACATTTGGCGTTGTTTTTGTCAACACTACCGTTAACAGCATTAGTTCGTTGCTATGGGCTAACTAATGTTATGTAAACTTCGATCAAAAACATCGCGCAGGATTCATAACCAACCCGTTTTCTTATCATCATGTCTAATTGACACTTACAGTAGAAAGCATTCATCTAAACGGGTTACCTTCAGGTTTAAATGGTATTTGGCGATAGAAATACTTTATCTGAAGAATGAAGAGCCTTCGCCGCTTTCCTGCTGGTGAACTTTCAAACGGCTAGTTTGAATTCTGCAGCAGTCGTCAATCACATCTCGCGAGAACACGCGAGGATTACAATCCCTCCCAAAACACTTCTCTTCACCGGGCTATCTAATGCCCGCTAGTCGTGGTCATTAACCGCATTTCTCAGATTAGGACTCCAAACCAGTTATTAAACTGGACAAAAAACTGACCTTACTTTTACACGAGGTTGAATATAAATGTTCCATATACTCAAATATTATAATAAAGCAAAATCTGCTTTGTTTATGTTTCTGTTTTGGCACCCGGAAATAGCTAACGTTAGCATAGCTGACTAAAATAACTCATTCATTCATTTTCCTTCGGCTTAGTCTCTTTATTCATCATGGGTCGATCAAAATAACTTATACTAGCTTATACTTATACCTAACTATACCCACTAGCTTATGTTTGGGTATCTCTGCTTTGAATAAAATGATGGTGAATTGTAATTTTTCTTTGGTGCTCAACAAGGCTGCGTTCATGTAAAATATAACTTATTTTGCGTGTATGCTTTTTTTCAGCATCATCAATTCAGTCTTTCTTGTTACTTAAACTCTCCATGTCCCCTTCCCCCCTTTTTTCATGAACAAACTTTAAAAAAAAATATATATTTAATTCGAAACATAAACATTTTTCAACGTCTTTATACTGTTAGCTTTACAATTGAATGCTTCCCATTTGAATAAAGGGTCACTTTCTTATTGAAACTTTTAGATGTTGCAAAATTACATTTAATTATTTGCAAAAACTGCTTTGTTGACGTTTCTTTTTTGGCATCTGGAAATAGCTAGCATAGCTGACCAACATAACAAGCTTATACTTTTTCCTCTTGTGCTCAACAAGGCTGCATTCATGTAAAGTATAACTTATTTTGCGTATATACTTTCTTTCAGCATTATCAATCCAGTCTTTGTTGTTACATGATCTCCCCATTCTCCTTCCTCCACACCCCTGGGTTCTGACGAGATCAAATTCGGATCTCAGATTCACCAACACACGGATCTTCAACTCAACTTCTCTTTGCAAGGATCATTTATCTTGTTCTAGAACCTGAAATTAGAGAACATTTATGACATTATAATGTATTTTATTTAAGAAATCAATCACTGACACACAATAATTACATTATTTTAGAATCAATGATTATTTGGTCAGTACCTCAATAACATTGGACATCTTGGTTCGTTGTTCTTCCAATCAGTTGTGCAGGTCCATTTTTTCATCCAGAAGTTGAAGTCCATACTGTCCAGTCCATTGAAGAGCCTCCCCATCCTGCACCACAAATACAATTTATTTTTTTCACTTGTGCTCAACAAGGCTGCATTAATGAAAATTATAACTTATTTTTGTGTATATGCTTTCTTTCAGCATCATCAATCCAGTCTTTGTTATTACATGATGTCTTCATGGCCCCTTCAACCAAATGCTTCCTGTGTGAATAAAGAGTATTTTTCTTTATTTGTTAAGCCCTGTTCCAAATCAAATCACTTTTACTGTCACATCATCATCAGCACATGTACTGTGATGAGTGAAAAGCTTAGGTGCTGGCTCCAGACAATGCAAAATAACAACATACTCCAAAAAACAAAACAATATGCTATTAGCAATGTTGACAGTAATATGTAAAAGACAATAAATATGTGAAAGACAATAAATGCGTTAAGAAAAACACACATTATGTGCACTGTAAAAACTATGAACAATTAGTCGTGACAGCATATGTTTTTATTCATTGTAACTTATTAAATTAGGTTAATCATCTTAATTTTATAAGTTATGCAAGCTGTTTTAAGTCAGTTAATTTTATATAAGTTCAATGGACTCATAAGGTTAATTTGATTCATCTTAAAAATTTAAGGCAACCAGGAATTTTTACAGTGTGGGCATAGATAGACAAGTACACAGTCAAAACGATGTAGTATTAATCACAGTAAGAAATGTATTGTTAATTCTGTAATACTGCATGAAGATTTTTTTAATTTAATAAATGCATTTGACTGTTTTTGTGTTTATGGTTTGATACTTGTAGAAAAATAAAGATTAATGTTTGAACTAAATTTTAAAAGTGTGGTTTTAAAAGATTTAACAAACTTAATATAGAAAAATAATTATGTTAGCATTACTTAAAAGCACATGTTTCACAGAATAATAGTAACTTAAAATGCTGTGTGGATTATTAGAATAAATAAGTAAATTTTACTTAAAAAACAGGTTTGACGAAGTTTAAACTACAGGTTTAAAATTGATAAAATTGAGTTGATGTTACTTGAAAGTGTAAGTTGAGAACATGCGAAGTCTAATAGGACAAACTAAAATAAAGTGAGTTTGAAATACTCAAAAGGCTGATGCAAATAGATGCACTCAATATTTTAAGTAAAACATACACAGTATTTTAGAAAATTATAGGAAATATTGTTTTAAGTAAGGATTAATAATATCATGTGTCTATTTAATAGTGGTTATGGATGAGCAAATTGTGCCATCCTTGGGCCATCTTGCTAATTTAGCATATTCAAGAGTTAGCAGACGACTTCAGGGAAGCTAAGGTATCAATCCACATTCAGTGGGTTCCTGTGGAGGCCGTCAACAGTTTCAGGCTTTGGGTTTTAAATTAAACTGAGATGGCCCTTTTTGCACCTGGCATTATCATCAGATGACTCGATCACAATTAAGTGGATTACCCAATATGGATGTAAATGGGAAAATAAGGGTTGAAGCGTTAGATAAAAGGTGTAAACTGTATCCATGACTCAAGTCAGTTCTCAAGAAAGTCATCATCAGTTCTGGTATCAATAAGGGCATAATGAAACTTTCTACCTTCACTCTCAGAAATAAAGGTATACAAAATATGTTACAGAGTTTCAAAAAGTACATATTTATACTAGCAGGGCCAGACAGAATTAGCTGATTTTAACTATTATTATGTCTGCACAGAATTTTGTGAAAAATTATGCCTATATTATTATGCAGAGTATGAGCTGAAAACCTAACACATAAAAAAAAACAATCGCAATCTAGATAGAACCAATTTGTTTGGTAAAGTTGAATTGAGCTTTATTGTCATTCCACTATGTGTGGACATATAGAGGAACAAAATGTTGTGTCTTGCAGGACAACGGTGCTACATAAATTAATCATAAATACAAACACAACACTGGACATAAGAGATATTTAAAAAAACCTATGCAAAACTAACATATATTTTATTATACTTAACTATACACATAAGACTGGCTATACTCTTACATGAGACTGAACAATGTTGTGTTGTAAAAAATTCAAAACTGCTTTTATTCTAGCCGAAATAAAACAAATAAGACCTTCTCCAGAAGAAAAAATATTATCAGACATACTGTGAAAATTTCCTTGCTCTGTTAAACATCATTTGGGAAATATTTAAAAAAGAAAAAAGAAATCAAAGGGGGGCTAATAATTCTGACTTCAACTGTAATTGCGAAATGATTTCCCTAGATGAGCTGAATAACTGCTTGGAAAGAATTTATTATTTTATATTGATTGGGATGAATCTGTAGGAGAGTGTATAAAATACAAGCATAAATTCAATAAAGAAAAAGACACAAATTAAATAAACACTGTCTTATTGTTATCCAAACAGTCTAAATGTATTCAGGTACACAGGAATTGAATAATGAAATGTAAAATAATACACACTGTCAGAAAGAAAGGTACAGTGAGGGTACAGTGATTAGTAAAATTAATCATTATTAACAGTCACAGACCTCAAAAAACACTTGCAAAATGATCAGGTAATTCAGACTCAACACTCTGTATACTCACGATGTGACTATTGCAAATCATCACATTGCGATATCAATGCTGAAATGATATATTGTGCAGCCATATAAAGTAAAATAAATAGGCTATATTGAATGATAGGCTCAAAAATCTGCAGATTTCGGCATGCCCATATTCTGTGTGGTCATATTAGTAGCTTATAGGTATGTTGAAGTCAGAATTATTCACCCCCCTTTGAATTTCTTTCTCTTTTTTAAATATTTCCCAAATGATGTTTAACAGAGTAAGGAAATTTTCACAGTTTATCGGATAATATTTTTTCTTCTGAAGAAAGTCTTATTTGTTTTATTTCGGCTAGAATAAAAGCAGATATTTATTTTTTTATGAACCATTTTGAGGACAAATTTATTAGCCCCTTTAAGCTATATATTTTTTGATAGTCTACAGAACAAACCATCATTATACAATAACTTGCCTAAATACCCTTACCTGCCTAGTAAACCTAATTAACCTAGTTAAGCCTTTAAATGTCACTTTAAGATGTATAGAAGTGTCTTGAAAAATATCTAGTCAAATATTATTTACTGTCATCATTATTTACTCAGAAATGAGTTAATAAAACTATTATGTTTAGAAATGTGTTGAAAAAAATCTTCTCTCCGTTAAACAAAAATTGAGGGAAAAAATAAACAGGGGGGCTAATAAACTGTACATATTAGTACCTAAAAAATACAGAAGTTTAATTTTTAGTTAACATGATTTACCTTTGAGGTAATAATGTTGGTGACTTTCAAGACAGTAGCAGTTTTATGACAATTACTGAAAAGATTCAACATTTAATGCATCCATATGCAAGTCACAAAAAATAAGTCAATATAAGGTTAAACACGGGCATTTCACATAAAGACTTTGCAATCAAGTCAAATTATGCAATCGGCACAACTTGAAACTTCACCTCACACTTCGAAAACGGCTGTGTCTTGCATATTAAAGGGTAAGAACACATTCAAAGACTTGATGTTCGCCCGTCAGCGTTGAGTGTCGTCAAATATCTGTAAAGTGCAGGCTCCAGACACCTCATCTGTTATGCAGATCTCAACCATCAGTTCCTATTGCTCATGCTGAGTGATAGCTCACCCATCTGTCCCCTCAATGCATCTTTTTCTTAAAGAAGAAAAACAGGCTTATTTTGAAAGCTACTCGTTTTTTTGCCACCGCTTTATTAATATATGTTAGTAAACTGTTTTTGTGTGTGCATTCACAATAGTGTGCATAACTGAATATAAAGAAAGATAATGTAATCAATGTAAATACATGTAGGCTAAATAACATAAATGATGTCATTTTACTGTTATTATCAATTCAACCATTTATAAATGTTTTTATAGAGGAGCAGTAATAGTCTACACACCTTTAAATCTTGTCTCAAGACCATCTTTTTAAGCAGGCTTTCTTTTGACTATCTTTCATCATGTTATTTTATACTCACAATGTGTTTGGATCTGCGAGCCCTTATATGCATTTAATATTTTGTTTGGCAACGGTTTATTAATTGTTTTGTTTTATTAATTTGTTCTGGTATGGCTGTTGATGCTGTTGTAAGGCGACAATTGGTGTCCAGAAAGGCGCCATTTACAAATAAAATGAAATATTATTATTGTTTATTATTATAAATTCTTTTTAAAATGTGGCTCCTGCATGCAGGGAGACTGGGTTCTGTCATGTGGGAATGAGCAAAGAAAATATACAACATTTAAATGGAATATCAAGATAGCAAAGATATGAGTATTGGGAATTCTGATTAAATGGAAGGGCGGCATGATGGCTCAGTGGTTAACACTGTCGCCTGACAGCAAGAAGGTCGCTGGTTCAGTTCCCAGCCAGTTGGTGTTTCTGTGTGGAGTTTGCATCGTCTTTCTGTGTTCATGTGGGTTTCCTCCGGGTGCTCCAGTTTCCCCCACAGTCCAAAGCCATGTGCTAAGTGAATTTAATAAACTAAAATTGTCCATAGTGTTTGAGTGTGTGTGTGTGTGAATGTGAGAGTGTATGGGTGTTTCCCAGTATTGGGTTGCGGCTAGAAGGGCATCTGGTGCATAAAACATATGCTGGAATAGTTGGCGGTTCATGCTGCTGTGGCAACCTCTAAAATAGAACCTCTGAAGAAGGGAAATCAGTTGTTCTCATGCAGTATGATTGCATGCCAATCAGGATTACATTTTGATTTTATAAGTTTATTGTTCTTTGCATTTTATTATACTCATGATGAGTAGATTTCAGAGTCTTTTTCAGTGATCATGTGAGTATGTTTCAGTTTATAGCGTCATTGTTGAATTTTAATTAAAAGAAAACTTTGACAAATGCACATTGTGTTATAAACAAGGAATGAAATACATTTACTTTCTTTACGTATGTTTATATGGTAAAGATATAAAGTCATAAATCACTTACATCATAGCGGTCAAATGTATCAGGCCTGTAGCCAGGGGGGGTTCAGGTGGTTTGAAAAACTCACCCCTCATTGACAAAGGTCCAGAATTTGTCCCATACATGAGCTCATTTGTCCTATTATGACTGTTTTGCCATCAAAAACTGTGAAAATAACCCTTTTAAAAAAGGCTTTAGGGCCAAGCAGAATCCTCTGTTGGCTGTCGCTTCTGTGTGACTTCAGCAGTTTTGGCCAATGCTAACAATTATTTAATTTGACAATCTGACATAAGAGAAGTCATCTACTGCTAATGCGTTTTCAAACAGAGAAAACATTTTACAAGTGACTTTTATTCTGAATATTGGACCTTATTCTTGAAACAAAAAATTAACAATAAAAAGATGTAAAGCACCAAAAGCAGCCCATATTGAAATTGATTTGAATACTAATTTGGCTAATGTCGTTATGTTTTTTTTACAAGGGAGGCTAGAAAAAATGTGAAGATCTACATTATTAATTCATTTTCTTTTCGGCTTAGTCCCTTTATTTATCAGGGGGCGACAGAGCAGAACGAACCATTAACTTATCCAACTTATGCTTATATGTTTTACGCAGCAGGTGCCTTTCCAGCTGCAAACACCCAAACACTCTCATTCACACACATACACTACAGATAATTTCATTCATTCATTCATTTTCTTTACGGCTTAGTCCCTTTATTAATCTGAGGTTGCCACAGCGGAATGAACCGCCAACTTATCCAGCACATGTTTTACGCAGCAGATGCCCTTCCAGCCGCAACCCATCCCTAGGAAACATCCACACACACTTATTCACACTCATACACCTGTACCGCATGTCTTTGGATTGTGGGGGAAACTGGAGCACCTGGAGGAAACCCACGCGAACGCAGGGAGAACATGCAAACTCCACACAGAAACGCCAACTGACCCAGCCGAGGCTCGAACCAGCGACCTTCTTGCTGTGAGGCGACAGCACTACCTACTGCGCCACTGCGTCGCCTACAGACAATTTAGCTTACCTAATTCACCTTTAGCACATCTTTGGACTTGTGGAGGAAACCGGAGTACATGGAGGAAACCCGCGCAAACACAGGGAGGACATGCAAACTCCACACAGAAATGCCAACTGACCCAGCCGGGGTTTGAACCAGCGACCTTCTTGCTGTGAGGCGACAGTGCAACTCACTGCGCCACTGTGCCGCCCCATTTCATTATTATTATATATATATATTTTTTTTTATTCAAATGGCCAAACTCTGACTGAGGAAAGTTTGTTATTTGTCTAATAAACAATTTTTAAATGTAAAACTTTAAAAGATTTCTTTTTTTCTAATGATGATGTAATAAATATGTATTATTTCACATTTCTTTATTGTAAATATTTAGGAAATATTTTTGGTACATCAAAAAGTGTGGTTATGATGTCCATCCGACAAGCTAATCCAGCTAAAATAGCGCTTAAAATATCACTTTAAATGCAGTATTTAAGCCTCATAGTTCAATAGAAAATGAGGCGTATAATTGCAAAAAGGTTTACAATTTGACAAAAAAGTACCAGTCCTTACACCAGGCTGGCTATGGGCCTGTGTATTTTGTCAAATGTTTAACACACTGTAAAATAATCCTGGTTGCCTTAAATTTTTAAACTGAATCAAATTATCCTTATTAGTCCATTGAATTTATATTATGTTAAACTGACTTAAAACAGCTTGCTTTACTCATAAAATTAAGTTAGATTAACTTAGTTTAACAAGTTACAATGAACTAAAAACATTTGCTGTCACGACTATTGATCATATCATTCTTTTACAGTGTAGGTATTTATGTTTTTGAAAGGTGTCTCACCAAGGCTGCATTTATTTGCTAAAACAATAATAGCCTAGGAAGATTTGAAATTAGTAATAGTGAAAAATTGTACATGTCCAAACTTTCAACCACTACAGTAGGTCAAAATGATCTATAAACTAGCAAAAAGGGGTTAGATTGTACTTTGTAAAATCCGTAAATGATAAATTACATATTCATCATGTCATTTTAAACAGCAACATGCTGTTTATGTAATCAGGACTGATGATTTGTTTTTACATTATTACAAAATAAACCAAGCCTTGGATTTTCTTTTCTGTTTTGTCTGTTTCTGAATGTGGATCTAATAGATCTGTTCAGTTTGCAGTTGAACAGGGAAGAGCAGTTGTAGAGAAATAGCATTTAAGACGCATTTTCTCAAATAAATAAATTAATCTTACAGACTACATACTCCTTACATACATGCATACTTTACACACGTCAAAGTAATTTTCATTTTCAAGTTTTTAATAATAATTGCATTGCATGTATATTATTGTAAATGAATATATACTAAACATTATGTATTTTAATTATACATTCAGAATTATACAAGCTGGAATATTATTTATATTTAGTCATTTTGGCTTACCATTTTTATAAAAAGTGTTAGAAAATGGCCTTGGAATTCAGTGGTGTGCCCTATTATTATTTCAGTAAACAAAAGGTGGTTATTGGATTATGTTTTATAAGAAAAATTTTTATTTCAGTGTTTCTACGTCAAATTGTCATGTTTACTTCAATGCATAACTTTTTTTAGTGTAGTCATTTGTGAACTAGAAATTTCTATCAGTGGAATTTTAGCACCATTCCTCAAATCCCGCCTTTTTTCCTGTGAATGGGGAGTGTCTTACGGCGAGAGAGAACATTGCGTCATGACGACAGTCATTTTAAAAAAGGCTCTTTCTTAGCAGCAGTCGAGTCTTACGGCGGTCTACTAACGGCACACAAATGTCTGAAATGGAGAAGCTGTGCAAACTCTTCGTTGGCGGTTTGAACGTCCAAACGACTAATGAAGGTCTCCGCTCATATTTTGAGCAGTTCGGGAACCTGACGGACTGCGTGGTGGTCCAGAACGATCAGCTTCAACGGTCCCGTTGTTTCGGCTTCGTAACGTACTCCACCTCGGAGGAGGCTGATGCAGCAATGGCCGCCAGGCCACATGTGGTAGACGGTAAAAACGTGGAGGTGAAGAGAGCCGTGGCTCGAGAAGACGCCGGGAGGCCAGAAGCTCTCGCCAAAGTCAAGAAGATATTCGTCGGTGGCCTAAAAGACGACATCGAAGAAAAAGACCTCACCGAGTTTTTCTCGCAGTTTGGCATGATCGAGAAATCCGAAGTCATCACCGACAAAGACACCGGCAAGAAGCGTGGCTTCGGCTTTGTCCACTTTGAAGACAACGACTCTGCGGACAAAGCCGTCGTGCTCAAGTTCCACATGATCAACGGACACAAGGTGGAGGTGAAGAAAGCGCTCACGAAACAAGAGATCCAAGCAGCCGGCGGAGCCCGCGGTGGCAGAGGGAGAGGCGGAGGAAGAGGCATGGGCCGCAATCAAAATGGCTTCGGCGGCGGTAGAGGAGGAGGCTACGGCGGCTACGGGGGCGGCTATGGCGGAGGATACGGCGGAAACGATGGCGGCTACGGCGGTAGCTATGGAAGTGGAGGCTACGGTGGCGGTTACGGAGGTGGATACGGAGGAGGCTACGGCGAGCAGATGGGGGGCTATGGCGGTGGAAACGGTTACAGTGACTTTGGCAGCGGATACGGCCAGCAGTCGTCCGGCTACGGTCCCATGAAAGGTGGAAACACATACGGCGGCAGGAGCGGAGCCCCCTACCCCCGTGGTGGTGGCGGCGGGCCTGGTTACGGCAGGGGTGGTTATGGAGGCTACTAAAGCAGGTTGGGAAAGACTCTGCAGCTGCTCCCCTCCCCCAGGTTCTCTCGGTTTCCACATTGGGCTCATTCACCCTGCCATGCAAGAGATGGCGGACACTGTGAAAGCATACCTAAAAGACCTCAATTCTTAACAGGTAGGAAGAAGATCTCTTCCCAGAAACCTGACTTGCTCGACCAGCTTTAGTTGTAGGACATGTTCTAATAATATTATTATTATTATTCTATATATCTCTATATGTCATTTATTTTCCAATTTTAGGGCATGCAGCAAGATGGCCCCGTTTTTCTTTCTTTTTAAAGAAACGATTTGTTCGCAACCGATTCGTTTTTAAATTTTGTTCAACACTGGCGATTTGTTGTCTAAATGCATACTCGATAGACCTGTTTTCTATATAAACTGTTGCCTAGCAGTGTCATGGGGGGGATTAACGCATGCAGTTTTGAGTTTGTGTTCGTCTATGTAAAACCCACCACGATTTTTTTTCCTAACTAGTTTATCATGATGGGGATAGATTAGGCTTACGTGATTTGTTTTATTTAGTAAACTAGAAGAGAAACGCACTCATCTGAGTTAAGTTCAACGTTGTGTAAGCATCATACTTCCAACATTCTCTTGTGTATTGTATATTATGTCTTCAGATCAATCCAGTATTGTTAAACATTGATATGCAATTGTATGTTACTTTTTAAATAAAAGTTTCACAGCTTAATTATCTTTTTATTATCCTATAGACTTTAATTAATGGGTTTCCACTACACCTCTAATAGTCAAAGCATATGCCTATGATTATTATGATATTAAACTAAGTCTGCATCACATTTCAGTGATATACTAATTATTATTATATAGTGTTTATGGCTTTTTATATTTACTTTTGATTCCCATATTTAGGTGTTCTTTCAGTTATTCCAGTACTTCAAAATAGCTGTAGCAGTTTGTTTGTACAGGGAACCTGTTCAGTACCTGGGTTCGATTGTGATAGGACTGAAATATCTCATTAGGATATCATCCTGCGATCTAGGTATGTAATCAACCTGTCTTCACTACGTGTTGGTCAAGTATTACCATTTTATTATATTTATTCCTAAATATTTTTTAATTATTATTATTAGTCACCATCGATAAGTCAAGTGGACATGAACTGGTGCGATGGAATTTGGGTTTGTGTAACACCGCGGCTTATTCGGATCTTGACTTAAAGGATTTTTTTCTTAACTTGATATCAAATCCTTGTATTTATCTTGCATGACTAACATGTTTCTTTTGTTCATGTCTTCCTCCCCAGGTGACCTTGAATGCAGGACTCTGCCCACATCAACTGTGGCCATGGAGTTTTCTACATGATCCACAATAGACTGATGAAGCAGAAATAAACTCTGTGAAAATGTATATATTTTTACAAAAATGTGTTTTTAATAAAAAATGGTTAAAAAAAAATCATGTGTGGTGTATTCTAATATGTACTGGAATGACTTTCCCCTGTGAGTAAATCTGCAGAGATTATGTAGGTTGGTAGGAGATTGAGGATTAATGGATGGATTTGTGTTTGTTCAGAGATAAGGTCCAATAGGATAATTTGAAGCGTCTCTAATTTAAATCTGGGTTGTATAAAATATGCAAACAGCTCTAAAAAAAAAAATAAAGCATTACAAGTATTGAGTATTTGTGCGTTGTTACTAATACAAACAAGATCAGAAGATGTCGACTGCAAAAGGGCATCCATGAACCTTGCTAATAAGGCTTCTGAAAATCAAACATTCAAGCAATAATAAAAAGTGTGGTAGCTGATCTCAACACTGTATATATAATTTAATCATTACCCAATATCAACAAATATACTGAATTTCTCATGATTTATCCTTTTACTATGCTGTAGTTTTACTGAAACTGTTGCACACACTGATACTCGTGTTTTTGCATCACAATAGTGTAGCCAGGGACGTTAGCCTGTAATTTATTTACCTCATATTGATTAAATTAAACACAGAAAATTATCTTCGTAGACTAAATAAAACTCAGCAATCTGTATTTTACGAATCAGAAATAGATTTTGATATATTTCTGATAGGGAATTTACTAAATATTTTAATAGGTGATGTAAAATCAGTTATTTTGACTCGTACACTATCGTCGGCTGTTCCTAAAAATTATAAAACAAGGTTTTGTGGATGGAGGTGTCATTTGTCAGCAAAAAGATTTTAATAATTATAAATAAACTTAAATATGAACACTTTCGTTTAAGCACACCAGGTATATGTTGTCTCGTTTTTGTACAAACATCCATTACACAAAGTGAAAATGGAACATTAGCCATATTTAATATTATAAAGTAATGAAGACACTACTTTAATATGCTTCACATCTATAAAAAACATTTTTATTTATTTATTTGATGTGGATTTAGTTTTACAAAAGTAGAAACTGCACTTACAGAGGTACTGCACAACTGAGCGAAAATATACTATTTAACGATAGAAATGGCCTGCTAATCAAACATATTTTCAAAAACCAAACTTCTACTATTTATATATGTTTATTCGAATCCTGAATTCATAATAGATAAACTGAAACTTCCATTTACAACAGTAAAAGTGTAACGCTAAACCATTTATGTATTCAAGCCGAAAAAGCCCTCCATTTTAGATACATCCCACAGTGCAATATGTTAATTAATAAGACGACATCGATTTGCTTTTCAGCCAATCAGACTCGTTGACGTAATCGCTGACGCACACAAAAGGAAACGCCTCGTGCCTGTTTTAAACGCGTTGCTTTCTTTCTTCCGTCGAGCGTGATCCACCAGTACGTCCATTGTGAGAAAATGACTAACCAACTCTGTAAACTCTTCGTCGGCGGCTTGAACGTCCAAACAACCGATGAAGGCTTGCGGGCACATTTCGAGCAATATGGACAGCTAACCGACTGCGTGGTGGTGATGAACCAGCCGCTACAGCGCTCCCGGTGCTTCGGCTTTGTAACATACTCGAGCACCGAGGAAGCGGACGCCGCCATGTCTGCTAGGCCTCATATCGTAGACGGCAACAACGTGGATCTGAAGCGAGCGGTGGCCCGGGAAGACGCCGGTAAGCCAGAGATGCTCGCTAAAGTCAAGAAAATATTCGTCGGTGGTCTGAAAGACGACATCGAGGACGAACACCTCCAAGATTATTTCTCACAGTTCGGGCCCATCGAGAAGGCGCAGGTCATAACCGACAAAGACACCGGGAAGAAGCGAGGCTTCGGCTTTGTTTACTTCGACGACAACGATTCTGCCGATAAAGCCGTCGTGATGAAGTTTCACTCCATCTGCGGACACAAGGTGGAGGTGAAGAAAGCGCTCACTAAGCAGGAGATGCAGTCCACCGGCGGCGGTCGCGGCGGCAGAGGAGGCCGAGGAATGGGCCGGGGAAGCGGCTTTGGTGGCGGCGGAAGAGGGGGTTACTATAACGACTACAGCTACCAGAACAACGGCTACGGCAACAATTCTGGCTACGACAGCCAAAACGGCTACGGAGGCGGTTATAGTGACCAGATGGGCGGTGGATACGGCAACGGGAACGGCTACAGTGATTTCGGCGAGGGTTATGGACAGCAGGCTTCGGGCTACGGCGCTATGAAAACGGGCTACTATTCTTCCGGTAGGCAGAGCAGTGGGCCGTACCCACGTGGGGGAGGAGGAGGCGGCGGCGGCAGTGGCGGCTATGGAAGAGGAGGATATGGAGGCTATTAGAAGCACTAATGTGACTCTAAGCTGCGTTTTACTTTATTTTTTTAGCAAACTATTTGGACTCTGGACTTTCAAATATTTGGTATTGGTTTAAATGAGAGCATTGTTCTGTGCCAGTACCAGCAGACACGCGTTGCGTTTCTTTCCTTTGTTTCGGTTTTAGGTGGTCATGTGTTACCCAAGTCAAGCCTGTAAAACACCAGTGTAGGCTTTTGTGTGATCTGTTTCTAGGTTTATTGCCTGTCCATTGTTTGGAGATGAAACTCAGGGGTAATAATGAAATTTAAGCAGCTCGTTTTCATCGTGACCTCTATATTCTTTCTGTTTTTGAGTGTAA
Source organism: Danio kyathit (assembly GCA_903798195.1). Lineage (NCBI taxonomy): Eukaryota > Metazoa > Chordata > Actinopteri > Cypriniformes > Danionidae > Danio > Danio kyathit. The sequence continues at coordinate 45,777,603 of LR812532.1, forward strand.
TATAATTTTGTTTTAATGCTGTCACACCGTTCCTATTGTACAACTGTTTTAAAGTTTTTCATTTGATCTGAAAGTTGCCATACGCCTTTTGACCATTAAAAACCAATCTTTTTCATAAAGTCTGTTTGATTCCTCTGTTTTTGTTCCACTGGAAGAGCATTTCTTGCCTTTTGAATTAAACCTAAATTCAATGCTTGCATTTGTACAAATAATGGTTTTAATAGCTACAAAATTGCAACATCCCTTGTTTTAAACGCCATAATATGCATTAGTCTACATAAATGGCTTTAGTTAAGATTTTAAACTATTGAACACTTTATATTGATCAGGCCCCAACATTTAAACAACAGGGTGGATTGAAGTCTTGTATCTTGCATTTCGAAAATCTTAAATTCACTGAAATAATCTGTTGATCTTAATTTTAAACATGTCTTAATTTCCCTCTGTCCAGTACCCAATCTGGCCAACATCCATCCAATCACCAACAATCCATCTTAATAAAATCAGCAGTAAACTAAAACATTTACACAGTTCCTTGTGATAATATCAGAGCACTATATCTTACATTATCTTCCATTCATACATTACAGAAGGGGGGTAAATGTATTTATAAATAATTAGGTTGAATAGAAATTACACTCCATAAAAATAGATCAAAAGCCAACAAATCTGTATTTTGATCATGTAACCGTCTTCACAATAAATATACTTTTAACAATGTTAAACTTGTGAAAGAAAAAAGTATATACATCTAGAGTTTTCTAGTTTTGACACATTAAAGTACATCGCTAATAAATAAAATAAAAAATTATGGCAAATCAGGCCATTAGAAATAATCATTAGTGTGTTTAGCCCTGTATAAGTCTAAAATTTCATTTATAATGGTCTTATGAAGTCTTAAGTTTGACTTGATGAAACCCTGAACAAACTTATTTTACACAATGGTTGCTTTTAACTAAAAATTACAAATCCAAAGTAGAGTCATTGGTTTTGATAATGACATTAATTTGTGGACTTTTATATTAACTATATATATTAGTTAGTACATTAAGCATTTGAGTACCCATCATCTTAAATTAAGGGTTGGCTGACTGCTGAGAAAATGTCAATTAAAAGCACAATTAACCTAAAAATGTCCTCATTTACTCAAGTAGTTCTAATCTTTGAAGCATTTCTTTCTTCTGTTAAACACAAAACAAGATACAGCAGCCATTGATATCCAGAAAGCTGGACCAAAAATTTAATAAACCTAAATCAATTTTATTTTAAACAACTTGAGATATATTGCTTTCAAAGAGCAATCTTGATTTTATGAATCTAGACAAACTAGTTTTTTTGTAGTTATTCAAGCCTCATATCTTTTATGCTTCCTTACAGTCTACAAATATAAGTCTATTTTAATGGCTATGTACATCCAACATCCTTTGCTAAAACACCATGACATGCATTAGTCTACATGAATGGCTTGAGTTAAGTCGATTTTAAACTATTGAACATCTTATTAAATTAATACCAGGCCCCAACATTTAAACAAACAAAAAAAAGACTCATCAGAGAATAACACAAATGCTGTAGCCAGACTAACATTGACTTCTGAATGCGCAGTATTTGGGTTAAATGATTGTTTTGACACACAATGCTCACAGAAAGACTGAAAAGTATTTTACACAATGGTTGCTTTTAACTAAAAATTACAAATCTAAAGTAGCGTAATTCATTAATTTTGATAATGACATATTAACTTGTGGACTTTAATATTAACTATATTATTAGTAACTATCTTACTATACTATACTATTAGTAACATCTTACATTAAAGGTTGGCTGACTGCTGAGAAAATGTCAATTAAAGGGACAATTAACCTAAAATGTCTAGACTCTTGAAATCAAGATTGCTCTTTGAAAGCAATATAGCACAAGTTGTTTAAAATAAAATTGATTTGAGTTTAATTAATTTTTTTATCCTACTTTCTGGATGTCAATGGCTGCTATATCTTGTTTTGTGTTTAACAGAAAAAATAAATGCTTCAGAGATTAGAACTACTTGAGTAAATGAAGACATTTTTAGGTTAATTGTCCTTTGACTTTTGGTCAGCAGTCCGCCAACCTTTTGATAATGGGTACTCCAATGCTTAAAAATGTACTAATGTAGTTACTAATATATAGTTAGTTTAAAAGTCTACAAGTTAATATGTCATTATCAAAAATCTATGAATTATGTTTCTTTGGATTTGTAATTTTTAGTTAAAAGCAACCATTGTGTAAAATAAGCTTTTCAGTCTTTCTGTGAGCATTGTGTGTCAAAACAATCATTTAACCCAAATACTACGCATTCAGAAGTCACTGTTAGTCTGGCTACAGCATTTGTGTTATTCTCAGATGAGTCTTTTTTTGTTTGTTTAAATGTTCAGGCCTGGTATCAATTTGTCATGATGTTTTAACAAAGCATGTTTCTAGTTTGTAATCATTAAAATAGACTTAATTATATTTGTAGAATGTAAGGAAGCATATAAGATATATGTAGAGGTCTGAATAACTCCAAAATTGATTCGTCTAGATTAATAAAATCAAGATTGCTCAAGTTGTTTACAATATAATTGATTTAAGTTTAATTTTTGGTCCAGCTTTCTGGATGTCAATGGCTGCTGTATCTTGTTTTGTGTTTAACTACTTGGGTAAATGAGGACATTTTGGGTTAATTGTGCCTATAATTGACTTTCTCAGCAGTCAGCCAACCTTTAGTGTAAGATGATGGGTACTCAAATTCTTAAAAATGCACTAATGTAGTTATTAAAATATATAGTTATAAATAAAGTCTACAAACTAAAATGCCATTATCAAAATGAATGAATTACGCTACTTTGGATTTGTAATTTTAAGTTAAAAGCAACCATTGTGTAAAATACTTTTCAGTCTTTCTGTGAGCATTGTGTGTCAAAACATTCATTTACCCCAAATACTACGCATTCAGAAGTCAATATTAATCTGGCTACAGCATTTGTGTTATTCTCTGATAAGTCTTGTTTTGTTTGTGTAAAAGTTGGGGTCTGGTATCAATTTAATAAGATGTTTAATAGTTAAAAATGTTGAAAACGGTTTAACTGAAGGCATTCGTGTAGACTAATGCATGTCGTGGTGTTGACACGGGCAGTGTGACATAACGAAGGATATTGCAATTTCACAGCCATTAAAATAGACTTTACACTTACATTCTACAAATATAAGGAAACATGTGAGATATAAAAATAGGTTTGACTAACTACAAAACTCATTGGTGTAGATCAGGGGTGCCCAAACTCGCTCCTAAAGGGCCGGTGTCCTGCATATTTTAGTTTCAACTCCAATTTAACATACCTGAACAAGCTAATCAAGCTCTTACTAGGTTTACTAGAAACTTCCAGCCAGGTGTGTTGAAGAAAGTTGGAGCTAAACTATGCAGGACACCGGCCCTCCAGGACCGAGTTTGGGCACCCCTGGTCTTCATGAATGCCTTCACTTAAGCCTTTTTCAACATTTTGAACAATTGAACACCTTGTTAAATTGATACCAGGCTCCAACTTTTACACAAACAAAAGATTTATCTGAGAATAGCACAAATGCTGTAGCCAGATTAACATGGACTTCTGAATGCACATTATCAATCAGGTAAATGAATGTTTTGACACACAATGCCCACAGAAAGACTGATAAACATATTGTACACAATGTTTGCTTTTAACCAAAAATTACAGAACCAAAGTCGTGTAATTCATTGATTTTGATTATGACATTTTATTTTTGGATTTTTATATTACCAACTACATTAGTACATTAAGCATTTGAGTACCCATCATCTTACATTAAAGGTTGGCTGAATGCTGAGAAAATGTCAATTACAAGGAACAATTAACCTAAAAATGTCCTCATTTACTCTAGTTCTAATCTTTGAAGCATTTCTTTATTCTGTTGAACACAAAACAAGATATAGCAGCCATTGACATCCATAAAGTAGGACTAAAATACTACGGAAGTCAATGGCTGTTTTCTCCCAACATTCTTCAGTAGATCTTCATTTGTGTTAAACAGAAGAAAGAAACTTTGTGTGAACTGAACCTGTAATTAATATTGCTCTAAGTTTGTTATCATATGATGGGAATTTTAAATGTACTTCATCATAACAAAGCAAAGCTTTCGGAAAACTGATGACGCATGTGAATGTACGTTTTTCTGAAAATTGACATTTATTAAACGCATATTGACAATGTCAATACATAAATGAAGAAATGATCAATTAACCACACAGAGACACAAATTTATTTAATAAATGTATTCTGATTTACAATTTGTTACACATATTAAGCTCTACTCACTACCCGCTACTATTGAAATCAACTCTGAATATAATATTCTGGAAATAAAAGAGAAAAGCAACAGTGTTTGACTTTAAACAGATTTAATTTTACCCAATAACATATCAAGCCTTTATCTGACTCCGTTCCAAGCGGACAATAATACCTGTGAAAAATCTGAGGTACTGTACAAGAGACGCAGCCTGATAAATGGTTGTATTGTGTGCAACTTTTACACAACCAATATATCAAACATATGCTTTTGGTGTTACACAATGTTAGTTATGTAAATGGAACAATAGTCCAGGGAATTACATTTGTTTACATTTACACTCTTTGGATTGCAATAGAGATGTAATGAAAAGGCACTGATTAGCGCAGTGTTACTAGCTCCTCTGAGGAAGTTGGGTGGATGGCAATGGTTCTGTCAAAGTCTGCTTTAGTCGCCCCCATGTTAACGGCTACAGCAAAACCCTGAAGCATCTCATCACAGCCAAAACCCTGCATGTGGAGACCGACCACCTAATAGAAGAGAAGAGGACCAGACAGGGTGTGTGACTAACAGTGAATACAACTAAATATGGATGTTTTCAATTTTGAGGCTCATTTATGATCAGATTATGCTCTCACCTTTTCATTTTCACCAGCGCACACCAACTTCATGATGCACTGACTCTTTCGAGTGGTAATGGCGTAATACATGGGGGTGAAAGAAGTGGTATAAACCTTCACCTTGTCCTTTCCCCATGTCTTAATTGCTTCATCTACAAAAAAGTAAATTAAAATACATTCAGGATGTTAGTATACTGAGTATCACCTACATAAAGAGTTGTTATTGCTGAAACTAAAACTATTACAATAGTTTTCAGTATTAATCTGAAATTAAACACTGGGTTCCCAATCGAAAACAAACGTCACTGACTAAAAAGCTTTCCATGACCTATAATGAACAGAAAAACAGACAGTTGTTGTGTTAAGCACTGAAAAAATGTGTTAAAAACCATGTTACAGAAAATTTATATTTTCAAAAATGGAAAGTAAAATTTTAAATTACACAAAAACTGCTGATATTCAATTACTTTGACAAAATAAATAATAAAATAAAATTCTCTGTCTTTCAATGTCTGAAATAGACATAATTTGTGATATTTCAGAACCCTGAAAATAAACAATAATTGATGGAGGCATGTAGTGTTGTCATGATTTTGGGATTTCTAATTTTGATATGATACCTTAAATATTGATATTCGATACGGTTTTCTATACTAAGTGCATCTGTGTGTTATGGGTTTTCTGAGGCGCCGTTTACACTAATATGTTTTAGTTGTAAAACGCGCAAGTTTTGCTATGATTAAGTCTTCTGTCCACACTACCTCAGAGTTTCCGAGTCCTGAAAACGAAGCGTTTTGGAAACGCTGAAGAGGCCGTTTTCATTTTAAAACGCTGCTTCTGCGTGTCAGTGTGGATGGGGGAAAATGGAGACATCTGAAAACAGAGGCATTGCTGCAGATTGGGTGATCTGATTGGGTCTTTTTCCTCAATATTAAATGCACAAAGTTCAGTCTTGCATGCTTTCCTTAAGTTCAGACTTCGCAAGTTTGATTTGGAAAACAAACTCCCGTGGATACGTTGGGTAAAAACAGTGTACTTTATAACGTCATTCGCATCACACTGGCCATGTTGTTTTCACTATCCTAACAATAAAAAGAAAACATGATATAAGAAACTGCCTATTTTTATTTTGATATTAACAGACACCAAACATGTAGAGATGTCGTTTAGCTACATATTTATATGACCGCCATCTTCACTGTATGCATATTTATAACAAAACGGAGCCTGTAACATAACTGCCTCCTTTCATTTTCAGTGAAAAATATGAAACATACCCTCTCTTTTGCTGAATATCAGTTTTGATAATCAATAATGGCCATTATAAAAGTAAAATGTACAATACGTTTATACAATATAGGAAATAAAGGCAAGCAATCAGTCAAATGTGCAGAATCAGTGTACGTGGTTACATAAATTAATATATTAACTTAGCTTCGTGCTCAGCCAAAACACGTTACCTGAGAACAAGTAATAGATTCAAAAGACCATTAGATAGAAACAAGATGAATTAAATATTACGTTTACTAACTATAGTGAGATGAAATCCAGTGGAAGATCCTTGATGAACTGTTCGACCTGCGCTCCTCTCACCCGGGGAGCTGTGCTCAAAACACCCGCTGACTGCCTGGAGCTCAGACGGGTGCATATGCTGCAGCGCATGCTAAGGTGTGTGTGTTTGGTCACGTGATTTGCGTTTTCAGCAATATAGTGTGGACGAAGATCTTTCCAGAAACGCTAGGTGAAATGCCAGTCTGAAACACCCTTTTTAAACTAAAACGTATTAGTGTAAACGGGGCCTGAATAGAGACTGAAGGGTTGTTTTATCTAGCATCTCTAATCCAAACATTAAAACTCAGTAACAAACAGGAGTAGAATTCAGTTTGATGAACAATAAATATTATACTTTGATCTGTGTTTGGGAGGCCGTGACTGATTAGCAATTTAACAGTCTACTAAAGAAAACATTAAACACTTAAACAAGACAACATCAAATAAATGATGAAGTTATCATCAAAATCTTGTAAAAGGTATTTCTATGTAGAATTTACTGTCTGCAACTCCATGTGCCAGTACATACATAAAAAAATGGATATGAGGAAGAGAGATATATAAATGAGAAAACAAGTGGATGAATAGATAGCTAGACCTAGATGGAAGGACCGATAGTTCTATCGACAAACAAGATAAATGGACATACTGTACAGGAGGATGGATGGAAAAACAGACAGATGGATGACTGCAAGAAGAAATAAATAGATGGACTGACAGATGGATAGACAGATAAACCGACAGATGGATGGTCCAATGGTAAGAAAGACAGACAAGAATTGACAAATAGATCAATAGATGGGTAGATGACAGACAAATAGATTGAGTGATGGACAACTAAACAAACAGATGAAAGTAAAGTTGGACAGACAGACAGACAGACAGATAGATAGATAGAATAAGATAAGATGAACATATAGGATAGATGGATAGAAAAAACAGACAGATGGAGGACTTCCAGAAGAAATAGATGGACTGATAAATAGATTGACAGATAAAATGAATGATGGATGGTCCAATGGTAAGACAGACAGAGAAGAATACACAGATAGATGAATGGGTGGGTAGGAGTGATGGACAATTATCAAGAAAGAGATTGAAGTACAGTTGGATGGATGGATAAATGGACATATAGGAGGATGGATGGAAAACAGACAGATGGAGGACTGCCAGAAGAAATAAATAGATGGACTGATAGATGGACAGATAAACTGAAAGATGGATGGTCCAATTGTCAAAATGACAGAAAAGCATAGACAGATAGATGAATGGATGGGTAGACGACAGACAAAAAGATGGAGTGATGGACAAATATCAAGAAAGAGATTGAAGTACAGTTGGATGGATGGATGGATGGATGGATGGATAAATGGGCATATAGGAGGATAAATGGATGGAAAAACAGACAGATGGATGACTCCCAGAAGAAACAAATAGATGGACAGATAGATAGACAGATAAACTGAAAGATGGATGGTCCAATGGTAAGAAAGACGGAGAAGCATAGACAGATAGATGAATGGATGGGTAGACGACAGACAAATAGATGGAGAGATGGAAAAATATCAACAAACAGATTAAAGTACAGTTGGATGGATGCATAAATGAATAAATGGATGAATAGACAGACAGACAGACAGACGGATAGATAGATAGACGGATAGATAGATAGATAGATATACAGATAGATAGATAGATAGATAGATAGATAGATAGATAGATAGATAGATAGATAGATAGATAGATAGATAGATAGATAGATAGATAGATAGATAGATAGATAGATAGATAGATAGATAGATAGATAGATAGATAGATAGATAGATAGATAGATACACATATAGGAGGATAGATGGATGGAAAAACATCTGGAAAAACAGTCAGATGGATGACTGCCAGTAGAAATAAATGGACTGATAGATGGATGGACGGATAAACTTAAAGATGGATGGTTCAATGGTAAGAAAGACAGAGAAGCATAGACAAATAGATGAATGGATGGGCAGACGACAGGTAAATAGATGGAGTGATGGACAAATATAAAAAAAACAGATTAAAGTACAGTTGGATGGATGGTTGTTTGCTTGTTAGATGGATGGATGGATAAAAAAGATAAATGAACGTATAGGAGAATAGATGGATGAAAAAACAGACAGATGGATGACTGCCAGAAAAAATAAATAGATGGACTGATAAATTAATAGACAGATAAACTGAAAGATGGATGGTCCAATGGTAAGAAAGACAGAGAAGCATAGACAGATAGATGAATGCATGGGCAGACAACAGACAAATAGATGGAGAGATGGACAAATATCAACAAACAGATGAAAGTACAGTTGGCTGGATGGATGGATGGATAGACAGATAGATAGATCTGCATACCGAGTGTGATTAAAACTCGAAGCAAGCATGAGCTCACCTTCAGTTAGTCCCACTGTGCCAATAGGCGGGTGGCTGAACACAACTGTAGGGATGTTATTATAATCGACTTTGGAGTCTGCTTTGCCCTCAAACAGCCGGTGAGCAAGCTTTCTGCCAGCAGCAATAGCAACTGTACACACAAAGAAAACAGGACACAACAACAGCTTATCAAAAAAACTAAATAGACATTCCCAATAAACAGATGCTGAAAATTTTAAAGGGATAGTTCACCCAAAAATAAAAATGCACACACTATTGACTCACTCATTTACACTGGTGGTTTCAAACCTGTATGAGTTTCTTTTTTCTGTTGAACACAAAAGACTTTACTCTGAAAATGTTAGAAACCTGTCACTATCGACTTACATATTTTCCTACTATGGAAGTCAATAGAGTGGAGGAACTATGACGTCACCTTGTAGGATAATCGGCTGCTAGCATAAAACTGGTTCCCTTGATAAAATCCTTATAGGATTTTCCCATAGGCTTTTTGAAGACTGCAAATAATAAGCTCTGTGTTCAAACACTGTTCATTACACTTACACGCTTTGTCCAACTGGATATTTTATCACTTTTGGATCTTAAATGCAAACGCAAGAATTGAAAAGCTAACATTAGGCTATAAACGGACTTCAGTGCCATCAGCCTCGTCTCTGACGTCAGCACTACCCTGCTAACGACAACTTTTCAAGCTTACTTTTAGAAATATGGTCCATGACAAAGATTATTATATTATAATCCACGTTATATATTATAAACAAATAAATATGCAAAAACACATCTGTATATAGATCTGGCTTTTGGGTAGTTTTTTTGCATGGAAAATACATTTTTGTTTTGCTTTACGGTTGTTATAATAGTGATAAAATGTTTGTATAAATGTGCCTACAAAGTATTATCATAAGACATATTTAAATAAATGTATCGCTCACGTACATAAATGTCTGCAAGTTCCATCATAGACAGGGAACAACATTCAATATTCTTTTTTTTTGTCAGGAACTACAGCGAAAAGCAGCCCACACAGTCACATATGCCACACATTTTAAGGAGGAGTGTAAATATTGCAGTTATGGCAGTTAAATGTGTTCAGATAAGGAAAAAACTAGAAAAATTAATTGATCATGTTAAAATGACAGTTAATATTTTAACATTATGTTAAATATGTTAACATTTGCATTACTGAAAGCAGGAAAGAGACTATGTTGTTTAATTAAAATAAATGATTAACAAATGTATCTGTCATGACAGTCTTTACAAGTGAAGGCATTATCTACACACAACGTGAATTCCCAATTAGAAAAATACTACAAGCTATAAAATACTATTTATGAAAATACTTAAAGGTGCTGTATGTAAGTTTTTGACTCTTTTAAAGCACAAAAATACCATAATATGTGTGCGGATATTTAGGAAACATCCCAAGTGAACATACTTGTTTAACTGAATAACAATGCTGAAGTCAGATATTCTGCTTTGAAAATGGTTTTTCCGTGCCGGAACGCTGTCTGTGTTTAGGTAAATTTAACATGCACAATGCCAGTTTAGCCAATCATATTTCAGCACTCCGGGTTGCCTTGTTGGAGAACAGCGTATTTCATTCATTCATTCAGAAAGGCTCTGAAAGCATGCGTCTGTGACCGAAACAGACAGTATCAGATGTGGAAATGAGACAGATTCAGTTCCACATGAGGTTATTAATTAGCAAATGATATAAATATTCTGAGCGTAAACATATGTGAGCAGGTCCACATTGTGTCCCTAACAACACGCTTCATGACGAGATACGCAGTAATGAGCAGTTTGGCTGTTTGCACCAGACGAAACACGACAGAAATGTAAATACAGCCATTCAGAAGCACAGAAGATGCACTCACTCATGAAACGGTAAGGTTTAGAATCTATTCAACTCACATTGTTAGCATTTAGCACTGAAATAAAGCACACGAGGTTTACCTGAAGTGATCACTGTCATAGGTTTCACATGTTGAGCTGTGAGAAATACAAGCCGTTTCTAATATATCAATTCCAGGTGTTGGTAAGAACCAAAAGTCCCTCTAATATGGAGAATATTCCCTCTATCGCGTGTCGTTGCTTTTATTTGGAACACAGTGTAAATCACTCGCTCCTGTACTCAATCTGGCATCCCGCGTTTGCGTCTATTTTGCTCCAGGAGTGCAATACCTAGTTCAACCACTGGGTGTCAAACTTACATACTGCACCTTTAAATAACAGACAAATCCAAATGCCCAACGCAAGTGAGCCAAAGAGCATAGAATCACCAAGAGGTGACACTCTGTTGCTATTTGGCAAACAGCCACTAGATGCTGCTAGTGTCATGCAGTGGCCATTTTGGAATGAAAATTCCAATAGAACAACAGCACAGATACTACTACTACTACTAATAATAATAATAATTCCTTACATTTATATAGCGCTTTTTCTGGGCACTCAAAGCGCTTTACACAGAGGGGAATCTCCTCATCCACCACCAGTGTGCAGCATCCACCTGGATGACGCAACGGCAGCCATATTGCGCCAGACTGCACACCGCACAATGGTGGAGAGGAGACAGAGTGATGAAGTCAATTATGGTATGGAATTGTTAGGAGGCCATGATAGACAGAGGCCAGTGGGCAGATTTGGCCAGGATGCCGGGGTTAAACCCCTACTCTTTTTCAAAGGACATCCTGGGATTTTTAACGACCACAGAGAGTTAGAACCACGGTTTAAAGTCCCATCCGAAAGACCGCGCTCCCATCCAGGTACTGACCAGGCGCAGCCCTGCCTAGCTTCGGTGGGCGACCATGTGAGAGTTGCAGAGAGCTAGCTGCCGGCTAACTAACAGTTAACTAACAATAGACAGAATGAATTACAATATTGAGTTAAAATGAGTACATCCCCTTTGAAAAAAACATTTTAAAACAATATCCCAATGAAAACACATTTTCCAAAATGTTTGACAAGACTAATTTTAATACATCTGATCTCTAAAATATGTTTCACATATAACATAAAAGGTTAACAAAATAACTTAATTACTTTTTTTTTTTTACTCAAATTAGGGTGAAGCAAAAATGAGTATACGCAACAAAAACTACAACAAAAACGACATTATCTGGTAGTTTGTATGGCCTCCATGATTTTTAATGACAGCATTAAAAATTATGCATAAAAATTAATATAAAAATAAAAATAAATAAATTTGGAGAAATTTGCTTTTTAAATAAAAACATTATTGGTCTTTTTTGACAGACAACACTACAGCAAAAAAGTACTGTTAATCTGTTATCAACATCTCATTTTGAAAGTCATGTTAATTTAACATGTCAGTATTAATATGTATTATGCCAGTGCGTAAACTATTAAATTGAAGTAATTTAAAATAATTCCACCTAAAAGTGACAGTTTAAAAAAACAAGCATGGTTAATGTATTAAACATTAAGTCTGTAAAAGAAACTATTAAAAGTGCTGATGATCACCAGTCTACTATTTTAAGTGTTGTATCGTCGTCTTTCAGGTTGTATTTCAGCTTTGATGCGCTTTTTAAATGAATAAAAAAAGCAAAGCAGCTGCTTGCAATCGTGACAGCAATAAGATCCAATGGACGGCGGATCGCTTTCACTCCAGAATGGCGGAATCGCTGGGCGCTGCTGTTGTAATGGAACGTTCTATTGAGTGTCACCTCTTGGTGATTCTAAGCTCTTTGAGTGGGCTGTGTTCCAGACCAGTTCAGCTCGATGACGTATAATGTCTTCGACACCGCCTGTAGTCCCATTTACCAACATGATAGCAACCGTCTTTTTAAAGAAGCGTAACCGATTTTAAAAAATCAAGAGTGTGATGTAAGTAACTGATGTGTTTTATTTCGTAGAACAAAACATGAAAGTATCTTGAGTTTGTGTTAGCCACGAACCTTATTTAAGTCGATTTAACTGAAATCCCATTCAAAAAACCCATTGACTTTGGGAAAATGCTAACTCGCTTCAGGGTTTTTGCATACAAATTGACGTCATAGTTCATCCACTCTATAGTTACAGGTTTTTAACATTTTCAAAATGAAGTCTTTTGTGTTCAACAGAAGAAAAAAGGTTTGAAACAAGTGAAGGGTGAGTAAATGGTTGGATTATCCCTTTACAGTAAAAAAAGTGGGACGAATGCAAGGACATTAAATTTACTCTGACCAGCAGAGGTCGCTAGAGTACACCAGAAGTGTAAAATTCAAACAATGCACAACTTCCTCATTTGCAGTGACTGTTGTTTGTTCTGAATGTGAATAGTTTTATTTACATAAACCAGCAGAAAAACAGGAAGGAATCAAACATCACGCATCATGATCTTTTAACTCAATGAAAATCTCAAATGTAAAGGGGTAGTTCACCCTAAAATTACAATTCTGTCATCGCTTACCCTTCACTTGTTCCAAACCTATTTGAGTTTCTTTTTTCCAATGAACACAAAAGATGATATTAAAAAACGCTGCCACTTATTGATTTCCATAGTCACGTTTTTTTATCTACAGAAATCGATGGATGCCTTTCATTAAAATATCTACTTTTGTGTTTAACAAAAGACTGATAAAGGTTTAAATCCACACAAGGGAGATTAAATGATGAGGTAATGTTCATTTTTGGGTGAACTATCCCTTTAATTAATTTCTATGCTATGCTGAAACAGAGTAAGTGTTTAAGATTGAGCTGTGTTGATGAGTTCAAACAGAACATCAGGAAGATTTTAATGCATATGAAAGCAATTTCTTAGTAAAAATGTGTGAACTTAAAGCCATACCAGGTGTCAGAAGGGCTCGTCCACAAACATCCCAACTGCATAGACACCTGGACGAGAGGTGTTCTGGAACTCATCCACCACGATATGACCCCGTTCATCAAGTTTCACACCCTGAATAACAATACACCCTCTATTATTCATACTCTGTCACCATGTGATAACAGTGCAAAGATAAACTTGCAGTTAAAGGAATGCCCTAGGTTCACTTATGAACACAATCTCTTGCGTGTTTCAGCATAAAACGCAGTGTACACAATGACAATGCATTACAGAGAGATTAAAAGCTGAATGTAAAGCTTGATACAAGCGTATACCCAACCCAGCATTATAAAAACAATGCAGAGAGTTGCACTTAGATATATAAATGTGCTGCTTTGGATTTATTTGGAAAGTTTTTCGATACAGAAAAATGCATAACACTATGCAAAATGTAACTCAATCAATATTAACTTCTCATCTGTGATTAGGCTTGCATAATATTCAGGGGAAAAAAGTCACATCCACAACCATTTTTAAGATATGTTTTATAGCTTAGAAAAGCCTAATTCCTTCTCTCATAATTTTAGAGGCACTCAGTCAAGCACTGAATGCAAAATTACATCTTGAGAGTCCAAAAGCAGTGCTAACCACTAAGCCGTCAATAAACTTAAACTACTAATAGCAATAATAATAGCATTAATTCAATGTAAATTAAAACTTACTATTTGACTGAGGTTGAGGCCAGCGGTGTTGGGTTCTCTGCCAATGGCCCACAGCAGACAGTCCACCTCATTAATAGTGTCAAACTTCTCCTGTGAATCCTTGTCATCCGGGTCTTTTGTAACCAGTGTTATAGAGAGGCCTTTGCCATTCTTCTTCACTGACTTCACCTGTGAACAATATTAACAGATTTGGAGGTTACTCTTATTTTGATGCTCTCCTTTAGACATTGTGCTCACTTTGTTTTTAAACATGCCAAACAGTACCATTTACATGTGGTATTAAGATCACAAGTGGATGCTGCAAAGTACAGGTTTTAACATTTTGAGCTGGTCCACTTTAGATAATTTCCAGATATAGTCGAAAGCACATTTAATTGGGGGGCGCTACTGAGCAAGCTATGGAGTAGGGTGCAAGTTGGATGAGTTGTGTACAATACTTTGTATTATTCATTCATTTAAGGCACCTTCATCGAAAATATGATATGCCACACCTATCTAAACCTTAAATACACAATGTATGATGGCTTGTTTCTTTATAAACTACGTGAATGGAAGTACACTGGGATTGGCACACGAATTTAGAGTCACAGCAGAATTACAAGCAGTTAAAACAGAGATAGCAAGCCAAGCTTAGGCTCTTCGCTCAGATTTTAAGGCAATTAAAACAACAATGTCAGACCTGGAACAAGGGTTATCCAACTGCTCGAATGATGTTACAGAACTACAAAACCCTGTGGGCAAACTGGAGAAAAATGTGGAGAGCCTACAAGAGAAATGTCTGGACATGGAAAGACGAATGAGGAGGTCAAACGATAGAATACTGAATGCAGCCGAAGAACCCGGCGCATGTACACCAGCTTCAATATGGAAGTTGCTAAAAGATACCCTCATTCACAAAAATGTGTGTGCAAAACACATTCAACTGAATTGCTATTGTAAACAATAAGATGGTGGAATGCATTCGGACTGACACAAAAGACCACATTCTCTTTTTTTGAGCCACCATTTGATTATTATTGGATGTTTTAAAAGAAAGCATACCAAAACAGATTATTCATAATTTGCTGCATTACACCAAATGTAGGGATTACTATCAAATCTCCATTCTTTTTAATTCCCTGCTTTCCCACTCACTCTTAAAAAGATAGTTCACCCAAAGATCCAAATTTTGTCATCATTAACTCATTTAAATGACATCTGGTTTACAACATACATCAAAATATCGCTTTCTGTGTTCAACAGCAGAAAGAAACTCATATAGCTTTTTGAACAAGTGAAGAGAACGTAAATGGATGACCAAACTGGGTGAACTGCCTCTTTACGCTGTGTAATGTGGGTTTGTTCTTTGAATAACCCTTATGTGTTGCACTAAACACACCGAAAAAAAAAGAGAGAATGGTCTCGACACATTTCAAAATGTTAGAATGCAGATGTTAGAACCAATTGTTATTGGATCACTGAAATATAAATGAAATGCTAATACCAGGTGAAAAAGGGCATACTATCATTGCTATATTAGTAGATTATAGGTGCGTCCCAAATCGCATACTAATGCACTATTCTACGCCTTTTTGCAGTATAAATAGTGTAAGTAGTGCAATCACACTGAAAACTCTAAAAATAATAAGTGCACTTTAAATTCCCAGATGACGCACTTATTCAACCGGTAAAAATAAGTGTGGAATCATGGACACTTCACGCACTCAACCACCACAGCTCTGCTAATGTAGCAGAAGGGGCGGAGCTATCGGGCGCACATGTTGGATTACATTAATTATATTGGATTATGAAAGCAGAATTCTCCTACAAGAGTGATTATACCACCTCCCGATGGTAAATGCGGTTATACTCATGGCAGGTATAATTTGGTAGTTTGGTCATTTATTTCACTAATTTGGCAACTGTCAAACATCATCTGGGAAACGGTTTGAATTTCCGCTTAGTAAAAAAACAGTAGTGTTCCATTTGGAACGGCACGTATACTATGCTGTTGAGTGTGTAAGTGCATAGTGCGTAGCTTATGTTTAGGGTTAGCAGAATAAGTTGAAGTACTTGGGAGACCATCAAAAAATTTATTATTAAGCATGTAGCCTCCTAATATGCCAATGACGGGTTTTTGGAATGTAATGGTAAAGTTTAATGGACAGACTGAAGAGAACCATCAAAATAAGATGTTATCTATTAGGATGCACTAAGATATACTAAATTTTAACTGAAATCTGCCAAACAAACTTACACATCAGAATAAAAAATGAGATGACAACATATAAGCTTACTCTGTACCAATTACCTGGGTATTTTTCCGTAAGTCAATACCATTATTTTGCAATTCTTTGGTGCAATTGGAGCTTATCAAGGCATCGAAGTTTCTCAGCACCTTGGAAAGAAAGAACAGAGTTATCACTTACTTTAGGAGACACATGGCAGTAGCATTTAAGCAGGTGCCAATAAACAGGTCTCTTACCCCTCCTTGTCGTATGATGATGGACGTTTTGGACCCAAGAGTGGAAAGAATACCAGCCATTTCCACAGCAATATAGCCTGCTCCAACTATAACACTTCGTCTAGGTGGATATAATGGCTGGTTACTTCATGAAATGCTAAGAACATAGTAATATATGATGCGCAAATAAAGACTTACTTAGGGCAAGACTCAAGTTCAAAGAATCCATCACTGGTGATGCCTAAACTGGATCCTGAAAAGGGTGATTGAATTAACAAAATGTTTTAGCAGATGCTGTACAAAAATCTAAAAGTTAATGGCAAGTGCACATGATAAAAATGCAATGAAATGAAGTAAATTGTCCATAATGAGGAAATTTAAGCCCACCTGGCACATCATCCTCACTGACCGTGGATGGATGGCCACCAGTGGAGATTAAGATATGGGTTGCTGTGTATTTCTTTCCATTGACTTCAACTGTGGGTTCAGGGTCATCTGTGAACCTTGCATAGCCCTGAATAAACTCAATTTTGCCCTGTGTGTAAACACAAACAACTTTTATTCATCAAACCCAATTCTGAAGATCATTCATACCAATTCAGTCACATTGTGCATGTTTAGACATCATTAGTAAGTAATGTGTACTTATATACAGTATATGTAATATTTACCCTGACATTTAAATTGGACTGTCATCGTAAGTTTTTTTTTTGGTAAATTAGCTCCAGATTTGGCTTCAGTTCTGACTAATGTATATCCACAAATATAATATTGTAAAGCATCCTATAGAAAATATAATTTTATAAAAGAGAGATGATACATATGTGCTAAACACTGTAGTGTATACAAAGAGACTTACAACAAAAGAACCTAAAGGAGCTTACCACTAATGTTGTTCATAGTATAGTATTAGGTTCTAGGGATAATTGTTCACACAGTACCTGAGATTTTTTATATTATATTAAAGGATGGGTGTAGTAGTGACAAACTATATACTATGTAATAGGCACTCCACCATCTAGAAATATTTCAGTTTTGGGTAAACTTTCTTATTTGTGCTTTATCCAGGTATTAGAAGTGTATATTCATTTATCCATTCATTTATTTTCTTTTCGGCTTAGTGCCTTCATTAACCTGGGGTCGCCACAGCGGAATGAACCACCAACTTATCCAGCATATGTTTTACGCAGCGGATGCCCTTCCAGCTGCAACCCATCAGTGGGAAAAACCCATACACTCTCATTCACACACATACACTACGGTCAATTTTTTAGCTTACTCAATTCACCTATACCGCATGACTTTGGACTTGTGGGGAAAACCGGAGCTCCCAGAGGAAACCCACGCAAACGAGGGGAGAACATGCAAACTCCACACAGAAATGCCAACTGACCCAGCCGAGGCTCAAACCAGTGACCTTCTTGCTGTGAGGCGACAGCACAACCTACTGCGCCACCGCGTCGCCAGAAGTGTATATTTTGAAGTATATATAGCAAGGTGCCAAAAAATTTTCCTATAAAGGGCCAAAAAGCAAACTTGATTGAGGGCTGTGGGCCAAATATATATAGCAAACTGTATATTCCTAATTTATTCGTTAATATTTAAAAAAGAAAATGTTGCTTTAAATCATATTAACTAATGCAGTATCACATGTAACATTTAATAATGAACTTATTACAGAAAAAACACCAACAATCCCATTTATAACACAATGGAGTTCAATAGTCGAGCTGCTCCTGCCTTTACCTTGATTTGCTCACAGATATCTTATGCATTGTCCTTTATCTGACAGTATATTTACATTAAAAGTCGGATTCATTTACAACATTTAATTGAGTCATTTAATTCCAGTCTGCTTTTTCTTGTAGCTAAGCAATAAAAAAAAGGTTTGTGTTTTATGTTAAACTTGAAATGACGATCCCTGTCAAAAGCATTCGCACCAGCCACCTCCCCATCATTCTCCCTCTCTTTTCAGATGGGATGGCCGGCCAAATCAAAGGTTACCATAGACCAACTTTAGCCCTACTTTGGGCATCTCTGATATATAGAATAAAATAATAGAAAACAAGTGCAAACTTGCTGAATGTAGTTTTTTTAATCATACATAAATTTCTTCAACTTCACATTTTGTTTGCTGATCAAAAAAAGAAATTAATGCAGCCTACCTTTTCAAGGTTGCTCCTGTAAATCTGATTCAGGCGACTCACGTAAGCATCCCTTTTGTGCTTTATGATTCTGAAAAGACATAACCAAAGAATGACCTTTATTCCATTCATTTATCTTGTTACAGCACTGAAAATCCTGATATCTGAACTACTCCACCTCATGCCTTTGTGTCTACATAACGACATTGCATACCGCAAAAAAAGAGAAGCAAAACAAACACTGAAAGCTTTCATTTATCAGAGCGAGTGGGAACTTAACCACCCTCGAGTGTCACAAGAGTAAAAAGTCTCTTTTTTTTAAGAAGAATTACCACATCTTGCAGAAGCAACATCCTCTGAACCAAGCTGTCATCACACACACTAACAGTCTTAACAAATTAAGGTTTCACTAGTACTTAAAATTACTATTAACAAATTACTAAGAATAGAACGGCTTGTTTTGGGTGAGTAATTTGTACCAAAAGAATAATTACAAATGTGTTATGAAAGTGATTGAAAGAAACACCAAGACTCAGCAAATGTGGGTAACTGCTATTACCATAAACTAGGAAATCTGGGGAGTTTTCATTAATAAATTATATTCCTTAACAAGTATCAGTCAACATTAGCTAAACAAAGCAATAAAATCAAATCTAAACTATAATTTTATTATAGTGTCTTGATCTTTCTTCCAACAACTTTTAACCATGAAAAGTTTCAAAAAGTGAATTCTATTAACATTTTTAATAGTTAGAAGTGTTATATTGTCTACAATAACCTTATAATAAACTGCCAGTATATTTTCTGTTATTTTACAGACTTGTTTCTCTCTATGTATTATCATATATATTACACATTATAGGCGACGCAATGGCGCAGTAGGTAGTGCTGTCGCCTCACAGCAAGAAGGTCGCTGGTTCGAGCCTCGGCTGGGTCAGTTGGCGTTTCTGTGTGGAGTTTGCATGTTCTCCCTGTGTTTGCATGGGTTTCCTCCGGGTGCTCCGGTTTCTCCCACAGTCCAAAGACATGCGGTACAGGTGAATTGGGTAGGCTAAATTGTCCATAGTGTATGAGTGTGAATGAGTGTGTGTGGATGTTTCCCACAGATGGGTTGCAGCCGGAAGGGCATCCGCTGCGTAAAAAAACATGTGCTGGATAAGTTGGCGGTTCAGTCCGCTGTGGCGACCCCGGTTTAATTAAGGGACTAAGCCGAAAAGAAAATGAATGAATATTACACATTTTATTATATATTATATTATTTTAAACTGCTAAAAATTCACTTTGTTAAACTGCAGAGTTCAATTTTCAATATCAAAAGTCAACAGAGCAGAGACCAACATCCCACAATGCAATTCACAACCGTAAATAAAGGAAAAAACTAAATACTGAAACTGTTAAGAAACATACAGTTGAAGTCAGAATTATTAGCCCCCGTTTATTTTTTTCCTAATTTCTGTTTAACGGAGAGAAGATTTTCTCAACACATTTCTAAACATAATAGTTTTAATAACTGATTTATTTTATCTTTGTCATGATGACAGTAAATAATATTTTACTAGATATTCTTCAAGACACTTCTATACAGCTTAAAGTGGCATTTAAAAGCTTAACTAGGTCAATTAGGTTAACTAGGCAGGTTAGGGTATTTAGGCAAGTTATTGTATAACGATGGTTTGTTCTGTAGACTATCAAAAAATATATATAGCTTAAAGGGGCTAATAATTTTGGCCTTTAAATGGCTGTTAAAAAAATTAAATCTGCTTTTATTCTAGCCGAAATAAAACAAATAAGACTGAAAAAATATTATCAGACATACTGAGAAAATTTCCTGGCTCTGTTAAACATCATTTGGGAAATATTTAAAAAAGAAAACAAAATTCAAAGGGGGGCTAATAATAATAAATAAAATACATAAAAATGTTGTATTTTGCACAAACCACAAAAGTAATATTTAATTAGGTTATCTGTACTTGTTTTATTCAAGTACTTCTACACTTTGTCTATTTAACAGAAACTTGTAAAATAAAATAAATGTAATTGTTATTCTAAAACCACAGTCCTACACGCTCATTAAAAAACTCAAAAGATTTAAAACACCAATAATGAAAATGATCTTACTTACTGCCAGCTGAAATGTGCTTTTGCTCCCTCAAATCCATAGTCTTCATGATCATGGAGATACTCTGCATGAGTGGATGTGTTCCACATAACCTGGAAGCATGCACAATTAATTAAATATTTTATTTCTGAAAATATCTGCTTACATTACACTTAATCGAAACAAATAATAAATAAGAGATTGATGTATGGGCTGTGCGATTAATCGAATCGCAATTTGAAACGTATTAGTTAAAATCGCAAGAGGCTGCAATATATACACACATATATTTTATATATAAACAAAAATAACGAATAACATCTGAGGTGAAGTGCTTCAAAACCAGTCTGCTATACTTCAGAAAATTAAACATGCTAGACTTTCTGCGATGTTGTCGTGAGGCATTGCAAACATGGTATCAGTTGTCGTGAACTATGCCACATTACATGAGAAGAGACGATTGAATCTTGTGTCATGATGTCCATTTGTCGTTTATGACTCCCCACGACACCCTACGTCAAGAAAATCATGCCAAATCATGTGATCTGAACAGGGCTTTATAATTAGCCTAATTATTAATTGCCTAATCAGAATTGCACAACTAAACTACGCCCACAATAAAAAAATAAATTAATAAAACACACAGGAAAGCACTAACAATTGGGATTATGGCGCCTGTTGCATCAGAAGCATTAATAGATTAATTAACATCAAAGAATAACAGCATTTGTAATATGGGAATATTTTGGTTTCAAAGTTACAGACACTGAACAAAAACAGGTAATTTTTAAGAGCTGTTGCTGAATTGTTGCTACGGCTTACAGATTATTAAGCTGAAGCTTGAATTAAAATAAAATCAGCTTGAAGCTTGAATTAAATCGTTAATCAATTCATATCTGTCAAAGAAAAAAAATAAAAAATAAAATAAAAATACACACACATCTGTGACGGTCGTCGTATATATATCTATCTCGAAATTAGATATTTTTCCCAAATCGCACGGCGCTATTAATGTATAAATAAATAATTAATGAATAATAAATAATACAAAAACATTACCTTTTTAGGAACACATCCAACATTGACCTGCAAGAGAAAAGCAGTTTAATAAGTCAGTAATAAACAGTTGACATCATAATTAATAGCCCTCCTGAATTATTAACCCATCTGTTCCTCAATTTCTGTTTAATGGAAAGATTTTTTTTCAACACATTTCTAAACAATAGTTTTAATAACTCATTTCTAATAACTGATTTATTTTATCTTTGTAATGATGACAGTAAATGATAATTTACTAGATATTTTTCAAGACCCTTCTATACAGCTTAAAGTGACATTTAAAGGCTTAACTAGGTTAATTAGTCAAGTAAGAGTAATTACTTTGGCAAATCATTGTATAACAGTGGTTTGTTCTGTAGACAATAAAACATATTGCTTAATAATATTTGACCTTAAAATGGTTTAATAAAAAAAGTAACCTGGAAGACATGGAGTAAGAACTTAAAATGTGACTATGATAAAAATGTGTGGGATGATATAGTCAGACTACCCTTAAATATTTCAATCTGCAACAGATTTAAAAAAATGCAATTTATTATTGTACATAGAGCCTATATATCCCCAAATAAATATAGTAAAATAATCACCTCAATGTCCAAAATGCAATAGTATTGGCACATTCTTTCATTGTCTTTGGGAATGTCCTTTGATTGCTGATTTTTGGAATTACATTTGTGACAAACAGTCCATAATACATAAACAGAAGGTTACAGCCTCCCCAATAATGTGCTTACTAGGTGTTCTGATTTTTATTTGTTTTTTTTTTCTTCTTTTCCTTAAAATACTGTATACTGTTTAAAAAAATAAATAAATTAAAAAAATAAATATCCTACTAAAAAATAAAAGCATTAACGTAAAAAAATGTTAAAAAATTATAGGAAATACTGTAAAAAAATCCTTGCTCTGTTATAAACATCGTTTGGGAAATATTTGAAGGAAAATTTCACAGCAGGGCTAATAACTTTAACTTCAACTGTACACCCAAACAAAATGCATGTGTGCTGGACAACAAAAACATCCCACAAAACAAAAATACAGCTGAATCTGGACGCTTCCCAAAGCAAGTTTGCATGTGACTAATGCAATTACAGAAAACAGCTCGTCTAAAAGAAAACAATGACATGGCTCTGAGGTAAAACTGAGGTATTGCAAATAGCAAGATGGTCTTTACTCACGCAGGTACCTCCGAGTCTGTGACTTTCGATCACGGCAGTGGTGGCACCGAGTTCAGCCGCCCTCCTCGCACCGGCCAGCCCACCGGATCCTCCGCCAACCACCAGAAAATCAAAGCGCGAGACGGATCCTGAAGCCATGCTGCGACCAAGGAGTTTGCGGGAAGATGACAGCGAGCGTCCGAGACTAAGAAAAGACGACCGAAGTCGGGCCAATGGGCTTAATATCTCCATGAGCAGGAAGCAACACCCCGTCCAACGCAGTAACTAGTTGAACTGATGGGAGGGACGTGAAAGCCAGTGCTTAGTCATTGTGAATCGACACAATGGTGTGTAAATCCCAGAAGCAAGTTTGGACAATAGTTATAGTTAGCCATGCTTATTACTGTCCTTCACTGACAATCACGTTTACTAATATCCCAGGGGTTGAACTTGCTTTGAACTCATTTTTAAATGTGACACACGACATGCTTTATGTACCTCGTGAATAATGTCGTATTATAATACTCGTAAAACTGGACGAAAATCGGCCACTAAACGCTAACTTACCGGTGGAGAGCAGCCGTTATGCTTATACCTGAAGCGGAAAGCCGTTTGCTGTATATTATTAACATCATTGAAGTGCATGGAGTATGATTGTTTAGGTGTTAGGATATAAGCTCTTTAGGGATATCTATGCTGGCCATCTTCGGTTTTGTTTATAACGGAATGTAACCGTGTGTGGGGAGCTGAGCTGAACTGCGCATGCGCGTCCTCAAAAAAAAAAAAAAAAAAAAAAGACTTAACAGCAGCGGCAGCACTACACAGAAGGGAATATAAATTAATATTGTTTTTTGTAAAAACTTTAAATCCAGCAAGGACCCCTTACATCTAAATACGAAATAAATAAAATATGAAAGTAAATACATTGTAACATTTTAAATGGTATTCTCATGAACTATTAATCACATGACGAGAAAGTCTCCACAAATAGGACGGGGTTTCAACTTGATAAAGGAATTTTGATGACCAAAATGGTAATATTCAGGGCTGCTAAATGTTAGCAATTGTAAAAAATAATGATAGATATGTACAAATGTAAATTTATAGGGGGTAAACAATACATTGCATTACCAACACTTTAAAGTTTGAAAATGCAACTCACTATTTTTCATTTTACAAAAAAATATTGAAACACGTTTTGAAATAGGCCTCATGATCACATTGTAAAAAGTAATGCTCTTCATCAGTATTTTAGTATTGTTTTCTGGTGCATAGGTCCATAAAACAAGATTTGCATTTACAAAATGAAATAAATGAAACTGATCAAAATGAAGTTCATGAGCCAATGAGCGCTGCAGAAAACTGAAACTATGATCTTATCATCTTGATGGTTAGGCTTATTTTTGCTGTGGAAAACAAAAATACTGAGAAAGATATTCAAATTGTACTCTACAGTGTGCAACACTTAATGCCACGACTTTATCAACAAAGACTTTATGCTTTGATTTAGAAAGTTAATGTTTGAACAGACTGCAGAAACCCTGATATCAGAATGATTTCTGAACGATCATAGGACAGACTGTCACTGCAGGGATAGCGACATAAAAAAAGTAATATGCAATAACATGCAACTTGTAAATAAAGTTGGTACAATACTTCATAACATTGCTTTACAGTATTTTATAATTAAATAAATGAAGCCTTGGTTTCAAAAAAGAAAAGACTTCATTTATACAAGGTGGATAAAATATCAAATTCTAAAATTCTGTTTTGAAAATGATGCCAAATTGCACTGAAGCCGACAGTTCACATTCATAATTTATGCTTTATAAAATTATGATAATTTAAAAATGTGTCAGAAAACAAGTGAGCTTTCTAGTGTTCACCTAAATGGCATTTATCTACAAAAATCCATTAGTATGCCAAAACAAACACAGAAAACTCTATAACACACAACTACCTCATACACCTCATATAACACACAAAATGTCCATGTTATCTAGTAAGAGTCCTATTAGAGTTTACTTGGTAGCAGTCACCAGTCATTCAGATAATAACGATAACTAGGGCTGCACAATATATCATTTCAGCATCAAGATCAATGTGCGCATCCACAAGTCACAATCACAAAGATATGCAATGTTGAGTCTGGATTATAGTTGACCAGAAGTTTCAGAATTGTAACTAATCACTTTATTTATACGGAATTAATAAAAATAAATTCTCTTACTCAGGATTTTTGTCTTTGTTTCTAGTCCAAATATCTACATTTCAAAGTGAAAGCAAGATTATTTAACCTACCCCACTGGCAGATAACTTAGCTTGTTTTAAGGAAAAACTCAATTTAGCATTATTTCATCAGGCTTTTAAAACAAAACAATATTTTTACTTGATCTAAGATTTTTTTTTTTTTAGATATTTGGACTAGAAATGAGACAAAGGAAGTAAGAAACGCATTTTTTGCACTGTGATTTATTCAATTTCTGTACCTGAATGCTGTTAGACTCCCCAGAAAACCATCAGAAAGTGCTATTCAAACTATCTTTCATTAATTTTCTTTTCGGCTTAGTTCCTTTATTAATCTGGGGTTGCCACAGCGGAAAGAACCGCCAACTTATCCAGCACATGTTTTACGCAGCGGATGCCCATCCAGCCACAACCCATCTCTGGGAATCAAACTATCTTATGAAACTGTATACATATTGCAATATCAGATTTTTACAATATCGTGCAGCCCTAACAATGACCACTACAAAATGATGGGATAAATGTTACTGATGCATCATTTCAGGGCAATCTAAAAATGGCAGCAAGTCCATTTTCACATCAATATTTTATTTAAGAATTGTACAGAAACAAATTACATAAGGACACGTCTTCAAGGGAGCGATTTTACTCGTCATTCTCGAAGTCAGCGGGGTTCTTCCTTTTGCACTCTTCATAAACATGATTGCCCCACGTGTAGGTCACGTACGTCAGAGCCAGGGCTGAAATAAACACACAGGTTAGTAGAGAAGTTTATACAGCCTTCAATCTACACCATAGGTCTCAAACTCGATTTCTGGAGGGTCGCAGCTCTGCACAGTTTTGCTTCAACCCTATCAAACACAGCTGATCCAACTAATCAAGGTGTTCAAGACTACTAAAGACTATTAACCAGGTGTGAGTTGAAGGGGGTTGGAGCAAACTATGCAGAGCTGCAGCCCTCCAGGAATTGAGTTTGAGACCTATGATCTACATCTACAATAGCATGGACCAGGGGTGCCCAAACTCTGTTCTGGAGGGCCGGTGTCCTGGAAAGTTTAGCTCCAACCCTAATCAAACACACCTGAAAAAGCTACTCGAGCTCTAACTAGCATACTAGAAACTTCCAGGCAGGTGTGTTGAAACAAGTTGGAGCTAAACTCTGTTGGACACCGGCCCTCCAAGACTGAGTTTGGGCACCCCTGGCATAGACATTTTAAAAGGATGTGCATTGAATATATTTTGGATTAAAATGACTTACGTGGTGCAATTTTGAATACAGATGACCTAAATCGCCTCCACAAATTTGGGACTCCCTTGGAAAAGTAGTTGGCAAAAGCCTTCTGTTCAAATGGGGAAATACTGTAGGTGATCACATGCCTCACCTTAGCCAGATTCCCAAAGTGAAGACCCATGGTGGCAAGACAGCTGATCTAAAGGAAATTAACAAACAAGGTTTGAGTCAATAGGGTTTAAAACAAATACTTAGTTTCTAGAGTAAGGATATGTTTCTATGATAAAGGGTGTTTCTCATTTCATATTTGTCCATCCTCATTTCCTTTCCTCGCGTTTTAGCTCTACCTCTTCAGGATGTGTGGGAAAAACGCAAGGGAAAGGTGCAAGGACAGGGAAATTGAGTATCACTTTATTTTCATGGTCCCTTTAACAGATTTAGTTGAATTTACGTTAAATTGCATCTACGTTCCAACTAATTGTCATTATAATATAAGTAGACTGTTACGTTAGGGTTAGTGTAAGTTGACATGTACTTGCAAAGTTTCTTATCATCAGTTCAATGTCTGTTGAAGGAGCAGTATCAACAGATATTAAGCAGACAGTCTACTAATACTCAAATGAGCATTAATTGGCATGTAGCTGCAATGCAAGTTTTAGTCAACAAAATGAGCAATAGGGACCATCAAAATAAAGTCTTACTAGAAATTGAATAAAGAGAAAAGGTGTCATGATTAAATTAATTCTCTACCTCACCGGATTTTGCTTGCACATCAGGATTCTTGATTATTAGGGATGATTATGTTGATTATAATATATTTAAACTCCACATAAAACCCATTTGTCTCTATATTTTTATTTCATTTTACCAGTATTATGGACAATGAATTATTCCCAGTTGCTAGCTGCTTTTTATGTTTTGTGAAAAACACATGTTATAAATCTAAATTTAAGGAACTGTGAAAACAAACCATATTTACATTATCTTTGTGCTTAATACTCACATTTATGATGTCTAAAATGTTGGGGGAAAAGTAATACGATCTTAAGCCGATCTTAAGTTAGGCAGGCTGCAACCCTTTCTGTTTTTAAATCTAGTCTTAAAACCCATTTTTACTCTTTGGCTTTTAATGTCATATGAGAGTCATGTGTCTGTTGTATTTGTCTTTTGTTTTAGATAGTGTATGTGTGTACAGCACTTTGGTAAGCACTTGTTGTTTTTTAAAAAGCGCTTTATAAATAAACTTGACTTGACTTAAGCCACTTAGAAGTAAATGTTTACACAACATGGTGTTTAATGTTTTTTTTTTTTTTTTACAAAGTAATACATGCCTGTTTGAATTAAAATTATAATAATAAAGGTTATTACAAATAATGAACATCTTATAAATCACTATGAGTCTCATATCACTGTAATATTTCATTTCATTTATGAATATAAATAAATAATATAATAGCTTTTACTAATTACTGAAGTCTAAATGTGTTATATATACCCAACACTGTGTGTAATGTTGCTTTACAAAGTGATATATACTTGTATGAATTAAAGTTAATAATAAAGGTTATTACAGATAATGACTATTTATACTTCACTATTAGTAATATTTCACTCCACTTTTAACTAATGAATACAAATAAATTAAATAATAGCTTTTATTACTGAAGTCTAAATGTGTTATATTACTTTTTACTTTTACCCAACACTGTGTCTAATGTTGCTTTACAAAGTTATATATACACTCGTTTAAATTAAAAGGTTAATAATAAAGGTTATTACAAATAATGACTATTTATACTTCATTATTAGTAATATTTCACTCCATTTTTAACTAATGAATATAAACAAATAAATAAAATAATAGCTTTTACTAATTACTGAGGTCTAGAAATCTCATATTTAACATTCCCTCACTTTCCCCCTCATTTCTCAAGACTAATTTGAATGATTCAGCTTATTTTAGATCATTTTATATAATCATGTTTAAGAATCACTGGCTTTAAGTATAGTACACCAAGTGTTGCAAATATCTTTACATTTAGATTCAGAAGGAAAAGAGTTAGATTCATGATACTTTATTTCACATTCAAATTTCTTTAAAAACTTATTTATTAGTATATAATTGATTTGAAGTTGAATTAGATTATACATAAAGCCAATAAACGAATCAAACATAACTTGTTCATTATCTAGCAAACCATATATGATTACTTAGAAAGCATAGTTACAATTTCTTACCATTAATAGACAGCGAATGTAAACATAACTCAACGCTTTAGCCACATTTACATGCAGCATACGGCGGCTAGGCTAACAGCTTTCTCGAAGACCTTGTTTGACATTCATCTCTATCCCACTGTCTTTGTTTACATATACAATTAAAACATACAGACGTACATTAAATTGCTAAATAAAAACACCACCGTCATATTTAATTCACTAAAGTCAAAATAAAAGACAAGTAAAGATTTTTCTACTCACTTGCGTCCCAGCTCCTGTGACTCTTGTCCTGCTCTCTGACAGCGAAAGTACAACTTCCGCCTGCAACAGCAAGTCCTATCCGCTTCCGATCGATTTCTCGCGTTCTCATTGGTGCTCCGCTCTACTGTTTCCTGTATGTCAAGACACGTGAAGGTCAGGATAGCGCTGGATCGGTGTATACAGTAGTCAGAAATTAGCATTAAGAGATTTTGTGCTGCGCTTTTTCTGCTGTTCCTCTATCCAATGGATACTCAAGGCGTCGCGACAGATCCTCAGCTGCAGCAGTTCATCGAGATCGAGTCTCAGAAGCAGCGGTTTCAGCAGCTGGTTCACCAGATGACAGAAGTCTGCTGGGTAAGGGAGTCTCTTATGCATCTATTTCATCTCATTATGCATATAATACGTTCATTTTTTAACTGTGACAACTTATAATATGGTTCCTATATTGTTTACCACGCTACTTTTTATATTCGGTCTGAAATAGCAGGCAAGTCTGACTTCAAAATAACATTGGCACTAGTTAATTGACTGTAAACGATGTTGTACTTTAAATTGAGGTAAAGTTTGTTTATATTCGCATATTCATTCTGTGACAACTTGTGATATGCTCCTTATATTGTTTACCATGGTAGTTTGAATATTCGGTCTGAAATCACACGAAAGTATGACTTCAAAACAGTATAAGCATTATTTACACTCACCGGCCACTTTATTACGTACACCTTACTAGTACCGGGTTGGACCTCCTTTTGGCTTCAGAACTGCTTTATTCCTAGATTCAACAAGGTACTGGAAATATTCCTCAGAGATGTTGGTCCATATTGACATGATAGCATCACACAGTTGCTGCACATCGATGATGCGAATCTCCCATTCCACCACATGCCAAAGGTGCTCTATTGGAATGCGATCTGGTGACTGTGGAGGCCATTTGAGTACAGTGAACTCATTGTCATGTTCAAGAAACCAGTCTGAGATGATTCATGCTTTATGACAGGGCACGTTATCCTGCTGGAAGTAGCCATCAGAAAATGGGTACACTGTGGTCATAAAGGGATGAACAAGGTCAGCAACAATACTCAGGTAGGCTGCTCAATTGGTACTAATGGGCCCAAAGTGTGTCAAGAAAATATCCCCCACCCCATTACACCAGCCTGAACCGATGATACAAGGCAGGATGGATCTATGCTTTCCTGTTCTTGATGCCAAATTCTGACCCTACCATCTGAATGTCGCAGCAGAAATCGAGACTCATCACACCAGGCAACGTTTTTCCAATTTTCTATTGTCCAATTTTGGTGAGCCTGTGTGAACTGTAGACTCAATTTCCTGTTCTTAGCTGACAGGAGTGGCACCCAGTGTGGTCTTTTGCTGCTGTAGCCCATCTGCCTCAAGGTTGGACGTGTTGTGCATTCATAGATGCTCTTCTTCATACCTCGGTTGTAATGAGTGGTTATTTGAGTTACTGTTGCCTTTTTATCAGCTCGAATCAGTCTGGCCATAATCCTCTGACCTCTGGCATCAACAAGGCATTTGCACCCACAGAACTGCCGCTCACTGGATATTTTCTCTTTTTCAGACCATTCTCTGTAAACCCTAGAGGTAGTTGTGTGTGAAAATTCCAGTAGATTAACGGTTTCTGAAATACTCAGACCAGCCTGTATGGCACCAACAATCATGCCATGTTCAAAGTTACTTAAATCACCTTTCTTCCCCATTCTGATGTTGGGTTTGAAAAGAAGCAGATATACATGCATATATGCATTGAGTTGCTGCTATGTGGTTGGCTGATTAGAAATTTATGTTAGCGAGCAGTTGGACAAGTGTAATTATACAAGTGGTAAATAAAGTGGTAAATTTTACCAAGAGTGTTTTATATATATATATATATATATATATATATATATATATATATATATATATATATATATATATATATATATATTTTTATATATATATAATATATATAATATATAATATACTTTTTTCTATATTATTATAAAAGCTAAAGTTTAATCTTAATTTCAATCTTTAATGTCACATGAATCCTTAGAACTATCTGATTTAATGTTTAATTAGTTCAGTGTTTAGAGAGATTGTTTTGTGCCTACAATACTGAATACAGTAATCACAGTGTAGAATTTCTCTTAAATATTAGTGATGACAGTTCAAAATTACATGCTAACAACAGCATTTACTTTTTACTTTAGACTTGAATAGAAGTTTTGTTTCATATTATTAAAGAAATTTTACTGACAAGTGGGTGAAATGTAATGGTTTGTAGAATAGAGGGAAAGTAAGATTTAAAATGACAGTTCACTAGTATTTTGGGGTTGAATTGTGTTCCTTAAGTCATTTAATATATCATCAGATGATTATAAGTGATTAATACAATTTTAGTACCAAGATATACTGCTCTTTAAACAATATAGACATCAAACAAAAACATTGTTAACTTAAAGATTTACATTATTGTTACATCTATTGACTATTTGTAGTGTACAGATTTACAATATAGTTCTATATATTTATATTATTTTCATAGTACATACAGGTGAAGTCAGAATTATTAGCCCCCCTTTGATTTTTTTTTTTCTTTTTTTAAATATTTTCTAAATTATGTTTAACAGAGCAAGGAAATTTTCACAGTATGTCTGATAATATTTTTTCTTCTGGAGAAAGTCTTATTTGTTTTATTTCGGCTAGAATAAAAGCAGTTTTTAATTTTTTAAAAGCCATTTTAAGGTCAAAATTATTAGCCTCTTTAAGCTATTTTTTTTTTTCAAATAGTCTACAGAACAAACCATCATTATACAATAACTTGCCTAATTACCCTAACCTGCCTAGTTAACCTAATTAACCTAATTAAGCCTTTAAATGTCACTTTAAGCTGTATAGAAGTGTCTTGAAAAATATCTAGTCAAATATTATTTACTGTCATCATGTCAAAGATAAAATAAATTAGTTATTAGAAATGAGTTATTAAAACTATTATGTTTAGAAATGTGTTGAAAAAATCTGCTCTCTGTTAAACAGAAATTGGGGGGAAAAATAAACAAGGGGGCTATAAAATTCAGGGGGGCTAATAATTCTGACTTCAACTGTATATGTCTATGTCAAAGATAGAAAAATAGATGGTATTTTAGAAAATGTACTTTTGTGAATCATATATTTTATTGCATTTCACATGTATCCAAAAATAAATATATTGCAAATAAAATGTTAACATAAGTTTAAATTACACATCGTTATTAATATTAATAATGAATTGGTGCAATTCTTCATCATCATATCCAGTTGTAAGTTGTGTACTTTAATCCAAGACTATTATGTGTGGTTTGATCAAATTACATACAAGAGTTTCTTTGGATCTCACCGTGTGTTTGTGTTTGCAGGAGAAGTGCATGGATAAACCTGGTCCCAAGCTGGACTCCAGGACAGAGGTGTGTTTTGTAAACTGTGTGGAGCGATTTATCGACACAAGCCAATTCATCCTCAACAGACTAGAGCAAACTCAAAGGAGTAGAGGAGCCTTTTCAGAGACCATGACAGACTAGCAGACCTTCAGCCAATGCGGAAACCTGCATCAGCCATTTATCGAGGCTTTGACATGCCTGTGTATGAACTTAGAGGCAACAGGATTCAGTTCAATTCTCAAAGACAAAGTGCCTCATTTTGCTCTCTTGTTATTATTTTGAAGGCGATATATATTCTAATATGAAATGGATGCACGTACAGTTCCACAGCAAGACCTGTTTTTCATCACCGTATTGACATTTGCCAGTGTAAGACTTTGGTGTGAAGTCAAATAAACATCATCTGAAAGAAAGGAATTGAAGAGGATGCTTTGTTTTCATTGTCTTCAGGCTACATACAAAGTCTACAGTGTGTTTAATGTCATGATCAAGATAGGTGGCCTATTCAGTGTGTTGAAATGTGGATTTAAAATAAATACAAAACACCTCTTGCAGTTATTAATATAAGCTCCTTCAATGCTAATAAAACGTCTCAGAGGTTTCAGTGCGTTATTTATAAAAACGGGCATAGCAGGAGCTTCAGATATATATATAATCGAAAGCCACTGCAGAGTTTGAGTTGTTGCTCACCTTTTCCAAATATAAATATGAGTGTTCTGAGCGCTCAAGAGTTTTTTTATTTAGAAAGTAGGCATGACAATTGTATTCAGCACTGATAATAATAAATGTTGCTGAGGGTGAGGGTGATAAATGGGGTGAGTGTAACAGAGGCCAGCTAGCGAAGTGCTGTGCAGGTAAACCTCACTCCTCTGACCTCAAAAGGTGCTCTAGCGACAGATGGAAGAGGCCATGATCTTTAGCCTCCTTGTTAGAGCACCCGACTCTCATGCAAAGAATCGCCACTTCGATCCCAGCTCAAATAGGGCTGGGAGTAGTAGGACCCGTGGAGTATACATGGGGGCTCGTCCGGGATGTGAGTGAGGTTTAAAGGAGTGAGTGTAATGGAGGCCAGCTAGTGAAGTGGTGTGCAGGTAAACCTCACTCCTCTGACCTCAAAAGGTGCTCTAGCGACAGATGGTAGAGGCCATGATCTTTAGCCTTCTTGTTAGAGCAACTGACTCCCATACAAAGAATCACCGGTTAGATCCCAGCCCAGAGCGGCTGGTTACAAGTGTAAATGAAAAAATATATCAGCTGCAAATTTCTGAATGATTGAAGTAGTACAGAAGTACATTAAACCAGATCATACTTTTATTGAACAAAGGAGGCAACAATTGATAAACACAAAAAACCTTCATATGAATTAGATCCTATGCATATTCTAAACAAAGCCAGTATTGTCATATAATAATAATAAACTGTAATAAGATTTTGAACAGCAGAACTTTCAAACACTATGCTGCTATGACTTGTCACTTCATACTTTCTCTGAAAATATCAAAAGTATGTAAATTTAAAACATATCAAGATAAAAGTATAAATATTAGAGATGGAAAATGTGTAAAACAAGAACATTGTGTACTAGGGGTACATTTACACGACTAGCAAAGATGGACAACTTTATACGTTAAAGCCATTTATTTACAAGATCACAGCATTTTGGCGGGCTAAAATTTTTTTAATGGTAATAAAAAAATATCATCATCATCATGTAAACTATAAAAATGCAAATTTGTGATTGAGTTGCCTATAGGAGAATTACTAGGAATAATAAACAGCAGAAAACGTACCTGAAGAATAAGGTCAATAGGCCAAACCAAAACATATCAGATTACAGGACTGTACAGTATGTATGCAGATACATGGTGTTTCTACCAATTGTAAAGTGTCCATTTTGGTGATTTTGACAACATTGTCAACTTTTAGGTGAAACTAAAAACTTTTTTTTATTAATTTTCAAATATATCCATTCACAAACCCTATAACCTTTACCAAGAACAGAACGAAACATAGCTGTCAATTACTTCAGTCCAAAATTACAAGTATTTGGAGAAACATAGCAATGTTTGTTCATTCATTCATTCGTTTTTTTCGGCTTAGTCCCTTTATTAATCAGGGGTTGCTACAGCGGAATGAACCACCAACTTATCCAGCATATGTTTTACGCAACGGATGCCCTTCCAGCTGCAACTCAGTACTAGGAAACATCCATACAACATAATCAATAAAAGGCTGCCATATCTTATAGAATTGTTTACCTGATTCTCTTAAAGAGTATCTAATTTTTCCAAGGTAAAGACAAGACATCATCTCTCGGGTCCATTGAATAAAGGTGGGTGGAAGGGGATCATTCCAGAGAAGGCAAGAATCTTACACTTTGACGCAAGTAAACATGAGTCTTCTGGGACGATTCCAAATATTGCCACAAGTGCAGAGTACCCACGGGGTCTTAAAAGCAGCCTAGTTTGTTGGCTAAAATGGGAAAGTGTCGGTTTAATCCTCTGTGGCCAAGGAATCCGAATTACGTTTGGGTCAAGCCTGTGCCAGGAAATGACTGTGACGCCAACTGCTGTTGGTGCTGGAAATCTTTTAAACTAGCAACGATGAGTGTTACGGCCCTGGACTCCCATATGGGGGGTGCCAAACACACCGCGTGTAGTACTGCTCGTCAGCGCCAACCACCTATTGTGCAGTTCTGTGCACCAGAGACCTCTTCGGTTACTGAAACAGCTTTAGCTATCAGTAATGAAGAAATTTCTATATTAGAAGCATTTCCACCACAGACAAGGAACATCGTAGCTTACTGTGGCTCAATGATGTGAGACAATCTCTGAGCACTACTCTTACACATTGAATGAAAACATTACAGAGGTTTTCAAAACCATGTTTCCTGACTCCGAGGTTGCAGCTACATTCTCGTGTGGAAGCAACAAAACTGGTTTGTGGTCATGTTTGACAAGAGTCTCAATAAGATGACGAAAAGTAAGCAGTTGGACTGTCATATTCGCTACTGGGTGGACGACCACGCTGTTGCGCATGTATTAAATATAACTGATAATTAAATTAAAATGTTTTATTTTATTTAAGTAGCTCACTTGTACATAACTATTTTCTAGGGTTCAAAAAATTTACAGATTTGACATTTTCCCCTAATATTTCATGTGGGAATGGGCACGAAGTTAGCATTGAATTTCATTTGAAATGGTATTAAAAAGGTCTTTAAAAGCCTTGAATTTCATTTGGAGGATTCCGGGGGTACCCTGAAGTGGTTCTGGCTCTAATCTATATTGAAGCACAACAGAAAGGGTACCGAATATTGATCTCCAAAAGTTTTCAAATTTAGGGCAAATCCAAAATGTGTGCATTAAAATACACCAGGAAACATTTGAGCTCATTTAACTTTAGATATATAAGCTCTATGTACTATTTTAAACTGAAGAAGAGAATGTCGGGCACAAATGGATGATGAGTGAACCTGACTGAGATTGCCATTCCACATATCATCTGAGAGTGGACTACCAACGTCCTCCTCTCAGGCTTTCTTCATGTTATTTATGCCGGAAGATGTCTGATTTATCATCAAATTATGAATAATAGAAACGGAACCCTTAACAAATATGTTAATCTAACGGATTATCAAAACTTTTATCATTTTAAGTAAATTTTATCATGTAAAAGTTCCCCAAAAAACACAATAAAAGCCTAATTAAAGCACCCTCAGTGTGAATGGTTTGCAAAATGAGCTGCATACAGTAGTCACTAACATCAAGCATTTTTACTAGGTAATAAAGCTGCCATTGCTCCTCTTGTCTGAACTCTCAGAAAAATACGTTGCACTTCTTTCTTTAGTCAGACTGCTTTCATCAATTCTCTCATCAGTGGGCAAAGCGACATACGCCTGGCCTCGAAGTCCATGATGCAGATACAAAGGAAGAGAATCTAAGCTAAAGTTAATATCCTTGAACGCGTGGAGAAGAAAAATACCAATGATGATGGTAAGAAAGCCACTAACAGTCCCAGCAGCCCCATCGGTAGACATCCGAAGCCACTCTTTAAACAAAATGGCTGAACAGGCCATGACGGATGTGGTGAAGAAGACGTAATAAATAGGTGTGACTATAGAGGTGTTAAAGATGTCGAGGGCTTTATTTAGATAGCTGATCTGGATGCTGATGCAGACAACGAGGCATATGAGCAAAGCCCAGAAGAGTGGATCTTTGAGTACTGCCGTTCCACCAAACAGCTCTTTGATGCCGATGCCGAGGCCTTTCACGCAGGACACTGATAATGAACCAATCACAGAGCAGATGAGGATGTAGACCAGAACATTCTTCTGACCATAGCGAGGTGCGATGAAGATAATCAGGACCAGGCTGCTCACGACAATGCAGACAGCAAATGCAATAAATCCTGAGGATCATGAGAAAAAGAAATGACTACAATGAATAACAGAAACAAATTGTAGTGAACACATCTTTGGGTCTGAATACGTGAGATGCAATGCTCAGAAATATGTCAATTGAATTTACAAATGCAACACAGTATTGATG
This sequence comes from Danio kyathit, assembly GCA_903798195.1. Taxonomy (NCBI): domain Eukaryota; kingdom Metazoa; phylum Chordata; class Actinopteri; order Cypriniformes; family Danionidae; genus Danio; species Danio kyathit. The sequence goes on from LR812532.1 coordinate 45,814,831, forward strand.
AATGCCATATCAGTAATGCATGATTAATGCTTATTTTTAATGATACATTACTGGTTTAATAAGAAAACTCATTATTGTCCAATAAATCATTGATTTTTTTCTTCCACATGACATGACATGTTTCACAATGAGTATTTCACTGTGGAAAAAGGACTTTACTTGTTAAAGGGGTGGTCCAGAGTGTATTTTTAAGGCTTGGTTGTGCTTATGGGGTGCAAAGCAATGTGTGCTCATGCTTCATTTATAAAAAATCACGTTATTATTTCACATATCTTACTTTCATTATATACAGCTACTCAGCTAACATATAAACAACTGTCATATTTCCTAGTTCCTCTGAAAGCCCACCCTCACGAGCCTCTGATTGGTCAGCTAACATTATGTGTTGTGATTCGCGGATCAGCACACGTCACCAGGAAGTGCCACGCCTCTGCTCTTCTAGTATTTTGCCATTGGCTGTTTCTCAATTCCAAGAATGCAGAGAACAGACTTGCGTTCTTGTGAAGACCGGTCTTCCCAGGTGTTCTCGGAAGAATGAACTCGAGAGACCGCGAGAACAGAGAACGCGTCCTGTGAGATATGAGATGTTGCGTTCTTCCTAATGGTCACATGACCTTCACGTGTTTTTAATGTAAAATTATTTAAACATTACAGTATTTGATTTATTGTTTTTCCCCTTTTCAAAATATATACTCTGCATAAAGACCTTACAAATACATGTTGCACAATGTAAATAAAACAGATTTTAATATGAATTTAAGCAAATAAACACCCTTAATGTGTTCATTCCTTTATTAAGATTTTCATGGTCATGTTTATATTCATCGTTTCATTTAGGGAAACTCCTGAGATAAATAAGTTATATCTCTGAACTTTAATAATAAACCTATATAAAATGCTGCGCTTCCCACCTCCAAACGCAATGACTTCTGGGACTTCTAGAGCGAGTTCGGTGCTCAAGTCTGCATTGGTGCGTCCTCGATATCAAGAACACATCCGGGAAGTTTCACGCGTCCTCTGTTCTTGCGTATTGGAACTGAACTTTGCCAGCTGATGATGACGTAACGCGAGGACACAAGATCACTGAAGAACGCATATTGAGAAACAGCCATTGTGTAATTACTGTCAGTCAGTGTAACTGTTAGCCGTATCAGTTTGAGCCTGAAGGAGACGGAAATTGAAGAAGACACAGCTGAACCTCACGCCTGCTCTCTAAAATAAAATCTGACAAGTGTCTTTCACATATATTCGGGTTACAAACATGTGTAAGTAATATGAAACGTTCACATATTTTTTGCTAGTTTGTTATTTGAGATATACAACGCAAAGCGGCTGCATAGAAAGACACTGCAACGCTGGTGAAGATTGTGGCTGTTTACAGGGATTTGATGGATAAATATAAATTTGTTAGCAGTGCCAAACAGCATTTCCCATTGTTTACATCCTTGCTACAACATACTGTTAACGCTAGAAACTATGCATGTAATAGATACATTTTAACAGATAAAAATACTTGTGGATCACAATCCACAGCTTCGTCAATTATGGCTGGAGCTGCTCCTTTGAGGAGTTTTAGCTGAATCCAGCACTGAACTGGGAGAGATTCTGAAAGCTCTCCTTTGTCAAACGCTAGCGCTATATATTTTTTATAATTATCTGGAACATAATTCAAATTAAACTGTAAGCACTTCTCTCTTTGTGTCATGTCCTTTGGAAGCCCAAATACAGAAACAGAACAAGCTCTGTGGAAATAGCAGCATTTGGACGGCATTTCAGCTTTCTCTGCTATAATATTTCAGCGCCTCTGGCCGCATCCCTTTGCTGTGCGGGGGTGTATGCGCAAGGTGAATGCCCTGAAGGGTTTGTGATCTCATTTACCCAGATGTATTTTTTTGTAGTCCCCAAACATTCGCTGTAGGCTTTGCTAAGCTAACTCTGTAAAAGCCAATGTATCCCTTTGCATTGAACTTTGGGCGTATTACATTCAGAGATGTTGTTTATGTTCACACAGCTACATTACACATCAACTAAAGTTTCAAATATGATATCGTAATGGACCACCCTTTAAGATTTGTATTTTTCTGCCCATATATTGCTTATTGGCTTCTAGATATAAAGGGTTAAATTCAATTGAACATTACCTGGATCTTTAAGTTTCTCTGCCATTGCAGTCAAAGAAGCAACCTCTTCCTCTTGTGGAGCATGGAGCACCATAACTGTGGAGCCGAAGATGCACAGCAAACAGCCAATCTTGCCATGGATATTCAGTCGTTCACTCAGGAAATATGATGAGAGCACAGCGCTGACAAATAAATAAATAAAATAATAATAAATGAAATGCTGGTTGAGATTATACAAGGATTTTAAAAATGATTATTAATGCATTTAACATGTAAGGCTGCATTAAATTGATTGGCAGAATTTGGCAAAATATTTTAATTTAAAATAAATACAGTTATTTATTTATTATAATATTTATAATATTTATAATTATATTATAATATTTAGTGAAAAATCCTGAAAAAAAAAACAAATAGTATTTTTACATAGAGATTTTTTAATTCATAGCTGGTCTTTCTTTAAAGACTGAACAGTTATTTTAAATAGTTTCCCTCTGGAGGATATGAAGGAGGTTTTAACTTCTGAAAACCAACTGTTGTGATCTATTACAATGATTTGTGAGGAATTGTGTGACACAAAAGATTCAGCTTTTCTGACACAAAAATAAATGAAACTGTAAAATATATATATTAAGTGGACGGCATGATGGCTCAGTGGTTAGCACTGTTGCCTCAAAGCAAGAAGTGCGCTGGTTCGAGTCCCATCTGGGTCATTTGGTGTTTCTGTGTGGAGTTTGCATGTTCTTCCCGTGTTTGTGTGGGCTTCCTCCTTGGTGCTCCGGTTTCCCCCACAGTCCAAAAACATGCGCTATAGGTAAATTGGGTAAACTAAATTGGCCGTAGTGTATGTGAGAGTGTATGGGTGTTTCCCAGTGCTGGGTTGGGACTGGAAGGGCAGAGTTAAAAACATATGCTGGATAAGTTTGCGGTTCATTCCGCTGTGGCAACCCCTGCTAAATAAAGGGACTAAGCTGAAGGAAAATAAATGAATATATATTAAAACAGAAAGCACTAAATATTTGGCAATATCACTATCAAGATATTTACCTGACCAATACACTCAGTGCTCCCAGTGGTGTTACTAATGTGGCAGGTGCAAATGCATATGCTGCAAAATTTGCAGCCTCTCCTATTCCCACTGAAAATGAAATGCGCACACAATACACACACACAAACAAAATGTTACTGTGGCGTCCATAATAATACATTAATGAATAGATACCAATATCACATTATTGAAATCCCCAGTCATGGACAAGTCTGATTAAAAACATATTCTGTTTAGACATTATAATTCAGCTCCACTAATGGTTAATAAAAACAGAGAACAATTAAATCATACTTGATATTAGCCCTGCCCACCACAACCATTCTTTCAGGTATGCATATCCTCCTTGACCTGAAAATGAAGACAACAGACAAAAACAAAACAAAAATTAATGCATTTCAAATATACAAATAGTATTGTACATGTAGAGAAACATGTATTTTACCCACCTGCTCTTGTGGAGCCCTTTGTTGCCAGACGTAGGAGCCCCTTCTTTTTCAATATAAAACTGCCACCGATGAAGATAGTGGAGCTTACAGCAAGCGCCAGACCAATGTAAAAGTCCGAGCGGTTTGCAACATCCATCTAAATGCAGTTATTAAAGTTATTAAAGTTATATCGATGGATTTGTTTAAAAACCTAGCCAGCTGCCTACCTAGGTAGCATTTGACCATCATATGAAACGCTAGAACGCGTCTCAGTGCTGTCTATGTAGGGGACATATCACGATTTAAAACACTGACATGATAAAAAGAAAGCAAATCATGTGACTCACTCCTGCTTTTCTTGTCGTCGATTCTTTAAAACAATTTAGCCTATATGCATTAAACTTTTATAACTACAGTAAATGATTTAATCACTAACATTTATAACTGGGAACGTTTTTAAGGCAGATGGTTTCCGAACTAATCAGTGTATTTTACGTTAGCTGGCATTGTTGTTTTACGTTTCGTCGCTTATTTACATTCACATTCAAAGCTATACTATTAAAACCTTTAAAACAAATACATGTTACTGTATTCTTAAATGAACCAACCTTGCATTCGTTTCGTCCATCGGTGGCGTTTTAAGTCTTGTGTGAATAAACTTCCTGGAAGAAGTGAATGTAAAGCATGTTGCCAGATATTGCTGTTTAACCTCTGAGCTGTCAAATCCTCTCTGTGCATTTTACAACGCGTTTTAGGGTGGGTGGGGAATTTTCTAGTTTGTTTGGGAAACCCCTGTGCTATTTTCTTGGGTTTAAACAAAACCTAAACTGTATGTGGAAGCAGTAAGCAGTCTAAACTATGTACAATAAAGGTTAATATCAAATGTTTCAATGATTTTATACATTTTAAAATGGCTATTTGTATTTTAAACAATAGTTCATTGATATAAATTGCAAGCGTGTAACATGGATAGACATTTTAGACCATTTTACAGTTATTTACTTTTTCTTTTGTGAGACCCCTCTGCTACTTTCTTGAGTTTGAACATAAGCTATATGTGAAAGAAGTAAGCAGTCAAAACACATACAGTGAAATGAATTGAGAAGGTTATTCAAGACAGGTTTCATAATGATTCTTGATTGCATTTGGTGGACTATATCCTTCATGTCTACAGATGCACAGCATTTATGTCTACAGATTAAAAATAAAATCCTTGATGACTGCAACAAGATTGAGGAATGTGGGCCTTTCATCGGGTCTTTGCAGTTGTGAGAGCAACAAATAATAACTTTACTTGTTTTGAGTTTAAACGTAAGTTAAACTATATGTGAAAGGAGTAAGCAGTCAAAACACATACAGGGGCGGATTTAGGCATGCGCAATCGCATGGGCAGCATCTTGCTAGGGGCGGCATGAACATCATTAGCCGTCGACCTTTGGTTGATTTTGTGTTGTGTATCTTGACGTTGAAGTCTGATCTCAAACTGACGTTAGGAGGCTGACGTCAACCTGATTTTCATATACAACCAAAATCCAATTTAGTCTGATTTTGGAGTCCAACGTCAATTTTACGTCTGTGTGACGTCCGGAGGCTGCTGGGATTGGTTACATCCCCAAGAACTGCATGTATTGTATATGTATACCAAATGCATTACTTACTTGACTGTTTATATTTCTTACTGAAAATTGTGTGGTAATGGTTGCTTTTTTCCTCCTGTTGTCATTTCAGGATCTTGGGAGATCAATCCACGCCAGCTTAAATTTATCAGAGAACTTGGAAATGGACAGTTTGGTGTGGTAAAGTATGGAAAATGGCAAGGCCGTCATGACATGGCCATTAAAAATGGTCAATGTCGGAGGATGACTTCATTGAAGTGGCCAAGGCCATGATGTGCGTTGGAGTCTGGATTGTTTCACATGATTGCTGTTGAACAGGGCAACACAGTGGCTCAGTGTTTAGCACTGTCGCCTCACAGCAGGAAGGTCGCTGGTTGAGCCCTGGGTGGGCCAGTTGGCATTTTTGTGTGGAGTTTGCATGTTCTCCTCAGGTTTCCTCTGAGTGCTCCGGTTTCCCTCACAGTCCAAAGACATGCTCTATAGGTGAATTAAATGAGCTAAATTGGCCGTAGTGTATGTGTGGGTGTGAATGCAAAAGTGTATGGGTGTTTCCCAGTGCTGGGATGTAGCTGGAAGGGCATTCGCTGCGTTAAACACATGCTGGATAAGTTGGCGGTTCATTCCGCTGTGGCGACCCCTGATTAATAGAGACTAAGCCGAAAAGAAAATGAATGAATGAAGATCGATATTATACAAGTCAGTTGATATAAAATAAATGTGTGTAACATGGATAGATATGGATTATGTTTGAGACCATTTTACAGTTATTTAGTTTTTATATATTGTAGGATGTTTATCAAATTATACTGGCATGTAAAACAATCTCAAGCTGTCATAATGCAGTTTTAATAGGAATAAAGTAAATAATGTGATAAAAAGCCACACAAATACTGGAAACAGCTCTTATTTTATTCAGTACACAGCTAAATGAAAAAGATAAAGTGTAGTCTTGAATTAAATATCCATCAGATTTCATTCACAGGAGAGAATGCGTTTTTAATAAAATATACACAGATATATTTACACAACTAGATTTATTCTAGATCACACTTTGTTTTACATTGTACTAGGTTAAACTTATACTTTTTGTATATTAATACAAAAGCCAAATCAACAAAAATCAACACACAGGCATTATGCATACGCATGCGTACAGTTTTCACTGTTATTGTTGCTGGTTATAAAAATTGTAATAATATTAAAAAGTTAATTTTATTTTTAGATGAAACTCAAAGGAATGTTATAAATACAGCAGAGCTATGAGGAAGATGCAGGAGGAGGAGGGGGGAGGTGAAATATCTAATGAGAAATCACATTTCAATGTCCGGTTTTTGCAATGTTTCAAACTTAACTAATATATGAAAAAGTATGTAACTCATCATTCACATTATTGGGTTCCTCAGGTAAAAGAAATGAATTAAGAAGGTTATTCAAGACAGCTTTCATAATGATTCTTGATTGCATTAGGTGGACTATATCCTTCATGTCTACAGATGCACAGTTATATCTATTACATATTGAAAAGCAAATCCTTGATGACTGCAACAAGATCCAGGAATGTGGGCCTCTCATCGGGTTTCTGCAAAAAAAGGGCAAACTCTTTGGTTTGTCATATCACATTTATCAGATAAGATAATGTGTAGTATACACAGCTATATATACCTCATGCCAACAGCTGTTCATAATGGCATAGACTTTGTCATTGGCCATTTGTGGACGATAAAGCCGATGACCTGCAGAAATCTTCTCCACAATCTCTGTGTTGTTCCACCGATCGTACGGCATTCTGCCCTGAGTGTAAATCTCCCACATCAAAACACCTGTCAGAGAGATAATAAAACATAAATTAGCACTGTTGTATTGACTGAAGGTAATCTATGCTGGAAATGTAGCTGTGACACACCAAATGCCCAGATGTCTGACTTGCTGCTGAACCTGCAGTAAAGGAGGACTTCAGGAGGTGACCAGCGCACTGGGAACTTTGATCCAGCAGAGCTGGTGTATTCATCATCCAGAACATATCTGCAAGGACAGTAATGGTTAGTACTAATAATCAGCTGAAGTCAAAGTTATCAGCCCTCCTGTGATTTTCTTTTTTAAATATTTCCCAATTGATGTTTAACAGAGCAAGGATTTTTTCACAGTATTTCCTATAACATTTGTTTCTTCTGGAGAAAGTTTTATTTGTTTTATTTCAGCTAGAATAAAAGAAGTTTTTAATTTTGTATCAATTATAAAGTTAATGTTAATAACCCCCTAGTAATATTAACATTATTAAAATTGAGGGGAAAAATAAATAGGTGGGCTAATAAATCAGAAGTTCTGACTTCAACTGTATAGTCATTCATTCATTCATTTTCTTTTCAGCTTAGTCCCTTTATTAATCCGGGTCGCCACAGCGGAATGAACCGCCAACTTATCCGGCATATGTTTTACGCAGCGGATGCCCTTCCAGCTGCAACCCATCTCTGGGGAACACACATACACTCTCATTCACATTCATACACTACGGACAATTTTAGCTTACCCAATTCACCTGTACCACATGTCTTTGGACTTTGGGGGAAACCGGAGCACCCGGAGGAAACCCATGCAAACACGGGGAGAACATGCAAACTCCACACAGAAATGCCAACTGACCCAGCCGAGGCTCGAACCAGCGACCTTCTTGCTGTGAGGCGATGACAGCCCTATCTGCTGCGTCCCCGTGTCGCCTCTACAGTATATATGTAAATAATTTAGCTTAAAAAGGCCATATGTTGATATTTTATAAGGTCATCATTTTCACAAGCAGGTGAACTAGAAAAGGAAAACATGCTTTTATGTTTTTTTATTTTTTTATCACATGTTGTACTTTATTGTGACAAATCTATTCCCAGTCTAAAACTCTGTCCGATTGGGTTCTGGTTTTTACAAAGACCCTACTGAAAAGCCCAGTTTGGTCAACTCTGATTGCCCAAACACCTATACTATGTGTCAGAAATGTAGCACTCCTTACCTAGATTGCTAGTTTCCTTTTCCAAGACTTTTAAAGGAAATAAAAAAAAGAGATTCAAAACCTTTTTTGTAAATCTCTTGAAACACACACCGTCTCTTGCTTTTTTAAATTTGGGTATCTCTTTACATTAAGCTAATCTATAGTTTTAATCAGGTCCGTATCATGCTCTGTTATGCTTCAGACTGCATGATTTTAGCCCCGATTTTAACTCGGCAACAGGTTTTGAGAAATCGCAGACAAATGTCTGAAATCACAGGCAAATCGGCGCTCGTTCACGTGAGTAACAATCACACAGTTTGAGCTATCAAAGACGCCATCTGAGAGAATCGCAGATGAGTCGCTGACACCCCTAAATGCTAAATATCTGGAGCTGTCTGCGATTCAAATCATGCAGTGTGAAATGTGTTCTGATTGAAAATAACATCGGCGATTACCTACAGCCAATGAGAGAGCAGCATCCACTACTGTGGATACCTTTTACAGTCATTGGTGGATACCTGCAGGCCAGCGGGAGGTTGGGGGAGAAGTTAAAAGCGCTCATTTTCAGTTTATCGGGACCCAAGAAATGGAGGAAAAGCTAGTGGAAATTTGGCAGGAGCACCAGTGTCTGTCTGATGTGTCATCTGAGCAATCGGGCAACCTCAACCGGGTCGAAAAAGAAAAAAGTTTGATAGTAATTGCTAACGTTAGTTCCCTTCAATGTCATGTGAGCAAAATAAATAGATTTTCTACCCCACTAAAGGCTTCACTCTCATTTTGTAGTTAATAATAAAAGATATACTACGCGACCTCGCGGTTTTTCCATGTCACTTCTCTTGTGTTTGGTTGTGAAACATAGTTTAGACAAAGTTGTCGGCGATTCTTCCTATTGTAAAGTCATGCAGTGTGAATCCCCCTGTCACCGATCCATCTTGCAGTGTAAACACACCACCAAAAGAACTCTGTCCCAGACAGTCATGCAGTGGGAAAACATCCGTGACATGACTACTTTGAAAACCATGCAGTCTGAACTTGGCATTAGAGAAAATAAGTCCTTATTTTATGGGATACTACAATCTTAAAATTAACACGAACTGGAAGTTTCTGAGACTTTTATTTCAGTATGTTGTTGTACTTTCAACTGAAACAGAATATTGAGTAGGGGGCGGAGCTTTCTTTTTTACGTTATTCCCTCACAGAAAACTAACAGTAAGAGGGGCGGGGTTAAGAATATTACTATGCAGTTGCTGTGTAAGTCATCAAGTTGACGCCAACACAAAGAAGATCCAAACATGGCAGTTTTTGATTGATAGATTTGATTTGATTAATTACCAAAACAAAAAAATTAAACTTGCACGGATTATTTATACAGTACACCTTAAAAAAAACGATGTGAGCTAGCAAAATAAACATTGTACATTTTGATTTCATGCAGACCAAATTGAAGAACCATAAATGGAATAAAAAGGTTCCATCGTTGTTAAAGGTTCCCCTTGGAACGGTAATGGTAATAATGAACAACCTTTTATTTTCATAAGTGTATGAGATTTGTAACATGCACAGATTCATTACACATTATGGAAAAGCAACATAACCAATCATATCACATGATCACACGGCCTCTTTAAATGCTTTTCATCCAATTACCTTGATAATCCAAAATCAGTCACTTTAATGGTTCCATTTGAGTCCACTAAACAGTTCCTTGCAGCCTGGCAGGACAAAAACAAAAAACAAAGGATTTTAGAATTGTTGATGGTAAAACGTCTCTTCCGATAGGCAGTAAAATATTATACAAACCAGGTCTCTATGGATGAACTGATTGCCCTCTAAGTAGGCCATGCCCTCGCTGACATCTTTGCACATCTCAAGAAGCTCAATACTTGTGGGGTTTGAGAGACCCTCCTGCAAGTAATTCAGCAGACATCCATTTGCGAGATATTCTGTGACTATGTAGATGGGTCTTTGTTTCGTGCACACCCCATAGAGCTGTACCAGGTTTCCGTGACAGAGTTTCCTACAGGTTTGCAGCAAAAGAAATGATATATTATTGATAAAAACATGAATGAAAATAAGATACAATCATTTTTGCTGACGAATTAAACCCCGGGGCGGCACGATGGCTCAGAGGTTAGATTGTTGCCTTACAGCAAGAAGGTCACTGGTTCGAGTCCCGGCTGGGTCACTTGGCATTTCTGTGTGGAGTTTGCATGTTCTCCCCCCGTGTTTGTATGGGTTTCCTCTGGGTGCTCCGGTTTCCCCCACAGTCCAAAGACATGCGCTATAGGTGAATTGAATAAACTAAATTGGCCATAGTGTATGAGTGTGTGTGTGAATGAGTATGTATAGGTGTTCCCCAGTACTGGGTTGCGGCTGGAAGGGCATCCGCTGTGTAATAACATATGCTGAAATAGTTGGCGGTTCATTTCCCTGTGGCAACCTTTGAAATAGAAACTAAGCCAAAGTAAAATGAATGAATAAAGGTTTGAATTAGGGTTGGGCGATTTGGCCTAAAATCAAAATCTCGATTAATTGAACATTTTAACTCGATTACGATTGATGAACGATTATTTATTTTTTTATTCAATGTTTTTGCCCTCATAGATCACTGACAAGTTTTGTATAGTAAAAATGCTCACATTACTTGATTTTTAAATAATTGAAGGAAACACACACTATCTACTATCTATGATTATTTATTGAACATCAACGTTGAACAACTAATATTAAAACACGCATTGCCTAAAACACAGCTCTTGCTCTGCCCACCGTCTTCTCCGATATCAAAAGCTTACACTATGCGTCATTGTGACGTGTAAGTAAAAAGCACCAGACTGTACTCGTGCAAAAGTATAATATCATAATAATATAATAAGTATAAAGCAGGGCGACACAGTGGCGCACTAGGTAGTGCTGTCGCCTCACAGCAAGTACGTCGCTGGGTCGCAGGTTCGAACCTCGCCTGTGTCAGTTGGCGTTTCTCTGTGGAGTTTGCATGTTCTCCCTGTGTTCGCGTGGGTTTCCTCCGGGTGCTCCGGTTTCCCCCACAGTCCAAAGACATGTGGTACAGGTGAATTGGGTAGACTAAATTGTCTGTAGTGTATGAGTGTGGATGAGTGTATGGCTGGAAGGGCATCCGCTGCGTAAAAATGTGCTGGGTAAGTTGGCGGTTCATTCCGCTGTGGCGACCCTAGATTAATAAAGGGACTAAGCCGACAAGAAAATGTAAATGTAAATCATAATATAATAAGTATAATGACTCCACACATGGTAGGGAAAGTAATTGAAAAAATTGACCTGGAAAAATTAGATCGATTATAGATTGTGAGTGTCGATTACTTTTCGATTAATCACCCAGTCCTAGTTTGAAACCACTTGAGGGTGAGTAAATATCGATTAAATTGTCATTTTTGGGTGAACTATCCCAATAAGCGTCACACCACTTTTTAAGTTTAGACTTTAAAATAATATAAGACACATAGTTTGTCAAGATTAGTTCAGGTTTGTACCAAAATTATTAAATATGTACTGAATCATACAGTCAATGGGCTACTTACAATCACAGATATGTTCCCATTTAAAAGTTTGAAGAAAGCGGCAATTGCTAAACTTGTATTTTTTGATCCAATTTACATTAAAACTAGGGCTGGCCGATTAATCAAAAAGTAATCGAAATTCAGAATTTATAATCGATCAAATTTTTCCAGGTAATTTTTTTCAATTACTTTCCCTACCGTGGAGTCACAAAATGGCGCTCTGTTAGCCACATTTTTCATCCACATCTGATCTCTGGTCAAGTAGGACGATAGACCTATTCTTGAGCCTTACTTTGGACAATGATTGGAAGCTGTGCCTGAGATGCCTTGAGGAGGCGTATTTTTTATTACATTCAAATTATTATTTACATTAAAATATTTTTTTACAAAAGATGCAAGAAAATGCAGTGTTTAAATATTATTTACAGGATATGCAAGAGTTATTTTATTTACTTTTTTTTTTACAGTAGATGAATAAAGAGTTCAACAGCAATTCATTCATTTGCTTTCCTTCGGCTTAGTCCCTTTATTCATCATGGGTCACTACAGCGGAATGAACCGCCAACTTCTCTAGCATATGTTTTACGCAGCGGATGCCCTTCCAGCTTCAACCCAGTACTGGAAACACCCATTCACTCTCACATTCACACACATACACTACGGCCAATTTAGTTTATTCAGTTCACTTATAGCGCATGTCTTTGGTCTGTGGGGGAAACCGGAGTACCCAGAGGAAACCCACGCCAACAAAGGGAGAACATGCAAACTCCACAAAGAAATGCCAACTGGTCCAGCCAGGACTCAAACCAGCGACCTTCTTGCTATGAGGCGACAGTGCTAACCAATGAGCCACCATGCCACGCCGTTCAACAGCAATCCAGACTCCAACGGTTATACTTACATCATGACCTTAGCCTCTTCAATGAAGTCATCCTCCGACATCGAGCCTTCTTTGACCATTTTAATGGCCACGTCATGACGGCCTTGCCATTTCCCATACTTTACCACACCAAACTGTCCATTTCCAAGTTCTCTGATAAATGTAAGCTGGCGTGGATCGATCTCCCAAGATCCTGAAATGACGACAGGAATATATGGTATACATATACGATACATGCATTTCTTGGGGACTGAACCAATCCTAGCAGCCACCGGATGCCACACAGACGTAAAATTGACGTTGGACTCCAACATCAGACTAACTTTAAATTTTGCACCCGCTTTAAATGTTTTAATCACTTGATTGAATGGGCGTTATGGGCTAGTAGGAGCCTTCTGCGCCTACTGGTAGGCTCAGAAGGCTGTTATCATCCATGTACATGGTTAATCAGTTATACTAATAGAGAAGACTCCAGATCCAGATCTGTTATTAAATTACTGTGACGGTTGGGTTTAGGGTTGGTGTAGGAGTAGACGTTAATAAAATACAAATAATGGGAAATTTAATAAATAATATAAATAATTCTCGTTAACTTCCAGCCACAGCCGTATGTGATCTATAGCTGATTAACCATGTGGATGGATGATAACAGCCTTCTGAGCCTACTAGTAGATGAATTTTAGTTAGTTCACTACACAACATAAATTCAACCAAAGGTCAACGGCTAATGATGTTAGCTTTTGACATTGTATGGACGCCACATTATGACATTAAATTGATGTTGAATTTTAGTTATGTAATTACACAACATAAAACCAACCCAAGATAAACGTCTACTGATGTTAGTCTTTGACGTTGTATGGATGTCATATCATGATGTTCAAATAATGTTGGATTTTAGTTAGTTAATGCCACAGCCTAAAACCAACCAATGTCAAGATGTCAGCTGACGTCAGTATTAGACAAATACTGCAAACTGACATAAAATTTTGGTCACCTGACGTTGCAACCAAAATATGACTAAAGATTAACGTCATATGACATTGTGTGCCTGCTGGGATTACTTTTGCGATGGTTGTTGATTCCTCTAACAAACGTATACTCACCATAACCCAGACCAGCAGTGCAGGGAGCATTCTGAGCCCGATTTGACACAATGTATTTTAGTCTGCTCACCAGACCTGTAAACAGAATTTCTTTGATTAAACGCCTTTCCACTCAGTATTTTTTAACAGTGTGTTTTTACAGGGAAAAGTTTGAATGGACTGAACATTTGATGCATTTGGAACACAAAATAGTCATCATGTATTTGGATGCATTCAGGATTAAAAAAAATAATTTCCAGTCATAGAAAAGCAGTTAAATCTTATCTTGATCAACTAAACGCTGGGTTCTCGAAAGCATGTGTCATTTACACCATAGATCCTTTACAATATGTCCAAGAGTTTTGCATGTCTGTCTGTTACTGTAGGAATATTAACATTCCGTGGTGCTGAACAAAAGAAACTGTGATTGTTTGCTTTACTACTAGTCATAGAGTTTCTGGGCTGTGAGTCTAAAAATGTGGCCATTGGCAAAGATTTTAGGCAAAAATTCAACCAACCAGTGTGTATTAGAATAAATAATCTGACACAAACAAAATAATATGAGTAATGAATAAATACTCATACCGAAAAAAATGAGTAGTCATTTTATATTTCAAAGATCAGTGTATTTTAATAATTAATAATAAGACAAAATAAAATAAAACATTAATGACTTGTTTCAAAAGTAGAATTTAAAAAAAAGCTAAATAAATAAATAAAGCAGCACAGTCAAAAGAAGAACAATGAAATCCCAAACAATTAAATAATTTATTACTCTTATTTTATTTTTCTTAAAACCAAAAAAAAAACTGCTTTGTTTACAGTCTATGATGGGAAACTGCGCCATTTGCTGGCAAAGAATGAACTACTAAACATAACCTCTTTAGTTTTGACAGTTTTATTAAATTTAATTATCTTAAATTAGGTTTTAAATGTTTAAATAATCATGTCCCAATGCTGTTTTCTGATCAAATCAGTAGGCATCAAACCTCAAAGAGTCACATGAGCAACTGCTAATGGTGACTGTCTACTGCCAAAGCGTAAGACCTCTTGGTAAATTTGTTTTCATTATTAAGGGAACCAAATTGTGGGATGAATTACCCGTTAGCCTAAATATAGAAAGTAATTAATATTTAGTAAAATTCAGTTAGTAACAAATGATAAATATTTGGGTGTGATGTTGGACAATAAACTTAAGTGGAATGTATAAACTGACTTTGTAAAGAAAAAGCTTCAACAGAGAATGTACTTCTTAAAGAAACTATTGTGTTTTAATGTTGACAACACATTGTTGCTCATGTTTTATAGTGCTTTTATTGAAAGTATTGCAACATTTTGTGTAATCTGTTGGTATGGAAATGCTTCTGAGGCCCAGAAGAGGTCACTGGGGAAGGTGGTAACAACAGCCAGTTAGTTGTTGGGAATAAAACTACAGAGCATTGACAGTATATACAAAGAAAAGGTACTAAATAAGGCGATCATGATTGTCAATGATGAGAGACATCCTTTATCAAACACCTTCCAATTGTTACCATCAAGTCTTCGATACTGTGTTCCCAGGTGTGTAAGAAATAGGAAAAAATGATCATTTATACCCCAAGCAATTAAGTTTTTAAATTCCTCCTCCCTCAGTTGATGGCTAGTAGCCTGGATATTTATTTATTTATACAGTTGAAGTCAGAATTATTAGCCCCCCTGTTTATTTTTTTCCCCAATTTCTGTTTAACAGAGAGAAGATTTTTTTCAACACATTTCTAAACATAATAGTTTTAATAACTCATTTCTAATAACTGATTTATTTTATCTTTGCCATGATGACAGTAAATAATATTTTACTAGAAATTTTTCAAGACACTTCTATACAGCTTAAAGTGACATTTAAAGGCTTGACTAGGTTAATTAGGTTAACTAGGCAGGTTAGGGTAATTAGGCAAGTTATTGTATAATGATGGTTTGTTCTGTAGACAGTCGAAAAACAAATTAGCTTAAAGAAGCTAATAATTTTGACCTTAAAATGGTTCATAAAAATTTTAAAGCTGCTTTTATTCTTGCCAAAATAGAACAAATAAGACTTTCCCCAGAAGAAAATTTTTTATCAGACATGCTGTGAAAATTTTCTTGCTCTGTTATATATATATATATATATGCTGCAAATGAAATTTCCCTATGGGGACAAATAAAAGTTAACTAACTAACTAACTAACTAACTAACTAACTAACTAACTAACTAACTAACTAACTAAAAAGTAATAAAGAAAGTAATACATATTTTTAGTAGTGTTCTTGAAAAGTGGTTAAAAACAAAACAACAGTGTTCACACAAATAGTCTATACTATTAGTTTGTTTTATCATGTCACCTTTGCTTTTGCCTTATAGCATTTCTATGTAAAGAATGATAATGTTGTGTATATGTATCTATTTTATTTTCATTTTATTTCAAGTCACTTAAACAAATGCATTTGGTTGTCCAGTGCTGTGATGTCCATGTCAAATAAATAAATAAATAAATAAATAAATAAATAAATAAATAAATAAATAAATAAATACTTATCTACTGTTTTGTTCACAAAACACACACAAACACACACACACACACACACACACACACACACACACACACACACACACACACACACACACACACACACACACACACACACACACACACACACACACAGGGGAAGCTATTTATAGAGACATTTAGGATGTGCTTTGATTTGTTATTTATGCAGCTTCTTGATGACAGCATGTGTGTCGCAGTCGTCACACGATGATTGATTGCAAAGTCATTTGTATATTTGGTACCCACAAAACGTCAAGATTTTATCTAGTCAAAATCTGACACAGTGACAGTAAGTAACAATAAAAATCATGCAGTCTGAATGGGGCTTTAGGTACTGTCATTATCAATGCTATTAAAACTAGCTATTACACATTACAGACACACATTACCCATTCTGGCCTGGCCTGGCCTTGCCTGCCTTGCCTATTGAAAAATGGCCCCTCTGAGTGTGGCTACCCAAGACTAAGGTGATATTTACCTGCGGCATTGTGCTGATGGTAATTAATAAGCTCTGGGATATTGCTAAAGTTGTGCTTCTCCGCTAGATAGAACTGGCCGTCTGCAGTGAGCAGTATGTTGTAGTGTCTGCAGCTGCCAGAAGTCTCCCTGAAAGACCAGAAATGAAGTTCACACTTTACAATAAGCTTATTTAATATATTTACTAACATGAACTATAATGAACAATACCTGTACAACAT
This sequence comes from Danio kyathit, assembly GCA_903798195.1. NCBI lineage: Eukaryota > Metazoa > Chordata > Actinopteri > Cypriniformes > Danionidae > Danio > Danio kyathit. Next base: position 45,831,783 of record LR812532.1, read on the forward strand.
TTATTAATCATAGTTAGTTTAACATTTACTTATGCATTATTATAATCCACATTCAAGCATGTTAACATTAGTTAATGCACCGTGAGCTAACGGTGATCAACTTTATCTCCATTAACTGACATTAACAAAGATAAATAAATACTGTTTGTTTATTGTCAATGTACGTATGGTCTTATTGTAAACTGATACCCACATGATCAACTCAGGTTGATCTTACAAAGAGCAATTGAGAGAGCGACAACAACAGTCTCGTGACAATTTACACGGCGTGACTTTTCCTAGTTTTGCATGGAGAGATTAACATCTCTCTTCCTGCTGGGTCAGTTTTCCACTTTCATTTTGATAAGTTAACTGTGAAACAAATGTGTAAATTGATCAAACTCACCCTCCAGCCTTGGTGAACACTGAAACAGTGTATTTTCCAGTGAATTTGCCAGAGTCTCTCACCAAGAAACCGCCATCTTTATTCTATGTTGATTTTAGAAAAAAAAAAATTTCATAGTAAACAAACATATATGGTGAATTCAAGTTGGTTCCACACAGTGGTTTAATATGCAGTAGTGGGTATATGCAGAAGTATGCAGAAGGACTTAAATTTTTTCAGTAACCCGGGTCAAACGCTTCCGGTAAACTGTATGCGGTTACTAAATCGGCAAGTTTAAGGTCTGTTTTCTTTAAAAATCTTCACTGCCTGATTGATATACAATTCAAAGTCAGTCTCAGATTGTTCAGGAAGCACTGGATTAAATTACATTTTCCCACGCCATGTCTTTAAAATATGAAAATTAATTTTACCCCAGTATTTTTAATGGAGTTTCTGCACTAGCCTGCTGATCCTGACCTGATCCTGACGGGCATGTGCATGTAAACAGCTTTTCATCTCGTTTTAAGCTTGAACAACTAAATGAATGCGGAAGTCTATTTAACTGATTATACACTCACCGGCCACTTTGTTAAGTACACCTTTCTAGTACCGGGTTGGACCCCCTTTTGCCTTCAGAACTGCCTTAATCCTTCGTGGCATAGATACAACAAGGTACTGGAAATATTCCTCAGAGATTTTGGTCCATATCTATTCCATGATGCGAATCTCCCATTCCACCACATCCCAAAGGTGCTCTATTGGATTGAATTCTGGTAACTGTGGAGGCCATTTGAGTACAGTGAACTCATTGTCATGTTCAATAAACCAGTCTGAGATGATTCATGCTTTATGACATGGTGCGTTATCCTGCTGGAAGAAGCCATCAGAAGATGGGTACACTTTGGTCATAAAGAGATGGACATGGTCAGCAACAATACTTAGGTAGGCTGTGGTGTTGACACGATGCTCAATTAGTACTAATGGGCCCAAAGTGTGCCAAGAAAATATCCCCCACACCATTACACCACCAGCCTGAACTGTTGATACAAGGCAGGATGGATTCATGCTTTCATGTTGTTGATGCCAAATTCTGACCCTACCATCCGAATGTCGCAGGAGAAATCGAGACTCATCAGACCAGGCAACATTTTTCCAATCTTCTATTGTCCAATTTTGGTGAGCCTGTGCGAATTGTAGCCTCAGTTTCCTGTTCTTAGCTGACAGGAGTGGCACCCGGTGAGGTCTTCTGCTGCTGTAGCCCATCTACCTCAAGGTTGGACGTGTTGTGCGTTCAGAGATGCTCTTCTTCATACCTTGGTTGTAACAAGTGGTTATTTGAGTTACTGTTGCCTTTCTATCAGCTCAATCCAATCTGGCCATTCTCCGCTGACCTCTGGCATCAACAAGGCATTTGTGCCCACAGAACTGCCTCTCACTGGTTATTTTCTATTTTTCTGACCATTCTCTGTAAACCCTAGAGATGGTTGTGTGTGAAAATCCCAGTAGATCAGCAGTTTCTGAAATACTCAGACCAGCCCATTTGGTACTAACAACCATGCCATGTTCAAAGTCACTTAAATCACCTTTCTTCCTCATTCTGATGCTCGGTTTGAACTGTAGTAGATTGTCTTGACCATGTCTACATGCCTAAATGCATTGAGTTGCTGCCATATGATTGGCAGATTTGAAATGTACGTTAACGAGCAGTTGGACAGGTGTACCTAATATAGTGGCCGGTGAGTGTATTTTAATTACACTGAACATCGATTCTGTAATAGGAACTGTATGAATTGAAAAAAGTCACATTAACTGTTCACCGGAAGAGTATTGGTATGGGAAGAAACACTAGCTGTGCATATACCCTATTTTGGTTTTTGAAAGAAGACGGGAGGGGTATAGGGGGACACACAAAATGGGGGATATGTTTTCAATTCAAATCCCATTTCCTGTATTTACATACATTTATGGACTATGGTGATATAAAACCCAGGAAACAATTAGATTAAACAAGTTTCTATAAAACTATATGTAATTAAATGATGAACTATTTTGTAATATCAATTGCTAATATAATATATAAGATATGCAAAGTATATCTCAGCAGCAAACTTAATATGTAGGCAAATGATATGAAAATATTGATCATTACTTCATTAAATGTCTTTCATGCATAAACCACCTTTATGATCATTTTCTGTGCAGCACAAATTTCTAATCATTAGACTAACATCAACAGGTGTAGGAATTCTGTAAAATATAATAATACGAAGAGTTCAGATGCAAAAATCTCTAAATGCCGCCTGAAATTTTCTTCTAAAGTAAGCATTTTTATCAGGCTCCTGTGTGTAGGTTCAGTAATATCACTTTTAAGGCAAATAGGAATTCCTTTCTATGGTCTTTGAAGTGAAATATCTCAACATAAACAAAGGAGGCTGAGAAAAATTTTCGATGGAAATTTCAGATGGCAAAGGTTTTTGCATCTGAGCTCTTCATATGTTAAAAATAATAATAATAATAATAAAATGATTGTCTTGGCCTAATACGGGGGATTTTGAAGTCCCCAGTGGAAATTACTCCCCTGGTTGTAGATAATCATTACAATGTAAAAGTTACAAACACATTAATAAACCAATCATGTTATTGTGCCACCACGGCTCTGTACTCACTTCTGTTTTCAGTAAATTTTCTGCCTGACTGCGGTTGATGTTCTTGCAGTACCAACTATGAGATTGAGAGAAAATTCATGATTAAAAAAGTTTGAAACGTTCAAAATGTTGCTGAATGTACAGTTGTAGTCATAATTATTAGCCCTCCAGTCAATTTTTGTTTTCTTTTTCAAATGTTTCCCAAATGATGTTTAACCGAGCAAGGAAATTTTCACAGTAATTCCTATAATATTTTTTCTTTTGAAGAAAGTTTTATTTGTTTTATTTCGACTAGAATAAAAGCATTTTTTTATTTGTAAAAAACTATTTGAGGTCAATATTATTAGCCCTCTTAAGCATTATTATTAGTTTTTGATTGTCTACAGCAGTGGTTCCCAAAGTGGGGTTCGCGGGACAATGGGGGGGTCGCTTGGTTATTTCTAAAAATCTAATTCATTTATTAAACTATTAGAATTACCATATTTTATCCATAAACTACAGAAGAAAAAAATGTAGTTAATAGTTACATAAAAAAAACAACAATATGCAAATAAAAAGCCATGATTTTTGAGCCTTTCATTTTTTTTGCGACTCCTGGGGTGATTATGGTACATTAAAGACACAGCAATAGAATAGATGCAGCAGATTGATTTTATGGCACCATGTTACAATTAAAAATAAATACAGGCCACAACTGAACATGGAGAATGATCTCCAGATGGTGTTCTCCAAAATTAAACAGAAAATAGACTTGGGCCTATATTGTGTGCGCCATTGTGTGCAAGGTTTATTTATTTATAACCAGCTCAGAGGATATTCAGGGTCGCGAGTCACTGGCATTGTTATTTTGGGGGTCACAGGGTGAAAAGGTTTGGAAACCCCTGGAAGGTTTGGAAACCCCAGAACAACCCACTGTTATAGAATGCTTGCTTAATTATCGTAACTTGTCTGGTTAACCTAATTAACCTAGTCGAGCCTTTAAATTGCACTTTAAGCTGAATACTATTACCTTGAAAAATATCTAGTAAAATATTACGTACTGTCATCATGGCAAAGACAAAAGTTCAGTTATTAGAAATGATTTATTAAAACTATTATGATTAGAAATGGGTTAAAAAATTCCTTTAGGGAAAATTTGGGTCATCCTCATTTATTGGGGCTGATAATTCTGACTTCGACTGTATACTTACTCATATTTCTCCAATCCATTCAAAGCCTGAGCGATGTAGTTACTCGGTATGTAGCCTTCCTTTCTGCAAAGGAGATCAATAACACTTTTCATATCAAAGAAAACCCAGTCCTGATTGCACAGCTAGTTCCACCTGACTACCTTACATCAATAGCCTGTAAAAGTTTACCCAGATATGCAAATAATTCGACAAGAGTCCATATTTTTATCAAATACATCCTTTCATTAGCATTATTACACAATTATTGATGTCTACAACTCATAGATTATGCCAAACTAGTAATATATTTAATAATTATGCAGTCTCTTACCCGTATTTATCTTTAGCTTTAAACCAATTGGGATCAGAGATTTCCAAAAGTGTGTACTCCTCGTCCTTTCTCAGCTCTAAGTCATTGGTAGTCATTGGTGCATATTCATATTCAGCTATAACAGTCATGCCTATGCTGAAGGCTGGAGGCATGGGTGGCTCGGGGGGCAAAGGCCTGGCTGGCTTTTCCTAAATCGGGAAAGTAACACAGATCGGTTCTCAAAGGTAAATATGATGGTGTGTACTGTCACTGACTAGATGGATTAGTACAGACCTCCTCAGGTGTTGGTGGAAGAGGCTTCCTGGAATCGCGGTTCTTAGATCCTCTTTTGAAAACCCCTGGTGGAATGGTAAAACATGCACTAATGCTGTTTAACTCATTAAACTATTCAATATTACATTATACTTATACAATGCTGCCTTGTTGCATATAAATGGAAATTGATATTGAATATTTAATTAGGGAATACATGTCTAAAGGGATCTTATTGCCAAATGATGAAATAATTTCAATACATTTAAAACAATTCAAATTGGTTTGTATCCACGTATTGGTCTTAAATTTTGCCATTCCAAACCTATTTGACTTTCTTTTTTCCCTGCAGAATAAATGAGTTATTTATAAAAACTTGAAGTCTGACTTATATAAGAAAACATTTTACTTTGATTATTTTAAAGAAAATACGTTTAAATTTAACATCTTTATTAATCATGAAAATAAAAAAAATAAGTTTATTAATCCCGCCAGGGGTAATTAAATCAGGGCAGTAGCATTATGACACAACAAACAAATACAAACACATAAAATTACTTAAAAACAATATATAAAAAAACATGCTTTATAATGCTTCAAAATGACAATCCAGGCTCATTCTGAAAACGTACCGCTATATACTTTTCTGGACAGCACCAAATACATACCAGGAGCTACGTTTTTTGCAGTTTTTGTTTTCGCAAATCCACCAGAGGCTGCTGTGTATGCTTTTTCAGATCTCAAATTTCTCTCGCAAGTGCCATTCATGCCTGCTGTTCTCGCGTAAATCCACCAGAGGCCGCTGTGGACTCAACCGACCCATCCCCCTACCTACCCCCTTCCCTAAACCCAACCAATAGTGTTTTCAAAAGCACTGATTGACCTGGCCACCACCTTCCCTAAACCCATCCGACAGTGTTTTAAAAAGCAATCCAGAAAAATAAAAGCCCTCGCCTGATTTTTACCACATTTTCAGATTTTACCACATTCTCACCCTGGTATTTACTTGTTTATTTAATTTTTTGGCTTTGTTTGCTGTCTGGAGCCATTCTTCGCCAAACTCGAACCCAGTCGTCGTGGTCAACTCCTCTCTGCATCTCAAATCCGCCAACCTATGCAGCGAGCCACTGGACAAACTGGTAACAGCGGGAAAGCCATATGGAGGTAAGCAGTCAGCTGGTAAGCGCGAAAAGGAACGGCATCATACCTGCCCGTATCATTTGTTTTAAAGACGAAGTGCAGCCATACGTACTTTTGGCTACATAATTCACGATCTCCAGAAATGTATATAGGGCTACGGTTTTAGAATGAGCCTATGTTGTAAGTATAACTTGCTAAAATTTAAGGTCACAAAGCTTTTTGGCTTCATGAACAAAGATGAATTTATATCAGTTAGAAGAGCATTTGATGCTTCTGAATCTTCTTCCAGAGGGTTATAATTTAAAATATGGCTTCAGAGGAGGAGAGTAATCTCCTATCGCACATTAAATTTTCCTTAGAAATTGCTGCTCATGTAACTTGTGTTGACGTTGCGGATAAATGTACGTTCACACTGAAAGTAGGGAGAGCGTCCAAGGTCGCTCTGGCCGCTCTGGCGACGACGCTGTCTCTGCCTTCAGCTTTTGCGGCGAGAGCGTCAAAATTCGCTACATTGATCTCGTATTTCAAGGAGCCGTTGCAGCATATCAGCAAATCAGTTACACACCCGCATAAAACATGTTTTCTAGCATGAAGATGTTGCACACTTCTTATCAAATTAATTTACTTACGGAAGATCTAGTTGCATGTGGTGTGACTTTGCTCCACTTAATTATCCAATGTTTCCATATGTCTGAAATATTCTGAAGCAGCAATACTGTTTTGTATTGTCGCATGAAATTCCCGCTTTTTTTTAAAGAAAAAAATATGTAACATGGATGCACATGAGTAACTCGCCAGTACTTTTTTAATGTATGTTACTGTAAGAAAAACATTTCAAACAATTGGAAATCCGGCGACCGTAATATTAAAACCCTTGGGAACAACTGTGGTCGGAACCAAAGTTCACAGTGACTGTGTTCTCTGACTCCTCTCAAGCGGTGGACTTCTACATTCTGATTGATGGCGCCTCTATGAACGCGCCGGCCCTGCTTTTGATGCACGTTCTTAGTAACAGCCTCTGAGTTCTGCTGGAACTTTAATGTGGTATCAAAGATTGTATTAAGATACTTATACTCCTGTACCCTTTCAACTTGTAGAATAAGAATGGATCATTTAATTCAATAAGAATGAAAGTCACAGGTTTGTAATGCACACCTGTCAACATAGGGATGTGAAAATAAGGGATACTCATATCTTTGCATAGGGGCAATGGCGCCTGTAATGAAAAAGCAAATAAATCGCGCCGTTTATTTCAAAGTGTTTCCATGCCTAAATAAAATAAAAAAGCACAGAACCGGTTCACATTTATGAGCAAGGGCGGCCCCTGGTGGTTCGGCGGTATGGGTTGCATATAGGGAGGATCGGCTCTTCTCAGAAAGATTAAAAACACGGGAGAAATACGGGAAAATACCTTTACGGGATGACAGCGGGATAGAACTGTAAAATACGGGAGAACCCCGGGAAAAACGGGAGGGTTGACAGGTATGTTGTAATATGGTTTAATGAATGATGAGAGAATTGTCATTTTGGGCAAATTCTTTACGTTAACTTAACAACAATACTTAACACACAAATACTAAAACACACAAGTAAGCGAAGTCGTAATAACGACATCAGATGTGTTCAAGAAGTCATTTTCTTTAGCATAGGATGGCGTTCTTTCTGCTTTTGATATTACAAGAAAAATACAACAGGGTTTCTTAAGAGCAAAGACGTTGCATCACTGGTTTTTGTCACTGACAGCCCACAAAAGTTGACTTTACACTCATGAATTCCGTCTACTGCTCTATATTAGATAGATGTATACTTACTTATAGATGTATACTTAGATAAATAGATGATATCGTATATATTCTATCATAGATCAGTGATTACGCCATGTTTCTCACTGACACAACACCCAACTCAAACTCAGTTTCTTTATTCTGTCTACACAAGCAACATTTACCGATCGCTGATCAATAAGTGATGATGGAGCTGTGAGGCCGGTGTCTAGCCAATGAAAGTATCCATATGATGGCGAGAATGATGATTTCTTCTTCTGGTTTTACGGTGGTCGACAACAAACTTTTTGGTGCGTTACTGCCTTGCTCTGGTCGGTGATGTCGCCAACCAATTAGGCTAACGGGCTAACACAAGAAACTTTCTTGATGGAAAGGTGACTGAGGGAGAGGAGTTATTTCTGAAGCAGGATTGCTCGTGAGCATACCTCGAGAATTACATGTTAAGATGCAATAACTTAATTTCTGATGCTGTGCTCAAAAATACTTTAGTAATTTATAGTAAATACTATAATGTTTTTGAACTACACAATACTGAAGCACTCAAATTAAGTTTAGTGTAGTAAAGGCTAAAATATACTATTGTAATAATTACTATTAGTTCATGATAGTTACTAATGATACTACATTATGTAGTGTAATTTATTAATGAGGAGTTGTAAATATATATACAATATAATGCATATTCCTAATATTTCCCTTTACTATAAATTACTATAATATTTTAAATGTGATTTTTTTTGGTTTTGCTGTTATATACTATCATTTTTCTGTTTAGGAAAGCGTATTATTTGCAGTAAATAATTGAACTGAATAATTATGCCTCATATGTTTGATTTACAGTATTATTGATCACTAAAATATGATTGACTTGGATTTTTAAGTTGCTTTGATTTAAAAATGAAAATTGTAAAAATAGCTGATGTAGCTAAGTTACTTTTGCCAAGTAGCTTTCAGCTTAGCTTGCTACATTTCCCAGAAGATAGCTTTAGTTAAACTACATTTTAAATAGACTAGCTAATAGCTTAGCTCACTATATTTTCAAGCTTGCCCAACACTGCCAATTTATTTTCTTTGAACACACCATAATGTGATTTTCGGCTTATCTAAACTGCTCAGTTTTGCACTGTAGATTGAGTAGTGCTATATGTGTTGAACATTAGCAAAGTGGTATTAGCATTAGCATTATTTTTATGCCTTTACAAATATGTATTCCTTTCACTGGCAGATAATTCAATGTGTGAAACCCATTTAAAAACAAAATCCTCAAATATCTGTGCACTTTATTTTTACAGACCTCCATTTTTGGTCTCCAGCACCCTGCATCCCATAGCCTGCTTGACCTCCTGAAGGCAACACTTCCACACGCCGTCTTCCCAAAAGCAAGGGTGGTACTTCTGCATCGGGTCCTTGTTGAACCGCACCACTTCAAGACGAGGTGCATTACAAGTCATTTACATTGAATCAACACCAAGTTTTGCATAGGACTTGAATGCCGTGTTCATCATTAGTTTCCCCTTATCTTTCATAATATAGTGTACATAAAGGTGGCTAGCCAATTTGAATGTACTTTGTGATAAAAAACAAAAGCATACTAACCATTTTTAAGTTCATGTATCCAGTGCTTTCGAATTTGATCTGACTTAGCAAATACATAAAGAGGGCCTTCATCATAGATAATCTGTGAAAGAGAAGAAAAATGCATAAGTTTACAATGACTATATATATGACTATAGATCAGGGGTACCCAAGCTTTTTCGGTAACACTTTAGTTTAGGTAACAAATCAAAGTATTAACAAACCATTAACTAACACTCCTAGCTTAATTAATGACTAATTAGCTGTTTATGAATAGCTAGTAAGGTAGAAGTTGGGTTTAGGTTTTGGGTAGGATTAGGGATGCAGAATAAGATCATGCTTTATAACTACTAATGAACAGTTATTAACTTAATAATAGACAGGTAATAAGCCAGTAGTTAATAACATGAATTGTGACTTAAACTAAAGTGTTACCGATTTTTCTTATGAAGGGCCAAAAACCAAACTTGATTGAGGCTAGTGGGCCGGAAATATAGCTGCCATGGGTAATTTCCTAATTTATTTAATAATATTTAAAAATGACCTGAAAACATTGCTTCATATTAACTAATACAGTATAATTTATTACATTTTATAATAAACTTATTACAGTAAAAACTAAAACAGTCTCATTTCTAACAGAATAGTTTCACTAGTTTTTGCCTAGATTTGCTCACAGATGTCTTGTGCATAGTCTGTCGAGTGACAGTATTTACATTTTTAAAAAATCAGATTCATTTACAACATTTAATTAAAACGTTTAATTTCAGTTTGCTTTTTTGTAGCTCAGCAATAAGTTTGGATGGTGGGCCAAATGAAAGGTTACAATGGGACAACTTTGGCCCGCAGGCCCTACTTTGGGCATCTCTGCTATAGATTAATCAACTGTTGCATTTCAACATAGTCTACAATTACCAAATGTTTCCTCTTTCTTACCAACCTTGATATTGATAGTTTCTTTTTAATGCTTTTATTGCTTTCTTAGGAGGTTTACATCACAAGGAATATTATATGAAGGTATAAAAATATGTGTAGGTCAAAGTGTTGCTATTTGAGAAGCTCAAAACCACACATATGACACATGCATTTCCTGCCACCCCTTTCTTGTTGCCATTAGATGATGGAAATCTTACTTTTTGCATCTTTAATTCCAAAACGTAGCATCTGACAGACATCGCAAGTAATCAAATAAGACTTGAAAAAATGAAAACCCTTTATTCTGAATGTTAAATTCAATAGCTGATCTGAATGACAGCTTGATAGCAAAGAACCAGAGCTTAAAAATAGGGTAGTTGATGATTTGTTTTAAAAATATTTTTGCTAATGCTGCTTGCACTGTGGCTCAGTGGTTAGCACCGTCACCTCACTGTAAGAACGTCGCTGGTTCGAGCCCCGGCTGGGTCAGTTGGCATTTCTGTGTGGACTTTGCATGTTCTTCCTGTGTTCACGTGGGTTTCCTCCGGGTGCTTCAGTTTCCCCCACAGTCCAAAGACATACTCTATAGACCATTTTGAGCTATGTAAACAAAAACAATGGTCCCAACGTATTTCCTGTTTTACATATTTAATTTCTATAGCTTATGAGAATCTAAAAAGAGCCACATATTGATAAATAATGTTATGATAGCTGTTTTAACATTAAGTTATGATTGAATTGCCCTTTTGTTACAGTTATAAAATAGTTTGATAACAAGCAGGAAATGTTCATGGGCCAATGACATGACCATGCTGAATGTATATAATGCTTTTATTGCTTTCTTGGGAGGTTTACATGTCAAGGAATATTATATGAATGTATAAAAATATGTGTAGGTCAAAGTGTTGCTATTTGAGAAGCTCAAAACCACACGTATGACACATGCATTTCCTGCCACCCCTTTCTTGTTGCCATCAGATGATGGAAATCTTACTTTTTGGTGCTTTTTTCTGCTGAACATACTGTTTTTGTATCTCAGACTAATCACCTGTTAATTCACGTTGTTCATCTGATTTGGGATTTTGAAGAAACCAGGTTTCACTTCTGCTATGTAGCTGAAACTATGTGTACGATTTCTTCTTTATTAGCCCAATGAGCCATATTATTAATATTAACCTGAATGATCTATTACTAGAAACCTAGATCAGTTTCCTCATTTAAATACTTTTAAGACATGATGATTAATATTTATGTGGGAAGTGGAAGTGATGTGATTACACTAAATACACATATAATGCAACATAAAAATGTTGTAAGATTGAGTTGAACTGTGCGTGTGTGTGTGTGTGTGTGTGTGTGTGTGTGTGTGTGTGTGGTTCTGAGCATCTTTTTGGCAGACACCCACCTGAAATGGGTATTGCCGGTCAGGAGGTGCACTGTCTTCTGGTAAAACAACCTCCACACATCTGATCTTTTCAATGTCCACATAACCTTTCAGGCTTTTCCTTTTCTAAACAGACAATAGGAGGATTGTGTTGTCAAATATTGTGTTACAAAACATTGGAAGCAGTGATTTAAAATACTGGCATCTTTAATTCCAAAACGTAGCATCTGACAGACATCGCAAGTATTCAAATAAGACTTGAAAAAATGAAAACCCTTTATTCTGAATGTTAAATTCAATAGCTGATCTGAATGACAGCTTGATAGCAAAGAACCAGAGCTTAAAAATAGGGTAGTTGATGATTTGTTTTAAAAATATTTTTGCTAATGTTGCATGAGGGCGGCCCGGTGGCTCAGTGGTTAGCACCGTCACCTCACAGTAAGAACGTCGCTGGTTTGAGCCCCGGCTGGGTCAGTTGGCATTTCTGTGTGGAGTTTGCATGTTCTCCCGTGGGTTTCCTCCGGGTGCTCCAGTTTCCAAAGACATACGCTATAGACCATTTTGAGGGATGTAAACAAAAACAATGGTCCCAATGTATTTCCTGTTTTACATATTTAATTTCTATAGCTTCTGAGAATCCAAAAAGAGCCACATATTGATAAATAATGTTATGATAGCTGTTTTAACGTTAAGTTATGATTAAATTGCCTCTTGTTACAGTTATAAAATAGTTTGATAACAAGCAGGAAATGTTCATGGGCCAATGACATGACCACGCCGAAATGGTCTATAGGTGAATTGAATAAACAAAATTGTCCATAGTGTGTGTGCATGAATGTCAGTGTGTATAAAGGTTCAACAAATCACCATTTAGCTGAACCCTTTCTTTCTATTTTGGAGAATATAAAACTATAAGGTAAAGGTCAAGTATCTGTTTTATATGAACAGTTGGTGGACAAATCAAAAGAGTAATTTAATGACAGACTTCAAGCTTGGCAGTCTGACCTGCAGGCTGATATAACTGAGGAAGAGTGGCAAGAAGCTTGTCTAAAAGCCCAAACCCAGACAACAAGCACTCATATTAAATTGCTTCAATATAAATGGCTGAGTAGACAGTATGTAACTCCAGTTAAGTTGCATCATTTTAACCCAAATATCCCTGATACATGCTATAAATGTAAACAAGAGAAAGGAACTTTATTACATTGTATGTGGGAATGTTCTAAAGTCGGTTGTTTTTGGGTTAAAATGCTGAACATTGTAAGTCAAATCATTGGTAAAGTAATTCCTTTTGATCCCAGCTTGTGTATATTGCATATTTATCCATTGAACTTTGATGTGACCAAACATGAAAGAGTGCTGTTGATTTTATGTTTGCTGGAAGCTACACATGTAATTGCGTGTTCTTGGAAAAAAGAAGACAGTGGTGTATCTCAGTGGATAAAGGGGACGACCTCTTGCCTTTCCTTGGAAAAATTAACATATTTTTTTGAAAAACAAAATCCATATATTTTGGTCTATTTGGAAAATATTCTATGACATTTTGGAGAATCTAGATGGTGACTCTTTTCTTGAACTGACAGACATTGAAAGTATTAGACAAATATGTTATTGCTTTATTTAACATTAATATTGTTATTTATTTATTTAATTTTTCTTTCAAAGTATGCTAAGTTATTTTGAATCTATATTATTCTTGCTGTATTTTTTTTTTTTTGTATTATTTTTTATTTAATTTATTTAATTTATTCATTATTTAGATTTTTTGCTAAACTGAAAAACTAAACCTTTGTCAATTTGTATGACAATGTTTAAAATAAAAATTGTTGTTCCAAAAAAAAAAAAAAAAAGGTTTCCCAGTACTGAGTTGCGGCTGGAAGGTCATCTGCTGCGTAAAACATATGCTGGAATAGTTGGCGGTTCATTCCGCTGTGGCAACCTCTGATAAATAAATGACTAAGCTGAAGGAATATGAATGAATGACTACTTAATAATCAAAAATTCTTTTGTGAACATGTACTGTTAGACTAAAAAACAATGTCAAATACATACATACCGCTTTTTCAGCATCATAGTCATAGTAGGAGATCTTATCATGTGTGAGTACAAACAGCCGTTCTTTAAAGTTTAAAGGTGAGGTCTTCTTCTTCTGCTGGGACCGTTTTATGAAAACCTCCTCCAGAACGCTGTCTGCCATATTTATTTAAATCTGCAAAAACAACAACTTACTGTTATGTTTTGCCCATGCTTGTTGAATAGTGAGTAGCTCTATCGTGGTTTTGTTTGTTAAATGTGTATTTCCTCTTCATGTTTATAAAGGGAATAGTTTAGAAATGGGTTTAACACACTTTTTTACCATAGCGTTTATGCCCTCTTGGAAGTTTGTATTTACAAGTTGTTGAGTTGTAAATATGTTGTCAAGTCTGGTGTGTTTAAGTAATTTTTGCTGGACCAAGAGGTTTTTTTAAAGAGCCCCTAATATGGGTTTTTAAAAATGACCTTTCATGCAGTGCGCAACACAGCTCTAAGTCAATGAAAAGATCCAGCTGAGGGTTAAAGCTTAAAAAATGCACCGAGTTTAAAAATAAAAGTTTTTTAATAAAAGATTCGACTCAGAGTCATTTTAAATGATTCGTTGTTTATTTGGATCTTTTGCCTGTTCATATCGACGTTCACATGAAACAATACTAAATATGAAGTGCCAGTAGGCATGGGACGATAACCGTTTTCAAGATATACCACGGTTTAGAAAAGTCAAGGTTTTAAAACCGCCAAAATTTTCTGTAATACCGTTCCTAAGGTATCTGTATGTTTTTTTTATTTACCTTTTCTTCTAGGACAACAGTATCTCCAGCAGAAAAAAATATCCAAAGATGCCACTTTAAATTGTTAAGAAATCTGTGTTTTTTATTATTTAGCCTGACATGTTTACTGTTCCAAAATATTATAAATCTTTGAAAAAATAAAATGTATTGTTTTCAAAGGGGAAAAATGTTTTTGTTTTTTACCCAGACATTTAAAAAGAATATATTATAGAGAAGTATCACAATACAGTGATACCGTGATATTTTTTTCCATGGTTATCATACTGTTAGAATCTTATACCGGCCCATGCCTAAGTGCCGGATCTGGTAAAACGTGAACGCGCCTTTCCCTTCAAACACTAGTGGAGTGCGGGTGTGTGTGGGACACTGTGAATTAAGATGAGTGAACATTAATGAGTAAACGTTCTGGTGATTAATGCAATAATCTACCCCTGCAATGGGGGATTCGTTGGTCATTTGTTAAAGGAAGAATCAGAAAAGACTATTGATGTATGGGAGTTTGTCAGAGCTTGACAGGAACTTTATCAGTACACGGTTCATGGATCATCTTCTTCCTCCATTTCACAAGTGCATGAAAGTGTGACTAAAATGGCTGCCTCCTTGTTTTCTCTAGCTTGCAAATTATGTATTTAATTGTGGTTTGTTACTCGTAACCGCTTGTACTGTATCTGGTTAACTCTTTATATTCACATATTGCGTCTATCGCCACGTTGAAACGCGGCGTGTGCTACTTTGTTTGTTTGGATTTAAATGCGTTTGTGAGCATCAGCTGTTCCTACACACCTGTAGCTGTCAAGTTTCAAAATAGTTCAGCTTTTGCCACTGTGTGGATTAATACCGAATTTGTGCCATGGTTAAGAATAGAGCAATATGCTGCTGTTTAACTGCATTGCTTTAATGCACTCCTGCATTGGGCTCACACATACACTCTGCGCTCTGCCTACTTCAACAATGTTGATAAACCATGGTGGGCGTTTCTCTGTCTCGAGCTGAACGCAGTCGACCAATCACAACAGACTGGGTCATTGGACCATTCAGCGCAGATTAGCATCACATTATGGAGGGGTTTGGGAACAAATAAATCGCTGAACGAATCATATGGGAGTCATTGGGAAAATTAGGTAAAAATAAATGCATATTATAAGACAATGAAAGTGTATTTTTTTTGACCTTGCATGCATATTAACCTGTTGTTAAAGACCCCCAAACCAAAATAAGACCTTTTATAATGCATAATAGGAGCTCTTTAAAGCTATTCATCTACTAAACAGTTAATAATCAAAATGCAATTGTGATTTTTAAGTGATTTATGACTGAATTTTCATATATTCTATCATAACTGCACAAAAATATCATATTTGTAGGTGCAGCTTAGATAGATTTATTGTAAATGTCAAAAATACTAATTCTGTTTATTATTATTATTATTTCATTCACTGCATTGGACATGGTTTATTGACATGACCTCAACCTGACATGGGCTTAAAGAAAACCTGTCGATGTTCATGTACTCAAATTGACAATTTTACAGTAATGCATATGGGATGATTTCAAATTTGATCAATAATTTACTGAAAGTGTAAACACTTCAAGCAGGATCAAAGCATTCATGCACAGGAAGCTTAGACAAATATGAATTGTATTTAATTTATACAGTGCAGATTGTGTAGTGTTAGTGTTTTATTTAATTATTCAATTTCTCCCCAGGAAAAAACTAAACAAAGCACTGTTTATTTTGCATGATGTCCTTTTGTATTTCTCCACGAAATCACCCCAGCTATTCTAAAATAAAACATTTTTTTCCCAATCCAAATGTCCAAATCTGGTAAAACTGTTTTGTATTACAAAATATGTTGTAGAAAAACAAAATATAGCAATTTTTTTATGTAAATATCTTGCAACCCTACTGCATGAATCCAGTCAAGTACTCTGGCACCGCAAATATTTAAAGGCACAATTCACCCAAAAATAAAAAATTTTCTCATCATTTACTCTCACCCAAGTGGTTCTAAATGTTTATGAAATTCTTTCTTCTCTTGAACACAATACATTCTGAATAATGTTAGAAAAAAGCAGCCATTAGCATTTAAAGAGTCAAAAAATGCTATATTAATGGCTGTTTTTCCCAACATTCCTCAGCTTGTCTTGTTTTGTGTTCAACAGAAGAAAGAAACTCAAGTCAAGTCAAAGGTGTGTATTTTCAATTTTGGGTGAACTATCCCTTTAAATTCAGGAATTTAGGAATGTAAAGTGTGAAACGGCAGTTTGTAAATAGCCATGATTAATTGTTAACTCTGGGTAAATAGTGAGCCGTGTGAAATATATATTAGGGTTCAGTTCAGAGGCTTAACTACACTAAAAATATTTTATATTTTAATAGTAAATTAGCAGTTTTCTGTATTTTGTGATTCATGTTTTTATTTTCCTTTATTTCTGCTTTTGACTTGCATTATGGTCTCTTGATCTTTCTTCCAACAACTTTTAACATTGAAAAGTTTGAAAAAGTGACTTTTATTAATATTTTAATAGTTTAAAGTGATATACTGTCTGGGTTGGTGCTGTATATTATGATACAAAATCCTTGTAATGAACTGACAGATTTTCTGTTATTTTACAATTTTTATCTCTCTATATATTATTTATTATACATTGTATTATTTTAAACTACTAAAATGTCAATAATAGACACTTTGTTTAACTGCAGACTTGAATTTTCGACATCAAAAGTGGACAGAGCAGAGATCAAGGTTCCATAATGCAATTCACCACCATAAGTAAACAGGAAACACTTGTAACCAGTAACAATTTACAATAAAGTTGTATTAGCTAATGCATTTACCAACATGAACAATGAACATTCACAGCATTTATTCATCTTTGTTAACATTAGTTGAGTTAAGATGTTTATTGTTAGTTCATGTTAACTTACAGTGCATTAACAAACGATAACAAGCATGAATTTGGATTTTAATAATGCATTAGTAAATGTTTTGCTCATTATTAGTTCATGTTAGTAAATACATTAAATGATGATGAAAATCAACTTGTGAAAGCTCTTTGGACAGAAATGTGTGTAGGTATAGTGTGTCCACAGTCATATTGGAGTGATATAAACACAACAAGTTTCTTTTTTAAAATTTACTGATGTCAAAATAGGATCCAAATTCCAGTGATTTTGAGGCCCAGTGACATGACGTGACGTAGGAGTGCGGTTTTCCTCGCCCACCAAATTGTCTCCATAATAAAATGTATACCCAGAACATTTTTTGCAAAGAAACTGGGATTAAAACCAGCCTGATCTCATAAGAAAATGTAAGTATTTTAGGTTTTGTTAGTTTAGTGGCTAGTTCAGATTTACAAAAATGTATGATTTTAAAAAGGAGGTGTGGCACCCAACCCCGCCCCTAAACCCAATCGTCATTGAGTGAGGAGCAAATCTAACTAAATTGTAGGAATTAGAATGTACAAATTCATACGAATTAGCCACTAAATCAAAAAGTTACGAATTGCAATGAGATTGCATTGATTAAAAAAGATATTATACAACTTTATGTGATCAGCTGCACGTCAATAATTAATTTTATACGTTTAAAACATTTTTAAAACAGAGCATGTTTGTAATAAAGAGAGTAAAATCAATATGTAATACTTAACCAATATAACAGCCTGATCTCACGGGGAAACATAAGTATTTTACGTTTTGTCAGTTTACTGGCTAATTCGTACGAATTTGTATGAGTTCAGTCATACGAAAATGTACGATTTTAAAAAGGAGGCGTGGCACCCAACCCCACCCCTAACCCCAACCGTCATTGGGTGATGAGCAAATTGTACTCAATTGTATGAATTAGATCGTACAAATTCATGCGAATTAGCCACTAAATCAAAAAGTTACAATTGCCGTGAGATTGCTTTGGATATAATCATCACAGCCGCATGGTGTCAGTAAACGCGCATGTATGCGTGTGTACTGCAAACGGCAGAAAGGTTGAATAAACTCCACCACTAATACATCAAATAAACTTACTTGGTATTTTTGACTAGTGACTAGGGCCAGACGGAATCTGCGGACGTTTTTTGCAATTTCTGCAGAGAATTTTGGTAAAAATCTGCGGATTTCTGCGGAATTATTTTGGGAGTCTCATAACTAAAACCTTAATATGTGAAATATGTGTAATTTAAAAACTGAATAAATTCAGATTTACACACATTTACTCAAGTAAATAAACAGAATTAATGATGGGCTAAAAATCTGCGGAATTCTGTGGAAAATCTGCGGAATTCTGCGCGCGCAGATTCCGTGTGGGCCTACTAGTGACCTTATTTTAGCTTCAGCTGTTTACATCACTGACGGCTGTTTATCTGACATAACGCATGAGAAGCAGACAAACACAACGGAGCGGTGGGCAGGGAGAAACAGCTTATTTGCATTTAAAGCCACAAGCTACAAAAACAGCTACACTGTACTCAGACACCAACATGGGGAGATTCTACATTATAAAATGAATATTCTGATGGGTATTTTGAGCTGAAACTTTACAGACAAGTTCTGGAGACACCAAAGACTTATCTTACATCTTGTAAAAGGGGTAAAATAAGTGCCCTTTTTAACCAATGATAACAAGCATGAAGTTTGATAATGCATTAGTAAATGTTTTGCTCATTATTAGTTCATGTTAGTAAATGAGCTTAGTAAATAGTAGTTAGTACATCAACTAACATTAACTAATGACGTCTGACCAACCTGTTCATACGAGTAAATTAAACATGCATTTGACACGTCGACTTAAAGAAGGCTGTGTGGTTCGACTTCTGTGTGAGTTGTACTGCACACTATACTGATATAGCAAATAGACCTTTCTGGGAATTTTTGCTAATGTAAACTAAGGAACAGACACCCATTCACATAGTCCAACCTCTCTTCGTTTAAGAGAATTATTTTGAAATGTTAGTATGCTATTACAGCATTATGCAATTCTGCCACAGGCCTGTACAAGCGATTCGGCTGGGCTAAAGATGGACGCAGACAGATTGGAAATGGTTTGCATGATCCCTCCTGTCAGAGTCAATGAGATCCTTTGTTGCCAATGTTTCCTCCTGTAGATCATCCGTTTCCTTTGAACACTTCTTCCTGCTCTGCTCTAAGCTGTGAACCCACAATCACACTTTTGTGAGAACTTTTCACTGCTTATCAGCATTTCGCCACGTTCTCATCACTATCTACAAACCAAAAGTCAACGTTCACATCCTTCCCTCCTGAACGCCTGTGCTTTAGTTTAATGCGACAGCAAGAGGTCTCAGAAATGATAGTCTCAGTACAGATATTTTACATTCTGTAAATTACTTTCTTTCCACATTTATAATAAAAATGTTTTATTTTGGAGTACTTTTTTCATGAAATAGCAAAAAAGCATGCACAAGACCAATATTCGATCTTCAGAAATTGAACAGAATTGATATTTGAACTGAATTTGGTTGAATAACCTAGACTTTTCAATCACAAACAATAAAAACCTTTGTTATTCTGACTAAATTGTCTTTCGTTGTTCTTTTGTTCTTTCGTTTGTTTGTTTGTTCGTTCATTCTTTCTTTCTTTCGTTCGCTCGTTCTTTCTTTCTTTCTTTTGTTCATTCGTTCTTTCTTTCGTGCGTTCGTTTGTTCTATTTTTTACCCATGATGGGTAAGGACCAATAAAGGGAATTTGGCCAGGACACCGGGGTTACACTCCTACTCTTTACGAGAAGTGCCATGGGATTTTTAATGACCACAGAGAGTCAGGACCTCGGTTTAATGTCTCATCCGAAAGACAGCGCCCACTGACAGTATAGTGTCCCCTTCACTATACTGGGGCATTAGGACTCACACAGACCGCAGGATAAGCAGCACCCCCTGCTGGCCTCACTAACACCACTTCCAACAGCAACCTAGTTTTCCCATGTGGTGTCCCATGCAGGTACTGACCAGGCTCAGCCCTGCTTAGCTTCAGTGAGTTACCATTCTTAGGTTGCAAGGTTGTGCAATAAATATTGCAATATGAATACAGTTTCACAAGATAGTTTGAATAGCTCTGTTTGACAGTTTTCTGTGAAGTCTAAAAGTATTGAGGTACAGAAATTGAATAAATCACAATGCAAAAAAGCTTTTTCTTACTTTGCTTTGTCTTATTTCTAGTCAAAATATCTCAAATTCTTAGATCAAGTAAAAATATTGACATGTAGAAAGTACAGAAAGTACAAAACAAGTATTTTTATGTCATGACTTTACTTGGAGGGGCACATGATCATTAACCCATTCTTATCTAATCATAAACTTCAGAGGAAAGATCAAAATTAAGAATTTAATTAAAGAAATTAAGAAATTATCTGCCAATGGGGCACGCAAAAGTATCGTATCTTTGCTTTGAAATGGAGTAAAAACAAGACAAAAATGTTAAGAAAAAAATTTGTAGAAATAATTAAATATTTGTGATGTCATATTGTGGTTTGTTTCTGTATTTTATTTTTTGAATATCTAAGTTTATAAATGTGTATTTTTTCTTCTTCATTTTTTCTTGTTGTGAGATAATAGGAGATCATGTGATCCGGAAGTGTACAAAAAGAAGCACCTTATTGTTATGAACACTGTCTGATGAAGAGCCATGTGCTCGAAATGTTACACGCTTTGTGTCAGCCTTTTTTAATTAAATAAATTTGCATTTATGTAGCTTTGGTGTTGCCGCCTTTTTTGAATATATAGATAATTAAATAAAATTAATCTTTGTTACACCTCCAAACATCATCATTTTTTGTGCCCTAATGTTTAAACTCTCGTGAAATGCTCAGTCACAGGCCTTAAAAACATGCAGATGATAAACTTTCACTCTATTATGGTTAAACTTAGCAGTGACTCTGCAAATCGCATGTGTTCTGTAGTTCCTGTTCAACTATAGTTCAGACTCAACATTGCAGATCTTGCAGATGCGTAAATTGCGATATCAATGGTGAAACAATGTATTGTGCAGCCCTAATCCTTACATTCGTCTTTGGTCAAGAGTTGTAACATTACATAACATAGATAACAAGGAATATATTGTGGGGAAAAAAACATTTGTTCAAAAATGTAATGACCTTCATTTATGAACACAGCATTTAGGTTTACACCGCAGTTTCTAATCTTATGAATGTCCACACATTGATGTTATACAATCCTTTAATGCCAAATTACTTCTTGCAATTTGACAATATGAATTTTACCCCTGAGGATCCACACATACCTCATGCATCTTTTGATATTATGTTGCTTAAATTGCAATTCAATCACTTCAACTGTTAACAATTAAATAATGTAAATTAGTATATATTTTTAACGTTTTCTTGAATATAGCCAACGCTGCTGATACGGTGTTAAAACATAAATAAATACAATTTTGTGACCACAATTGTGACCATTAACAAAGTTACTTCTCTTTGACATGCAAGCAGAAAGCATTTAATCTTATCTAGTCATGTGACATTGATATGTTTTTAATCAAAACAAGTAGATTATATAGTCCTAATCCAACAATAACTCTCTTTTTATATATATATAAAATAATAAATATATATATTTATACTCTCTTTTGCATCCACAAACAATAAAAAAGTCACAATCTCAATAGTGACAGCTGGGATTAAACAAGATATTTCATATAATCTGAATAAAATGTACCCAAGTGCCTTTCAGTCCATAGAGTTACCTGTGTCTCAGTGTCCTTTAAAGTGCTGTTCCTCATTACTCGCAGTGCCTTTGCAATAAGCTCCTCTCACAAAGCAGTTTAATGCTGAGTCGTCTGTGGTAGAGAAACTGAACTGCCTATTTTAAACACCATGCGAGCATTTCCTGGTTTCTTTATTGCCACCAACACCGCTTTTTAACACCTTCAAATTTGTCATCAAAACGTTTTGTAGTCTGTTTGGCACACATGATCATCCCACCACTTTATATATGATCTGACACTAGACGTTAATAGTTGGATTTGAAAAAGACTGCATACTTGTATTAAACCCGTTTTAGAGTTGGATGATACGCTGTAGGTTTTATAATGGTTTGGACATGTCAGGGTCGCAGTGCTCACGCAGTGTTTAGCGATTTTGTTTATTATGTGAACTCCACAGCTTTTATAAAGGGCAATGACTTATGAGACTTTACACAAGGAAGTTGCATCAATGTTGCTCTGTGATACAGAGGAAGGGGAAACACAGTTTGTATCAGCATCAGTAAGCAGTACGAGTCAGATAATTACTGTTAAGCTTGTCTCTGTTTCACATCAGTGTTTTTTTTTCTTTTCTAAGCAGATGTTGCACAAAAGTTCCCAGTAACTATTTTGTTGATTTCACCTGTAGTTCTTTAGAAGATCATAATTATTATAAAGCGTAGTGGCAGAGAAAATAGAGGTACAATGTTATAAAAAATGCATGTTTGTGATGTACTCGCCCAGGGTAGATGTTTAAATACTCACTCATTTGACTTTCTTTTTATTGAAAGTGGTGTTAAAGGGATATAATTTAAATGCTGTCATCATCTACTCGGGCTCCACTTGGGTACCCAAGTACCCAGGCTCATTATTGATATGTACCCCTGAATACATTTCTGGAGAGCGCCAAATACGTCCCAGGAGGTATGCTTTTTGCAGTTTTTGTTTTCGTGAATCCACTAGTGGCCACTGTGTACGCTTTTTGACATTTCAAATTTCTCTCAGGAGTGCCATTCGTGCTTGCTTTTCTCGTGTAAATCCACCAGAGGCCGCTGTCGACTGACTGACTGACCAACCAATCCCCTCACCCACCCCCTTGCCTAAACCCAACCGATAGTGTTTTCAAAAGCACCGTTTGACCAGCGCCTACCTATTTTTCACTAAACCCAACCGACAGTGTTTTCAAAAGCAATCCAGAACAAGAGGTGCCCTTGCGACCGCCTGATTTTCACCGTGTTTTCAGATTTTACCACATTCTCACCCTGTTATTTATTTGTTTATTTAATTGTTTGCCTTTTGTTTTACCCATAACTGTCAACATTGGGATGTGAAAATAAGAGATACTTTAAAACTGCACAGATCCATAATGAAAGCATTCGATTGCTTTTTCTAACTGTTTATGCTCATTTAGGACAAAATTAGTTGTGTTTTAAAGAAAACTCACCAAGATCGACATGTTTGGATGTTATTATTATTATTATTATTCTGCATTTATGTCTGTATTTAAATACGCACCTAAAACCCAAAGTGTCCACTTGCTTCGCTTCAAATCGTGTGTACAGAATACGTTTGGGAAACAGCGGCTATTTATCACTATGGAGTGCGTTTGACAGTCACCCTCCGCTATATGAACTGACTGTTTTAAGGATTTCATAGGAGGGGCAATGGGACCTGTAATGGAAAGGAAGGGAATCCCGCTGTTTATGCTAAATAAAAATTAAATGTTCATGCCTAAATAAAATGAAAACACAGAACATATTCACATTTAAGAGCAAGGGACGGGCGACACGGTGTATTTCTGTGTGGAGTTTGCATGTTCTCCCTGCGTTCGCGTGGGTTTCCTCCGGGTGCTCCGGTTTCCCCCACAGTCCAAAGACATGCGGTACAGGTGAATTGGGTAGGCTAAATTGTCTGTAGTGTATGAGTGTGTGTGGATGTTTCCCAGAGATGGGTTGTGGCTGGAAAGGCATCCGCTGCGTAAAAAAAAAAAAAAAAAACGCGCTGGATAAGTTGGCGGTTCATTCCGCTGTGGCAACCCCGGATTAAAGGGACTAAGCCGAAAAGAAAATGAATGAATGAATGAACTAACAAGTAATTAAGGTAGCCATTGTTCATACATGAACTCACGTTGAAGTTAACGTTCTTGATTAGCGCATGCCTTAACTCATCATTAGTTCATAATGAAGTAACGTTTAGTTTACATATTAGTACATCATTATTCATGTACTGTTACTGTAAAGTGTTACCTCTACCTGCTACAAACCTTTATTTTGTTGAACACAAAGAGAAAAATTGTGAAGAATATAAAAAAATAAATAAATAGCTGTGGCCGAAATCACATACTTCCATACTATATGGTACGCTAAATTTAGTATGCGAGCCGAGTAGTATGTCCAAATTTATAGAATTCGAAAAAACAGTATGCGAGACGTACCCAGATGACCTACTACTTCCAGCAAGATACTGAAGTGCGCATTGGATGGACGCTACGCTATCCTATGATGCACTGCGAGAGAATTCATGAATGAGAGTGAAGCGACGCAACTGATGTGGGTTGGTCATGTGATGATGACAAAATGGTGGATGTAGTATGTCTGTATAGAATGTATTTTTCGAGTAGTACGTGAATTCAAATGCAGTATCTACTGAGTAGTAGGCAATTTCAGACGCAGCCATTGACTTCCATGATATGTCAAAAGCTGTTTAAAAATGCACAATGAACTTATTCTCAAAACTGGAATATTATAAAACATTTGTGAATAAAGCACAGTTTTCGTCCATGTAGTAAAAGAAAAGAAAATCGTCACTTTCTGATGAACTGGCACTATATCTGTATATATACACAAAGAAGGTGAAATTTACTGTGGTAGAAGAAGCCTCTATGAGTCTTTTATGAGTCATATATAACAAATGATTTGCGTATCAGAAGATGAAACGCTATGAACATAATTTGTACTGTAATAATACTGAACCACATTGATGACAGACTTTAGCCCCTTTCACACATACAGACCTTTCTGATAAATTACTGGCAATTTTCTGGAAAGGTCTGTATGTGTAAACAGCAGAGGTGGAAAGAGTAATAAAATCTTCTACTCAAGTAAAAGTACTGTTACTTACAAAAAAATTTACTTAAGTAAAAGTAAAGTTACATGTCTATAAATCTACTCAAGTAAAAGTAAAAAATAACTCATTAAAAATGTACTCATGAGTAAAAAGTAAAGAGTAACTTTCTCAAAAGGGACAAGACGATATAAATCTCCAATCAGTTGTTTTTATTTGTATAAGTAACTTTAAAAATTAAAGACCAATTAACAAAAATTATATAATTATTTAAAATATTTTACAGATTATCCTATTTAACAATTTATACAAATTCACAAATTCTAATGCAACATCTGCTGTGTTAGCTAAATAAGCTGTATGCACACAGACATTTAATTTTTAGCCAGGCAGCCCAAATGCTTTTGATGAACTGTCTCTCCATTTCAAAATTGTCACGTTTCTTTAAAAATCATCGATCTTCACTGCCTGTTAGATATACGATATGAAGTGAGTCTCAGATCGGACAAGAAGCACTGCATTAAAGTTCATTTCCCCCCGTCATGTCTTTAAAATATAATTGTTTGTTTTACCCCAGTATTTAGCGCATGCCTTAACTCATCATTAGTTCATAATGAAGTAACGTTTAGTTTACATATTAGTACATCATTATTCATGTACTGTTACTGTAAAGTGTTACCTCTACCTGCTACAAACCTTTATTTTGTTGAACACAAAGAGAAAAATTGTGAAGAATATAAAAAAATAAATAAATAGCTGTGGCCGAAATCACATACTTCCATACTATATGGTACGCTAAATTTAGTATGCGAGCCGAGTAGTATGTCCAAATTTATAGAATTCGAAAAAACAGTATGCGAGACGTACCCAGATGACCTACTACTTCCAGCAAGATACTGAAGTGCGCATTGGATGGACGCTACGCTATCCTATGATGCACTGCGAGAGAATTCATGAATGAGAGTGAAGCGACGCAACTGATGTGGGTTGGTCATGTGATGATGACAAAATGGTGGATGTAGTATGTCTGTATAGAATGTATTTTTCGAGTAGTACGTGAATTCAAATGCAGTATCTACTGAGTAGTAGGCAATTTCAGACGCAGCCATTGACTTCCATGATATGTCAAAAGCTGTTTAAAAATGCACAATGAACTTATTCTCAAAACTGGAATATTATAAAACATTTGTGAATAAAGCACAGTTTTCGTCCATGTAGTAAAAGAAAAGAAAATCGTCACTTTCTGATGAACTGGCACTATATCTGTATATATACACAAAGAAGGTGAAATTTACTGTGGTAGAAGAAGCCTCTATGAGTCTTTTATGAGTCATATATAACAAATGATTTGCGTATCAGAAGATGAAACGCTATGAACATAATTTGTACTGTAATAATACTGAACCACATTGATGACAGACTTTAGCCCCTTTCACACATACAGACCTTTCTGATAAATTACTGGCAATTTTCTGGAAAGGTCTGTATGTGTAAACAGCAGAGGTGGAAAGAGTAATAAAATCTTCTACTCAAGTAAAAGTACTGTTACTTACAAAAAAATTTACTTAAGTAAAAGTAAAGTTACATGTCTATAAATCTACTCAAGTAAAAGTAAAAAATAACTCATTAAAAATGTACTCATGAGTAAAAAGTAAAGAGTAACTTTCTCAAAAGGGACAAGACGATATAAATCTCCAATCAGTTGTTTTTATTTGTATAAGTAACTTTAAAAATTAAAGACCAATTAACAAAAATTATATAATTATTTAAAATATTTTACAGATTATCCTATTTAACAATTTATACAAATTCACAAATTCTAATGCAACATCTGCTGTGTTAGCTAAATAAGCTGTATGCACACAGACATTTAATTTTTAGCCAGGCAGCCCAAATGCTTTTGATGAACTGTCTCTCCATTTCAAAATTGTCACGTTTCTTTAAAAATCATCGATCTTCACTGCCTGTTAGATATACGATATGAAGTGAGTCTCAGATCGGACAAGAAGCACTGCATTAAAGTTCATTTCCCCCCGTCATGTCTTTAAAATATAATTGTTTGTTTTACCCCAGTATTTTGGTTGTTGCTATCGGATACAGTTGCGGCCGGAAGTTAACGAGAATTATTTATATTATTTATTAAACTTCACATTTGTTGCAGTTTATTAACGTCTACCCCCACCCCAACCCTAAACTCAACTGTCACAGTAACGTAAAAACAGTAGTTGTATTGAGTATTATCTATTAATTTACCCAATAAATTGTATCTTTTAAAGCCTAGCCTACCCCCACCCTAACCCTAAACCCAACCATCACAGTACTGTAAAAATATTCACTATTGTTATACATTCATTCATTTTCTTTTCGGCTTAGTCCCTATATTAATCCGGGGTCGCCACAGCGGAATGAACCACCAACTTATCCAGCACATGTTTTGCACAGTAGATGCCCTTCCAGCTGCAACCCATCACTCATACACACTCATTCACACTCATACACTACAGACAATTTTAAGCGCACCCAATTCACCTGTACTGCATGTCTTTGGACATGTGGGGAAGCACCCGGAGGAAACCCACGCAAACGCGGGGAGAACATGCAAACTCTACACAGAAATGCCAACTGACCCAGCCGAGGCTCAACCTACGCCTTCTTGCTGTGAGGTGACAGCACTACCTACTGAGCCACCGCGTTGCCTATTGTTATACAGCGTCATAAAAAATGCTGCTATATTGATGTGCATAGTGCACAACCGGCCGGCTGCATATCCGATCTAGACTTTACCTCAGTATTTTCAATGGAATTTCTGCACTATAGCCTGTTGCTACTGAAGGCACTAGTGGTTACACCATTTTTTAAACTAATTTAACACTTGAACAACTAAATGAATGCTTAAGTCAATTTAACTGAATGTATTGCAATTACATTACAACATCGATGCTGTAAAAACAACCTTGTACATTATATTACAAGGTTGTAATACAATATATTAAAATTTACTGTCATTTCTTTTTTTGTATTTAGTTACATTACAATATTAATATGTCAGAAATGCATTACACTACTTTAGTATTACTTTAGGTTACTTAAACCAAAATAACCACAGAAGTATGACTCTTATGAAATAAAGTATTAATTTTCAATAGTACGTCTATGTTTTCAAATACATTTTACTATAAATTGTAATTATTCTGAAAGATTTTTGTTTGCACAAGGAGTCTGACAACAGACCACAGAGAGATCTGATCATTTGACATACTATATATTTTTAAAATATATCTTCATAGCACTTCCCTTTTTCCAAATTTTTTTATGTTACAGCCTTATTCCAAAATGGATTAAATTCATTTATTTTCTCAAAGTTCTACACACAATCCCCCATAATGACAATGTGAAAAAAGAGTTTTTGAAATAGTTGCAAATTTATTAAAGATAAAAAAGCTGTAAAATCACATGTACATCAGTATTCACAGCCTTTGGCGTGAAGCTCTAAATTGAGCTCAGGTAAATTCTGTTTCCACTGATCATTCTGGAGATGTTTCAGCAGTTTAATTGGAGGTCACCTGATAATATCCACTGAATTGTATATAGTCGATCAAATGAACTTAAACATTTAAAAATGCAACAAACATTTGTTTTGGCCCAAACTACAAAAACAAACAAATTTTAAAATGGTTTTAGTGTTGGTTTTGCTTAGGTTGCACTCCAGTTTGATCATGTAAACATGTCATTATAACTATATTGTAGAAATATTATTACAAAGGCCTACATCATGCTGACAATCAAAAACTAAATGCCATGATATAACAGGCGATTGTCCTCTGAGTGCACCTGAAAAGACATGAATGACACTTCTCATAAAGCTCGAGAAGCATACAGTTCCTCATGATATATATATAATTTGTAAAATAAAGAGTTGCAGGTAAGGAAACACTAAGCAGCATGTGATAAAGTTACCGCGGGCCCTGGTGCAGATGAAAACAAAAATAGAAAGATAGATAGGTAACTAGAACAGAAATAAAGTGCGCGCTGCTGATGGACTCGGTAGAAAAGTCTCCCCGCATCCATCACGGTCTGTATCATATCATGCGCGCGCTGCTTTATTGCCGCATCGTAAGGATCTTTATATCGCTTACCTTGTCTTTACAGTAGCTTACCTTGTCATTGCTGGGGTTGACAGGCATTTTGCTGATAAACCGCCCTAACTCCGGCGATAAATCCAACTTCAGCAACAGTAAATAGACAAGTTTACCGCAGATTTTTCTCACGCTGCTGATGCAGTGACGTGGCTTCCGGGCGCGGTTTCCTTTTTCTTTTTTCGTTGCATTTCTTTATATATTTATTTTTTACTCAGTAACGCATATGATTTAAAATGTAGCGAAGTACAATACTTTAGGCAAATCATACTTAAGTAAAAGTAAAATTACAGATTTTAAACACTACTCTAAAAAGTACAAATTCTCAAAAAAACTACTTAAGTACAGTAACGTGAGTAAATGTAATTCGTTACTTTCCACCTCTGGTAAACAGATACTTTCTGAAAATACTGGTAAATTAGTTTAGGCTATTTTCCGGAAAGAGAAGTTGTAACGTTACCAGTAATTTGCCGGAATGCTGCTCTGTGTGAACGCAGAAGGAAAATAGCTGGAAAGAGCACGTTCACACTTAGAACATGCTGACGTGAGACGTGCACTCCAGCCAATCAGAACACTCAGACGCATTCACATCCGCGCTGTTTATAAAAAATTAAAAGCCTTTGAATATTTTTCCAGTGACATTTAGCTGCTGTTAGTCAGATAATGTTTTTAAGTTTCTTCTTAATGCCCACGTTGTCAAAAATTAACCATAAAATGCTTGTGATAAACCGCTGTTTGTTTACCTTCAAGCTCTGCTTCAGTTGATTTACGCCACATATGTGCACGTGAAGGAGCTGGTAAGCGCCAGCACACACACACACATGTACATCTCGACATGCGAAAGTGTTCCTTCATATGTTTTAATCAAAGTTGTTCAGAATACTTATCCATTCACAGAGTTTGTAATGTAGTCAAATGTTTACAAATACAAGCGCAGCCGTTTAGAGGCCGTTTCTGGTTAATGATGTCAGAATTTACTGGTATTTTGGAATGGATGTGTGAATGGTCTTTTGCGGCAAAATTCCATA
This sequence comes from Danio kyathit, assembly GCA_903798195.1. Taxonomy (NCBI): domain Eukaryota; kingdom Metazoa; phylum Chordata; class Actinopteri; order Cypriniformes; family Danionidae; genus Danio; species Danio kyathit. Next base: position 45,862,105 of record LR812532.1, read on the forward strand.
ACATCCTTGCCTATGTGTACAGTGCTTTTTTGAATTTACTGGTAAAGTGGTTCCGGTAATTTTCTGAATATTTGCCGGTATCACTGTGTGAAAGGGGCTTTTGGTTAGAATGACCAAAAAAATCTTTTAGATGCGGCCGGTCAGCTGGTTTGTCCATTATACACTGTAAAAAAAATCTGTAATTTTACGGTTTATTTCCTGCAGCTGGGGTAAAATAACGGCCAAATTTATCGTAAAATAACGGACATTAAATTACAGAAATGTCCTTAAATTTAAATGTTTGGTAAATTTCTGTAATTCAACCTTTGTTATTTTACAGTAAATTTCTGTAATTTAACGGCCGTTATTTTACGTTTTTTTTTCGGCACCCCAGGCGGATTTTTTTTTACAGTGTAGCTGTCTCATTGTGCTTATTTTTGTTAACACATAATCTGTTAAAACACATCACTTTTTTGCCCATTTGTTTATCCTACTCAGTTGTGCGCATGGTTTTTGTGCACATTTTTAAATTGTATATGCATATTGTAATTTCCATTATGAGTTTTTTATGCTTTATTCCAAAATGTGCATAAAAATAGGTGGATGGAGACATGGCTAATGGCTGTTGGTTTCCAGCATTCTTCAGGATATCTTGTTTTGTGTTCAACAGAAGAAAGAAATGCATAAAAGTTGTGAATTTTCATTTTTGGATGAACTCTCGCTTTAAGCAACAGAAACATTCTAGAGTGCCCTGTGTTAGCAAGGTTCCTGAATGACAAGTTTGCAAGTATCACTCATGTTCGATGGGAGGGAACTGGCAAAAGCCACATTAAACCACAAGTTATCTACACCTCAGTGGTTCTTTACCAATGCTTCACAGTTTACATATTCATTTGGTAACTTAATTTAAAAATTAACAGCACAAGCCACATTATTAGGTAAGCCCTACAAGTTGCCTTTAGAACTGACTTAATTCTTCATGTCATAGATTCGAAAGAGAGATTTTGGTCCAAAATGGTCCAAATGTGATTCTCCTGTTGTAGCACATCCCATTGGTGCTCTGTTGGATTGAGATCTGGTGACCAGAGGCCATTTAAGTATAGTGAACAAACTTTCATTTTTAAGAAACGAGTGTAAGAGGATTTACGCTTTGGGAAATGGTGGATTATTCTTCTGGAAGAAGACAAGATGGTAAACTGATGTTATAAAGGAGCCGTTTACACCTGGTAACTTTGATACTGGTCACGTCTTAATTATCCATTTGTGAAAAGGGCAAATGTAAATGCCCTCTGAAACACATTTGAGACATATATTATTCCAATCGCTCAACCCACTTTAGGAGGTTCTGTACCATTCTGAAAACGTACCTCTATATACATTTCTGGAGAGCACCAAATACGTTTCAGGAGGTATGTTTTTTTCAGTTTTTGTTTTTGCAAATCCACCAGAGGCTCAAATTTCTCTTGCAAATGTCATTTGCACCTGCTCTTTTCACGTAAATCCACCGCTAACCACTGTTGAATGACTGACTGACTGATTGATCGACGACCCACCCTCCTCCTTCCCTAAACATACCGATAGTGTTTTAAAAAGCAATCCAGAATCCGTTTTCAGTTTTAACCATATTATCACCCTTTTATTTACTTTTTATTTTTTATTTGTTTGGCTTCTGTTTTTGTCTCTTCACCAGACTCTGCGTCTCAAGTCTGCTGACGTACATAGCGAGCCACTGGACAAACTGATAACAGTGGAAAAGCCATCCACTTGGAGGTAAGCGGTCAGTTGGTAGGCGCAAAAAGGAACGGCATCATACTGCCCCATAGCGTTCGTTTTAAAGATGAAATGTAGCCATACACACTTCTGGCTACATAATTCACGATCTCCAGAAATGGATGTAGGGCTACGTTTTCAGATTGAGCCTATGCTGGAAGAAATGGTTGTTGAAGCCACATATGCAAATTTTACTCTTCCCAAAATAAAAAACAATAAACAAAAAAGCATTGTATATGGTATACTACATAAGTACAGCGCAGCAACACCACAGTTTAGGATGTTTTTATCTTTTTATTTTATTTTTTATTTTCATGCTATTTTTGACCAGTCATTAACAGTCAAATGATATAATTAAAATGTTAAATTAATATCAAATGGCTTTAAAAATGCATCTCATAGCTGTGCTGCCTATATGAATGTGAACACAAGCCCGATACAGTTTTGAATGATGTCTTGCGTGTACCTGTATGACAAAAAAATGGATATTATTTATCTATTTTTAAGCATCATTTAGCCTATAATGACAGTAATCGCAGGAGTAATGACAGGAGCCGCCTGCCTTCTGTGATGGTGTTTGGAACTGGAACAGAAGTGAAGTACTGTACAAAGCCTCCTTTAGCTGTATGTGAAGTAATGTGTATGCCAAATAATATATGTAGGCGACACGGTGGCTCAGTTGTTAGCACTGTCGCCTCACAGCAAGAAGGTCGCTGGTTCGAGTCCGGGCTGGGCCAGTGGGCATTTCTGTGTGGAGTTTGCATGTTCTCCCCGTGATTGCATGGGTTTCCTCCAGGTGCTCTGGTTTTCTCCACAGTCCAAAGACATGTTATAGGTGAAATAAATAAACTTAATTGGCCGTAGTGTATGTGTGTGAATGTGAGAGTGTATGGGTGTTTCTCAGTGCTGGGTTACAGCTGGAAGGGCATCTGCTGTGTAAAAGAATTTCCGGAATAGTTGGTGGTTCATTCCGCTGTGGTGACCCCTGATTAATAAAAGGACTAAGTCGAAGGAAAATGAATGAATAAATAATATATGTAGCTTACGTTTCTGTAAAAAAAAAAAGTTCAAATAAAATGCAGTCTATCTGACATTATAATCGATGTAATTAACTAAATTTGCATATAGCAGGGGAAATTATATCATGTGGCAAATATAAATGGAGCCATTTAACAAATGTTTGATTATAACCTCAGTTGTCTGTAGAGGAGTGTTAGTGGTTCTTCAAGTTTAAATGTGTTGTGTATTCAGAGATGCTTCCTCTGTCGTAACAAGAGGTCATTTGAGCTGCTGTTGCCTTTTTATCAGCTTAAACCAGTCTGGCCATTTTATGACCTCTGCAATCAACAAAGCATTTTCAGCAGCAGAACAGCTGCTTACTGAATATTAACTCTTTTTGGATTACTCTCTGTAAATCCTTGAGTTGCTATCCTAGATGCTTGTGCATGAAAACCCCAGCACATCTGACTTTATTGAAATAGTCAGACCAGGCCATTTGGCATCAACAATCATGGCACATTCAAACTCCTCTGAATTGCCTTCCCATTCCGTTCTGATGCCCAGTTTGAATTCCAGCATATCATCTTGACAACCTCTACATGCGTCAGTGCATTGAGTTGCTCAAATGCATTCGATATTTGTGTTAATAAGCAGATGAGCAGCTGTACCTAATGAAGTGGCCAGTATCTCATATCATTTGAATTGTTTACAAGTTTTCTGAATAGTATAACAAAGGAATCTTTAGTTCGACAGCTAAATGAATCACATTAGAATATGACCTTAAGTGTTATTCACTGGAATTGGAATTTGCATTTGAGTGCATCACTGATGTCCACCAAATGGATTCTTTTCATTATGTGATGTGCAAATGCAAAGCATAGATGTGAGATATTTATGATTGTATCTTATCATGCATTTAGCCAGACTAGGAGGAGGGCAAACATTTGTCTAAATGTTTTTAATGCATGTTACACTGCTAAAACAACACTATAACTATAAACCAATGGTTTCCAAAGTGGGGGTTGCGGAACAATGATAAGAGGTCGCTTGGTGATTTCCAAAACTCAAATAAATTTTATTAAACTGTTAGAATTACCATATTTGGAAACACTTTATTTTGATGGTCCGTTTGAGTATGAGTAGACTGTCTGCTTAATATCTGTCCATACTGCTCCTTCAACAGACATTTAACTGACTATAAGAAACTTTGCAAGTACATGTCAACTAACACTAACCCCAACCTAACAGTCTACGTATAATCTTATGAGAATTAGTTGGCATGTAGATGCAATGTAACTTAAATTCAACACCATCAAAATAAAGTGTGACCCCATATTTTATTCATAACCCATAGAAGATAGTTATTAGTTACGTTAAAAACAACAACAACATACAAATAAAAAATACATCAGTCTTTGAATTTTTTAAAATATTAATATTAAATTCAATTAATAATTAACTATCAAAAAATTATATGGTTATTAGACTGTTGCATTTTTGTGTTATCAATATGCTCATGTCTATATTGTTTATGCCTAGTTGTGTGTGCAACGTTTATTTATAACCACCTTTGAGAAAAGTTAGGGTCGCAAGTCACTGACATTGCTATTTTGTGGGCCAAACTGAAAGGTTTAGGAACCCCTGTTATGAACATCGAAACATCCTGTCAATTTATACGAATAATTATAAATAAATATGCATTTTTAATAACCAGTTCAAGAACATTTACATTAAGTACCTCCATACATTCCATGTTTGGTTACATCTTTGCTAAAACACTTGCACATTCCAGCTTAAATAGTTGAAAGCATTGCAGAATATCCACTATGAAAACACCAGCCTTAATCTGTTTATCCATATTTGGTTACTTCAATTCAATTGACCATCGTTAATCATTTTATCAAACCCACAGACTTGTCTTCAGACCAACAATATAATATAGTGTGTGTCTGGATCTGTCGTTGCATACTGCAATAACATTTCAGTGGAAAAAATAATTCTGAAATATACATGTGCAATTAGTGTTAACTTCATATTATTGCATACACTCATCCATTCTGTAATACGATTCTCAATTTTTTTTTTCATTATTATTATTAAATTAAATTAATAAACAACTACAAAAAAATTAAATGGTTATTGGACTGTTGCATTTTTGTGTTGTCAATATGCTAATGTCTATATATGCCTATAGTTGTGTGCAATGATTGTATATTTATAACCACCTTCAGGAAAAATTAGTGTCGCAAGTCACTGACATTGCTAATTTATGGGCCAAACTGAAAAGTTTGGGAACTCCTGCTATAAACATCTAACATCCTGTCAATTTACTCGAATAATTATAAATAAATATGGGTTTTTAATAACCAGTTTAAGCACATTTACATTTAGTGCCCCCCATTATTCCATGTTTGTTTACATCTTTGCTAAAACACTTGCACATTCCAGCTAAAATAGTTGAAAGCATTGTAGAATATCCAGTATGAGAACACCAGCCTTACTCTGTTTTTTTCCATATTTAGTTCAATTGACCATCATTAATCATATTATCAAACCCACAGACTTGTCTTCAGACCAACAATATAATATAGTCTCTGTCTGGATCTGGCACTGCATACTGCAATAACATTTCAATGGAAAAAAATCAGAAATATACATGTGCATTTAGTGTTAATTTCATATTAATGCATCTATCCTGTAATACAATTCTCAAAACAAGCCTCTTATTTCCCCATTGTACCTTAGTACAGGAATAATTCACGAGCATAAACGGTTAAATAATGATAAATGCCTAATATTATTTTTTAATATACAGACTTTATAATATATAGCAGGTAGTGTACTGATTACTGACAAAAAATACAGTTTTCTTATATTATTATTTGCTTGTGCATTATTTTTTGCATATATACAGTACTTTATTTACTTGTTATTTTTATTATTATACAGCTCAAGTAAATGTTCTTTATTGTGTGCATTGATAGTGCACACATATTTTAGATCATTTGATATTATTTTAAATTAAAATAAATGTTGATTTACTTATATTTGACCAAAATACAGGATTGTTAATCAGTAATAAGACTTGCACAGAAAAGAAATAGAAGCTAAAATGGACTGGTTAAGCCACTTTAACTTGAAACTCTCTCTCCATTACATTGTTCAAAATCTACATAAAGCAAGTTCCTATCTGGTAAATAACTTTGGTTAGTCGTTTACATCCTATTAGGTAACAACATTAACGTCTGACCAGTATAGACCATGTCAAATTACACAACTTAACCCTATTAACAGAGGAACTCTTAGTTATTTGGCTTTGAAAGAAAGGTCTAGAAAATCCTACCTGCTCTCTGTTTTCTCCTCTGTGATCTGGCCGCAGGATGAAAGCAAGTCAGACTGAATGCAGGATATTAAACTGGACGGTGAATGTGATCGACAGTGGACCAAACTCCACCCAACCACAGGCCTCTAGTTACTCAGTTCCCTTTTTGCTTCCTGCTCATTTTCATACCGTCGCGCATGCAGAGCTGCTGTTAGTGTTAACAGTTTCACACAAAATGCTGATACTCACACATGCTGCACGGAAGTGACCCGATACTGGCAGATTCTGTCTAACCCAAAGCTTGCTTTACTTTTTAAGTAAAACAAACTACTAGATTTGCAACTCGCATATAGCACTATTTATTTGCTTAATATATTAATAAAAGAGAAATTTAATATGGTTTGGGTGTGATCTGTGATACTGATAAAAGTCATTTAATGAAACATGAAGGCTTGTTTTAGACACCTCAGTAGTGCACTCAGGGCAAACATTTAGGCCAACAAAATATGTAAATCAAGCAAAAGATACTAAATTCATAGTTCAACATCAGCAAAAGTTCTGGAAGTAGTTTTTTTTATCATATGGGACAATTACTATTCATTTGTGGTCAAGAATGAACCTACTGACCCATTTTGCAAAAAGAAAAAAAACCATGTGCCTCCAAAACACACGGTGGTGCTATTTCATAATGCAATCGTTTCTCTTGAAAAAAAAAATTATTATGCATTTATTTATTTGTTATATTTCTTCTTTTATTGTTTTGTTTTGATATTATAAGAAAATATATTTTTTTGGAAGGCATTTTGCTAATACCATTTCAGTGCTATTAAAATGTCACGATTAGATTTAATTTTGTTTTTTAAATTAAAGTATGAGCATAATTATGTTCATTTATGATGCATTACCGATTATTAGCTATTAGCAGGGCCAGACAAAATATGCTGACATTTTTTGCTATTTTTTTGAAGGATTTTGTAATAAATCTGTGGATTTATGCGCAATGATTTTGGGAGTATCATTACTAAAAACCTAACATATGAAAAAAAAAATAATACATTTGAACTTTTATTTAATGTTTACAATTCAAATCCAATTTGATTCAATTGGTAAACAAAGCAAATCTCTTATATAATATCTCTATTAAAAGACAGAAAATATTACTTTACAAACTGTGTTGTAAATAAATCATATAAACATTTTCATAGTTAATAATATTACTGAAATGAACATAAAAACTGTAAAAGTAAAAGTAAATTAATAATGGGCAAAAAATCTGCGGATTTCTGTGTGCGCAGATTCCGTGTGGGCCTAGCTATTAGTGAGTGAAAAGAGACTGTTTTCAAACATAAAATATAATGTCATAACTTGGTAAAGAAAATATGGTTATTGTCCTGCTTCTGTTTTATATTAATCTGACTATGTTATTAATCTGAAGAGGAGAAATACTTTGAGATGAATATCTGAAGTACAGGTTCAATAATAAATATTGTCAAGCCAAAATTATTCATACCCCAGGCAAATTCTGACCTAAAGTTACCTTTATTCATATGAATATATAGGAATAAAATTAACTTTAATTCAGAATTTGCCTGGGGTAAATATATATATATATATATATATATATAAATAAATATAAGATTTTTTCAACACATTTCTAAACATAATAGTTTCAGTAAGTCATTTCTAATAACTGATTTATTATTCCATTATTTGCCATGATGACAGTAAATAATATTTTACTAGATATTTTTCAAGACACTTCTATACAGCTTAAAGTGACATTTAAAGGCTTAACTAGCTTAATTAGGTTTACTAGGCAGGTTAGGGTAATTAGGCAAGTTATTGTATAACGATGGTTTATTCTGTAGACTATCGAAACAAATATAGCTTAAAGGGGCTAATAATTTTGTCCTTAAAATGGTGTTTAAAAAATTAAAAACTGCTTTTATTCTAGCTAAAATAAAACTAATAAGACTTTTTCCAGATGACAAAATATTATCAGACATACTGTAAAAATTTCCTTGCTCTGTTAAACATCATTTGGGAAATATTTAAAAAAGGAAAATAAATTCAAAGGGGGGCTAATAATTCTGACTTCAACTGTATATATACATACTCCACACAGAAATGCCAACTGACCCAGCCTGACTTTAACTATATATATAGCTGGAAGGGCACTCTATAAAACATGCTGGATAAGTTGGCGGTTCATTCCTCTATGGCGACCCCTGATGAATAAAGGGACTAAGCTGAAGGAAAATGAATGAATAAAATAGGAATTTTCCATTGCCCTAAAGTTTATTTATAGCAGAAAAAGTGATTATTTGTATTTTAAAACTGGCTCTTTTAAGAACTTTTGCCTGAACATTTCTTTAAATGGTGCCAAAAATTGTGCTTTGATATCACTTTATTTGAAAAGTACCAATGAAACTCACAGGTCCATCTCATTCATTTGTGAACAAGGCCTGAGCTTTCAAATGATTTGTAAAATCCCTGAGCTATCCTTTATGCCTGTTAAAATAAAAAGACATTTTGGCAGTGCAAAGCAGAACAAATCATGAATAAATGCGATGATATGTTTCAGAAGCACATTACTATAAGCAAGGGTGATTTGAGGGCTCCAAGCAATTCCAGCCATGGGACCCGGAAGTCCTACAGTAATAATGCACCTTTCGTATTTGTATTTATTTAGCTGTCTTTTTCTTATATCAATCACTAAGTCTTGCTTTCTTTATTTGTATGTTAACGCAATCTCTACATTTGAAACTATTTGTTTGCTTAAAATGAATTCACAACTAATAATAATGAATGATTTGACTGCTGGATTGATCCATGATTGGCACATTTGCACAGATGTACTAATTAAGGTAAATTTGTATTTGTTAGACCCTCATCCTATAAAATATGATTATATATAATTAATAGAAACTTCTGGGTATTTATTGTAGCCCCTGGGTTAAATCCGCCCCTGACTATAAGCAGTATCTTCAGTAAACTACAAACATTGGTTAATATAGGTCTGTAAAGCATACAGTGCCTTTCTCAGAGTTAAAGTGCTTTGTCAGTGTTTTATGTTCAATAAAACGATCCATAGCTACAATTATAAAATGTTCATTGCTTAAAATAGATTCACAAGCAGTATTCAAAAAAAAATAAAAAATCAAGTCATGTAATTCAACAGTATCATTCATTTGTCTTTGGTTTAGTTCAGAGCGGGTTGACGGTGAGCAGTGTTGTGCCTGTAGGGTTGACTTGGACCATCACCTCTGACAAGAGATTTTGGACACCCATTTCCTTGTATGTGGGCAGGATCTGGGTTACATTGCATTTCGGGTCACAAAGCTTCCAGCTAGGCATTACTGCCACCGAAATGGTAAATCTGCGTGGACCTCCAATCTCCTGTCTGTTCATCACTGCCACGGCCAGCCTGTTGCCTGACAAGGGTCTTTCCCACAGCTCAAAACTGTCAGCCTGTGAAGGCATTATAAAAAAGTATTTAGGCATAAATCACAACAGAGCAGAAGTAGACAGGCTCAAACAAAAAAGCACAGAGAATTAATTAACAAACTCAACAGTTCACATCATAGCGGTCTATAAAGGTTTATTTGGCATATTTTTTTATTTCTGTAGTGAAACTGATTTTCAACAGTAACTGATACACTTTTAAAGACAAGCCAGTTGTGAGCTCTGTGGTTCTTAATCGATTATATGTGCTTCTGATGAATCCATCTGTTCACATTCATTTCTTATTTTTAACCTTATTTTTTTAGGTTACGCAGAGTTCAAAAATGTCTGTCAAACTTTCAATGAAATGAAATGAAATAAATGCATCCACCAGCATCAGTCCTGATACCAACTACCAAAAGTTCATTAATTTTGAAGATTTTAACTCTTTAAATGAGTTTGTTGTGTTGTGTTTATTGCCATTGTTGCTGTTTAAATAAAAAAAAACTATCTGAATGAAAATGACATCTATTATAAAAAGAAAAACATCTATTTTTTTCCATGTAATAAAGGAATAGTAGATATTTGGGTTATTACAGTCTTAGAGAAGGCAATTGTCAGAAACATCATTTATTTTAATGCATTATTATTCTATTCCAATAAATTAGTTTTGAAGCACTGCCCTCAAAATCACAGATTCTTAACAAAGATTGTATGACTTTTTGCATTTATGGCTTTTAATAGGAATATTTTTGTCCTGAAGATCTTGAGAGGAATTTTTTAATACCACGTAGTGTAAAACTGAAGAAAAAAGAATGAAATATAAACATTTAGATAAAAATGCATATTTTTGCCAAAACCTACACTGTTTGGATTAACATGGCCAATATGATCACAAAAGGGTGACGCGGTGGCACAGTGGGTAGCGATGTTGCCTCACAGCAAGAAGGTCACTGGTTCGAGCCTCGGCTGGGTCAGTTGGCATTTCTGTGTGGAGTATGTATATCTACAGTTGAAGTCAGAATTATTAGCCCCCCTTTGAATTTCTTTTTTAAATATTTCCCAAATGATTTTTAACAGAGCAAGAAAATTTTCACAGTATGTCTGATAATATTTTTTCTTCTGGAGAAAGTCTTATTAGTTTTATTTCGACTAGAATAAAAGTAGTTTTTATTTTTATTTTTTAAACACCATTTTAAGGACAGTATAATTAGCCCCTTTAGGCTATATTTTTTTTCTGATAGTACAGAACAAACCATCATTATACAATAACTTGCCTAATTACCCTAACCTGGCTAGTAAACTTAATTAACCTAGTTAAGCCTTTAAATGTCACTTTAAGCTGTATAGAAGTGTCTTAAAAATAGCTAGTCAAATATTATTTACTGTCATCATGACAAAGATAAAATAAATCAGTTATTAGAGATGAGTTATTAAAACTATTATTTTTAGAAATGCGTTGAAAAAATCTTCTCTCTGTTAAACAGAAATTGGGGGAAAAATAAACAGGGCGGCTAATAATTCAGGGCAGCTAATAATTCAGGGGAGCTAATAATTCTGTCTTCAACTGTGTATGTATATATATATATATATATTTCTGTACAGCATCATGTGTAATGCTGTTTGGTTTTTTAATAAACCATATAACATGGTTTATACAGCTGATAACATTCTGTTAAAAATGCCTTGACTGACCGATAGCATTTGAGAAGCTCTGCAGGACAAACCTGTAGCTACAGTAAAAAGATAGTTCACTCCAAAATTAAAAATGTTCTCACTCTCAAATGGTTTCAAACCTTTATGACTTTTTGGAAAAATGGTAGAAATCGATAACCACTGACTTCCATAGTACAGAAAAAAATACTATGGAAGTCAATGCTTACAGGTTTCCAACATTTTTCAAAAAATTTTTTTGGTTTAACACAAACAGGTGTGGATCAAATGCAGGGTAAGTAAATGATGACAGAATTGTCCATTTTAGGTAAACTGTCCCTATAAGATTGTAATTTGCTACTAATTTGAGTTAATATACTTTACCTTTAATATCTGATAGCCCTGTCTGCCCAGAGGGTCCTGGTTGATGGCAATAATCTTCTTGTTCTGCAGTAGTTCTTTGGCTTTGGGACAGATGTCTCGCAGGTCATTGGACATCAGAAGCGGAGCCGCCATGATTGCCCACAATGCCATCTGAGTTTGCTGCTGATCACGACTCAAGCCGAAGTTTCCAATGATCAGCTAGAGAAATCAGGACCAGACGTGAGGTATGATATAAAGCTAAAAATGATGATTGTGATTTAATAGGAGAATCATCAGACAAGATGCTTCATACCATATCAGGGTCATTCCATCCTCCTGGTCCTGCCACTGGGACTATGATCTTCTGTTTTTCAGCAGTCCAGTCCAGTATGCTCTTCACACTGGTCCACTGGTCATACACGTCTCCATAATTACGCCAGTGGTTACAGGTCTTGCGAATTGCCTCATAGTCAGGCTGAAATGTAAGAGAGCGAGAAGTAAACCAAAATTCTAAATCTGTATATTAATGTCCAATTTCAGATACATTTAGACATTTGGAGAAAACTTAATATATAAATGAAACAACATAATGAACTTCTAACATATTGTATTAAACTTTACCATAAATCTCTTAATTTACAGCTGTTGCTTTAATTCATTTTTTAAAAATTTACATATTTTAAAATGCTTTTAAAAGCTGCAGTGGTTTGTTAAAAGGTGTCCCGAGTTCCAAAATATATGGGAGAAGGTTAAATATATTTTCTAAAAGTTTTGTTTTGACTCAAATAACTTTAAGGATAATTTTACAAACCACTTTTTTGACACATTTTGGTACTCAGTATATACCCTGGGCCAATCATTATTTTTTTTGTATATTAAAAATGTGCTTTGTGAAGCTCAAAGCATTTAGTTTCTTTTCTAAAACGTCTATTTTATGTGTACTCACTAAAAGTGTAAACGTTGGAACTTGAATGTAATTACACTTGATCTTTTAAATTAAGTATTATTTCAAGGTACAATAAGTATACTTATTAGAAAGCATTATGCAATTTCTCTCTTTATGTCTCTGCAAACCTATATGACTTCCTAAAACTGGACATATCATATTCTTATTTAATACCATATCAGCAACAAAGGCTATTTTCATGGCAAAAACATTTTATTCATTAATATACTATTTAATACAACAAACAAATGAATAAATAAATTATATAAGATTTTTAACATTAATACAGGATAAAAATTCAAAAAGATTTCCTGGTGACACTTTGCTGAATATCTCCTTGAGAGAGTTCATTTCATAAGTCCTAAAACTGAACCCAAAAGAACATACCTTGAAGATTGTGTGTACACAAATAGTTTCAGTTCACAATGACTACTCTTTTATAAACAAACAAAAAAAGGAAGTCAATGGGAACCAAAACTGGTTATCAACATCCTATAACAGGGTTTAAAGTCAAGTTAAATTTAAGACTTTTAAAGACCATTATGGACGAAATTTTATACCTATACAGGGCTAAATGCTAAGGATTGTTTTCGAATATCCCAGTTAGAAAAGATTTTCACTTGCCCTATCAAAAATGATTAAAATTTAATACATTTAATAATATTAATAATATAATATTAATTTAGTTTGAAAACTTTTTTTTTACAATAATTTTCAAATATATTCATTCACAAACCCTATAACCCTTATCGAGAATAGAACAAAACATAGCTGCCAATTACTTCACTTCAGTCTACAATAATAATAATAATAATAATAATAATAAAGAAAATACAAGTCAGGTCAATATCCTCAGCAGTAAATTAATGGAAAACGTTTAAGCAAATGTTACTGTAAGGAAGAAAGTAATTAAATGCTGTTTTTAAATAAAAGGTTAAAAGTTTTATTGAGATGGATTGTTGGTGATTGTAAGGGTGTTAATGGCCAGATTGGGTTGTTATACATGAACAAAGGAAAATTAAGACCATAGCTAAAAAAGATTTAAGACCTACAACACAACATTTCAGTAGATTTAAGACTTTTTAAAGCCTAAAATTTAGCTTTTGAGATTTTAGATATTTTAAGACCCTGTGGACACCCTGATAAATATTTTTTTATTTGTCTTGAGAAAGAAGAAAGTAATGCATTTAGGTTCAGAACAACATAAGGGTAAATTAATTTCAATGATTTACATTTTTGGGTGAACTTTCTGTTTTAAGGGATAGTTCACCCAAAAATAAATGTACTCATTATTTACTGTCCCTCAAGTGGTTCCAAACCTGTTTTACTTTCTTTATTTTGTTGAACACTAATGAAGATAATTTTAGGAAAACTGAAAACCATTTACTTCAATGGAAAGAAAAGTAAACACTCTAGAAGTCAATAGTTAGACGTTTCAGTTTTCTTCAAAATCCCTTTTTTTGTTTGACTGAGAAACTCATTACAGAACATTTTGGGGTGGGTGAAGGTTGCCTTTAAGTTTAAAGTGTTGTGAAAATACAGTAACTTCATTCATTCATTTTCCTTCGGCTTAGTCCCTTTATTCATCAATGGTTGCCACAGCTGAATGAACCGCCAACTTTTATTCATTTATTTTCTTTTCGGCTTAGTCCCTTTATTAATCCGGGGTCGCCACAGCGGAATGAACCACCAACTTATCCAGCATATGTTCTACACAGCAGATGCCCTTCCAGCTGCAGCCCAGCACTGGGAAACATCCATACACCCTCATTCACACACATACACTACGGCCAATTTAGGTTATCCAATTCACCTATACAACATGTCTTTGGACTGTGGGGGAAACCGGAGCACCTGGAGGAAACCCACGCCAACACGGGGAGAACATGCAAACTCCATACAGAAATGCCAACTGACTCAGCCAGGACTCGAACCAGCGACCTTCTTGTTGTGAGGCGTGTGCTAACCACTGAGCCACCGTGTCACCCTTACAGGAACTTACTGCATCTTTAATTAACATATTCTCAAGCGTCTCACCTGTTGGTGCTGCCACTCATATAACGGCCATTCACAGGAGTAAACAATACTTCTGCCAGTCTGGTTTAGTGCTCTTGACATGTTTATATAACCTACAAAATAACACAACAAAGCCATTTCTTAGCAAACATCTAAAATCTATCAGGATACAGATGAGACTTGAACATCCACTCACCTTCTCCAAGCTGATGCCAGTCAGGCATGAAACACCCGTCAAATTTTAACAGATCCACACCCCAGTCCGCAAAGGTTTTTGCATCGATGTCATAATAGCCCAAACTCCCAGGGTAACCAGCGCATGTTTTCGTGCCCACATCTGCATATATTCCCAGCTTCAGCCCTTTAGAATGGACCTGAGAAGACAAAGCTTTAATATTCCTTCATCTTACAAATGATTACATTCACGTCAGAATGAAGTTTAATTGTGATATCAGCAAAACAACACTAGGGGGCGATGTGTACATGATTCAAAGATTTAGAGTGGCAATGTTGTGGCCTTTTGCTAAATGAGGAGGACAAAATTCATTTAGAAATCACATTTAAATGTTGTAATTACCTTATGAAAATTTAAACGTGCTTATTCACCTTTCAGATTACATTTATGTGCACATGAAGACACTTAAAGGGATAAAACTGACTTTTATCTAATCATTATGTGTTTGTTAGATTTTCCTCCAAATTAACACAAAAATTATTATTATTATTATTATAATTATTATTATTATAAAGATAAACAAAGTAATAAATATTTGTCATGAATTTGTTGTAATTATATTATTACTAATACAATTGTTGAATTGAATTTTTAAGAAAAAAAATGAGCAGACCACTTGGAAATTCCCACTTTATTTGGAATTACAAATTATCTGAGTTTGTTTGAATAAAACTTAATTTTATTTTTAATCCATAAACTACTTATGACATATAATCCACGTTTTAAATATATATTTTTAATTTGCATTAAATAACAAAAATAATGATCATATATATATACATTTGTACACAATAGGGATGCTCCGATCGATCGGCCGAAGATCGGTATCGGCCGATAATCACATTTTATGACTCGATCGGTACTCGCTAACTTGGCCGATCTTACGAACCGATCACAATTTATGACGTCAATGCGTGAGGACGTACACGATGAGTGGGGACGTAAATGTTTTGGCGCCGTAGTCATGTCATCACCGGTGTGGAATTATTATGACGTTTCGAGAAACAATGAAAAATTCGCTAATTGCCGTTTATGTTCCAAAGAAATCTCACGTGAAGGAGCATCATCCAAAACATTTAATACAACGAACCTGATTCGGCACTTAAGAACGAGCCACCGTGAGTCCTATGGTGAATACGAAAAACTGTCGACTGCAAAAAAGGCAACGGTAACTAGTAATGCGACTCCCACTCAGCCATCCATTACAGACATTCTGAAAAAACACGAACTGTACACACCAGACAACAAGAAAGCTAAGGATATAACCGCGAAGATAATGGAATTTATATGCATTGACAACCAGCCTCTGTCAGTCACAGAAGACATTGGATTTAAACGCCTCATTGAACATCTTGAACCACGATATCAACTGCCACGGCGCAAATATTTTACTGATGTTGAAGCATCAGAATCGGCATTGGTATCGGCCGATCAGCATGACAAAAAATCAGTACTCGGTATCGGTGGCAAAAATCCTGATCGGAGCATCCCTAGTACACAATATTAATGTTTTACTAACAGTCAAGTCAAGTCAAACTTTATTTATAGAGCACTTTAAAAACAGAAGTGAGCCAAAGTGCTGTAAAGAAATATTTAACAAAATAAGCATAATAGTATATAAAATACAAGATCAAATATAGCTAAACTACCTAAAAAGGCAAATGAATTAAAATAACCAGTTATTAAGATCAGGTGTCGAATGGCAACGAAAAACAAAAAAGTTTTAAAAGCTGATTTAAATGAAAACACGGCCTGCCTAATGGGCAGCAGCACATCATTTCAAAGTCTAGGATCTACCACAGGGAAAGCACGATCCCCTCTAAGCTTAGGTTTTGTTTTTGTTGATCAGGAGAAGCTGATCAGCTGAGAATCAATATTTGGTGCGATATCAATGATTTTCAATCAAAACAAACTATTTTTTTTATTTATCCTGACCAGTTGTCGAGAAAGCTCAAAATGACAATGTTTTATATGAAACTTGGAAGAAATGTTATCAGTGGTTTACACTGCAAAAATGCTTCTTACTTAGATTTTTTGACTTGTTTCTAATCCAAATATCTAAAAATTCTTAAATCAAGAAGCATTTTCTAGACAGGCAAAAACATGTTATTGTTTTAGAAAATATTATGTCAAAATTAAGTGACTTTTTCCTTAAAACAAGCAAAATAATCTGCCATTATTCTGCCAGATTATTTTACTTGTTTAAAGGGCAAAACTTTTGCCCTTTTTTGACATGTTATTTCTTAAAACAGGACAGTATTTTTTGCTTGTCTATAAAATGCTTCTTGATTTAAGAATTTTTAGATATTTGGATTAGTAACAAGTCAAAAAATCTAAGTAAGAAAAGCATTTTTTGCAGTGTATGGAATAATTTTTAAAAAACATTTTACTAAAATCTACACTTGAAAAAAGTCAAGTATTTTTAAAGGTCCCATTAAATTAAGATCAGTCTGTTAGTTTAAAGTTTAACTTGTGTGCTCCAAAACAGTGACAAAATTCGCGTTTAGAAAATATAAACATCTAAAGCTTGCAATTTGTCACTTCTGCCTGAATGGATCAACGATTTTTTGTCATGTCAGCAGTTTCTCTTCAAATCTTGACCAATCAAATGCTCTCTAGTATCTGACATACCCCGCCCCCTTCAAGAAACTTCTCATTTGATTTTCATTTGATGCGCTTGAGTTCAATCACTCTCACTGGCAGAGCGGTGATAAATGCAAAACGCTATTAGAGGTTCCTTTAAAGAGGAGGAGCTAATCTATGTCATACCCTCTCTTCAATTTTCAGTTGAAATTATATCAAACATCGAATAGAAAATACACATTTTAAAGCACTTCATGGGACATTTAAGTAGTCTCTAATATTTTTTTAGATTATTTGTTTTATAACATAATTATTTGTTATATAGGTCAACAGTAACCAGACAGCTTTGTTTTCATAATTTATTAAATATTGTGTTTTGTACTGAATATCGTTAGGTTTTGACGCGAGATGAGGGCAAGTCGATGATGACATGATCATCCTTTTCCATTCTACATGTCCTCTAGATACATGCAACCTCTTTCAGCCTCATACTCACATAATCTGCCAGTTTTTTGATGCCACTGGGAAACCTCTTGAGGTCGGCCTGCAGGCGCCCCTGTGCATCCCTCTGTTGCGAAGGCCAGCAATCATCAATGCACACAAACTCATATCCAGCATCCTTCCATCCCTCCTTCACCATCACATCTGCCATCTGCATGAAGAGCTCCTCTCTGCCAGCACACAAAGACATGAGAATGAGGACATCATGGCTGAACATCTGCATGTGCAAATTTGCATCTGCTCTAAAAAAAAAAAAAAAAACAAGTACCCAGGAATGGCATTTGCCCTCGAGAGCAGGATGCAAGGGTTTAAATAATAAGGAAATCATACATCACATGCTTTAGTAGCAGCGTGACATTCATGTGACAGCAGTTTCCAGGTATACGGCTTTCACTTTCTCTATCGTTAACATTTTATGTATGAAATAATCAAGTCAAGTCAAGCTTTATTGTCCTACATTTGAGGACATACAGGAGAATGAAATGTTATGGTCTTGCAAGATCATTCATTCATTCATTTTCTTTTCAGCTTAGTCCCTTTATTAATCCGGGGTCGCCACAGCGGAATGAACCGCCAACTTATCCAGCACATGTTTTACGCAGCGGATGCCCTTCCAGCTGCAACCCATCTCTGGGAAACATCCATACACACCCATTCACACTCATACACTACTGACAATTTAGCCTACCCAATTCACCTGTACTGCATGTCTTTGGGGGAAACTGGAGCAACCAACAGGAAACCCACGCGAACGCAGGGAGAACATGCAAACTCCACACAGAAACGCCAACTGACCCAGCCGAGGCTTTAACCAGCGACCTTCTTGCTGTGAGGCAACAGGACTACCTACTGCGCCACTGCATCGCCATCTTGCAAGATCATAATTAAACAATTTAAAAATACAGCATAACTTACAAATATAAAATGTAAACCTAAACACACATCTGAGAACTTATCTCTCATCAGTTACCAAGCTTTTTAGTTAATATCTATGCAACTTTTATGAAAAGCATTTTAAAAATAGCAGCACTTCTTTAATTGATATTATGGTGACTAGAATTAAATGACAATATTCAATCATTCATTTTCTTTTCGGCTTAGTCCCTTTATTAATCAGGGTTCGCCACAGCGGAATGAACCGCTAACTTATCCAGCATATGTTTTACGCAGCAGATGCCCTTCCAGCTGCAACCCATCACTGGGAAACACCCATACACTCTCATTCACACACACACACAATTCACCTATAGCGCATGTCTTTGGACTTGTGGGGGAAACCGGAGCACCCGGAGGAAACCCACACAAACATGCAAACTGCACACAGAAATGCCAACTGACCCAGCAGAGGCTCGAATCAGTGACCTTCTTGCTGTGAGGCAATCATGCTACCCACTGCGCCACTGTGACTCCCTAATTAACAATATATCAACCAGAAAAGTATTAGTAGACTGTATAGGGATGGTTAACCCAACAATTGAGAATACTATTTACTTAAAGTTGTTCCAACCTTGTATTGAGTTGCTTTTTTAATGCTTTCTTTAATGCTTTTAATAAACACAAAAGAACATATTTTGGCAACCAATATGTTGATGTTCCCCAGCTGCTTTCCTGATAGAGGACAAAAACACTCTGGAAGTAAATAGGGACCAATGGTTATTGACATTCTTGAAAATATCTTCCTTTGTCTTCACCGAGATAAATACACTCACTTGGAACAAGTAGAATTTTCATCTTAATATCAGCTAACATAGATATATACTAGAAGAAAAAATACTGAAATATAAAATGCAGAAAATATAAAATATAGAAAACTGATGTAAAATTATATTATTCGTAATAAAAAAAAATATTTGCATACTGACCATCGGGAAAACTCCAGATCATAGAAATATATATATATATATATATATATATATATATATATATATATATATATATATATATATATATATATATATATATATAATTATCTTGGGTTGCGGATGGCCATTTCTCCACTGCACCTTGGTCCCACATTCATTTCAAAGAAAAGCTACCCTGTACTAAAATGGCGGCTCTATTGATGCATTCCTTCCAATAGACGAAAGCAAAATCTAATGTAAATATCTATGATCAGCTAACACTGCTGTCATGGCCACAGACATTATGAATATAAAAAGCTTTCCAAGTAGCTACATACATTTATTCTACCAACTCTGACAGTTCACTAACACTACGAGAGTTTGTTCACGTGTAGTTGCAAAGTTACACAGTCAACAAAATGACTATCAGATAAACTAGTAAAGATTATGATTTGAGTTATTTTCCAGGAGTTGGTGGCTAGTTGCAGAACTTTTTTACACATTCATAAAGATTAGTTTTAAAACTGTAAAAATCCATTAACAAAAGCTACATACCTGGTGATAGTTTTATTTGTAACTATTTTATATCTTTTTTTCTAACACACACGGACAAAAAGCTAATATTAAGTGTAATACCATTATAACAAGGCAAGACTCATTTTACTTCACTCACTTATATTGAGGTAAAGTTGGATTTACATTCACACATTCGGAATTTGTCCTTAATAATATCATTTTAGAAAAGTATCCTAGTGATTTCAGACCGAATATTCAAAGTATCATGGTAAACAACATGGGGAGCAGGTCACAAGTTGTCACTGAATGAATGTGGGAATATAAAACCAACTTTACCTCAATCTCACTTATAAGCCTGTAATACACCATGCAACTTTGTTACCCATACACTTAAGTAGATACAGATGGACATGGTTTTCTTATGGTGTCCTGTGATAAGCATTTGCAGTGTAGAAACAGGTCCTGGCATTTCATCCTACCAACAATACATTTGAATGGTTCTGAGGTTGGGGTTAGGGATTGGGGTAGGTTAGGGCGATATTACAGCTTCATATCACACAACTCCACATTAAAATTTACACTGGTAGCAAAATCTGATGGGTTGCATATTGCGACGGGGTTACACAGACATATTCAAAAAAGACATAACATTTTTTAGTTAAATTCTTATTTGTTCATTATACTGGTAAACCTCTTACGTTACCTAATGCAGTTTTGAGGATCCGCATCACAGTCCGTGTTGCACATGAATCTCTCCCAGTGCAGCCAGCCCATGGTGGGAGTTAAAGCCAGGCCGTTGTCCAGCGCCGCGGCTGGGACAAATAAACAAACAAGCCAGATAAAGGCTATAATTGAGGCACGCATGTCGATTTGTAAAGATGAATGACTGAATCTGAATGCAACAGGTTGTTTTACTTCCGTGTTTACAGCGTCAGTCAGGTGCAAGCGTGCGCGCACGTCGAGTCGTGACGTCACACGCGCGCTTCTCTTAAAATACATCATAACTCAATTCGTGTTTTTTTCTTTAGCGCTTTTACGATGTAGATTTAGTCAAAGCACCTTAACATAGAAGTTCTAGTAAGTTGAAACTCTGTCAGTCCAGTTTTCGGAGTTAAAGTTCAGTTTAGTTCAGTTCAGTGTGGTATAATTTTCACTGCTGAAAGTGCAAACACTGAAAAGCAAATCCGTCGATACGAAGTCTCAAACCAAGCAAGCCAGTGGCGACAGTGACAAGGAACAAACTTTGACGAAAGTGATGGATAAAACGTATGTATGTTTGATTTTTTGGCGTTATGATGGATTTTGGAGAACTTATTTATACATATGTGCGATATATTTGCCAAAGAGTGTAAATCAGTCTTCGTACACTTGTCTTTCGTAAACTGTCTTTATTTGTGTGTTTCATTTATTAATATTACCCTAATGGGTATGTGCACACAGACTTTTAATTTCAGTCACCAATCCTCAGGGCTTCCGGTTAATTGTCATCCCATACAAAATCTGGTTAGTTGTCATGCCATGCTAGATCACTGCCTGACTGAGATGCGATATAAAGTGGCTATCAGACCAAACAAGAAGCACTGCATTAAATTATATTTTTCTGCGCCATGTCTTTAAAATATAGAAATTAGTTGTACCCCAGTATTTTCAATGGAATTTCTGCACTAGGGTTTAGTTTATTCAGCTTGATTTAGCTTATTCAATTCACCTATATGTGTTTGGACTGTGGGGGAAACCAGAGCACCCGGAGGAAACCCACATGAACACGGGGAGAACATGCAAATTCCACACAGAAATGCCAACTGACCCAGCCAAGGCTCGAACCAGCAACTTTCTTGCTGTGAGGCGATCGTCCTACCCACTGCGCCACCGTGATGCCCTTAAGTCTATTTAACTGATTATATTGTAATTACATTACAACATCGATGCTGTAAAAGGAACCTTATAAAATTTAAAATAGTCACATTAAGCTTTCACCGGAAGTTCATCATTGGCTGAAAAACACTAGCTGTGCATATAGTCCATTTACTACATATTAAAGTTTTTTAGAAATCTACTAGACATCAACTGTAAATTAATGTCAAGTAGACTACGATAGTACTGTCAAGAATTAGCCTATACTTGATAATAATATCAAAAACAATTGTATTAATAGTTTTGTGGTAATTTTTTCCCCATGTAGGTAGGCCTACCATGTGGTTCCAGTATAGAAGCAACTTACAATGGTGAGTATTACAATGTTAGTCATGTTTTTAATGTTACAAAACAAATTAAGGGAGAACTTTCTGATTCAGGGTACATTTTTTGAGCGTTTAACAATTGTTAATGACATTTTTAACATATAAAAGATCATAGGTCTGAGTGCGTTATACTGCGGATGTTCATGTATGTTTATGTTAACTCATATGTGGCTCATTTGTAATTGGTTAAGATGAAGATGTTACAACCCCAGGCCCATTGCCAGCCTGTGAAAGGGGTGGTTCTTTTTTCTCCAAAAGTGGATCTTTTTGCAGATATTTGCCTCATTCTCGCCAATTATGAGATTTAAATAGTGCATTTTAGTAACATTTTAAGCACTATTTTTAGCTGGATTTTCTTCTTAGATGGTCATTATAACCACACTTTTTGATGTACCAAAAATATTTCCTAAAGATTTAGAATAAAGAAATATACATATAAAAGAAACTTATTTTTCAAATAAAAAGTTATTACATCATTTATCATTTGGAAAATTGGAATCTATTTAAGTTTTAAATTAAAACCTGTGGTCTATTGTCATTTGTTAGGCAAATAACAAATTAGCCAGCACATCCAGCAGTCAGAATTTGGCGATTTGAATAATAAAAAACCATAATAATAATATTTATGGATAACAACAATAGCCTAATTAATTCAAATGAAATTTAATGTGGCCCTTTTGGTCCTTCACACCCTTTTATTGGCCATTATTTCAAGAAAGAGGTCCAAGATTTAGAAGAAATGTTACTTCAACAACAGTACAGTAGGTCAGTAGCGAAAGACTTGACATATTTCAGATTCTATTTTGGACTCATGAAAAACAATAATTTGCATTGGTCAAAACTTATTAGATGAAGTCACGAAAGCCAACAGAGGATTCCGCTTGGTCTTAAAGCCTTTTTTCGATGGGTTATTTTCATAATTTATGATGGCATAGCAGTCAAATTACAACAAATGAGTTTATGAATAGGGCAAATTCTGGACCTTTGTCAGTGAGGGGTGGGTCTTTCGAACTAGCTATTTCTTTTCAGTCATAGATGCTCAGTCAGGAAAGTATAGATTGCCATGCTATTTATCCTCAGATTCATTCAGCCTTTAGGCCTTACACTTCCTGGGTGCATTGAAAAGATTGTCAGAAAGACAAAATTGACTGTTATCATTGTATAACAGCAACAGCAGTAGGGGGTGTTTGCTGAACACTCTTCATTTTTGCAAATTTATTTCCTTACTATTGATTTACTTTGATTGATCCACTGTAAACAACACGGAGGACAAGAAAAATTTCTTGCAAAAGCACTTGGCAGAGCATATTTGCACGATTTATCACACAATCCATAATCCGCCATTACTGAAACATGAAATTTTGCATTTCCTTGCTGTCCATGCTTTAAAAAATGACTATTAATGGGAAACAAAGTCTGACCTTTTCCTAAATGTCAAGAGTTTTGGCTAACCCTAAATGTTGTACCAAGGGTGGCAGGCATGATAAAAACAATTTTTCACTTGCAGTAATTTCTATCAAAGCCAAAGCAGCGGTGCAGAGGCTTCCAAATGTCAGAGTTCAATTTTTCTTGGCCTGCTTGATGGATGGAGCAGTCAGTGGGTCTGGTAACAAAACTGGTTTCAGCAGCAAGACAGGATCTGGGTCTGTAGCAGTGATAGATTCTCCAATTTTTTTGATGTTTGTTTCATTGCGGGTAAGGAACTGGCTATCTCCACCTCAGATGTGTTTTTCAAAGGATAGATTGTGGAGGCCGACAGCCCACTCATTTCTCCCTGGGGCCCAAATGCCTATCCATCACTTTCCATTTTGCCACTGCCATTTAATTGAACGGGTTGTCACCTCTGGCGTATGTATAGACATGTTATGATAAAACAGATAAAAATGTAAAGGAGGCAGGGAGAACAGGAGGGATTGGTTGGGGGGGCTCCCAGTGAGTCTGTTGGTTTTTAACATACAGTATTTAAAGGCCTATTTAAAGCCATAGAGCGATAATAATATAGATATATAATGATAACTATGTTTACATCCACAACAGCAAACAATGACAATATATTTATTGTAACCCTGTGCGCTTAAGTTAAGTGCACTGGATATGAGGAACGCTGTTCCTCATATAAAGCATGGATGATGCTTTATGATTTACATTACATTACATTAATGCCATTTTAGACTGGTAAATATGCCTCATCTTTCATTTCATAGATACACTCACCGGCCACTTTATTAGGTACACCTGTCCAACTGTTTGTTAACGCAAATTTTTAATCAGCCAATCACATGGCAGCAACTCAATGCATTTAGGCATGTAGACATGGTCAAGACGATCTGCTGCAGTTCAAACCGAGCATCAGAATGGGGAAGAAAGGTGATTTATGTGACTTTGAACGTGGCATAGTTATTGGTGCATGACTGGCTGGTCTGAGTATTTCAGAAACTCCTGATCTACTGGGATTTTCATGCACAACCATTTCTAGGGTTTACAGAGAATGGTCTGAAAAAGAGAAAATATTCAGTGAGCGCAGTTCTGTGGGCGCAAATGCCTTGTTGATGCCAAAAGTCAGAGGAGAATGTCCAGACTGGTTTGAGCTGATAGAAAAGCAACAGTAACTCAAATAACCACTCGTTACAACTGAGGTATGAAGAAGAGCATTTCTGAATGCACAACACGTCCAACCTTGAGGCGGATGGGCTACAGCAGCAGAAGATCACACCGGGTGCAATTCCTGTCAGCTAAGAACAGGAAGCTGAGGCTACAATTCGCACAGGCTCACCAAAATTAGACCATAGAAGATTGGAAAAATGTTGCCTGGTCTGATGAGTCTCGATTTCTGCTGCGACATTTGAATGATAAGGTTAGAATTTGGCATAAACAACATGAAAGAATGAATCCATCCTGCCTTGTATCTACGGTTCAGGCTGGTGGGGGTGGTGTAATGGTGTGGGAGATATTTTCTTGGCACACTTTGTGCCCATTAGTACCAATTGAGCATCGTGTCAACGCCTCAGCCTACCTGAGTTTGGTTTTTTGAACATGACAATAAGTTCACTGTACTTAAATGGCCTCCAAAGTCATCAGACATCAATCCAATAGAGCACCTTTGGGATGTGGTGGAACGGGAGATTCACATCATGGATGTGCAGCCATCAAATCTGAAGAAACTGCGTGATGCTGTCATGTCAATATGGACCAAAATCCCTGAGGAATATTACCAGTACCTTGTTGAATCTATGCCACGAAGGATTAAGGCAGTTCTGAAGGCAAAAGTGGGTTCAACCCGATTTTAGTAAAGTGTACCTAATAATTTCAATTAAATTCACTTTTATTTCTATAGCGCTTTTACAATGTAGACTGTGTCAAAGCAGCTTCACATAGAAGATTATAGTGAATTAAAACAGTCCAGTTTTCAGTGTTTAAGTTCAGTTCAGTTAGCTCAGTTCAGTGTGATTTAATAATCACTGCTGAAAGTCCAAACACTGAAGAGCAATTCCATCTATGTGCAGCTCAACAGATCCCGAACCATGCCGGTGAATTTATAATAACCATTTGTTTTCCGTATATTCATTGTCTTTAATGTATATCTGAACATATGCGCATTGATCCTTATGGTCAATGTGTTTTTGTAATTCCAATCACAAGTGATCACATCTGCTAAATACAGGGGTAAATGTTGACATACACAGACATTGTAACTGTTGCACACTTGACAACGGAGTTAAGGATCCACGTGCAGTTTATTGAAAGCTTAGTCAGGCAGGCAATGGTCAACAGGAACAAACAGAAGCATGAGGACAATTCAAAAGCGTAGTCAGGTCACAGGCAAATGGACGATATAGGTGGCAGGCAACTTGAACAAGGAAACAAGGTAATGGTCAAACACGGATAGACTAGAAACAGGAACAGCTTAGAAATGTTACAGGGTATAACCAATAAGACTCAGCAACGTGTGTGTGTGTGTGTGTGTGTGTGTTTGAGAGGTGTATAAAAAAGTCTGTGTAATTAGTCCTTAACAGCTTCAGCTGTGTCTGTTTGCATTCATTGGGGATCTAGGCCAGGTGTGTGAGTGAAGTGCATGATGGGATTTGATTTGATTTGATTTGTAGTATAGTTGAATGTGAGTGTTCTCCAGCAGCCTGCAAGAGCAACTCTGCTGGTCATCATAACAAACGTACCCAACATTGTTAATTTTTGTGTTCTTTTGACATAATCAAGTTTATTTTTGACAGTTGATACAACAGAGAGCTTAATACTTGTGTGATCCTTACGGGTGGCTTTCTGTGTGTACGGTTTATGTCTGTGTGCTCAAAAACATGTTGATACTTTACA
Source organism: Danio kyathit (assembly GCA_903798195.1). NCBI lineage: Eukaryota > Metazoa > Chordata > Actinopteri > Cypriniformes > Danionidae > Danio > Danio kyathit. Next base: position 45,888,839 of record LR812532.1, read on the forward strand.
CTGACAAATCTTTAAAATGAATGCAGATGTTTTGTTAGTTGTTATCAGAGTAACCAAAGGACAAGCTGTAAAGGCTCCGCCCTCTTGCAGAAATGGGGGAGAGACCGCAGCTCATTTGCATTTAAAGAGACACACAACACATAAAAACATTGTGTTTTTGCTTCTGGCCCAAAAAGGGGGAATAATAAATTATCTAGTATTTGGAGCTAAAACTTCTCAGATATATTTTGGGGACATGTCAGACTTTGATTACGTCTTTTAAAAGCCTATAATGACCTCATTTATGTATTGTGTTGCTTATTTTATTAATAGTTGATCGCTTCTAATTACTTTCTCACATGCCTTGCTGTTGTTTGTGAATATGTAATATTTCAGTGCCCTTAAAGCCATTAGTCGCTGGTTGCACCCAACTGACATTGGAAGATGATTGGCCACCATCCCCCCCTCCTTAGTGCTCTTCTGCTTTATAAAGATGCCTGTCAAATGTGCAACTTCAGAAATTATGATCTTAATTATAATCTTAGTGTTGGGTTGCTTTGAAAATGGTTTCCAATAATGGTTTGTTTTTTATTACTCTTCAACATTATTAACAATGATCTCATAGCAACTCCTTCACAGAAGAGTTACAAGGCCGAGGTGAGAGAGCTCTAGTATATTTTGAGAAAATCAATTTTAATATTGTGATCAATACATGATCCTGCTTGCAGTCCTCCAGAGCATCACGGAGTGAGCAGAAATGACCTTCTTGAACGCTATGATTACTGTACTGTAATAGTGTGGCCCTTTACAATCTACTTTTTGTAAAGACTGTATGATCTTTTGCTCTTGTAGTAATTAGATGGAACGCTTATTACTGTGGTGTTGCCGTTAAATAGGACGCAATGAAATCGATGACCTGCAAAAGTGGAGGTGTTATCTGAAAAAAAAGTATGTAGGAATGTACCTCACCTCTCACTCTTGCCAAAAAGAAAATCTAAGGAGCTTTTCAATCTGATGGGGCTTTATTGCAGTTTGTTGTGGTGAATAACGGGTTGGAGAGATTACTGTCACCTGAAGTGGTTACATAATGTTTTGTTCATTTTTTTTCTAATAATTCAGCAGAACGGAGTGTATTGTTCTGTTGATTTAAAAGAGATTAGGTGCTTCATATAGACTAAAATGAAATTTTATAGGAAATATTTGTTAAATAGTTTGCCATTTTTGTGCTATTGCTTAATATATTTATGTTTGTCAGTATGTGTACTTATATGAAGTATTGTACTACATTTACAACTGAATCAGTCTGAGTGAATATCCATCACCATGTGTTAATGTGCATTTTGAAGTAAGTCATGACAAGAAACGAGTGATGAAAATGCAAAATCTCTTATTTTGGAAAAGAAAAAGTTTTACAATCACTTGAGTTGGTTTTGGACATGTTAAAATGGTTAATGTGAATAAAGGGAGAAGGAAACACATTTGTTAAATAAACTCTGATGTAGCGACCATTAGGCCATGGTCAAACTAGAGTTTGAGCTTGCAAAATTTAGTTGTAAGGCACTGCAAAAAGAACCGGGATTAAACAAGATGATTTGATATTAATAATGTGAGTGAATGCTCCCTATTTTACATTTCTGTACAGAGAGTCAGGTTTTGATCTTCTATTGGTCTCACGCAATCGTGTGATGTGATTTTGCAGTTCAGAGTTTACCAAGCTTGAACTTTTGAATGCAGCAACATGCTTTTCTGTTTGCATTTCCAATCTGCTGCGTTCCCGTGTGCATGAATAGAAAAGTGCAGCGTGATCGCGGCTTTACACAAATGTAAATAATCAGATTCTATTATGCTTGCATTGTTTAGTGTTGGTTACTAGGTTACCAATACTACAGTTGGCTGCTGTAAAAACCTGATGCAAATGCATTGAATTCACATTTTTGATTTTTCTTTTTTGTGAACTTTGAAAATATTCACCTCAGGTTAGGACGGAAACCCAGCTACTGTCATGTAAAATTACATTGTCTGTGAAGAGGTGAAGAACAACATTGTGCAATAAGTGTTTGCTTTAAAGTCTCATTTGCAGACATTTTTCTTTGGTCACATGAATGTGTGCTGTCATTTCTTGACTAATATTCATTCAATCATATTATCAAACAGCTACGCTGCACTACGTTGTTTAAATAGCAAATCCATTTGCGACATTTTGTGGACTCATGGGTGTTCTGTTCTGAAAAGGAGGTGTGTTAAGGCGCATTGTTGGCACGTTGCTATTTTGAGAAGCTAAAATAGACCGCGTCATTGACCAACTGAAAGCTAGTCTAAAGTCCAGCGCAGAGCACTGCACCTGTTATGCACCTGTTGGGGGGGGGGCTTTTTTCAGTTTATTCATGACAATTTACATTTGTATAATTTTATTATTATTATTATTAGCAGTATTATTTATTATATGCATATTTATATTTGCTTTAATTTAAACAAGTTTAGGTTTGGTTTTGGAGACGTATGCATCACCGTATGGGGCATAAGAATACTACGTGTGTTTGGACATAACTCAGTTTTTTGACCACACTTCATTATTATTGCTCATTTATTCATTTGCTGGAAATTAGAAATAGTTTTGAAATAAAGCTTTGCACTTAACAAACAAAATTAATTATGTAGGCTAATGGATGTCTTCAGTGGAGTGCGTATAACACTGTTTCCTTATCCGCAAAGTAAAGGGTAAGAGTAAAGTAAAGAGAAAGTAAAGAGGCAGAGTGAAGGAGGCTCTTTCTTTATCCTCATGCTCCAGATGGTCTGTTTAACTGTTTTCTCGCTAGTGAAGTGTTTAGTTTTTCCACTTACAAAGTCTGCCATATAAATAGCAAATGTGTCATGGCGGGACACAACTGACTCCTAAAGGGAATTGGAGATTAGACTCTGATTGGCTTAATGCTTGTTATGCTCAAAACACATCCATAACTCATTAAGAGAATAAGGACAACCCTGTTAAAGCATATTTTTCCATCCTTAAAATAGCAAAAGTGCATTCGGACGGGCCCTTAATGCTTTTGCACCATGTGCTTTAGACTTTGTGCCTAGATCGTTAAAATAGGGCCCTTCGTGTCTACGTTTTTAATCAAATGCTAGTAAAGTGTAGCTCCAATTCCTAACAACACAACACAACAAAATACCAATTAAAATCAATCTTTAACAGAACTGTAGTATAATATTAAATAATCTTTAAGTTTATTGGCTTTTTAGATAATAGCCGATGCAAAAGTTTGAATTCCACTCAGCTCCGGCGTTGTCATATAAAGATCCACACAGCACAGTTGACTAGTTGGATCAAATTGCCTAATCCAGGCTTCAGCACTCTGGTGTTTTTTTTCCAGCGCACTCCATTGCGGATTGTCCATTACACTAAATGAAGCCAACACAATCCATTTCCTTTTTGCTAAACATGAGCAGCACACCTAGCAGCATGGGATCCACTTGCTGTGGGCTAAATTGGATCAAAATTAGTTTGCGTCCTGTTTGAACAAATCAATTTGGTGCATGCGTGCAAAAAGGCTCCTGCAGGAGTTTATGGAAAAATTATTTTAAGTACAAATTTATAAAACCTAAGGTGCTGCCGCTGAATGACGTTACTCTGGGACTAACTTCTAATTATTGTTTTATAGGAACCATGATAGTCGTGTGCCTCGTAGGTTTAGCAGAGTACTGTTGTGTGACCCTAAAGTGCTGACTGTGTGGGACTACCGAATTCCTGTTTTTCATGTTTATTTCACTTCAGCCAATAATTATGAGAAGCAATATTGTGCAGAGTTGTCAAGGGAATTGCCAGCTCCTGGAAGCCAATGTCAACACAATTTTCAGCTTAAGAGATTCGGCTTCATTATGCCCTATGCCTCATTCAGTTTTCCTCACCTCAGCCATTTGCTGTCAGGAGGTGGGAAACCATCTAATTAAGTTGCGCCTACGGTTATGAGATTAGCTGTTGACCAAAACCTAGCTAAACATAAAATGTAGCCAGTAGCAAAATGGAAATCAGATATGAAGAGCTAGTGTGGTAATCAAGAACAGTTAAACCAAGATTAGAAAGATTGAGACTAATGCAATAATGTGGTGTGTTTGAGACCACAACATTTGCAATATCGTGGCAGGATGAGTCAAGATTTAGACCAGATTAGCACTCCTAAAATTCTTCTAAAAGATTCATGTTTGCTGCCTGAGACATTTCATGTTTAACCATTAACCGCAATTAGAAAATGGAGCCAATCAAATGAAAATTATAACAATAAAATTAATCTTTGGATCATATGACAATAAATTGTGCCTAAATTGGCATAATTTCTTCCAAAATTATATTATATAGGCGGCATGGTGGCTCAGTGGTTAGCACTATCACCTTACAGCAAGAAGGTCGCTGGTCCGAGTCCCGGCTGGGTCAGTTGGCATTTCTGTGTGGAGTTTGCATGTTCTTTCCGTGTTCATGTGGGTTTCCTCTGGGTGCTCCGGTTTCCCTCACAGTCCAAAGACATGCAATATAGATGAATTGAATAAGCTAATTTGACAATAGTGTCTGTGTGTGGATGCAAGGGTGTATAGGTGTTTCCCAGTGTTGGGTTGCAGGTGGAAGGGCATCCGCTGCGTAAAACATATGCAGTTGGCGGTTCATTCTGCTGTGGCGACACCTGGTAAATAAAGCACTAAGCCAAAGGAAAATTAATGAATGAATAATATTATAGGCGTGGGCCGGTATAAGATTCTGACTTGTGCTAAAAATTTAATGGTTTCACGGTTTCACGGTATTGTGATTACTGCTCTAAAATATATATATTTTTAAATGTCTGGGTAAAAAACTAAAACATTTTTCTCTTTTAAACACAATATATTTTATTTTGAGAAACATTTTAAATATTTTGGAACAGTAAACATGTCAGGCTAAATAATTCAAATGAATCATTGACTTCTGCTGTCTTCATTTATTTCAAACACTGATTTTATTTTTACAATTTAAAACAGCATCTTTGGATATTGTTTTCTGCTGGAGATACTGTTGTCCTAAAAAAAGTAGATAAAAAAATCATACACATACCTTAGGAACGGTATTGCAGAAAATTTTTACGTTTTATATGCCTATTATGTATTTGCATTCAGTAGTGTAATCTTGATTTAGGTATGAAGATTAGGTATTGTATTCTGACTACTTTTGGATTGCTTTTGGCTTAACTTGGCTTTAAAAAATCCCGAACTCAGAAGCATGAAGTTCAGAAATGAATAATAATGTTTAAGAGGCCAATCTATTTTGAGAATGTACATTGTATTCTGGTTATCATTTGTAATCCGATTATCAATGCAAAAGTAGCTATAATCAAATTTTTAGCATTTTAAAAGGTAATATACAGTAATCTAAGTTAAATGGATGTTAGTTTATCCAAAAATGTAATCTGAAAATTTCTTCATCATTTATTCTTTCTCATATGGCTTTAATCCTTTGAGTTTGAGTTTCTTCTTCTGCTGAACACAAAAAAAGATATTTTGAAGAATGATGGTTACCGGAACACATTAACTTTCATAGTCGGAAAAAAAGTACTATAGCTGTGTCTTATTTCAGAGGCTGCATTTTCCGAAGGTCCTTTAAAGTCCACACAGGCCGAACCGAGCGTTTTGAAATGAGACGATTTAGCCTATTGAGGACAAATCTCGTCAAATAGCAACCATAACAACCGTTAATAAGCAGTAATACAATTTGTAATTACTTTTTTCAAAGTAATTTAAAATGTATTTTAAGCAATCTTAAGGCAAAACAAGGTTTACAAAAGCTGGAAATATATCTCCTTTATTATATTATATTTTCTATGCATGTACGCATGAAAATGTAAGCTGTCTATAAAATCACTTTTTAGTAAGACATTTCATATTTTTGTTGAGTGTGAGATATCCAAGTCAAATAAACCTAATTCATACATTTAAAACTAATCTGGAGTTTTCTTTTAAAAACGTCCTGACGTTATCACCACGCAATGAATCTTGGGATGTTCGAGGTCTTGAAGGATCCACCGGTTGTATCTTTCATTACCTGGACTCATTTTGAGGCTGCATTTTAGGAGCCTTCGGATTTGTTTTAAATGAGACGGTCTTAGATGATGCAACACCCTTCGTATGCATCCTTCGGAGTAGGGCTGTGCTATAAATCGAAATCGCATCGCAAACGCGATTTGAAACGTTGCGATTAGCTAATCGCAAGAGGTTGCGATATGAGAAATATATGTATTATTTAATTTCCCCTGCCCAGAGCAAATGCATGACTGCCGTCTGTGTGTGATAGTCTTATGCTGTGTTCACACCAGACACGGAAGGCGTGGCATGTATCGCTCCGCAGGATGCCTATTCGCGCGTTTGCATTGACTTAACATGTAAATCACTCGCGCTTGACGCTTCTTCCGCGTCTGGTGTGAACGCAGCATTACTAGCCAATTGAGTGAGCACAATTGAGTGATGAGTGACTTGCTAAAAAGTCAACTGAAAGTATTGCCAGTGACACTCAATCTAGTAGCAAGCAACAGCAATGTACAGGTTCAGAGATGTTTCAGCCATGTAAGTTTGCTGAGTGTATTTTTAAGATTATTATTATCTCCCTATTTTGAGTGCAACTTGTTTATAGAAAGGTAAGGTCGTTTTATTTGTGTCTACTGTTTGCTCTAGAGAAAAAATTAGTGTTTCATTTCTGAATATTTAAAAATAAATTTGAATAGATGTTTAAGTAGGTTAATAGCTTTTCAGTTCTTTATTTTAACTAACACTTGCTGCTAGTGGTGTAACGGATCACAAATTTGCAGTTCGGATCACACTACGGTTTTTTAGTCACGGATGGGACCATTTTTCGGATTTTCATTTGCTCTCCATTTATACAAAAATATTACTGCAAAAAAACATTGCTTTTAACAAACAGAACCTAGAACCTATAATTTTAATAAAAATAAAAACCAAGAAAAACCAGCTGAAAAAAGAAAAGTATTCAATACAAAATATGATCATTGCTACTGTTGCTGATAATGCTAAATATAGAAATCTAACATCTTGTACAACATATCATATTTATCTTCAATTAATGATTCAACAATTCACACATAAAACTTCAAGTTTCATTATAGGTGTATTATTTCTGAAAACCTATTTAGTGACATAATTTTGATGGTTGTTTGTCGCCATCTGTTGGTTACACAATGTAATTGCTTTCACCTCCGTCAAAAATTCACCAGCGTGAAACATGTTTCATTAAACAGTGATTTTAATCTTACCATAAACATCAGTGTTTATATCTGAACTATAAACTGTTCTCCTAGTACTTCTGTGTTATTTAATTGTTTGTAATGAATAGAAAAAGTGTAAAAACTGGATCTCTCTCGATGCAGATTTGAATGCAGCGCTTTGAAGGATTAATTAACATATGCAAATCTTTATCATTTATCATTCATGTTGCGCGGGTTTGAACTGAGATCCCGATCTTTTAATGTTAAATTGTGCAGCTTTACACTGAATGCATTAATACAACTTTTTCCGTCATCATTATATCTTACAGGGAAGCCAAAATGCTTTCATACATGTGATTTGAATGACACTGGAGTCATGTGCGTTCCAAACCGTGGGTTGTGATCCGTATGGATCACGGATCAACAGTGATCCGTTACATCCCTACTTGCTGCATTTTAGCAGTAAGAAGCTACGATACAGGTTATTGAGCTGAAGCGTAACTACAAAATTAAATCGCAGATCAAATCGAAATCGCAATATCTGTTAAAAATATTGCAATTAGATATTTTACCCGAATCGCACAGCCCTACTTCGGAGGATGCAGCCTCTGAAATGAGACACAGAGTGTGGAAGTCAGTGGGTCCCAGCAACAAGCATTTTTCTAAATATTTTCTTTTGTGTTCAACAAAAGAATCTCAAAGGTTTTGAACAAGTAAAGAGTGAGTAAATGATGACAGAATTTTCATTTTTAGGGTGAACTATCCCTTTATGTACATGTAATCATTTACTACCCAGCACTGGGCAAAACACCAATTACTAATGCTCTCGAGAGGATGCCAGAAGTCCAAGACCTTCAAAAAATGCTGAAGATCGGTTTCTATTACAACACTACTGAGAGCCAGACCGAACGCTTGACAGAAAACTGCCACGCTTTCAGCACGTGTTGTGCATTTATTTATATACATCACAGAGCTGTGTCTAAAAAGACAAATGTGTGCTCTTCCAGCGCTTTTTACACACAGCGGTTTAAATGAAACATTGCAGAGAGTTGTCAGGATTGGCTGTTGGTACAGCGTGCTGCTCCACGGGCGGCGAGCAGTAAATAATGGGGTGTGGAAACTCCTTCAGCTCCTTCTTCCCACTCCACACAACACATTGCTGGCCCCTGGACTGAAACGCCATCCTCCATGGGTGATGAAGCAAGCTCGGGCTGCTCTGCCACGGCTGTAATAAAGAGAGATGATGTGATTTTTATGACGGAGGCCCTACAGTAAAGACAAATGTTGTTGATAGTTGTAATGATGGCACTGGGAGTTGAGGCTGGAGAAATGGTGCATGAGCCCCAGTTACATCTCTTTCCTCTCCTCGCTGGGTTTTGGTGCCACTCCCATAGACTTATTACTTACCCGTCCTTGGTAGGCAGTGGTTTCCGTGGCAACAAGGGATGTTCTGTTCGCTTGTTTCCATATTAGGCTATCAGCATATTTTGAGTATAGTGAGTAGAATATAGTGGTTTACTGCCCAAAATGCTTGTAGTTTATGCAATGAAGATGTACATATATTCTCTATGTTGTCTCCTTGAATGCTCCTCTGGTGAATGGTCTTGAAATGCACATTTTTGTGTGTGATGTAATTTACCTTAAACATGTAGACAGAGCTGGACATATCTCTTGCTCTTATTTAGAAATTATCTAATGTATTTATATAATTCTATCTGGTTCTCGAATCTTATTGGCTGATAGCTGTGCAATAACAGCACTCATACAGCCTCTTCTTCACCCTTGTGTATTACTCCGCCCACATGACAAGCAACTCACTATAGTTTGACATACATTGCAGCTGTTGGACAACATAATATACCTTTGAGGCTTTTTTGGGCGAGAATGTAGTTGTTTAGATTGCAACGATGTAATTTATTTATAAGGATAATAATTTAATTTAAATAATTTTAACTAATAATTTATAAGTGCATATTTATAATTGCGGAGATTCAGCGCGTCTGCAGCCATCAGCTTGTAATTGACCAGAGCAAAGACGGTTGATGTTACGGATGATTTTCGGCCACAAGATGACATTAAAGACTGCATAATAAGCCCTTAGAGGGAGAAAAGCATACTGTTTCTAAGCATAAATTTCAAACTCATCTGAACAAATCATTATAAAACAGGTTAGCGACTTTCTATGTCGAACTCTCTTTTTTGTATTTTGTTGTGCTGTATTTATAGCATATTTAATCTGCTAGTGTTGGCTTTGCTTTGGCTTATCATTGTGAAATCCCGATTGCAACAGAGAAATGCCTGGAAATCTCTGTAGACTAATACAATTTTAAAATGTGAACAAAATCGCCTGTTTAATCATCATTTTAGACATTACGCTAGAGAATCATTCAAATAATAGCTCTAAAGTGAGTGAATTAGCAACAGTTTCTGCTGTTCTGACGGTGATGGTTGGCTGCAGATGAGAATGAATGGTGGAAGAAATTAGTTCCTCGTGAAAAGGGATTTTTGCAACTAACTTGATTTTCTTTTTTATACACACGATAATACCGTCGTACTGTTGTAGCGCAATATCACACTAGTAGCAGTGCGATGGGGCTATCTATCAGCACTGCTGGGGCTCTAACGCCCCATTCACATGGGGCGTCAGCTTCAACACTTCCATTAAAATTCACTTTTAATGGGTGACGTCAGGCATTGCCGAACTGCATTGTGGATCCGTCGGCGCCGCTTCAGAGGCGTTGCTCGCTGCAGAAGTTGGGACTTGCTCAACTTTTCTAGCGCCGACGGAAGCGTCAGCCAATCAGATCGCTGTATGCAAATGCACCAGCACAGACAGTGGCCTATTGGTGACTAATTTCATTGGCTGACACCGCTATGATGATCGCGTCAGCCCCAACTTCAGACACGCCCTCTGTCAAGTGTTGACGCTGAATCCCTGTGTGAATGGGCCGTAAGGCACTCTGGCCTCTCAGGCACGTATATATGCACACACATTAATTTAAGAAAATTTGTAATTTTATATATATATATATATATATATATATATATATATATATATATATATATATATATACACACACACACACACACACACACACACACATACACACATACAAATATATATATATATATATACACACACAGTTGAAGTCAGAATTATTAGCCCCCCCTTTGAATTTTGTTTTCTTTTTTAAATATTTCCCAAATTATGTTTATCAGAGCAAGGAAATTTTCACAGTGTGTCTGATAATATTTTCTCTTCTGCAGAAAGTCTTTAAGTCTTGTTTTATTTCAGCTAGAATAAAAGCAGTTTTTATTATTTTAAACAATTTTAAGGTCAAAATTATCCTAACCTGCCTAGTTAATCTAATTAACCTAGTTAAGCCTTTAAATGTCACTTTAAGCTGTATAGAAGTGTCTTGAAAACTATCTAGTAAAATATTATTTACTGTCAACATGACAAAGATAAAATAAATCAGTTATTAGAAATGAGTTATAAAGACTATTATGTGCAGAAATGTGTTAAAAAAATCTTCTCTCCATTAAACAGAAATAGGGGAAAAAATTAACAGGGTGCTAATAACTCAGGGGGGCAGGTAGTTTATAGTTTAATTTAATAATTTATTCCAGTGATTTTAATGATGAATTTTCAGCTTCATTACTTCAGTCTTCAGAGTCACATGATCCTTCAGAAATCACTCTAATATTAATAATAATAATAATAATAATTATTATTATTATTATTATTATTATTATTATTAATGGTAATAGTAATAAAAGCAATAATGACTGGAGTAATAATTTTATTTGAAACTACATACAATAAGTAATAAATATTTAATAAATAAGTATTTAACAATTTACTTTTTTTTTTTACATTAAATAAATGCCGCCTTGATAAACAAAATAATTTTATTTAAATTATTAAATAAAATTAATAATAATAATAAACAAAAAACCTGACCCCAAACTTGTGACCGGTAGTATGTATGTATGTATATATATATATGTGTGTGTGTGTGTGTGTGTGTGTGTGTGTGTGTGTGTGTGTGTGTGTGTGTGTGTGTGTGTAAATATATCGTTTTTTTTTTGTATTTTAAATGTATACACAATATTTCTACACAGTGAATACACATATATAGTGGTGGGTAAGGAGATTGCCCCATTGTGTAAAGCGCTTTGAGTGTCTAGAAAAGCGCTATATAAACGTAAGGAATTCTTCTTCTTCTTATTATTATTATATTTTGCTCCACAGTCACTGTAATGAAGCCTGGTGTTTTAACAGTGATTCTCAGACTCATGCTTGTGTCTCCTGAAAGTAAAAAACTACTTTATTTTAAAGTGTTTCATAAATGATTCAGTCTAGTCCTCTATTTGTTTACCTTGTAAATTATATATTGACCAACCATTTGAGGCTACTTATTTCATTTTACGTGGCTTCTAGACCATTTCAAACATCATATGTTGCTGTTATATACAGTTCCTGGACTGCAAATGCAATGTTGTAAAAACGTTTAATGATTGCCGACTGCCTTCCTCCTGTCACAACAGCTTTGTGAAATATACTTCTGTTTAGGTGATAAAAACGATATATCTCAAACAAAGGTCTGAATCTCTGAACTGTCTCTGTTGTTGCTTTCTGCTTATTACCTAGAGCTTGTGTATTGATTATGTGCTGAAAAAGTGAGGAAAGTGCTCTGAGATTCACAGCAATCTTGGCAAACACTGTCTGTCGGTTACTGAAATAGAGGCGACGCAACAAACAGGCCTAACCTTAAGAAACATCACATCAGGTCATTACTATGCTGCAGGTGGCATTCGGAGAAATCCAGCATGATATTTAGCTGAAGGACTTACCCTGTTTTTAATTGCTGTGGAGAAAGTGACCTTTTTATTTATCAGTGTCCTGCTCTCTGTGGAGTCAGTGGTGAAGCGCTGAGGTTATTTCTCTGACAGACCGTCTCCTGATGTTTAGACTTTTCCACAGTCACACTTGGCTTTGAGCATGTGACTTAAAACTGCAGGCCACACAATAGGATGTGATGTCACACTTGTGATTTTTGGTTTTATGAGGTCACAATGAATTAAAAATAAAATCAGCAAAAATTATGGAAGTCCTTTTAAATTATTTTATTAATTTGTATGTTCCTAATCGGCGATATGATGGCTCAGTGGTTAGCACTGTTGCCTCACAGCAAGAGGGTCGCTGGTTTGAGTCCTGGCTGGGTCAGTTGGCATTTTTGTGTAAGGAGTTTGTATGTTCTCCCTGTGTTTGTGTGGGTTTCCTCCGGGTGCTCCGGTTTCTCCCACAGTCCAAAGACATGTGATATAGGTGAACTGAATAAACTAAATTGGTCGTAGTGTATGTGTGTGTGAATGAGTGTTTATGGGTGTTTCCCAGTACTGGGTTGCAGCTGGAAGGGCATCGGCTGCATAAAACATATGCTGGAATAGTTGGCGATTCATTCTGCTGTGGCGACATCTGAAATGGAGACTAAGCTGAAAGAAAATGAATGAATTTATATTCTTGATTATTTTAATTATATGCAGTCATGGCCAAAAAATGTCAGCCACACTCAAAAAATGATATTTGCTGCTTGTTCAAACTACTTTACTTAAAACGAGCAGAAAACACACAATTCTTCAGTTTCTTTCAAGGATGACTTAATTGTTTAATACTCAATCCACTTACATTTGTAAAAAATAATGTTTACTTAATTCCTTCATGTTTCCCCAACACAAATTGATTGTGTGGAACCCAGCATTTCTTACATTGTAAAAGATTTCTGTATGTTAATAATAATAATATTAAATATGCTCATTTTATATGTTATACACTGACAGGCCACTTTTTTAGGTACACATGTCCAACTGCTCGTTTCAGAAAGGCAACAGTAACTCAAATAACCACTTGTTACAACTGAGGTATGCAGAAGAGCATCTCTAAACGCGCAACACGTCGAAGTTTGAGGTAGATGGGCTACAGCAGCAGAAGACCACACTGCAAGTGCCACTCCTGTCAGTGAAGAACAGGAAACTGAGGCTACAATTCGCACAGGCTCACCAAAATTGGACAATAGAAGGTTGGTAAAGCGTTGCCTGGTCTGCTGAGTCTCTATATCTCAAATGGCCTCCACAGTCACTAGAACTCAATCCAATAGAGCACCTTTGGGATGTGGTGGAACGGGAGATTGGCATCATGGATGTGCAGCCGACAAATCTGCAGCAACTGAATGATGCTATCATGTCAATAGGGACCAAAATCTCTGAGGAATATTTCCAGTACCTTGTTGAGTCTATGCCGTGAGGGATTAAGGTAGTACTGAAGGCATAGGTAAGGTGTACCTAATAAAGTGGCTGGTGAAGGTATATACATATACTTACAGTATATGTTTAATACACATATTTATATGTTTTTAAATAAATTTGTTTATTAGTTCTAACTTTTGATCCTTTCCAATTTTTTTTAGTTTGTTTAGAAAATTTAGTGAGGCACAAATTAAAAGAAAAAATTTTTACATTTTATTTTCATAAAATGAATAAATAAAATGACTGCTCATTAGATTTTTCAATGAAAATATATTTTTGTTTTTATTTGAGGTCACTAAAAATGTTTAAAAAAATGTAAAAAAGATGCATTTTGTCTCAATTGCCAACAGATTATTATTATTATTATTACTACTACTACTTTAAATAATAATAATAATAATAATAATAATAATAATACATATTGTTATTTGTAATTAATCTATTTGTTATAAGTTTGATAATTTTTTTTTAATGATTTTTGTTCTAACACATGCTTACAAACATGTATATACAGTTGAAGTCAAAATTATTAGCCCCCCTTTAAATTATTGTTATTTTTTTATATTTGCCAAATGATGTTTAACAGAGCAAGGACATTTTCACAATGTGTCTAATAATATTTTTTTTTTTCTAGAGAAAGTCTTATTTGTTTTATTTCTGCTAGAATAAAAGCAGTTTTTAAATGTTTTTTGATAGTCTACAGAACAAACCATCGTTATACAATAACTTGCCTAATTACCCTGACCTGCCTAGTTAACCTAATTAACCTAGTCAAGCCTTTAAATGTTACTTTAAGCTGTATAGAAGTGTCTTGAAAAATATCTAGTAAAATATTATGAACTGTCATCATGGCAAAGATTAAATAAAGTTATTAGAAATTAGTTATTAAAACTATTATGTTTAGAAATGTGTTGAAAAAAAAATCTTCTTTCCGTTAAAAAGAAATTGGGGGAAAAAATAAGCAGGGGGGCTAATAATTCTGACTTTAACTGTGTGTGTGTGTGTGTGTGTGTGTGTGTGTGTGTGTATGTGTATATATATATATATATAGGAAACAAACCAAACATAAAGATATTGTTGAAATACATCTTCTTTACCATACTACTATCGACAATGCAGCTTGGTTATATTGAGCCATAGGTTCATTTCATGGGGTTCAAATTCTCCATTGGTTAAATTTGTCAGCACTTTACAGTTTTGCAGGTCACCAAATGACTTTGATCGCCAGCATGTTCTTGAATTTGTCTAAGTGAAAGTGCATTTAAGTGAATAAAGTGTGTGAGTGACACCGAAACAATGGCAGCTTTTCACCACAACCTTTAGACTCCAGCTCATCTCTTGTCTTTTTTTTTATAAATATCTCCAGAGGATTGTTGCTTTTTTGATGGATCTAAGAAAACCTAGAGTCCTTTGAGGTATAAAGTGGGATCTGTGGTGTGTGTCGTTCCTCTGAGTGTGTATGTGTTCTAGTTGTCATGGTGACAGACGGCTGGTGATGTGAGCTCGCAGTGTGTGTGTGCGAGTGTGTGCTACAGCGAGATCCTGGCCTCACTATGGCAATGGTAAGCTCTGTAAAGCTATTGCACTTTAACCCGAGCGGCTGTGAATCAGGAGTGTTCTCCTCCTCCTCCTCTCTCCACAGAAAGCCATTATTTCTCATCTCACTCCGCTGACCTGAGGCAGTGATTCAGTGTCAACATGGCGGAGGAATAGCACACAGGTTGTCCTTTTCCAGCTGTCTCCAGGTATTAAACTGTGAAGAATGTCTAATGGCTGGGGAGACGGAAATCCTCTGTTTACCCTGAATGCATATAAAGAGAAGGTTTCTGTGGAGGACAGAGGAGAATATGGGAGTTTTTTTTGTTTATACATTGTAAAACACAATACAACAATATACAAAAAGGACAACATAAAGATGTAACAATAAGCAAATACAGTGAAGAGTATTTTAGGCAAAAAAAAAAAAAAAAACAGAACAAAAAATATAATTAATCAAATGGTCAGCAGTTCGGATGTAGTCTTCGGAGGTCGGATTTGGTAGCTGAGCTAAACCAGACAGTTATTAAAGTGCAGACTACTGATTCAATTATGGAGTGGTGGAACTGTTTCAGCAGCTCCTTTGGAAGTTTGAACTTACTCAGCTGACAAAAGAAGTACAGCCTCTGTTAAGTATTTTTTGGAGTCAATGTGAGTGTCCCACTTCAGGTCCTGAAAGACGGTGGTGCCCAGGAACCTGAAAGACTCCACTGCTGCCACAATGCTGTCCATGATGCTCAGTGGTGGGAGAGCAGGGGGGTTTCTCTTGAAGTCCACTATCATCTCCATTGTTATTGAATCGGATTAGATCATTAGCATCTTGCTCAAAAAGGTAAAAAAAGAGTTTTGATAATTCTCCATTTTAAAGCTTGACTCTTGAGTAGTTACATTGTGTAGTATAGAAAATGAGAAGTTGCTGTTATAGGCAAATATGGCTAGGAACTACTCTTATTGCGTAATAATCAAGGGACTTTGCTGCCGTATACAGCAGGAGCCATGATATTACACAGGGTGTAATCAGAAAATTATCAAAACTCTTTTTTTTTATTTTTGAGCAAGATTACCTATGCTAAGTTGTGTT
This sequence comes from Danio kyathit, assembly GCA_903798195.1. Lineage (NCBI taxonomy): Eukaryota > Metazoa > Chordata > Actinopteri > Cypriniformes > Danionidae > Danio > Danio kyathit. The sequence goes on from LR812532.1 coordinate 45,904,979, forward strand.
AAAGTGCTTCTGTCAGTCATAAAGATCGGCTGAATGGATTTGTTTATCTCTGTAGAAGTTGTAAAATGAGTTGTAAAAATGTTTGTAAAATGTTTTCAAAAAAGTTGAATGTTCCTTTAACCTAAAGAACCTTCTCCACTGAACATACTGCAATGTAAAGGTTTGATAGATGTTCAAGTTTCCTCATAATGCCAGTAAAGAACCGTTATTAACCAAGAGTGTAAGACAGCAGTTCATAATGACTACAGACTTCAACTTATCCTCAAAAGACAAAAATAAGAGTAGTCCATATGGTAAGTTTTCTGAAGTCTGTTGTGTTTATGTGAAAAGCAGCATGTGGTTTAAGTTATTATTCACTGATGATCTTCCCCTCCGGCTCTCAGAGCAAACATGGCAATATGGCATAAGTTGGACGTCAGTTACTTCATACGTCATTGATCTTTTAGTAAATGTTGGTGTTTTTTTAGAGTTGTACAGCCTGTGGGCATTCTTGCATTTGTGTTCTGTGGAAAAACAACATATTTTAAGATTTTAAACAACATGGCTGTGAGTAACTAGTAACAGATTTTTCATGTTTGTCTTTTCTCTTTCCTAACTTTTTGCCTATAGCTTCTCCAGCTGAATTGATTCATTTCCATAATAATGATGTACTAAAAATGGAAATGTTTTTTCATTTCATTCTTAAAAAGTTTTGCGAACTGACAACAACTTTGTCAAAACCAATATAGGCTCATTCTGAAAACGTAGCCCTAAATACATTTCTGGAGATCGCAAATTATGTAGCCAGAAGTACATATGGCTGCATTTCATCTTTTAAACGAACCCTACAGGCCGGTATGATGCTGTTCCTTTTCTCGCTTACCAGCTGATCGCTTACCTTCATGTGGACGGCTTTACCGCTGTTACCAGTAGGGTTGGGCGATGTCGACTAATTTGGCATCATACAATGTCTAATGTGAAACTTCACAATGGACGATGGCCTCGTCGTCATAGGCGGAGGTGAATTAATCATTCATGAATAATTAATTCATAACGAACTCATTATTTGTAGCCTACCGTTTCAACTACCTGACCCGCATGGTCTTTGTTTTACCCATAACCAAATCATAAACAAATAAAGATAAGTTACACACAAATTACCACCTGTCAATCACTTTTTCCGCGGGACTCTGGCATGAATAGACAGAGTGATCTGTGTCGTTATAATGGTGTCGACAAACTTGGTTGGTAAAAAAGGTGCACAACCAACCTGAACCAACCAACAGTATCTGAGGTTTTCACTAAAATTACTAAGTACACGCGTGAAAGCGAAAGATTGAAGCAGTGTGCTGACGCTGTGACACGTTACCTGATAGATTCAAAAGGCCGAAGAGTCGTTAGATAAAGACAAGATGAATTAAATCTCTTTAATTCAATTGAACCCTTTTATTAATTTATTTATTTTGGATTTTTATTTGGATGTAATTGGTGGTCTCCAGAAATGTATATGGCGGTACGTTTTCAGAATTAGCCTAGGTTGGTCAAAACTATTTCTTTTTAAATTAAAGAAAGCATGATGTAATCGTCTTCACAAAATCACATTTTTGATATAATGACATGTACTAAAGACGATCTGCTCTCAATAATTTTTTAAATGAATCACAGGAGAAAAGAGCAAAAACAAATGTTTTGGCCGTGTGCCTTCGTCAGTGTTATGATTCTTTAACTCTTGCTGCTTAAACACTCAGTCTTTTCAGTTGACAATCAGTTCAGTAATAGGTCTTGAGACACGGCACACAGCCAAAACATTTACTTTTCCTTTTCTCATGTGATTCGTATAATAAACTATTGAGTGCCGGCCATCTTTTGTACTTAACATTTAAAGAAATTTACACAGCACCAAACTTATCTGGTCGAGCTTGGTAATTTACATTTGTTTGAATGACATAATGATAGTCAATAACAGTTTTCATACGTTTTTTAAACATTCAACATTTTCAGCCTCTAAAAATTCTGTTTGTGAATGGCCTAAACATACAGTTGAAGGACAAATTATCAGCCCCCTTTTTAAAATATTTGGTCAGGTTCTGCTACACGACTATGTAAATATTTCCCAAGTGGTTTCCAGAGCAAGTGCATTTTTAACAGTATTTCTTATTGCATTTTTCTTCTGGAGAAAGTCTTATTTGTTTTCGTTTAGCTGGATTTTTGTTTTGGTTTTTTTAAAGTTCTGCTAACTCTTAACTTCAATATTATTAGCGCTCCGATTGGCTAATAAAAAGAAAACCCTCTTGTATTTTACACTAGGCCTACTGTAAACTCACGCACTTTTCAATTGCACTTCACATTTCTTTCATTCAAAATATTACAAATGTTTACAGATTAATATTTTTCTGGTCCTATATCTCTGTGGTTAGTACGTTTGGAAAATATAAACAGATGTTTCAATATAATGTTAACATACACTTTCATTGTGAGTTTATGTTTTAGGATTTTACTCCAAATGTCACATCCAATGCGGGAATTGCTCTATTAGAAACTAATTACAATGTTTAAAAAAAGTGTTGAAAATATTTCCTTTAAATAGCACTTGGGAAATATTTAAAAAGTGCTAATCATTTTGTCTTGTATAAAACATTTTCTGCATTTATTTGATAGCTATGATGTCTAAATGGACTAAAATGTAAAAACAAAAAGTTGTCTGGAATAACATTGCAAATGTTTTCAGCTAATGCACAGCTAAAGTGGATTAAAGCACACCTGACTGGTACAAGATGTATGCTTTTTTTTACTGGATATGGAAAGGAATCTTTGCATAAATGCACAAGGCGAAGCAATTAAAAAAATTGCCAGAGCCTCTTACTGCACTAAACGATATATGATATCCTATCATTTTCTCAGTTAGCTCACCTCAGGCAGCCCTGCCTGAAGCCATTAACACTGACGAGGAAAGTTAGAGTGAGGTTAGAGAGAAATGCAGGAATGAAATGAAGAAGGGAGAGAAACGGTGAAGGGAGCAGAAAAGCAATGAATTGTTCACATTTTCATCACCAGTTTGATTTGGGTTGTCACCTAGATTCATAGCAATTACATGAAGAAAAATGTTGTGTAAGATATGTACTATTTTTGAATATTATAAATATAAACATACTACTCAGCTTTAATGTTTTTTTTTTTATTATTATTATTTTTTCGGGTTTTTTCACCTTTTAATGTATAGGACAGTAGAGATTATTGGCAGGAAAGCATAGGGAGCAGAGAGAGGGGAAGGATCGGCATAGGACCGTGAGGCGGGAATCGAACTCGGGTTGCCGTGACTACCGGAGTGCATGTGTCGATGCACTAACCACTACACCACTGACGCCGACAGCTTTACTGTTTTTGTTTGTTAATTGGTGCAACTCCGTTTAGTTTGGAATTTGTTTTATGTGGTTATAAGTATTTTTATCTATCTATTTAGCTTTTTTTTACTACTTTGTATTAATGTATGAATGTAATTTCCACAGTAATTCAATCCTTGCTACACTTAAAAAAATATTTGTACGTTTTCCTTATTTTGTGATTCATGTTTTTACTATTTAATTTTTTTCTGTTTATTTTTGCTTTTGTTTTGCATTATGGGACCTTGATCTTTCTTTCAACAACTTTTTGACATGAAAAGTTTTAAAAAGTGACTTATATTAACATTTTTAATAGTTTTTCAAGAATTCACACTTATTGCTTGACGCTGTTAGCAGGTTTCACATGCTTTCCCAGGAGAGAACCCTGAGCTCGGAGATAATTGCCTGGTTAGTTAGCATGTAAGAGGGTCCAAGATCAGGTAGTTCTCGGGAGCTCCCCCTGGTAAAGGAGGAAAAGGAGGAGATGGGGTGGAAGGGGGGATTCTTCCAAAACGAAGATAGGGCAGTAGGGTGAAATTGGTGTATTTATTGTAGGCCTGGATCGATCTGATTGGATTATTGCTGATTACGGATGAGAGACCAGCTGCGATTAATCATATCACATTAATTAATCATTTAATCATTAATCATATCCTCCTGAAATTAGTCATAGATATATACACTAGATATCACATAGGGACCCTGAGCATGCGTCAATAGTGCCGCCACATTTCTACAGTGCTCCCAGGACAAAAGTCATTCAACTGCACTGGTCAAGACTAAAGCCAATGTGAAGATGCTTGACTTAAGTGCTGTGTACAGGTGTAATAACAAGCAGACAAAGAAAACAAAGCACAAAGACAGAACATTTCATATGTAAGATTTCGTTTTTTACGTTTTTGTATGTTATGAACTATTGTGCTATTGTGTTATTATGTGTTATTGATGATAATGCAGTCACCTACTGAATTCACCATAAGGCAAAGGAGCACCAACTCACACTAAATTCTGGGCTTATGCTAGTTTTGTTGAATAAAATAAGCAAACAGTGTTAATGAAATATGACAACAAGATGCTGCGGTGCTAGAAACGTGTATTATTGTCCGTTAAGTGAACGAGTCATTCATAACGAGGATTCATTCACAAACGAATTGCTCCCTCCGTCAGAATGAGAAGAGAAAGTGGGAGAGGGGGTGTGTTTCAGGACTCGGATTAGATCAAATTAAACAGGGAGGGAGGATAATACATTTCCATGCACACAAACACTAACTCTTTGTCGGCAATGCCCGTGCGCTCACATCCATCAATGTAGAAAAGGGATGTAAAATTATAATTTTTCGTAATTGAAAAAAATATTTGCATACTGACCACTGGTAAAACTCCCGATCATAAATATATGCATATACTGTATGTGTATATCTCTGGCTTTGGATGGCCACAGTCCTCCACTGCACCTTGGTCCCACATTCATTATAAAGAAGCGCTACCCTGTACTAAAATGGCGGCTCTATTGACGCATTCCTTCTAATAGACAACAGCAGGGTAGGTGACATCTAATGTAAATATCTATGGAAATTAGTTTATAAAACTTCTCAAAGTGTTATATTGTCTGGGTTTTTGTTGTCTATTACACTCCAAAAAACTTAATAAACTACCAGTACATTTTCTGTTATTTTGCAGACTTATTTCTTTATATATTATTTCTTATACATCACTTAATTTTAAACTGCTAAAATATCAATAAGTGTCTCTTAGCTAAATTGTAGAGTTAAATTTTCAACATTATGGGCCCTATCATACATTGGCGCAATAAGGCGCAAGATTTGTTGTTTGTTTGGCTCGATTTGTTGCTATTTTCAGACCAGCGCAACTGTAATTTTCACATTTTGCACCACGTTGATTAATAGCAAATCCATTTGCACCACTTTGTGGACTCATGGGTGTTTCGGTCAATAAAGAAAGTGTATTTAGGAGCATTGTGGGTGCGTTGCTATTTTGAGGAACTGAAATAAACCGCCATTGACTGACTAAAACCTGGCCTAAAGTCCAGCGCAGGGCACTTTAGTTATGCGCCTATGCAGGTCCAAACGCTTACACATTGCTTAATACACACATATCTTTACATATGAAAAAAATAAAGGATTAAAATGTTACAAAAAGTATTATTTTCTACATAAATATAAAAACCACTGCCTCCATGCCTTCATGTCGAGGGGCTTTTTTCAGTTTACTCATGACAATTTGCTTTTGCATAAAGTTATTATTATTAGCAGTATTATTTATTATATGCATATTTACATTTGTTTTAATAAAAACAAGTTTAGATTTGTCCATCTGTTGGGTTTTGGAGACATGTTTGGACATAACTCAGTTCTAATTTCCAGCAAATTAATAAATGAACAACAATAATGAAGTGTGGTCAAAAAACTGATTTCAGAAATAGTTTTGAAACAAATCTTTGCGTGTGACAAATGACATTAAATATGTAGACTAACGGATGTCTTCAGTGGAGTGAGTACAACATTGTTTCCTTATTCATGAACGTAAAGGAGCAAAGTAAAGAGTAAAAGTAAAATAAAGACAAAGTAAAAAGGCCAAATGAAGGAGGCTCGTTCTTTATCCTCGCGCTGCAGATAGTCTGTTTAACTGTTTTTTCACTAGTAAAGTGTTCAGTTTTTTCCACTTACAAAATCCGCCATGTAAATAGCAAATGCACCATGGCGTGACACAACTGACTCTTAAAGGGAATGAGAGAGGAGGATCTGATTGGTTTAATGCATGTTATGCTCAAAACACACCCATAACTCATTAAGAGAATAAGGACAACCCTGTTAGACCATGCGCCAGGACGCAAACTGTATTTTTCTGTCCTTAAAATAGCAAATGTGAATTCAGATACGCCTTTAATGCTTTTGTGCGCCATATGCTTCTCACATTGTGCCTAGATCGTTAAAATAGAGCCCTATAAGTCGATAAAGCAGCAGTCAACATCCCATGATACAAATCACAACCTTTAATAAACAGAAAACACTTGTGAATCGCAAAATACAGAAACTATTAATTAACAGATATTTTTTACAGTGTATGCAGTAAACAATAATTAAATACTGTATTTAAGCTTTAAATACTGTATTTAAGTTTGTGATTTTGGACTGACTGAGAGTGTTTTCAGATTTAACCACCGCTGCAAATTCCTGCCATCATTATATATTTGTGAACAACAGCATGTCTGTGATAATACACAATCATCTGTTTCAATGGTGCAAAAAGTTTTAAGGCGTCAGTTCTTTTTTTAATTGCTCTTCTTATCTGCTTCCCTCAAATTCTGCCCGAGCCCGAATGAAACCAGGCTTCAGTGAAAGGTACTGTAGTGTTAAAGCAAGACCTCAATTGTGTGAGTGATTCTGGCTGAATGATTGAAAGGTTTGCTGCAGCGAGGAGAGCTGGGAGGCTGGCACGATTGCGTAAGACTGAAGTCTGTTCCACCATCTCTTCCCTTTCATTTGAACATTTTAAAAATCTATATTCTATATCAAATATTGTCTCATCGTGACCTCTGGGCTCCATCAATTACGGGGGCTTTTAAGGCACCCACCCTGGGGCCGGTTCTGACAGATGGGCAGGAGGAAAATACTTTCCTCTTTGTGTACTTGATATCGGCGAACACCTGAAGCATACCTTGCTTCTAAAATTAGTTTTCATCTCTGTAATGGGCACGTCTCTTTCCCTCCAGACATGACTTGGCTCAAATAGTGAATGCGAGAGGAGGAAAGAAATGGGAGGCTTGAATAAACCCACTCAAATTCCTCTTTTACTGAATATCTGGGACAGATCGCACCATTGCAACTGTTTTAAAACATTACTTTCGGGATTTGCTACACAGGGCTAATACACACAGGGATAATATGGTTATAAAAAGGCATGAATGTTTTTGTGGTTGACCTGATTGCATATGTATTGGTTGAAATTTGCACCTTTTCCAAAATGGGATATTGTTCACAGTAAAATGCACAGATGTTTAACTATGGGAAAAATTAAGAGATGACCTGGAATCCAGTTTCATTGGATTTTTTAATTTGTAGTTACGTGTTTGGCGGTGGCTCAGTGGTTAGCACTGTCACCTCAGAGCAAGAAGATGGCTGGTTTGAGTCCCGGCTGGGCCAGTTGGCATTTCTGTGGAGTTTGCATGTTCTCACTGTGTTCATGTGGGTTTCCTCTGGGTGCTCTGGTTTCCTCCACAGTCCAAAGACGTGCGCTATAGGTGAATTGAACAAACTAAATTGGCGTATGAGTGTGTGTTTGAATGTGAGAGTGTATGGGTGTTTCCCAGTACTTGTCTGCGCCTGGAAGGGCATCCACTGCGTAAAACATATGTCGGAATAGTTGGCGGTTCATTCAGCTGTGGTGACCTCTTAAATAGAGATCAAGCCTATGAGTTTGGGTAAAACTACTGATTACATTTCTTCTAAATTTAGTGGGGAATCTCTGTTTACAATAACAATATTTGGAAATTTGGATGACATTTTATCAGACATTTTATCAGATGTTTGGGTTTGAAGGAGAATTTATTTACATTTTATCTAAAACTCCTGTCTTCCTATCCTATAAAAAAAAAAAACCCTGAAAATATTAATCAAATTGTTTCATATACATGTACAGGGGGTGACACTTTAAAATGACCATAACCGCCCTACCACCGCTGCTCTAAAGGAGTAAGAACGTGTTTTTAGGTATGACCGCAGTTTGCGACTATGCTGCCAGGGGGCACAAAGGGACAGGATGCGAATGGACAGAAAGAGCCTATATTCATTCATTTTCTTTCCGGCTTATTCCCTTTATTATTCAGGGGTCGCCACAGTGGAATGAACCGCCAACTTATCCAGCAATATGTTTTACGTAGCGGATGCTCTTTCAGCCGCAACCCATCACTGGAAAACATCCGTACACTTTCATTCACACACATACACAACGGACAATTTAGCCTACCCAATTCACCTATAGCGCAGGTCTTTGAACTTGTGGGGGAAACCGGAGCACCTGGAGGAAACCCATGTGAACACCGGGAGAACATGCAAACTCCACACAGAATTGCCAACTGACCCAGCCGAGGCTCGAACCAGCAACCTTCTTGCTGTGAGGCGATTGTGCTACTCACAAAAAAATTATATTGCTCAAGCGTATCTTTTACCAACTATTAAATTCAGTTAATCAAAATATTGCAGTTTTGCTTTTTACTAAGTCCTTCTCCTTGTGATTTAGCAGCTTCCATGTGTTTTTTGCAATACAGTATTACGGCAAATCTTTACTTATTAATGTAGTGTTCAATTCATAATAATTTGTACAATCTCATTGGTACAATTTGTAGTATGATTTGCTCATCCCCCAATGAGTGGTAGGCTTAGATGTAGGGGGCATGCCTCCTTTTCTAAATCACATGTTTTCAAATGAATTAAATCATAGAAATTTGTATGAATTAGACACTTCTCTGTGAATTTGTAAAACAGTGGTTTCCTCATGAGACATAAATAGGCAGATCTAATTATTTAGTAGTACGTTAACCATCCAATCCATACTGTTGTTTACATCCAAGTATCACCATATTGACTTCGCATATGGGTAACTGACCAAAGCATCGCAAAATCTGGCTTTTCTTTTAAATCTATTTTTTATTTAAGTCATAGTATGCACAACTTTTACTTTGTATATGTTGTGAATGTGAGTTAAAGCCTGTTGCTTTAATGTAGACGAGACTTTCACTGAAAAATAGACCTTGACAGGAGCCTTTATGAAGCTGTCATGGGACATCTTAAGACAAAGTGTCAGTGGAGTAGGATCACTCAACACTACACCCAAAGGCAAAGAAAGCCAATGATATGACCTGTGACCACATATGAAAGGTATATTTCAATCTATTTTGACAAGCCTGCACATATAGCGCCATTCATTTTTTGTACAATTCATACACATTCGTGGTGAATTGAAAAAAAGCATCCAGACCCCTTAATTCCAATTAATACACTGGATTTTATTTACATTGTTTATATATTTGAACGTGAATTTAAAATGCAGTGTTATTAAGAAGATTGCATTGCTATTTGAAGCAATCACAGCTTTAAATGTGTATTATTATTTTTTCCCTTCACATCTCAACTGTTTTTGCTCAAGGTCACAAAGCTGTGATTGATGCGTGTGTGTTTGTTAAATAATGCCGCAGTTTCTTACCTGCAGTGATTAATGATTTGACTCGGCTTTTGTATTGAACTGATCTCTTTTGCGCTTGCGTCGCTCCATTATTTATTTTAAATCTGTTTGGGATCATTGTTATACTGAGCAATAAACATTTAAGCATTATATTTTTCATAAGCAAACTGCGGCATGTTTGCTTGCAGCTTTGCTATGTATTTATCTAAGTATTTATTTTTTACTTTTGAATGTTCTTGGGTCTTTGTAGTTCTGTGAGTCTCTTTGAGGTGTCTCTCCTAAGTTTGTGGTTTGAAATGCCTTTTCTCAGTTGTACGAGTGGATTTATACTCTTCACTTGCTGAGAATGGGATGAAGACAGCTCAGCGCTTGAATATTCTTTTAAATCTTTATATTCTCAAATTGATTTTATTTTTGTTGGTAAGTTTTACAGTTGCCAATCAGATGATCAGTATAATGAAAATTTGCTGTTCGTTTACCTACCTTCAGCACCTCATCTGATTAGGAAATAGGAGTCTGATACAGAAAATGTAGTATACTTTGAATGATTTACAGATTATTTGTGTGTTTTAGGGTAATTACTCCTCATGCATATATTTGAAATAATTTTAAAGTATAATGAGTGGGGCACAAAGGTCTTAAACCAGTAATATTTCTATTTTTGCAGTAATTACAGTTACAAAAAATGTATTAGAAATGACAACAAGCCAGCCTTTTGAGGGCAAAAGAAATTAATATTTTTATACAGCAAAGGATATTTAAAACTGACAGACATTTATAACCTTACAAAATATTTATAATATAAATAATTGTTGTTCATTCAGTTTATCTAATCCTAAAAAAATGTTTTAATTTAAACAAGATATTAAGCGTCTTACCTTTTACAATAGTAATAATAATGATAGGCAAAAATGTTTCTAGTATAGAATGATCATGTGACAATGAGTATGTTTACGTGGACATCAGTAATCAAATTATTTGCTTTAATCTGAATAAGGCAATAATATGATTAAGGTATTTGCTTGAGCTGCTTTTTAAATGTTCCTTTCATGATCTCGTTTTACATGTTATAGCACATGATTTGATTAACGTCATTGAGTCACCATGCTATCCAACTTTTCCTTCAGAGTTTCATGTAATTTCAGATGTTTCATTTTTAATTTGTCCACTTTAACTGCAGTTTGGCACTTTCTCTTTCATTTAGGAACATTTCATGTTACAAACAAAATACTGCTTGTGAATATGAACTGCTGGAAGGGTGTTTACATGGACACAAATAATCCGATTTTAATGTGATTAGGACAATACTCTGATTAAGTCTACCAACAGCGAATTTATTTATTTATTTTTTATTTTTTTTTTTTATTACCTTAATCTGACTAGTCATAATTGATTTAAACAGAAATCGAATTAAGACATGTGGAGTATTCCTTATTTAGTCACATTATTGAAGTGGAGTACAGACATGTAAACATTTTAATCAAACTTAAAACATTTTGCGACAAGATAGTCTACTCCTAGGCTGTTTGACACTGTTCTCTGTACCTACCGAGTCAGTAGGACCACAGAAACCTGCATTGCAAAAAAGTTTTTTATTCCCATATGACGTGCGGTATAAAATTCCATTGAAACAACACTCTTCAAGCAGTTCATACTCACATCCAATATACCGATTTGAATATTATCACTCGATTATACGGGGCGTTATCAGTGGTTATCAGCTGATAGTTATGGGACAGTAGGGCCTTCTGTGCCTACTAGTAGGTTCAGAAGCCTATTATCATCCATCCACATTAAATTTATTTATTACATTTTTAATTAATTGTATTTTATTAATGTCTACCCCTACCCTAAACACAACATTCACAGTTATGTAAAAACAGATCTGGATCTGGAGTCTTCTCTATTAGTATAGCTTATTAACCATGTGGATGGATGATAACAGCCTTCTGAGCCTACTAGTAGGTGCAGAAGGCCCCTACTGGCCTATATCAATCAGTTGATAACCATTGATAACGCCTATTTAATCGAGTGATAACATTCGAATCGGATGAAATGTTCCTGAATGAAAGTGAAAGTGCCAAACTGCAGTTAAAGTGAACAAATTAAAAATGAAATGCCCGAAATTACATGAAACTCCAGAGGAAATGTGGATAGTATGGGGACGAAATGACATTAATTGAATTATGTGCTATAACATGTAAAACGGGATCAAGAAATGAACATTAAAAAAGTAACTCATGTAAACACCTTAATCATGTTATTGTCTTATTTAGATTAAGGCAAATAATTTGATTACTGATGTCCATCTAAACATCTAAAGACTGGAGTAACAAGGCTGAAAAATCTGCTTTCACACAGAATGAATGAATTGCATTTTAAAGTATACAATATATGTCCTTTTTAAATCGTATTTCAAAATATTATCAATTTGGGTAACACTTTAAGGTGTCATTATTACACATTCCATGTATTATTACAGCTAATCATGCATAATTACATGCAACTAAACCTAAACCTACCCCTCATTCTAGTATCTAATTAATAGATATTACTCAGTAGTTAAATGAATAGTTGTACTGTAAAAAAGACCCCTTAAAATTAAGTGCAACCCTAATTTGGTTGTATTTTTTAATCCAATAAATGCAGACCTGCTGAACACAAGAGATATATAAATAATCTTACCTACTCTTAGGATTTGACTGGTAGTGTACGCCTCATCCTTACGGACGATTATCTATGTTTAGGGTCAAACACAGAGTTCAACCCCCCATAATTCGAGCTACAGCCAAACGTGAATGAGAAAGCACTTCCAACAGTATTACATTCCCCAAGGCTCTATTAACATTCTTCTCAGATGCTGATTATTCCCTCGGGATGGTGCAAGGACAGACCTGGGATAAGATCTAAACCTCCCATTCATCACACCAGCAGCTCTGCCCACTTCCCATGTTATTGAGTGCTTACATGAAGATGAACAATAAATGCAAAGCCCTCAGTTGCTCTCTTGAGAATATGACTAATGCCTTTGTATTCTATGGCAAGCTGTTTTAACATTTAATATATTGAATTTAGTAGTATATATTTTGGCAACACGGTGGTGCAGTGGGTAGCTCTGTCGCCTCACAGCAAGAAGGTTACTGGTTCAAGCCTCGGCTGGGTCAGTTGGCATTCCTATGTGGAGTTCTCTCCGTGTTCTCGTGGGTTAACATTTGCTGTAGATGAATTGGGTAAGCTAAATTGTCCGTAGTGTACTGTATGTCCTGGATCTCCAGGTTGGGGGTTAAGCGTTGGGCTAACAACCCACTTCATAAAAACTAGATGTTACAAAACACCAATATGGTGTGCCTAAATATCAACTTTGATATAAATGGCCCTGGGAGTAAGTAAGTATATATATATTAGGGTCCCGGTACATGTATTCCGTTACTCCCCAACACTGTTAGTTACTCATACCTTTTTAAAATAAACTAAAACGTATTTGTTGGGAACTAGAACTAGAACTAGAACTAGAAGAGACACTAGTACTTATTATTTAGTAGTTCCTATTGATTAGATACTAGTACTTATTAGATACTATATTTATTGATTAGATGCTGTAAGTATAATAGTTTTCCCCCACTATACTACTTTAGACTCGACTCAAATCAGCAACCTTATTTATAAGACTAGTATTGATAAGACTAGTATTCTTTAACATATTTTAGTTGTTGTTTTTTTGTTATACTACTTTTGAATTCATTATTGAATTTTGCATATTACAATGTGATTAATTGGTATTGATGCAGGAAAAGCATGTGATTAATCTCGATTAATTTCTTAAAAAATTGACCAGAATAGAGTTAAATTAAAAATAACCATAGTAAAATAAAACATCTTAGCAATAACATTGAAAATTAGTTCTACCTTTGTGTTTTGTTGGAATAGATGCTATAATTAACTATAATAAATAATTAATAATTAGCTATAATAATAATAATAATAATAATAAATAATTAGCTATAATAAATAAATAAATAAACACTAGTGTAACAAATAAGTACTAGTACTGTAACTAAAGAATATGTACTAATGAATAAATAATACAAAATATATTTGTATTTAAATCAGGAAGCATGATAATACTCACTTAAAACAGTTGGGTTAATAATAACCCAACAGGTAACCCATAGAGTGGTCAATTTGGCACCGACCTTCTGTTGGGTTATTTTAACCCAATCCATTGGGTTACTGAGGTTAACCCAACAGTATGGGTTACAAAAATAACTAATTTGTTGGGTTATTTATTATAATAATAAATTCTTCTTATTATTATTATTATTATAGTAGTAGTAGTCATCATCTTTATATGTAAATAAAAACACAGCTTTTAATACATTGGCAATGCTTTATTTAAATCCATGAATTTAGTGCCATTCTTCCAACAATAACAAACGCCCGAGAGCAGTTTAGTTCATCCCCAAGCATCAGGACAAGAGGGTTCTGTGTCTGTTGCTCCTCCTCCTCTAAGTACTGAACGAAATACAATTATACACACATGAATTAAATAATGTCCAAAATTTATTGTCATAAATAATGCACCTAGAGGTCGCAAATCAACAAATTCTTGTTTTGCCTCCTGGTATGAGGGCCGAACCATCTTGCTGCACAATCTGTATGGCATTGGAGAAAGGATCGCTGGCAGAGTTGTTGCACCATCTCCAAAGCGGGATCTCCAAGGCTGTCTTTATATCAAACAGAAAAAAACACAATAATTAAACTCAAAACAATGCCCTTATATCAAAGGTGAAATGCTACAAGTTGAGATTAAAACAGAGCTGTTATGCAGGATTTTCTCACCAGATGAAATGTTTACTTGAACTAGTAGATCCTAGGCTCTCTTCTCTTTTTTGCAATACGAGAGAATCCACAGTGATGCATCTCCCCAAACCTCAAAAAGTTTATATTTGGTGTGTGGGTATAAAATACCCGTCCTGAGCAATCTAAAAATAAACAAAAACAGCACTTAAATCCATGCCACAAACAGTACACCGGATTTATTAAAGGGATATTTTACATAATAATAATAATAATAATAATAAAAAAATACAAAAATCGGTGAAACACCCATCCACTCATTCACACTCATACACTACGGCCAATTTAGTTTATTAAATTTACCTATACTGCATGTGTTTGGACTGTGAGGGTCTTGCAAACTCCACAAAGCAATGCCTACTGACCCAGCTCCAGGCCATGATGGATTCGCCTCTGCTGCTCCTACCTCTCCATGTACCAAATGATGTTAGCTCCAACCTTAAAACAGAAATTTTAAATTGTAAATTTGCACATGTATGCAGGACTAAATAACAACAAAAATCATGTACACTACTTACCCAGTTTAGCAATGGAGAAAAGATAACTTGAAGGTTGCAAGTGGTCATCTCCAGGGGTACATTAAACAGATAGAGAACAAAAAAAACTATGAAACTATGCACTTTTAGCTGCAGGATTAGTCTTTTATGCGAGTTCTCAAGGTGCATCACATTTGCAAATTTGTTGGGCAAATAAGGTCCATTTTAGATGGTCAATTGTGCACTGATGTTCATCAGTGTGCTTAATTCTCATGCCCAGAAGCTTGCAAAAGAGTCAAACTCTTGATCACAGATTTCTACTGAAATAACTGGAACCTGTCAGTAAATTGTCATAACGCAATAATTAATATAAACAGTTTAATGTCTGTAATATGTCAATTTATTTGGTCAAATGTTCCAGGAGTGGAATTCTGAAATCTCTGAACTGTGCTTTGACTCTATATCAGTCATCTATACTTACCTGTGGCCTCATGCCTGATACAGTCTAATACTAAATTCACACTAAAATAAGGCACAGAAACACTTTTGAAAGAGGCATTTGAGTCTTTACACACTACCAGTGCTGTTCAGAGATGAATAAATGCATTTACAGAAGAATTACAAATGTATAATTTGATTTTAAGAAATATAGTGACATAAAGACACTTTTACAGTGTATAATATTGCTTAAGTGTGTGTATCGGTACATTTTTAACATCATGTAAATATTACAAAATACAGAGCTGTTGTTTTCTCACCTTTCTCAACAAGATTATCAAGAAGGTCCAAAGCTCGCTCTGTCCAGCGCAACCTACAATGAACAAACAAAAAGATTTAAAAAAAAAAAAACACACAAATTAGCATGAGCTGACAGACAACATTTATTAGTTCAGTCGTCACAGCATCACTAAAATCTCACCTGATTTTAAAACTGGGCAAGGACAATGTATGTTTGAGGGCTTTGTATTATTGTTTATTAGCATATATTACAACTATTATTATACAAAGCTAACAGACGTTACAATATATATATATATATATATATATATATATATATATATATATATATATATATATATATATATATATATATATATATATATATATATATATATATATATATATATATATTTAACTGTTGTATGCCATATATAACTGATTAAACATTTCTATTAGCATTTAACATGATCAGGATGTGGTTTCATCTCTGTAGGTTAGTATAAGATGTAGGGAAAATGCAAATTTCAGGGCCTTTAATATAGTACACACAAACAGTAATAATAACATTTAACTTTCAATAGTTCATAATCAAGTACCTTGAAATGGATAATGAATCCTCTTCGAATAAAATATATTATAGCAAGCTTCTGCTCTGGTCCAGGATAACTTCCTCA
Organism: Danio kyathit; assembly: GCA_903798195.1. Classification (NCBI taxonomy): domain Eukaryota; kingdom Metazoa; phylum Chordata; class Actinopteri; order Cypriniformes; family Danionidae; genus Danio; species Danio kyathit. Next base: position 45,921,266 of record LR812532.1, read on the forward strand.
TGATGACTACAGTCTACAGCAATCCATTCAGCACACTCTAGCGGCGAATAATAGCCAATAGTAATATAATGCTCCGATTTCGTGCTTCTTGGGAAAACCAGCAACTTCCTGAATGAAATGTAGCATATATATGTGTCCATATTAGCATTTAGATGTTACAGTATAGTTTCCTAGCGATAGGACAGTGTTTTTTAAGACAACATACCTTAACCAAGACTGCACGTGACTCCGGGTTGATGTCTCCGCTGGGTCCTAAAGGCGAGAATAACGGCGGAATATCTCAAATATGTGTATAATTTCCTCCAAAACAGCTGTAGAGATGAACCAATGACTGTATAAAGATGAACACGGAGGTAGAGAAAGCGTTTTTATCCGCATATACATCGGCTATGAAGCGCGCGCGTGTATCATCAATAATTAAGAGTCCAGGTGAAACGGATATAAAAAACGACACGGAGAGGCAATTTGATCAAACAAAATAACATTAACTTACTGCGTTAGAGCTTAAATAAACTTTATAAGGCACAAACAACATCACGTACGCATATTAATACAGCTGTTCTGTGTCAGTTAAATCAGTTGACTGTTGAAATAAAAAAAATTGTAACCCAACTGGTTGAGTTATTAAAATAATAACCCAATAAAGGTTTAAAATAACCCAACAAAGCACCAAATATTTTTAACTCAACCATTGGGTTAAGTTAATAACCCAACGTTTTTTAGAGTGTAGATATTAGGATGATATATAGATTATATATTAAATCAGCTTGCCATGTGGCTGCTTTGTGCCGAACGTATATTGGATTATTTATTTGTGGCTACACTTCATTCATAAGAGCATATTTCGAATCAATACATGTAGAGGGATACTTTTTTTATTGATTTCTTTCAGGGATGTCCTTGAATGCACGTCGTCTCTGTTTTTTCTGTCTCTCGTCCTCATTTCCACACATTACAGGAGGTCTCGTTATCTGAAGTCTCACTATACACCTGCACAGATCAGATACACACATCCTTAAAAGTAAATGTTGTGCGTAATGATGTTAGCTTATGAATGCTCTGTGCTTATTGAGGGGATTCAATCTCTCGGGACGCGTCTGCGTGATTTCCTCTGTGATTGAAATCCATTAGAGCTTGTGGATCTGTGATACAGGAGATGCACTGATCAAGAGGAGGGCATGGGGAGTCGCTGTATGCTATAAATCACACTGCTATTTTGTGTTTGTCAGTCATGGGCTGCAGATTTAGAAAATCTTCTTAAATCCTACAAAGGCACAGTTTGCCCTCTGAAAACCAAACCAAGGAACTTCATGTCACAAAAAGGGTTGAGGATGGAGGATATGAAGAACACTGAAGGGTTACCAGGGAGCATGTTATTTTCTGCTTCTTTTTGGACAATTGTACATGCAGTTGAAGTCAGAATTATTAGCCATCCTGAATTATTAGCCCCTCTGTTTATTTTTTCCCCAATTTCGGTTTAACAGAGAGCAGATTGTTTCAACAAATTTCTAAACATAATAGTTTTAATAACTCATTCTAATAACTGATTTATATTATCTTTGTCATGATGACAGTAAATAATATTTTGCTAGATATTTTGTAAGACACTTCTATACAGCTTAAAGTGACTCAAGTCATTATTTTCGCCAAAAATAATTGTTAATTTTCAGTGTTAAATAAACACATACTTTGTGTGTGAAATGGACACTGAGCAATACAAATGCTATATGAAGTGTTACAACTACAAAAAATGAAGCAAATCAAAGGGTTGAAGAAAAGAAAAATATATATTTCACATCTAAAAAATACCCAAATTCAGGTAAAATATGCACAAAGCCAATTATTGGGTTAATTGTTTAATGCTTGGGTTCATCTAGATCAGTGTTTCTCGACCACGACCAGTGTTTCATCTAGATCAGTGTTTCTCGACCACGTTCCTGGGGGACCACCACATTTTCCATGTCTCCTTATCCAAACACACCTAATTCAGATTATTAGCTCATTAGCAGAGACTGAAAGACCTGTAATGCGTGTGACAGACAAAGGAGACATCCAAAACATGCAGTGTTGGTGGTCCTCCAGAAATGTGGTTAAGAAACACTGATCTAGATTTTACCTAAATTTGGGTGGAGAAAAAAAGGATGGAAGGTCCAAAAACCAACCAAGGAACTCAGTGTAATAAATGGTGGACCTTGGACCTTGTTTATGCCGGGTATTTTGTATTAGATGTGTTTTGCTCAAGGGGATCACAATTTGGCTCACTTTTTTTTACCAGGTTTGTCATTTTGTAATTTTTCTATCTAATATTCTGAATTAAGTTTGCAATTTACATATAAACGTGAAAGAAAACAAACAGCATTGTCAATCCATGCTATTGAACATAAACAGGCGCACATTTTGGTGATGTCTTGTAAAAACAAACAGAACCAAAAAAATAATAATGCAATGTAACAAATTAAGTCCATTTTCAAAAGAAAACATATGATGTTCAGGTCTGAAAGTGCCAAAAACCAAACTCCTTGTACCAAAAGGCTTACAGCTGGTGGAGATGAGGAAAACTGAAGGGTTGCTGAGAAAAAAAAAAACTATTTCTGTCTTTTTTATTCTATTCTTCACCATCTGCATAGACCTTCTCAGAGGCAGTAAATGCAGCATCCCGCTGTGTTAACTCAAAAAGCCTCTCATGGAAAATGCACATCGTGAGATACAATAGCCAATCTTTCTGACATTTGCCAATTGCCCCCAGATTTCCTCTTGGAAAAAAATCTACTTAAACTGTCAAGCATGTGTGCCGGGCTTAAGCGAATATGTCAAGCCACTACATTCGCTCAAATTGAGAAACCTTAAACTGTCCAAGGCTAGCTGGCGTTTGAGTGGGGTGTTGGTTTGTATTTGAATTAAAAAAGAAGCATTCCCATCATCAGACTCACTTATTTGAAATGAGCACAGGCTGAAATCTTGACAGCAAGGCATTATAACTTGATAGGCTCCTACATCTTCAGTGTGTGATGGACTCTTTGGGAGGATTGAGTTTCTGCACACTTTAAAATTCTAATATCAAGTGGAATTTCACAATATGCATCTCAATGCATTGCTATGTCAACCTTTTCATTCACCTTGTGTATCTTTGTATAGGAATAACATCTAGGACTTTTTATATTCTCACAATGGCTAGAAATTGCCTATCGTAAAATAGCTACATTTCCTTGTGAGATCAGGCTGGAATTATCCCAGCAGGCACCAGACGTCACACAAACCTAAAATTGATGTTGGAGTCCAACATCAGACTAACTTTGAATTTTGGTTGTATATGAAAATTGGGTTGACATCAGAACCCAACATCAGTTTGAGGTCAGACTTCAACGTCAAGATGAATTTTAACTAGTTCACGACACAACATAGTTAACTTTTGAAATTGTATCGACGTCACATTGTGACATTAACGTGATGTTGAATGTTAGTTATATGCTGTAATTACACAACATAAAACCAATCAAAGGTAAACATTTACTGATGATAGACTTTGAAGTTAATGTCCTGATGTTAAAATGATGTTGGATTTTAGTTAGTTAATGCCACAGCCTAAAACAAACCAAATATCAATGTCAGCTGGTATTAGACAGCAAATTGATGTTAAACAACCCAGGCTCATTCTGATTACTTACCCCTATATACGTTTCTGGAGCGAGCAAAAGGTACGTTTTTTGACATTTTTTGTTTTGCGAATCCACCAGAGCCCGCTGTGTACGCTTTTTCAGATCTCAATATTTCTCTTGCGAGTGCCATTCGCACCTGCTGTTCTCATGTAAATCCACCAGAGGCTGCTGTCGACTGACTGACTGACCAACCGACCAATCTCCCCACCCACCCCCTTCCCTGAACCCAACCAATAGTGTTTTCAAAAGCACAGATTGACCCGCCCACCCCCTTCCTTGAACCTAACCGCAGTGTTTTCAAAAGCAATCTAAAAAAAAAGAAAAACCCTCACCTGGTTTTTACCACATTTTCGGATTTGACCATATTCTCACCCTGTTATTTACTTGTTTATTTATCTTTTGGATTTTGTTTTTGTCTTACCTGCTTTCTGGAACCATTCATCACCAGACTTGAACCACGTTGTCGTGGTAAACTCTGCTCTGCATCTCAAGTCCGCCGACCTACATGTCGAGCTACCAGACAAACTTGTAACAGCAGAAAAGCCGTCCATAGGGACCTAAGCTGGTAAGTGAGAAATGGAACGACATCATACCGCCCCGTAGCATTCATTTCAAAGACAAAGTGCAGCCATACATAATTAGCAGTCTTCAGAAAAGTATTTAGGACTACGTTTTCAGAATGAGCCTGTTGAAAATAAAATTAAAGATCAACGTCATATGACAATTTGCCTGCTGGGACATAATAAAGATTTTCATATAACCAGTCTTTTTGAAACACCTGTTTGTCACATTTTTTGCAATTTATTTGGCTAAAATTTTAATTTCTATAGACTTATACTTTAGCTACAATAAAATGAATCTTTAAATTAATAAAAATGCATTGTTGTACATTTTATACAGCATATACAACTCTTAGGAGGATAAAACTGGTCAATGTAGTATTTGTACTATTAACCTTTTCATACGTTTCAACTTTTCTTGTACTTATTTGCATTGATTGAGTGGACAAAAGGTTAATGAATCTAAACAATTTTAATTCATTATAAATAAGTGGACAAACTGCAAGAATTAAGCCCAAATCATTAACGTTTGACTTGCTCTGACTGAATCATTTGAATCCATTTGAGTCATTAACCCATAAATGAGTAATTTGAAATTGAGTTGTTTTTTAGAGACTCTCTCTGACCAGATCATTTGAATCCATGACATTATCAATTGTATACTTGCTCTGAGTAGATTATATGAATTAGTGAGTCATAAACTCTGAACTCGCTCTGAGTGGATCATTTGAATCAGTGAATCGTAAACTGTAAACATACTGCGTTCCATTTGGAAACGCTCATCCCCATGCTTTAATCCCTTCGAAGGGTTTGGCCTCTGGAGTGACAGCTTCGAAGGGATAAATGCAAAGGGATGAGCCCTTCCGAAAGGAACGCAGTGTACAACACCAAACAACTTTCATGTGCGAAGCATCATGGGTGCCCAAAGGGTCCATCTATTGTACTCTTTGAAATCCTTCATTCTGGAGAGCTCTTAGAAGTGGCCAGTTTTGAGAACTTTGTTTTGAAATGTCAATTCAGTTTGGCGGCCATGATTCTTTTCACTCTGAAGTGTCCTTTGGAGGACAATGTATCCCATTTGGAAAGCAGCGTCTCTCTGAGTGGCTCATTTGGGTCAGTGAATCATTAACTGCACACTAGCTCTGAGACGATCATTAGAATCATTGAGTCCTTAACTCTCTCTCTGAATGGACTATTTGAATCAGTGAGTTGTCAATTGTTCATTTGCTTCGAAACTGTCATTTGAATCAGTTCACTGTACTCTGTAAAAAATTATATGCAAAAAATTTGTTTATAAAATGTTAACTTTAACTTATTAACTGATTAACTTAGTAAGTTAATCAGGTTTCTACTAAATTTCTTTAGCTATACAAGGTTTAACATAATACTATTAGTCAGTTTGAATGATTTAAGTTGAGATGACTATGAAAGTTCATTTGATTCAACTAAAGGTGCTGTATGTACGTTTTTGACTCTTCTAAAACATAAAAATACCATAATATATTTGCAGATATTTAAGAAACATGCCATCATCTGAAAAACAATGCTGAAGTCAGATATTCTGCTTTGAAAATGTGGATTCCATGCCCAATGGCAGTTTACCCAATTATATTTCAGCACCTTGGGTTGCCTTGGTGGAAAACAGCATATTTTATTCATTCAGTCAGGAGGCTCTCAAAGCATGCGTCTGTGACCGAAATGCGACCTCCGGTGGACAATAGCAGCCTCCGAAATGAGATGCAGATTCAGAGTTCCACATGAGGTGGTTATTAATTAGAAAACAAAAGAAATATTACAAACGTAAACATTAGGTGAGCAGGTTACATTGTAACACTGTGTCCTAACGACACTATGTGACGAGATTTGCAGTGATAAGCAATTTGACTGTTTGCACCAGACTAAACATGAAAGAAATTTAAATACAGCCATTCAGAAGCACAGAATAGTGGACTTACTGCACTCCAACGAAATGGTAAGGTTTATAATCTAATTAATACATATTAAACCTCTTTAACAATAATAAATGTACATGCTCTACACTGAGTCACAGTTCTGAAGTTCAATTTCAGTCAGTTTATGTTATTTTCAAGATCCGAGGTGGACTATCTGCTGCTGCTTTCAGTAGTATGGCAATAAATGTCATGTAAAATGGCATTAAAACTCACATTGTTCGCATTTAACACTGAATAAAGCACATGAGGTGTACCTGAGGTGATCATTGTCAGTTTATCCTGTTGTTCAGCTTTAAGAAATAGAATTTCTAAAATATAAATTTCAGGTGTTTTTTAGAACAAAAACTCTTTTTAATATGGAAAATATTCCTTCTATCGCATGCCGTTGCTTTCATTTAGAACACAACTTAAATCAGCCTTTAGGCTCGATACTCAGGCACACTCCTTGCAGCCTGTACTTGCGTGTGTTTTGATCCAGGAGTGCAATACCTAGTTCAACCACTGGGTGTTAAACTTACATACTGTACCTTTAAGGCAGGGGTCATCCACTATATTTGTCAGAGGGCCAGAGTTTTACTAGACAGTCTTCTTGGGGGCCGGACCCCCGAGAAGAAAATCAAATAAAAATCTTATTTTGGCTAAACATTATGTTTAATGTTTATACTTTTTCAATTTCATTACAAAACTGAAGGCATTTGATTCAGGCCCCCATCACCTATACCACAGGCAACCACTAGGAATGATAGATATTTTGCCTCAACTCAATTAGGCTAAGTCAACAAGGGGAAATGTAACTTTAGCCATTGATTAAGCACTGTGAGTAGCCCGTTTCAGCATTGTGATTTGAAGTCTAGCCTACTTAACGTTTCATTTGATGTGCGAACATTATTTGTGACCGGTTTTGTTCTGGTACCAGGTTATTTATTTACCATGCTATTTTAAGTTGTGCCAGATTGTTTTTCCTCCTTTTTTAGTCCTGAGGCAGACATCCCAAGTCTCCCGGAAGTTCTGTGAGTCACCCGCAAATGCATAGACACTCCCGGATGCTCCAAACGAATGATAATCTCCCGGAAATCGCGCGTCTTCCTCCCGCTCCTCAAATACGTTGCGCGCCTCTCTCCACCGCATCCCTCCTTGCTCTTCATAACACACACGTAGCGCGTACTCAGCCTACACCCCACCCGGTCTTCACTTACGCTAAAACCTGTTTGAAACAATAAATGCTTAACGCCGCATGGTCTGTCTGAGTCTGTCCTCATTTAGAAGTAGGGGTGTAACGGTTCACAAAAATCACGGTTCGGTTCGATACGACACAGTGGTGTCACGGTTCGGTATGTTTTCGATACAGCAAAAAAAAAAAAAGAAAAAAGCCAGAGGATTTCTCTGATTGAAATCTTTTTATTGTATGAAAACTAACATCATAAAAGCATGATGTCTCTTCTTTTTTTTACTTTGAACTAGGGATGTCAGTTTCTACAAAATCAGTGATCGATGATCATTTAAATTAACGATCCATTAATCTCTTAATCGCTCATTCTTATAAACGGTCCATTTAAATCTAGGCTACCAGCCTCTGTTGAGGCTACTGAAGAATGAGCCGAATATGCAATGCAATATGATTCTTGCTTAATCGTCACAACGAAAAAATCCCAAACTAGGCTACAGGCCGAGTAGTCTACGTCAGATGTGAATGCGGCACACGCTTCTGTTACAGCTTCCATGAAGAACAGACCATAGGCTATGCTATGACAGACCAATGCTATCTCACGGCTAGTGTTGGGCAATATAATTTTCAGATCGCCATATCTTCCCCCAGTGAGATCGCCGACAGATAAGGGGGCGTGGCAGTGTCATGTTTCTTATTTGCTCATTTATTTAACTATTTTTAAACTTATTTAATAGGCCTCAACTTCCGGCTGTTTTTTAAAAACTTATTTAATAACCTACTTTATTTGCGTTATGTTTTATCTTATAATTCAAAGCAATGCAAATCACCGTGCTCTAAATAGGCATTGAGACCGAAATTATTTCAAACAAGACTCCGCAACAGTGCGGCGCGGGACAGGATTTGACTTCGGGTGGTTCGATAGTTCGATGCCGTTATCAGCAGGACTGCAAATGCAGGGGCGCCTGCAGGATTTTATTCCAAGGTACGCACAAATCCAGCACCGCCCCACCCCGCCCCGCCCGCCCCCTTCCCCTAATCATGTCAAAAAATGGGTGCTTACTGTCAAAGGCTACATCATTTAAGAGCATTCCTTACGACATAATTTGTTTTCTTTTTAATTGTAATATTTCGTTGAAATCTAAATGTAATAAAAGCACATCAGCATCAAGAAAAAAAATCAGACGCAAGACTTAATCTTAAATTATGACATATTAAAAAAATTGCAAATATGTGACAGGAGATTGTGATACAATAGTGAAGTATTAATTAAATCCTTACTTTCCACTGACCGAAAATCATCCACCCGCACAGTTAGGCCCAAACTAAAATATAATTCATATATTTTTCTTGGAAAAAAATATCTTTTTAAAACGAATTTTGTATATAGTTTGTCTCTTTAAAAGCCACTTTTCCACGACAGTTTTTTTATGCTAAAGAGTTCCATTCCGTGCCAAACCGGTCCAGACAGCACGGATCACACAGATCACTTTCTACTGTCATGCTGCAATAAAGCTCTTTGGAACATTACACAAAACACATCAGTAGTTGCCTTGGCAACGCAATGTTAACGGCTGTCTTTGTTCAATTAAATTTAAATAAAAACCAAAACTAGTTTTTTTCATGTTGTGTAAAAGCGAAAGCAACTAAACACTGTTATGCCATAAAAATATTTCATTTTTAACAATCAATTAAATTACACAGCGGTTTTATATCAAAAGTTGATAATGATTTAAAATATACTACATTTTGATGGTAAAATACTGATTTAAACGATGGCTGTTATTTCTTTCATCATTCAAACATTAAATAACTAATGCATCAAGTGAAATAAAAACGAATATGAAACCACACATAGCAGGATTTAAAGCATATAAAGGACTATTATATTTAACAAAATGCTGCTCTTTTTATCTTTGTATTTTTTTTATCATTTTATGTTTGTTATTTTTAATATTTTTTTGTCTTCATAATTAAAGCTATCGACAAATTCCTGCTTGACATTTCAGAAAATATTTTGCGTAGCTACCCAGTATATATTAAAGATCACAGAGGACAAAAAAACTAACACAAAAACATGTTACATGGCCCCATAAATGTCCAACTTATATTTAACTGAATCGTATAAATGATGAAAATTGCTCATTTTATTTTTATAAAACATTTGTTATTTTTTTTGAGTAAAAACAATATCGACATTTAAGAATCATTTTATTAATTAATTAATTCATTCCTTTGACTTGTTTATTGGCGCATATATAGGCTATAATTTAAATCAAACAACAGTAAATTGGACCTCTACAGTGCCACTTAAGCTTTCAAACAAAATCCAAAAAATTAAAGAAAGATTTGACTTAGGTATAGGTATAGCCGGCATTAAATTACAAAACAAGCCGTTTGGGCTTTGAATTAAAAAGTGCAATTTGTTCCTCGTTGTTCAAAGAGTCTGCAAGTTCGTGTTTCATGGATATAAGATGTTGTTGATTGTGGACATCGATGATATTAAGCGTGTCGTTATTCGATGCGCAGCAGAAAAAAAGTCTTTCAGCAGTGCATTTAGCTGTTGGTAAAGTTCTCTCCTGCATCAGAGCGAGTTTTTGTGCTACCAAAATACAGCGTTGCATGCAATAAACTCACATTCAGTCAGGCGAAGTAATGGTCTCATTGCCTAGGATGTCAATCAAATTAATCAAGCTCTAGCCACGAATAAAACAATAGGCTATTTTATTATTTTAATATTTTAGATGACGGGTTAGTAATGATATTATACATGGTTAATTATATTTAAGTCAATGAAATAATAACTTTAATAAAAAAATATGTTCGTAAGAATGTGGTGGGCAAGTGAAAAGCAGCTGTAGGCCTAGTGTATACTGTTTAATAATCAATTTAAATAAATAAATAAATAAAAAAGCAGCATTAATTCCCGCCCCCCTGGTAGGTACGCACAGTGCAGGCGCCACTGTGCATATGTGCATATAATATAAATGGATAAAAGCCAATTAAATTATATTTATCTTCACACAGAAGAAACAATGCATTAGGGTCCTTTCAGACGGGAGGCGGACGGAGAACTCACCGCCGGCGCGTGACTGTTTGTATGCAGTGAAGGCATTTATCCATGTCTAGTTTTTCAGTTGAGCGCACCGCGGCTTCAGGTCTGATCATCATCATAAGTGTCACCTCTGTATTTGCTAAAATCTAACACAATGTTGCTCTTTGGGATATGTGTTTATTGTTTGTCTGATAATAGAAACAGTTTCGTTTTAGACATAGGCTATTGCCGACGCGCCGCAGCCATGGGTCTAATATTAGCCTATACAAAACTTTTCACTGAGCTCAGTAAAATGTTCTTTGATAAGTTATTAATAATCTGTTCAATAATTCGTTAAAGCCAAAATGAATGGTAATTTAATATAGGCTTATTAAAAAAAATGATAGCCTATATAATAAATGTAGGCTAGGCCTAACATATTTTTAAATTAAATAAAATAGGCTATTTTCTGAAAAATGCGCCTGTCTGTGTTTATCATTCCATCGAATTAATTTGATCGCAACACCTGTTATTCCAGAACAGAACATTTGAGCTGGTTTCAGGTCTTTTTTTATTTTCTTTTTTCTGTAGTTTCATATTTACAAATAATTTTATTTAATTTGTTTGTTAATTAAATTTAGTTATTTAGTCTTTTTTTTTATGCAACAAAGTTGCAAATTAATTTGCCACGAGATGTGGCTGTGTATGGTAGTGCCAGCGCGCGTGAACTGCTGCTGCTCATAGAGAGAGAGCGAAATGGAAATAATTAAAGATATCTTTGCCTATATCCTCCTCTATACACGATATTCTCCATTAAATCAAGTAATTTGACCACAATGAGGCAGGACAGGCTTAACAAAATTCGCAGCACTGAACATGTTCCCAGACTGAAAGTGATTGATGATGAGAAAACTCAGAGACCTGTGAGAACGGAGATGTTCACCGCATGTCTAGCCGTGACGAGCGATTTTTTTTTTTTTTTTTTTTTTTTTTTTTTTTTTATGTATTTTTTTTAATGAAAGCATATTTGTGCCAGTCTGTCAAGATTGCTTAAAACACCTTAATATTTTAGAGTAAATAGTTAAAGTTTGCATCACCAATGATTGATCTCTTCTCACATGACCCACTTATACTTAAATATCATGCAACCTATTTTTTGATTACCTGACCCGCGGATTAACGGCAGCACATGTGGATATAACCGAGATCTGCTTGATTTGACTGTCACCTGCCATTTCAGTGGATCTGAAAGCAGGAATTATTATCTGACTGAAATGGGCTTATGAAGGAATAATGTAACGAAGCTCTATTACATTTAACATTTTCTTAAAACCCGAAATTTCCACGGCATTCTGGTCGTTTGCCTAGAGCGCCAGTTGAGCTTGCTCCGGCCCTGAGTGCAGTATGTGCCTGACTGGAGTAGCGTTTGGAGGTGGGCGGGGAAGGCAGAGGTTGCCTGTCACGTCATTTGGGATGCCTTGTTGAGCGTTGTTGCACTGAAAACATTATATTCTGTACACTTATTCTCTTTTATCTTTTTAGATATTTGTCTGAATCGTTCAGTTTGTTATGCGTACCGAACCAAAAGTCTGAACGGTTCGATACGAATACGCGTATCGTTACACCCTTATTTAGAAGTGTAGCCTAAATATAGTCATAAATGGTGGTTATTTTGACAAGAAACTCAGTTCTTGTTATTTTTACTTGCTTTAATAGTGTGGACCACTATTTTCTTTTTGATCCTCACATTTTTGGAATCCAGTTGCGGGCCGGATTGAATGGCTCAGCGGGCCGGATTTGGCCCGCGGGCCGCCAGTTGATGATCAGTGCTTTAAGGCAAGAAGATTTTTTACAGTGTAGACTTACTCTGAAAGGACCTTTTGAATCAGTGGGTCATTAACTATAGACTTTCCCTGACTAGGCATGGGCCGGTATAAGTTTCTGATGGTTTGATAACCTTGGATAAAAATATCACAGTTTCACGGGATCACGATATTGTGATTATTGCTCTAAAATTTTCCAAACCGCGGTAAACCTTGAAATCGGTTATCGTCCTATGCCTATCCCTGACCTGATTATTTGAATCATTGAATTATTAATTGTAGACTTGTTCTGAACGGATCATTTGAATTAGTGAATTGTTGACCTATGAACAGATTCAATTGGATCTGTCCTATTCGCGAATTAATTCTTTGGTGCAATTTGTTTATGCAGTAACTGGTTAACTGCTATTACATCTTTAATCGGGCGACCTTTTATTAGGAAATGTAGGAAAGTGAAATTAATTTTCAAAAATAAAATGTATACAAACATTAAACACTGTCGTTACTGCTGACTTTATGAATAGTTTTTTCCTCTCAGCTTTAATGAGCATATACTAATTGTCATTCTCCTTGGTGAAGTGTTAGAAATCAGGGTTAATCTGTGAACGTTTCCCGCACTAAGCATTTTGTTCCTTCTGCTCATGCTCATCAGTACATGCGCCCGTTTACCCTCAGGACAGTTGCATAAGGAAGACTAGATTAGTTACTCCTCAGACAAAGGGCTGCGCGCAGAGGTTGATGGCCTTAATTCATTGTCATTAGTGAAGAACGCAGAGTCCTTTTCAAACTCATTAGCTGATAAAAAACACCTTGTGATTCCCATTAAACTCCTTCTTGAGCTGCGAAGGCTTTTCTCCTTCACCCTGCATCTCCGCACATCCTCCAGCGGCTCTCAGGACAGGAAAATAAATGACGGCTTTTATGTTTGACTGAGGGACACGTTCGGGGTTTGCAGTAATAAAGAATGGCTGTGATGCGTGATACATGTCTGTGTTTGTTGGCAATTAAAGCCGAGCGCTGACACACTGACAGACTGCCGCAAATCATCTGTTTCTTTCGGGCACCAGTTTGAATGATTTAACACATGATGGAATGTTCTGGATATTTGCATTTTCCCAATGTGATAATTAATGTTAGAGGGAGCTGTTTTAATTTGGCTGTTTTTATTGCCAACAAAAAAACTAAACCTATCCTTACATCGTCTTTAAAAATCTGTCGATCTGAATATTGCCTTGAAAAACAAAAACATCTTTTGTTCAATGACATGTAAAATTAATGATTAGAATGTTCAAGATCATTCTAAAAAACAAGTTTTATTAACATTTAAAGGCACAGGATTTATTTTTCACCACTAGAGGGTGCATTTTCACAACAAACAAAGGCGTAGTTTGATGGCGCCATGTGTGGAGTTGTGGTCTTCATTAAATCCTACTGCACTCCTTCAGAAATCATGTTCCTGGATGAGCTACGTTTTCAAAACTTATTATCATAGTAGTCTAAATCAAAGTAAAGCCCCATTCACATACTGAGCGACAGACTGTAGAGCGACAAATCGAGCAACTTCTGGCGACCTCCAGCTACGCGAGCGAAAACAATTGTTGGCTACCAGATGTTGGGCGTATCTATCCACTTTAACTTTAAGCAAATAAAGAGAGACTTTTGCAAACTTCAGCCAATACGTGCCTCAGAAGAGCTCAAGTGATTTCTTTTAGCTCCTGCAGCAGCCGGTTGTATTCTCTATGCTGTAGACCTGCACAGACTAGGATTTGCAGTAAATAAATAGATTAGATTAGATTCAAGTTTATTTTCATTATGAACAAGAACAAGGCAATGAAATACAATTTAGGTCTAACAAGGAGTGCAATAGCTGTGCAGCACATGGGTATTTCTAGGTTTTAATTTATATGTGGTGTTTTTCCTAAAAGAATTGTGTGTTTTTAGAGGCACGAAGCCTCTATCTCTCTCAGTGATTATCATCATAAATGTCACCTAAACAACTTCAAGGTGGGAACGCTTACTAGTGACTTTAGTCGCCATCCAGGATGACAGGCAGCTACAAAGTCACTGATAGTGTGAATGAGGCTTAAAGGGCACCTATTTTAACCCTTTTTCAAGATTTATTATAAATATTTTGTTTCTCCAAAATGTGTCTGTAAAGTTTCAGCTTAAAACACCCATCAGATTATTTATTATCTTTAATTATTTATTTATTATTACCTTTTTAAATCTGGGAAATTTGAGCTGCATTGTAGCTGTTTTTGTTGCCTGTGCCTTTAATGCGAACGCCCCACCCACCGTTCCCATGTGCGTTTCAGAACTGTAGCTCTCACATAGACAAACAGCACACTGACAGACAAGAATGAAGCAGATCTTCCTTCCTACAGTAAGATCTTTCCCAACAGTTATGTGTTATATTTGTTGTGGAGTTAATTCAAGCCTTTCTGCAATGATGAGTCACACACAATGCTGTTATAAAGATTGCTCTCACACACACACACACACACACGCACGCACGCACGCACGCACGCACGCACGCACACTTTTAGATTTGCACTGTTTTTGCACGGCAGATGTGACAGGATACACGTTAATATCCACTGCTGTATGGGTATCCGTTATGGTAATGAACAAAATAAACCTGATTTAAGTCCACAAACTGGGATTGAAATGTCTTCTTTTATAATTGTACTGTCACTACGCGACTTTGGTGATGCCCTGTTTTAAAAACGTTGTAAAACTTATTCTTGATCACATTTGATGATGATTGATGATCACAGAGAGCTGAACAGATCTTTTAATCCCAGTTGCTTTGCTCACATCCTGTCTTGTTGATATGATTATACGCATTACTATGGAGACCCGTAAATACACGGCTGTCAATCAAATCGGTGGGTGGGGAAACCCCACTCCTATGTCACGTTGCTGTCGGCCTCAAAATGGGAGGGATTTGGATCATATTTTACGGTCAGGAAATAAAAAAAATAAAAAAAACTTTTTTTATGTTTCTATCACTCCAATATGACTGTGGACACGCTATACCTATACACAGTTTCTTCCAAGCAGCTTACAAAAGTAGATTTTCATCATAGGTGCCCTTTAAAGGCTGAAAACTGTCAAAGTGAAATAAGAGCACTGAAGTAAATGTTGATGAGAGACGAACATGACACAGTGGGAAACAGTGGAGGTTTTATTATGCCAGAGTTAACCGCTTCTAGTTCTTCCACCCCATGATCATGTTGGGAAGAAGAAGTGCTGTTTTATAACTAAATGTATTTATGGGTTCTGTTATAAATATAAATATATAAAAATATATTAGGTGTCTTTGGTGTTTCCCTGTTTTCTATTAAACCAAACTGGAAATTGATGGTGTGTGACATCATTAGCATGGCCACACAGGACACGGTCTGTGTCTCTAGTTAAAATTTTGTATTACGCTGGATTTGAACATACTAAAAAACATATAATTTCATGCTACAAGTATTACAGTCTATCAGTATCTTTTCTATTAAGTAGTGATACTACAAGCACTTATTCTTTAGGCACCTGTACCTTTTAAAATAACTTAATTGTTTATACTAGTTATTTTTTATTACTAGTACTTATCATTTAGGTCCTAGTACTTATGCATTAGATACTTGTACTGATTCATAAGATACTATAGTTCCTAAGTGAATAGTGACTGCAGGTCACTTAATGACCACTGGTGTGGCTACTAACAAGTGTTTTTTCTACATATAACCAACTTGAAACAACAACAACGGCGGGAAAAAAAGTTGTGGTCACACTACAATTCTCGCCATTAATAAACCATTAATTAATTAATCTCAAAAAACAACTAATTTGCTACTTATCATTAGTTAGTACATTAATGCAGTACTTGGGTTTATGTATTGGGCAGGATTAGAGATGTAGAATGAAATCATAGTTTATATGTACTAATTAACATCCAATATCTTAAAAATAAGCAGGTAATAATAAGTGGGAATTTCCCACTAAAATGATACCAAAATTGTTAATACTACTGCAATCTGCATAAGTCTAGATGTAAAGACAGTAGAGCACTACTTGGTAGAATATCCATTTATTCAAATCCAAAAGACAAAAAGAAGTACACATTTGTGCTGTCTGCAGTCTATGAACAACTCTGCATATATACACTTTATACAGTCATTTATATATTTATAATCTCATTATTTAGTAAAACAGTAGACCGTTCCCCTGTAACTGTACCCATAAATAATAAATCCCAATCCTCCCCTTCACAGCCCATTAGTTTGGCATTTTCAGATGTAAAAAAACACATTTGTTTTGAGGATTTCAAAAACATTCGTTCAAGGATGCGCCTTGTGGTAAAATTCAAGTCAGTATTTTCTACCCAGCCAGCCGATAACTCAAATGGAGCCTACAAAGTGAGGACAACCGCTATTAGTGCAATCCATTCGAATGAAGATGTGAAAGAGAGGAGAGCCAGATCCCCAAACAGCAGCATTGGCATCTACGAGCCCCTTTCATTTAGAGAGGGCACTATAAAACCTTTTTTTTTTCCAGAAGTCACACCTGAGCACATGGTTTTTAGCACTGACGGCATTTCTGGAGTCAATATGCCTTCTAGAGTGAGTATGACAGGCGGTTTTTGGTTCAAATTAAGAGATATAAGAAAATCAAAGAAGCTGTAAGATGAACCTGGAGAGATGGTGCAGTTACGGGTTGGCGTGGATATCCTCGTGTCGCAGCACTTTATAGGTGATCCAGTAGAAGACGTTGAATATGAGGAAGCTGAGAGGAAATACTGCTCTCGATATGGTGTCGATTCGTTTGGCTCGGTCCACGAATCGCTTTCGGACGGCCTCTCCATCGTAAAGCACTTGCACTGGAGGTGGTGGGGCGAATACACTGGACCCCTCCACTGCTGTGCCATCTTTTGTTTGCAAGCAATGGCCCAGTCCGTACCCTCGGAAGTAAAAGCCACGGCTTTCTCGCACAAGTTCTTCCTCCTTTAAAAGAGGAAAATTCTTTTAGTGGCAGTAAACAAAGGAAGTTTGATAAACAGTCTTCCTGCGGGACAATAAAAGGCGACTGTCCATCACAGGAATGGAGAGACCGCAGGGCATTTTTAAATAAAAGCACTCAAAGTATTGCAGTTGTCTGTCGGCTCAAAACTTTAGGTAATGTTTGAGGAAGCACATATTTGTTTAGTTTTTTTTAAGGGAACAGCTTGAAGATATGAAAAATAGGAATGTTAGTAGCAAACACAGTGTGATTTCAAATATAGGGAAAGCACTTGTTGTGAAAAACCAATATGAAATATTCTCAGTATTAACACAGTATATATATTTTTACAAGTACTAGCTGTGCAACTTAATTCAGATCCTTTTTAAAGGTGCCCTTTAATGAAAATCTGAGTATACCAAGGCATAGTAGAATAATGAAAGATCAGTATATGGAAATGGACATACTGTGAGCCTTAGACATCACTGTTACCTCATTCTCGTGTAAATTCCATGAGTGTAAAACCCTGGTGAACAACGGGCCAATTAGAAGACAAAACAAACTGTGACCAGATTCATGGGCCATGCCCTCCTCATTTGCATGTATGCCTACTTTAGGTCATTCATCCGGACCTGATGAGCAGCCAAGTCATCAAGAGCACACCAACTTATATGCAGCTCTGAGAGCATAAAAAAGCTCTGAAATCATTAATATGCACACCTCAGGCTGCATTTGATAAGCCAAAGGTTTTCTAGTAATACAACAGTGATAATGTTCCTCCCGTAGTTATTTTAAGCATATATTTCACTTACTATATGTGGGACTTTATGTTTAAAATGTGAGCGTCAAAATAGTTTACTGTGCATTACTGGGACACAACAGCACCAAGGACGTTCAAAATCGCTTCAGAACGCAAAATGCAAGATTTACAGATTACACATTAATTCATCTCCACTCTGAAGAGGTATAAGGTATGTTTTGTTCCATCTTTTGTTAATTTATTATGTTTATTGTGAAATTTGATGCATATGTTTCAACAAACACATGTAGACTGCTGAATCATGTCAAATCAATCAGCTCAATTATGTTCATGCAGAGGTTGATACTAATTCCTGGCTGTTTTCTTTGACAATATACTGTAGCTTCAAAAAACAATGCGATACATCTCTATCACTCTCTTCAGCCAAGTTTAATTATAGTTTAGCCTTCAGCCAAAACACATCTGGTGAGCAAAATAGGTTAACATTACTCTGATTTGGTTTATATTTGTCTGTGCTCTGTGTGTGTGTCTGTAAAAGTGGCACGTCAGAGTGGAGCTCATTATTATTCTTGACCCAAACCATATATGGTCAATCATGGACCTTCTGATTCTATGAGCATTTTCTGGAGTAATACAGAAGCTTATTAAACCGTTTCTGGTGATTATTTTCCGAAGCCATAAACCTATGTAGATATCAGCGAACAATTTAACTTTTTAAACCAATGCAGTAGATGGCACCTTTGAGTGTCATATACTGTATAGAACACAATACTAATGTTTTAAATTTAAAAGAGTTGAGCATTCAGTATTATGTGGTATAATCCTGACTTACAGTCACAACAAAAGAACATTAGTTATTCTGTCCAACTAATTTTAATAATAATAATAATAATAATAATAATAATAATAATAATAATAATAATAATGCTTTAAATTACCATATCATACTTGAAATCTAGTTAAAATGTTATCAGAAATTATACTAAAAAGATATTAACCTTTTACTGAAACCCATAACAATGCCAGTGAGACTGAGCTTTAGCATATCTCTTTATGAAATTCTAGTCACTTTTCTTTGTAAGTGAATGTTTCTTGATTTAAGAAGGTTTAAATAAATTAATTAATTATGCAATAAAGTAATTCTGCTTTTTCCTCCATCCATACTTTGGTGTACATTACGCTCATCGCTGTCATTTGACGTGATTTGTAGAGCAGACAAGACAGGATGCAGTCTTGCGTTTAATAAAGGAAGGAGCTCACAAAATGGAGCACAACAAATACATGAAAGTTTTCCACAATTTTTACAGCTGAACTGTTTTAACAGAGAATCCAACAACCACGATCCAACTGACACATTGTTAGATAGAACTCAACTCACAGCATGACAAAAATAAAATAGTATTTAGTATTCTCCAAAGTCTACTTTTTCCACAAGTAACACTTTGGCCTAATTCTTTGCCTCTAATTCCATAAATTAGTCATTTGGATCAGTTTATCTGTCAATCTGTGACAAATTGCCCCTTTCCTCGAGAGGATAAGAAGATTAAGTTCTTGTTTAGTTCTTCATTAAATCCTCTGCTTGCACCTAAAACAATCCAGTCAATCACAAGCTTTGGAGTAATGATGTGTTTGGTTAGATAAAGGCAACCTTTAAAGTGACTGAATGTCACCTACGAACACTGTTTAGGTCAATGCTGACCTTATTAATCAGACCATGTCCAGACAGTCTGAGTCTAGCATGTAAAGAAGTCTGCTGCAAAACCTTTAAAGTTAGCTAGATCTGTATGAGGACAGATTGATATGACAGATCCTGGGATAAATAACAATATAGGATCAAAAGGAAAGACAACAAACTGGATAAAAGTATGAATACTTTAGCATTTGCACAATACCATCTATTTCAAAACTTGAATGGGCAAACACTTAATTCTCAATAAATGTTGACTACATTTAAAATCAAATGAACTCAACAACAAAGTGTACACTCTAAAACATGCTGAGTTGTTGTAACCTAATGTTGGGCCAAATATGGATAAACCCAAATGTTGGGTAAAAAGGTGGTATAACATTTTTTGTAACACTTTATTTTTTAGGGTCCAAAATAATGCATTCATTAAACATTAATTAATGCTTAACCAATGGTTAATTTGTTCACAATTAAGCATTAGTAAAGAGCAAAAACCAACATTAATTGTTAACAACTTTTTAAGGGTCCTGAATTATGCATTAGTTATACAACTTTTAATTTAGAATAGGGGGTCAAATTGCCTTTATTAACACTGTATTAATGACATTTTAGCCTTAAATAGCTATAGCTAATTCTAGTCAATAAAACTGAATATCACTCAAGTGTCATTATTAATGTGGACATAACTTTAACTTTAGGACATGAGGTTAAACTGTTTATTTTACCCATAATTTCAAACCAGCAGTAATTAAACATATTTGCTAGTGTGTTGTTTTGTTAATTAAATAGACAATGAATCAAATAAATAATATACATCTTATTTGTAACTGTTGGTTGGTGTGGTATTTTCTCCGCCCCTCCTGATAGAGTGAAAGTGATGTTAGAATTTGTTAGCATTAAATGACAGTTGGTCAAGATGCCATCAAATATTGATTTCAGAAGTTAGCTGTTGTATCTTTTAAATTGGATATATACATATCAATAGATATAAACACAATACAAACAGATACAAACACAATACAAATAGATAGAAAGAAATGTTTTTGTCGTTTTGACTAGTTGTTATTTCATGCAAAAATGCTCGAGATGACAAAATTTTTACTTTAAATTTGTAGATTATAGAATAAAACAAAACACAAGTTTTACTCATCAACATAACTAAAACGTAAATCCAAAGAAACTGAGAATTTCCATGTGCAGAGTCTTTTACTTTTTTAACAGCCGTAATGTGTCGTTTGAATCTCTATATACATTTATAGGGTTTAAGGGAAGTGTGTGAAGACTAACGTCCCATTTTACAGCTGGCACGAGTGTCCATTTCTGCATCAAACCTTAAGTGGGCACTAGAGACACATTACCATCAGGAATAAATGACAGTTGTAAGCGTATCACTTGAGAAGCATGTTCATACCAGCTGTGAACTGGGGAAAAAACACAGTGGGGGTTCTGGGTTTATGGGACTCAGTGTTTGCCCGTGGGCACATAAGATGAGGACACAGATGGTATTTTTACTCTGGTGCAGGTGTTGCGCTGGTTGAGTTTACTAGTGTTATTGCCAGGGATCCCATTCACTCTCCATTCTGAGTTGAAGCTGTCTGACTGCCAGTGTTGAACCTCCGTGAAGAAGAATGTCAAATGTTTTATTTTTTGCTCCTGTTATATAAAAGATTGAAACATTTGTCTCATTCCCTTTCTAAATTAGCTTCTGGAAATCAATAGAGCACATCCATCCATCCATCATCCTGTCACGCTTATGTATCTTGCACAGTTCAGTGCACTTTTTCGCTATCAAATAGTGCATAATGTTACCGGGCAGACTCTTTTTCATTAATATTGGCAACTGTGTAAATACTTCAACAAGAATTTAAGACAACAGCTATCAAGTCGTTGCTCTCCAGCACTGTTCAGGTTGCTAGGCAACACAGCATGTGTTGTGAGTGTACACTTCTCTCCCTGTGCAGGTTACTGAGGGACACTTCAATAAAGTGTGCACTCAGGCTAGATCCACCATTATCTGTCAGACTGCTCAGAAAACTTGATAAAATCCTTAGACGAGAGGATATTGCTCATACTGTGAAAATGATTGGAAACTGTGTATTATGCATGCCAGGCCAGTCGTTCTGATTGTTTTTTACTTTGTGAAAAATCTGCCATTGTTGTTTCCATTGTCAAATGCTTGTGGATTCTTACAGACTTAACACATGTACGCACTATGTCAGTTTTCACAAAATTATTACAATTTTTTGTAGTTTACATGGAGACTGTAACAGTATTGTTTTCAAAAACGTGCTCTTTTAATCTTGTTTTCAAATGTTTTCACTTTTAAGCCTGTAAATCTATAATGTAAACAAATTTTGAACAGAAAACAGTGTTTTGTAAATGTACCTTAAGAAATGATTCACATGATTCTGAAACCATTGTGATTACCCATCAGCCAGAGGACATCAACATTACATCAGATTGTTGTTGTACTTCAACGTTGTGGGGACGTCGCATTTTGTTTGTAGATGAACATTGAATTGACGTCAGAACTCAACATCAGGCCGACGTCAATGTCCAATGTCCAACCCGAAGTTAACCAAATATCAATGTCTAATGATGTTACAGCTTGACGTTGTGTGGACGTTACCACTATGACGTCTATCAGATGTTGGATTTTAGTTGCCATACCTGATGAGTAAATGTCAGTATTTGACGTCAATATGACGTTGGTTAAAGATGTTGGTTCTGTTGGATTTTGGTCACTTTCCAACACAACCTAAAAACAACCAAAAGTCAACGTCATTTAACATTGTGGCTCATTCTGAAATGATGTACTATATATATGTACTATACTGTATGTACTATATATATTTCTGGAAAGTGTCAAATATGGCCCTGAAGCTGTTTTTTTGCCGTTTTTTTTTTTCGCAAATTCACCAGAGGCCGCTCTGTATGCTTTTTGAGATCTCAAATTTCTCTCGTGAGTGCCATTCATGCCTGCTGTTCTCACGTAAATCCACCAGAGGCCGCTGTTGACTCACTGTCGACTGACTGATTGACTCAACCTCCTCCTTCCCTCAACCAAACCAATAGTGTTTTCAAAAGCACCGATTGACCAGACCACCCACTTCTCTAAACCCAACTGACAGTTTTAAACAGCAATCCAGAAAAAGAAAAGCCCTCGTCAGATTTTTACCACATTTTCAGATTTTACCACATTCTCACCCTATTATTTACTTATTTAATTTTTTGGCTTTTGTTTTTGTCTTACCCACTTTCTGAAACCGTTCTTCGCCAGATTTGAACGCCGTCGCTCCGGTCAACTTTGCTCTCTCATAGCGAGCTAAATGGACAAATTGGGGACAGCGGGAAAGCTGTCCACACGGAGGCAAGCGGTCAACTGGTAAGCGTGAAAAGGAACGACGTCATACCACCCTGTAGCGTTCATTTTAAAGATGAAATGCAGCTATACGTACTTCTGGCCACATAGTTCGTGATCTCCAGAAATGTACATGGGGCTACGTTTTCAGAATGAGCCTATGTTGACATTGTTTTGGATGTCAAAATAACGTTGTCCTTAGATGCTGGCTAGACATTGAATTTTGGTCACCTGACATCAGAACCCAAGTCTAACCCAATATTAACGTCTTATGACGTTGTGTTTCTGCTGGGTATAAAGGACTTTTGTACATCCGATAATATGAAGTCATTCAAGCAAAGCACAACAGGCTAATTTTGAAAATATGTTGTTTTGTGCATTCTTAAACTGGCACGATCCTCTCAGCACCCATCTGTTAGTGTTTTCTTAAGTAGGAACATGTGGCCTAATTTGTCTATAGTGTTATTAAGGCAGGATGAAGCCAAGGATTTGTTGTATTGATTAATCCTAGCCAGTAGTTGGTCTGTCAGCCTAACAGCTCTCTCAGCCAGTGACCCGTGCATCGATACCACCCAGATTGATCATTCAGACCAGCGACTTTCTTGGCGAGAGAGAACAGGACAGAGAGTAATGGCCGCCAAGATCTCCGAGGCAGGAGGGGGAGTAGAACCCGCTCATTCTTAAGGGCAGTTATTCTCATTTTTCTCTCATTATTGATTCAGATCCAAAGAAAACACTTGTAAATCTCCAGCAGTGGATGGCAAATGCTGTTGTACAAGCCAAGAAAGTTGCCAACAGTCGTAAATGTGATTGTTGGGGTTTGATCTTTATTATAGGCAAGGATTTTATGTAGAAATTATGGTAACACTCGGAATGCGTCAGCCAATTATTACAATTAACTTGTAGCTTATTAGCATTAGTAACACATCGGCTGTTTTTTTATTGCTTACTTACATAGACAGTCCACCCAAAACTAAAAAAAACTAATTACTTGCTAAAGTGATCACAAAACTTTGAGTTTCTTTTTTTTTGAAACCCAAAAGAACATATTTTGAAATGAGCTGAAAACCTGTAACCATTGACCTCCATACAGTGCTTAATTTAAGCCGGATCCTGGTCCAGGAGATGTCAGATATTCCTGTTTTGCAAATTGGTATTTATTTTAATTGATCATGCATTAACTTGTGCGTGGTGAATACCTGCGTGTGTGTGTGTGTGTGTGTGTGTGTGTGTGTGTGTGTGTGTGTGTGTGTGTGTGTGTGAGAGAGAGAGAGAGAATGTGCTATGTGGATTGTATGCGTGCACACATAAAGTTAGTCACTTTCAACCAATCAGCTTTCTTACATTTACAATCACTCTCATTGGTTGGTGATTATTGTTTTGTGCACATTGAGCAGCAAAAATAAATAATGGCATTGGACTACCTAATATTTGCATTTTCAAAATGCCAAAGAGGCAGTCAAACATACAGTATATTATTTTTTTTAAACCACAAGTAATTCTGATAATGAGCGTGATCTCGAGAAGGTGACGTCAAAAAAACGTTGTCCTTAGACACTGGCTAGACATTGAATTTTGGTCACATTACGCCATGGCCTAAATCTAACCTAATATTAATGTCTTATGACGTTGTGTGCCGGCTGAGTATAAAGGGCTTTTGTACATCCGACAATTTGAAATCTGACAATGAGCCTGAACAAAAGAGATCTTGGGAAGGTGAAACTGCACCCCTGCATCAGGATAGCAGGAGACAAAAGCAAATCGATCTCAGGTCAGCCGCGTAGGGTGAAGCTTTAGGCCTGGAAACCTTCAGACATGCACACTCACACCAGCACTTTCAGACCTATCGTTTTCTCAGACAGTGCCACTTGCTGTTGGGTTGGGTGAAGCAGCAGGTCTGGGGACTCAACTGCATGCTCAGACCAGCACATTCGAGACAGTCCTCACTGCAGCCCGCAGCCTGATGACGTACTGGACAAGGTCCACTACGTAATGGACGATCGCCTACACCTTCCCCTAGCCTAAACCCAACCGTCACAGTAGCATGTGCGTTACCTTAGTGGGCGGTATAATGTCTACTACGAATTGGACGTCATCGTGTTACAGACTGCAGCAGACATCTTGCATTTACTAGCAAGTAGCAACATCAGACACATGACCCTAACCCTACACTGTAAAACCCCAAAAGTTAAGGTAACTCAAACCATTTGAGGAAACCGATTGCAGCAGACCATTTAAGTTCAAAAACTAATCCTAATGAGTACTGTGAACTTAATCAATTTGAGTAAATGAAGCAATTTGAGCACAGTAAAACCCGATAAATGTAGAGAACTCAAACCAACTGAGTACTGTAAAACCCCAATAAGTTAAGGCAACTCAACCCGTTTGTGGAAACCGATTGCTACAAATCATTTGAGTTAAAAAAAACTAATCTATTTGAGTACTGTGAACTTGCTCCATTTAAGTTGAAGTAATGAGGTATTTAATTAACTCATTACCTTCAACACTAAGTTCAAAACTCTTTTCAAATGAGTAGAATTAACTTTCAGTCAATTTTGAGTTAACTACACTCATTTCATTTGATAAAGTTGACTGTTTGGTTTTACTGTGTAATAATAGGTCTAGAAGTGCTGGTCTGAGCGTGCATTTGGATCTTTGGGCCTGCAGCTTCCTAATTTTGAGTCAACCAGAAAACATTATGGAAGAGATAACTGTGGTGTACGTCGGTCACGGTAACTTTTATTTCCTGGTTTTGTTCCGTAAATTATTCATTTACAAATTAAGCACTGCTTCCATAGTAGGAAAAACAATGGGAAGACAATAGTTATCAGTTTCCAGGATTTTTCAAAATAGCCCATTTTGTGGTCAACAGAAAAAAAGAAACTCAAACAGGTTTGTGACAGGTGAAGGGTGGGTGAGTGACAGTGTTTTCAGTTTTGGGTGAATCATCCCTTTACTAACTATTAATAAAATAGTTTTTGACCATGATGCATTAGATTAAAGCCTGCAATTTACATTGTAAGTACAAAAATGTAAGATGTAAATTCAGTTTATATATTTTGTAATTTTCACATTGTAATCTAAAGCATTATCGAACTTGCATTTAAAATCTGTTAACATTTAATCTGTCCAGAGTGATTGTACTCAACAAAGCCCCAGGGTTTTTCATTTCTAAGCTTTTCATTTAGAAGCCTTTTTAGCATTTTAGTCCGTGTCTGTGATCTTGGATCAGAAAGCAGGTTGCTGGCCTTTGGAAATTGGCTGTGGCGAGGCTTTACAAGGTGGCACAAATGGTGGGCTCAGCACAAGGGACTGCTCACTATGGAAACGGGCAGATCTGAATTTCCCTGTACGAGATGTGACAGCCAGCTGCAGTGTGGCTGCTGCCAGTGTTTGGATATGTGGCTGAGTACAATAAGAAGAGACGCGAGTCAAAGTGTAATCCAGGGTGACGGGACAGCCTGTATTTGTTTGCGTGTGTGTTTGTGTTCATGGCCCTTACTATTCTCTGCCTTCGCTGCTTCTTGCGCAGTCTGATGAACTCCTTGTGTTGCCTTGAGACGAAGTTGACTGCTGCGTACTCCAACAATGCAGCAAACACGAACAGCAGACAAACAGCCATCCAGATGTCAATGGCTTTCACGTAGGACACCTAGGAGGCAAGGTCAAAGCAACATTAATGGATAATCAATAAGGGCATTGGTAGGAATAATGAGTTGGTGTTGACTTTGGAAACACCTTTTTTATTTGGTTGCAGCTGATACACAGAAACCAGCTATTTTATATTGCCTTTAGTAGCTTATAACGTGAAATGTGCCCACACATCTCATTTTCTATCCAATTTTTCTGATTATTTTAATGTCCCCACTATAAAAAAAAAAATCATGTGTTGTCTCGTTTTCATCTTTTCTAAATAATACTTATGAATGGTATAGCCATACCTGCCAACACTCCCGTTTCTCCCGGGAGTCTCCCGTATTTCAGACCAATCTTCCGCAATCCTCCCGTTTTGTTATTTCTTCTTTTTGTATTTTCTCCCCCCCCCCCCCAGTCTGTAACACCCCTGGGTCTGGGTCCAACTTTGGTACAGTATTTGATCGCAACAGCCGCCCAAAACCCAGTGCACACAGTTACTAACACCACAGTATAGTTACTTTCCTATCTCAACAGTGTTATTCAGAGACCTCACCCCCGACCCCCCCTAACCTATCCCGTCATCCCATCATATTTTAAATATTATTATTATTATTATTATTTTAGAATCAAAGTATAAACGTATGGACTTTTAATCACCTTATTCCCTGTATCTCAGCATAAAGTTTGTTTATTTTGCACTGACAAGTCCGACGTGCCCCCAAATCATAATTGCTATCAGTTACATGTTTCTTGTATAGCTGTCTATTTATGTCCTATTTAATTATTAGTTAATTAAAACTAATTTAATGATAAAGAATTTGTGGCCACAGCTCTCAGCTAGTTATTGAGATAGTCGAGATTAAGATACTTGATATGATTTTGTTGCTTATAGTAAGTAGAAGCCATATGATTTATATTGAGATTTAAAGGATATTTATATGTGGGGTAAGATATTTTAGACTTATATGATATATATATGATATTATATATTTATTATATATAATATTATAGATTTATGTTATATTTATGTGTGGGGTAAGTCCATAAATGCATTTAAAAATTAATGATTGGACCTAGAAAAACCATTTTGTACGCTAAGTGTGTATGTAAAAAGTTTTTATAGATTATTTGAAGTGCAATGAAGGTCATATAGTGGAGCGTATCTCAGTTTTGCTATAGAAAAGTTTTATATGGGAATAAAGTTTAATAAATGTTAATTTACTTGCTGATTTCTGTCAGTGTTCTCTTTCTGAACAATTTGTAGTTCTGTATGTCAGATGTTTGTTGTCAGTAAGTTGATTCACTTTATAAAACCAAAAATCTGTTCATGTAATGTTCAGCTCACTCTGATCTGATATTTCTATATTTATCATTTGACAACAGACTGCAGATTTATTTCCCAGAAATGCCATCTTAAAAAGTGATAAAAGAGCTGTATATGTGATGAAGGAACTGGAGTATTTGTAAAATGGTTGGAAATCAGAATTGCATTGTTACTAGAAATCTTATTTTCATATTCATGATTCATTATTTTTACTAAACAAATCCTTTATTATGGTAAAAAGCGCTCCTTAACATCACTTTGTATAGTAAAATACGTAATAAACAAATAAAATAGGCATTAAATATATATATTTTTACATTTCCTTTGTGTGTACATCATTTCATTTCTTATCCTTTAACTGCATTTATTTCTGAGATGGAATGTTTTCCTGTTTTTTCCCCTCACAGAAACTCATTTTATGTTACCTTGGGTAGCGAGGCTCTTGAACCGGAGCTCTGGGTGGTCATGGTCAGCACAGTGGTGATACCCAAGCCCACCCGAGCCGGTGCCGCGTCCATATTGATCCAGAAAGACACCCAAGACAAGATGACAATCAGCAGGCTGGGGATGTACATCTGAATGAGATAGTAGCCCATCTGTCTCTCTAAGTGAAACTTCACCTCAATGCAGGTGAATTTACCTGGAAGAGCACAAAGAGTTTCATATAGTAGGTAAGTCAAGGTAGCTTTTAATGCATTGTTTACATTATTTAAAGGGTAGTTCACCTAAATTGTTTTATTTTGTCATCTTTTTTTCACTGTTTACTAGTTTCAAGCATGTTTAAGTTTCTTCTGTTGAACACAAAACTTGTAACCATTGACTTCCACAGATTTTTGTCTTACTATGGATGTCAATGGTCGTGAGTTTCCTTCATTCTAAATTATAAAGAAGTTAAAGTTCATTTTTGGGTTAACAATACATGCAAGTATCCCTTTTTTGGAGCTATATTGGTATATTTAGTAGTCATATTGATCTTTATGTAGTAGCAACACCAAAAATGCATTTAAAAATGAATGAGAACCTTGAAAACGCTTCTATATTCAGCAGTGTATATGGTGTGTTTTTATAGATGTTATTTGAAATGCATGAAGGTCGTAGTTGAACGTGCACCTGTGTTGTAGTGCTTAGTGCAGTAGCCCAGATCCTTTTCCTCCTTTAGTACAAACTGTGGAAGAGTCAAGTCATCCGCAACCTGCACAGGGTTATCAGAAAGCCACTCGAAGATCAGATCGTTCATGGTGTAGCCAACTGTGAAAATGTAGAGAGAGATTGTGAATGAAAAATGCATATCTGTACAAAAAAAGGTTAAGCTTCCTGTACCATTGACTTAAGTGTGACCAACATGAAGTGTTTGAGCAAATATTGTGTTTACTCCTTTTATACTCTTTTTTTTAACCTCATTTATACTGTTTGTCTGAATTTGTTCATCATTTTAACAGGTCTCTACACGGTAAGATTATGGGCCTGTTAAAAATGCATGAGGCACGCAATAACAGTGTAGAAGACTTGACAAATCTGAATAATATTGATGTCTATCAGAGACCCTGAGGGATTTACAAAGACATCTATTATTCACAAACCTCCCGTCCCCCTTCGTCTTCAAAACAACAAACCCATGAAAAAAGGATGAAGACTGAAAGTCCTTGAATGTCACGCTGTCTTTGAAAAGTTTGGTGCGTTTCCAAACATTGCATTCAAACTAGTACAAGAAATATGAATGATTGTTCCAAGATATGAGAGATTTTTGGTGTATTTTAGCTTTAAATGTCAACAAACAGTGAATATAAAAAGTCTACACACCCCTGTTAAAATGCAAGGTTTCAGTGTTGTAAAAAAAAATGAAACTACAGTAAATCATTTTAGAACTTTTTCCACCTTTAATGTAAACTATAATCTGTACAACTGCATAAAAACAATCTCAAATCTTTTAGGTGTGGGGAAATAAAAAAAATAAAAATAAAATAATGTGGTTGCATAAGTGTACTGGAATACTTTGTTGAAGCACCATTTGCTTTTATTATAGCACTCAGTCTTTTTGGGTACGAGTCCATCAGCATGTCACATCTTGACTTGGCAATATTTTCCCACTCTTCCTTGCAAAATGCACAGCTCACTTCAGATCACCCCATAGATTTTCAAAGGGATTCAAGTCTGGGCTCTGGCTGGGCCATTCCAAAATTTTCTTCTGGTAAAGCCATTCCTTTGTTGATTTGGATGTGTGCTTTGGATCAATTTTATTTTCTAGCAGAAGCTTGAAGGTTTTCTTCTAGTATTGACTGGTATTTAGCACTGTTTATCATTCCCTCCACCTTTACCAAGACCCCAGCTCTAGCTGAAGAAAAGCAACCCCAAAGCATGACGCTGCCACCACCATGCTTCACTGTAAGTATGGTGATTCTTTGGCAGTGTTGTTTTTGCGCCAAACATACCATTTGAAATTATGACCAAAAAGTTCAACCTTGGTTCCATTAGACCATAACGCCTAGATTTTCTTCCATCTTGCCACCCTTCCCCATAGTCCAGACTAATGAAGAATACAGGAAATTGTTGTCACATGTATTACACAGCCAGTAATTGCTAGAAATTCCTGAAACTCTTTGAATGTTGCTGTAGGCCTCTTGGAAGCTTTCCTGATCAATTTTCTTTTTGTCTTTTCATTAACATTGGAGGGATGTCCAGTTCTTGGTAGTGACACTGTTGCTCCATATTTTCTCCACTTGATGATGGCGGTCTGCACTGTGTTTCATGATATATCCAATGCCTTGAAAATGTCTCCTGACTGATACCTTCTAACAATGAGATCCCTCTGATGCTTTGGAAGTTCTCTGTGGACCATTTTTATTTTTCCACACCTAAAAGATTTGAGTTTGTTTTTATGCAGTTGTACAGGTTATAGTTTACATTAAAGGTGGAAACATTTCTAAAATGATTTGCTGTAGTTGTATTTTTTTACAACACAGAAACCTTGCATTTTAACAGGGCTGTGTAGACTTTTTATATCCACTGTATGTGCACTGTAGTTTTTGGTGTAACATGAATATGCTGATTCGGTGTTCAAGAAACATTTTTTATTGTTTTAATTGTCACTTTTTAACTAAATTATATCTTTTATATCCTTTTTGAATTTTTTAGAAATTGTTCAAATATATTTAGTCATTTTCCATTTTGTGGGGCTGAATTTTGTTGATAAACATAAACCATTTAAAGTACTATTTCAGCACGATGCAGTTGAAGTCAAAATTAGAAGCCCTAATATGGAATTTTTTTTCTTTTTCAAATATTTCCCAAATGATGTTTAACAGAGAGAGGAATTTTTCACAGTATTACCTATAATATTATTTCTTCTGGAGAAAGTCTTATTTGCTTTATTTCGATTAGAATAAAAGCTGTTTAGAATTTTTAAAAACCATTTTAAGGTCAAAATTACAAACCATAATTTGAGGAAATCAAATATGGACCAAAATCTCTGAGGAATATTTTCAGTAACTTCTGTGCCACGAAGAATTACAGCAGTTCTGAAGCCAAAAGGGGTCCAACCCGGTACTAGTAAGGTGTACCTAATATAGTGGCCGTTGAGTGTATGTAGACTTGCACACACTCAATGTCCCAAACTTTCCTTCCTCCTTTTTTTTTGTTTATACCTTTGCATCAACACTCCAGCATCCGCTCTATCTATACTAGGATGTGTCCCTTCTAGACAAGGTGATCCCAGCCCTCGGCTGCGTCTCGACACTTGTCAAAACAGTGTTCAGTGGGCCCTTTCAAAGCCCTAAAAAGGTGCTCTTGTCTAATCGGAAATGATTACGCCCTCTGCAAGCGCTTTGATAGACCGTAAACCTGCCTGTCTTCCTGGTTGTCTCTTTTTGTCTGACCCTACTGCTTAAAAGAGGACAATTTTAACTGGCCACGGACGAGGGCTTTTCCACTCATTGGATAAATACTGTAGACATACAGAGGACACAGAAAGGACAGTAAAACACGCTGTCTGAGTGTAGCACGTCCCCTAAATCTTTTAAACCATATGAGTCACTGAATATACTTCAGGTGCTGTCTGTGTTCGTGACACGTGAGTGGGCATTTAAATCAAATAATCCATCAGACAAATCCAGATGTCAAACTAAATGGCGTTTGGTGTCCATTCCTGCATTACACACATGCCTCATTTGGCTCTTTTCCTGGTTAGAAAAGGGGGATCTTTTGTCTCAGGGAGGTGGAATTAAAAGCCTTTCGGGCAACTGAGGTGGGTCACATAATAAAGGGGAACACAAAATGAAAGTTTCATTATTGATATCCTTTAAATTGGTTCTAGGAGTTAAGATGCTATCGGCTCGGAGGGCACTGGGGTGGTGAATAGTCTATTTCTTTGCCTCCCTCTTTCTTTTATCAAGGTAATAAGGAAGGACACTTTACGCACCGCTTTAAAATGAGAATGCTGTACCGGTGATGCTTCTTTTGGCTGATTTTTTTTTCTTTTTGTGCAGTGAGACATAGAATCTGTTTTGAGGTATTGTACGTTTTTCTAATCCTATTATGCTCAGGGTTACAAAGTGGAAATATGAGCGGTGGAATTGCATTACTGTTTAACTGGATATATTGACGGCAACAGTTCATGGCATATGTGTCAAAGACGAGACGTCCCGTTTTGGTTTCTGCATCAAATTAAATTCACAAATGAGATTATATGTACATAGAGAGCATATGAAATGTGAGGAAAGTGTCTGTTTCTGAAGTAAAGTTCAGTTGTCATTCAGTGTAATAGATGTATTTAACCCTGGTGTGCTGTAGGAGACTTTCATCCACTTTTCATCCATAGTTCTTGATTTGGCCACATGTTTCTCTGTGTTTCAGCAAATTAAAATGATTTTTGGTGACAAATCTTATTTTGTCACCAAAAATCACATATTTTGGAAAAATGCTTTGAAAATTTTCAAAAACTAATCACACTAGGCAGATTTACTATCTTTTAGTTATGTCAGTGCACTTTAAAACCTAAAAAGTTAAGATAACTCAAAGCATTTGAGGAAACCTATTGCAGCAAACCATTTAAGTTCAAAAACTAATTCTAATGAGTACTGTGAACTTAATCCAGTTGAGTAAACGAAGCAATTTGGGCACAGTAAAACCCAATAAATGAAGAGAGCTCAAACCAACTGAGTACTGTAAAACCCAATAAGTTAAGGCAACTCAAACTGTTTGAGGAAACCGATTGCAACAAATCATTTGAGTTAAAAAACTAATGTAAATGAGTACTGTGAACTTACTCCATTCAAGTTGAAGAGGTATTAAATTAACTCATTACCTTCAACAAAAGTTCAAAACTCTTTTCAAATGAGTAGAATTAACTTTCAGTAAAATTTGAGTTAACTACACTCATTTCATTTGATAAATTTGACTGTTTGGTTTTACAGTGTGGCTGTTTTTGCCTTATTGACCTCCATTATAATGACATTTTTTGATTGCAAAGCCATGACAAGCTTAGTTTCTGGCTTTATATATATATATAACATAACAAAAGGGTTGTAAATTAGAACAATGCGCAAGGGTTAATGCAAAATGAAACATACATGTATTTATATGAAACAATTCTTGATTAAAATGGTCTCGCTGACAAATGCTGGGTAAAACCTGCACCCTAATCCTTGTATTTTATTAGTCATTAAGTTGTTCTTGTTATAAATATGCCTGTGAAAATATTTTGTAAATAAGTTATTGTTGCACTGAATGAGATTTTAGTGAGTGCAGTTTTGTAAAGTAATAATATATGATATTGCTTAGGAGTGCGTTTCACAAACAACGACATAACCCGTGGCTGAACTATTATAGTACGATGCATCACATGGGATAAAAACAATGTAGTGACGAGTGTTTCCCAAAACCGTAGTTTCTCTGTTGCAGATCCATCATTTAAACCACGTTAGTTATAACGTAAAATGTCCATAACAATGCTCTAAACAGGGTGGAGTAACAACTTATTTAGAGAAAATCCCCAAAGGACAAAATTATTAGCCCCTTTAAGCTATATTTTTTTCTGATTGTCTACAGAACAAACCATCAATAACTTGCCTAATTGCCCTAACCTGTCTAGTAAACCTAATTAAGCTAGTTAAACCTTTAAATGTCACTTTAAGCTGTATAGAAGTGTCTTGAGAAATATCTAGTCAAATATTCTTTAATGTCATCATGGCAAAGATAAAATAAATCAGTTATTAGAAATGAGTTATTAAAACTATTATGTTTAGAAATGTGTTGAAAAAAATATTCTCTCTGTTAAACAGAAATTGGGGGGAAAAATAAACAAGGGGGCTAATAATTACTGGGATCTAATAATTCTGACTTCAACTGTATATGTAAACGGCACATATAGGGCCTATGTTTCCTTCACAAATATTATTGAGAATATGCCATATTCTATTCTAAAACATAAAATCACTCACAAAAGGTAACACGTATTTTAAACTCATATATAAATCATATAAATCCTTAATGGGTATAATTTACTGCATGCTATTTATTAAGAAATGAAGAAAAATCCTACTTAATAATATTAATAATAATTTTTATTATTATTAATCTATTATTATTATTATAATTATCAAGTAGTATATTGTTTATTTATTTATTTATTTTTAAACTACTTTTACAATTTGACACATTCAATCAACTGCAGAAATGTTCTAACCAACAAATGTCATATACAGTACAGATATATTTCTTAATAAATAAGCTGCAAAAAATTAAAAGCATTAACGTATGCTATATATTTTAGTTTTCACAAGCTTTGGAGACGTCAATTCCACTTTTAAATAATTGGTTACCTGTAGTTTTCATCATGAGCCATGGCTGCGTTCAAAATGGCATAAATGTTTTCAAAGTGCACTGCGCAGGGAACGCAATTGACAATATAAAGATCGCTAAATCTGAACTGTAAAAAAATACTTTGAAAGCAAATTTCACGTAAGAGAGGTGGCCTAGAAATGGCTTTTAATGTTTTTTTTTATCATTCCAACTTTAAATTTTGGAACAGTCAATAGGAGTAGGGCATAGGGTGAATAACTGGGAATAGAACACAGAACTATGCTTCTAACTACAGCTCTAGAGGTGTAGTTGCAAACGTAAAAGTTTGTGACGCAGTTTGCGAATGTTTGTTGGAACGATGGATTCGGAAAATACAAAACCAACAAACTATGTTTGTAACAACTGCAACTTGCGACCTTAATTGGCTAATGATGGTTTCCGGAAACACGCCTCAGAATAGGTTTTTTTTACAGTATGTAATGTGTCAAAAACAGTGAAATTTAAAGCTGTGTGGTATTTAGGATGTTTGGAAAAAATATTTTTCCATTCATCAAATAATCCTGAAAATGTATAGTTGTTTTTACAAAAATATCAAGCAGTGTAACTGTTTTTAACCATGAAAATACTGGTTTGATTGCCCAATCATCATATTAAACACATTGCTGAAGGATCATGAAGACTGCTGAAATTTCTTCTTTGCCATCACTCAACTTACTCGTAATTCATTTAAAGTCATTATGAAATATGTTCATCATCATACACAACAACATAAATAGAACGTCTTTTAATTACCTTCATGGTGATTGCTATCAGTGCATACATTAAAACTCCATATCAGTGCAGAAGAATCGAATGCAGCAAAGTGTGAAAAGGGAAAGGAGGCATGGAGGGATGGGGAGGGAGAAATGAAGTGAAGAATAGAGAAACTCACAGCTTTCTAGCTGCATGGTACAGGTCTGAATGTCCATTGGGAAATTCTTCAAGTCCATGGGACAAGACAGGATGAGTGTTAGCCTGAGACAGAGCGCAAACCAGGAAAGCAGAAAGTGGGAAACCACAAAGGACAGAAAATAGGTGTTAAACAGAGAAGAGAAAGATTGACAGAGTTTGCAAGGAGGAAAAGCTGATGTCAAGAGCATTATAAGGATATATAATGTGAAAATAACATTTACGTGATCACATATGCATCTTTTCCTAATAACCAAAGTCAATGTACCTTCAGGTGTCATAAATGTGGCCCATATTAGTTATGCATTATATTCCAAGTATATATATTCTATAAGTATATACATATTTAGATTATTTATAAGATTTGCATAGCTTGTTCATGAGCAAAGTAGTAACCTAATGTGATCTTTTGAATTAATTGGTTAATCTGGTTTAAAAGATTTGTTTTTGACTAAATTATATGGTTACAGTCGTTGATAACTGGCTGGAGGTGTAGATTTTGAGTGAATAACAACTTAAATGCTGGCCTGTCAGTGACGCAAAGCCACTGTATTCAGAAGAAGATGTTGAATAAAGGGCAAAAGTCAAATAGACCTCTTTCTTTAAGGGCAGAAAAGCACCAGTAATCAAAATGCCAGTTTATACGGTCTCTGCACAAGTTCAGATGAATATGGCCGTACCCCTCATCCTTTTGATTTGTGATTACAGAGTGAATTGCTTTTTTTATCACATGAGTTTTTTTATCTCATGCCATACTGGTAATAGCAAACTAACTGCCCGAAAGTGTTTTCTGTATACTTATTCATTGTTTTGCTGACACACTATAGTTTTATCCGTGAATAACAGTAGGCACTATTAGAAAGTTTGGATAGAGGAAACAGTGTAATTACTTGTTGTAATCTAGTGCCTCAGAAAAAGAAACAGCCAGCCTTTTTTTTTTGAAGAGCCCTTTTTATTCAAACCCAAAAATATCTACCGTACACTTACTGATGTGAAGACCTTTTTGGCCTTTTTGGCATGTGATTATTATTCCACTGTAGTCAGTTTTGTAACAACAAAAAGAGGATTTTTTTTTTATTGGAACGGTGGTTTACTATAAACTGTGGCCATGTCTTTAAAATGTACTCACTCTCAAGTTGTTCCAAACCTTTATGAGTTTCTATATTCTTTTGAGCACAAGATATTTTTAAAAAGCTGAAAAGCTG
The DNA here is from genome assembly GCA_903798195.1 of Danio kyathit. Classification (NCBI taxonomy): domain Eukaryota; kingdom Metazoa; phylum Chordata; class Actinopteri; order Cypriniformes; family Danionidae; genus Danio; species Danio kyathit. The sequence continues at coordinate 45,958,161 of LR812532.1, forward strand.
AAAACCTGTAACTGTTGACTAGTTAGAAAAACAAAAACTATAAAAAGGCAATAGTTACAGGTTTCCAGCTTTCTTCAAATTAACTTCATTTGTGTTTAACAGAAGATAGAAGCTGTTTCTCAGCTAAGTTACTGCTAAGTTACCTCGGAAGAATGAACTAGGTAGACCGCGAGAACAGAGAAAGGGTCCTGTGAAAAATGAGATGCTGTGTTTTTCCTTATGGTCATGTGACCTTCATGCGTTTTTAACAGAAAATTATTTAAACATTACAGCATTTATACAGCAATTTATTGTTTTTCCCCTTTTCTCAATATATACTATGCATAAAGATCTTATATATACATAGCACAATACAAATAAAACTAATTTTAATACGAGTTTCAGCAAATAAACACCCTAAAGACTGATTTATAATTCTGCGTCAAGCGCATGTGTATGCTCCACATAGCACTCGCCATGGCTGACGCTGACGCACATCTCTCAAAAAATGTAACTACACGTCGCAATGACGCGTAGCGCAAGCTCTATGATTGGTCGGCTTGATACTGGTGAAGAGCGTGGGCGATGCTGAGAGCCACGAGTCCGATGAAGCAAGTGTGGAGTCCCGTGAAGGAGCTCCAGATGGAAACTTTTGTTTTGTATTTACCTTATGATTAAAGTTGTTGCTCATCCGCCGGTTTCTGCCTCTGAATGAGCAAGTTTTAGCTACTTGTAACATTTTGAAAAAACAAAATACCCGTGAAGAAACTCAACACAGAGGAACATAACCTACTGTCAGCTAGCATTTCGGAAGGGTTATTGCAGAGCAACATAAACAGCGCGCAGAAGTATAAATGCATAGCTACGTGCAAGGCTTGCGCCGTGGATAATGCTGATCACTCGCCGCAGAAGTATAAACCAGGCTTTAATGTGTTTATGCCTTTATTAAGGTTTTCATGGTAATGTTTACTTCCGTCTCATTTGGGGAAACTCCTGAGATAAATAAGTTATATCTCTGAACTTTAATAATAAATCTATATAAAATGCTGCACTTCCCACATCCTTAATTCAACGGCAATGACTTCTGGTACTTCTTGAGCTAGTTTTGTGCTCAAGTCTGCATCGACGCATCCTCTAGCAAGAACACATCCAGGAACTTTCACGCGTCCTTCGGACTTATGGTCTTAAGCTTTGGAACTGATCTTTGGCGGTTGATGATGCATTACATGAGACAACAAGGACGCAAGATCACTGAAGAATGCATATTGAGAAACAGCCAGAAAGTCAAACAGATTTGGAACTAGTATGCATTGTATAATTATAATTTGCACAGTGGATTTTATACATTTCTTCATAACAGATTTATTTAAACATTTACGTTTAAGTAATCACTTTAAATGTATACAATAAATTTACATTATTAACAAGTTAATGCTTGGCGAATATGGGGATTGTAAAATTATTGTTTGGCCAAAAAGATAATTCGTATTAGAGGGATGTGCATTAACTTTCGACAAATTTTTGTAAAACATAACATAAAATTTCTCACTTTGTGTATTTTGTTTTTACTTTGATCAAATAGTGAACCCAATAGTGATAATTGTGCTGTTATTTTGGCTCAACATTGTGAGTCACTTTTTTTAGAGTGTTATTTTTTCTATTAAATCTCTTAAATGCTTCCCTGCTCACCTGATGCTGTAAAGCACATTCCCATTCTGAAAGATCCTTAGCAGCTTGTTGTCTGTCGTGACTTCATGGAAGTTGGCACCCTTCTCATTAGCAAAAAACAAGTCAGGTTTCCATATGGAGTCCAACATAGAAGGGTCTAAGTCTAAAGATGCATCGGGATATTCACTGTAGGCCAGTCGAGGGTCGTTCCACTGCTGCCGTAGAAAGACGTTAAGCCTGTAATCCTGTAGAAAGAAAAATAAATGAAGTAAGTCCTGGAATCTTTTAGTTTAATTTCTGAACTGCTGAATTATTAATGTACCTTTTAGTCCTAATGTTCTTTTTAATTGCAAACCTAATCAAAAATGCTCTTGACTTGCATGTAAGTATCTTGTGCTCCCTTGGCATTAATTTTCATTGGAGGTCCTCCGTTTCTGATGACCTAACCTCCAGGTTAACTGACTAACAGACCATTAACAATGGCAATCTGTAACGGTCAACTGAAACATTCTGCTGACTGAGACATTTAGCACTAAGCACAGGATCTAGTGGATGGGTATATCACCTTTTCATTTTCCCCCTGAAGATCCTGGTCTTCTCTCAATTTTTCATTTTAATTGCATAGTGGACAGTTCATTATCAGCACATCAGCTGACCCACTGGACTCTAAACTTCTAAGTGATGTGCTCCTTGAGACTAAACCTCACCCAGCAGAAATACCCTTCTTACGTGGCATATTGCTTAAAAGAATAGAGAAATTTTAGGTCAAGGTCTGAGTTGCATTAAAAGACAAGTTTAATGCTGAATATTTGTTTTCAAACAAAAGTAAACCATTGTTGTGACATAATAGGTACAATGTGATCCTGGATTAACATCTATGTTAATCCTGGAACATCATTGTTGTTCGAAAATGTAATTCATACCTATTCCCTAACCCTAAACCCAACCATAACTGTAAATTATTTCCAAAATCAGAGGGGAATAATAGTTGGATAACAACCATGTAGAGTTGCATTAACCTAACCATAAGCCTAAGTTTAACATAAATGGTAAACACATCTCTTAATTCTTATTGGCTGATTGGAATGTTCCAGGATCAATATAGATGTTAATCCAGGAACATGTCCTACTTGGTGAAATCAGGTTGGGGTGCATACCATAGTTGTCTCAGTAATGGATCCAAAACTGTTGATGAAGATGTTGCAGGTGACGTTTACTGCTGGTCCTGTGAAAACAGAAAAGAGAAAAGTTTCTTATGTTTGCACTGACAAAAAAATCAAAGTTAGGAGACTGGATAAAAGTAGGGTAAAGTGGGACTACAGACACAAAAGTTCTGTCATTTATCCTCCTGGTTTTTGGTCTTTGGTGGAATAAAGGAAACAAATTATAGGCGTACTCTTGTTCTTCATATAATGAGAAGAAACTGTGAATAGAAACCGTCAACCTTCAAAAATAGAAAACCAAAAAAAAAAAAAAATCACAATCGAATCAGCATAAAAGTGATAAGGTGCATTTTTCTCCTTAAAAGATGTTGACAGCTCTGTGTTTAAGATCGAACTTTGAACATGATGTAACTTAAATCAAATGAGCTCAAAATTAAATTGAGCAATATCACCTTGGTAACTGAAGTCTTGATTTCTAAGGCAATAAGAAAACAGACAAAAGCACTTAATTCATGTGTATTTTTTAAGCTTTTTTTGTGAAGCTTTGAGTGAAAAGACTTTCTGAGAGGGAAATATCTTCTGACAGGGATATCCTCAGTGTTCTGAAAATTAAAAGTGCTTGAAACAACATGAGAGTGAGGAAATTACAGAATTTTCATTTTAGAGTAAACTTCATTAAATTTATTAATTAATAATACTCATACAGTCTGTAGAAGATTTACCCTACACATACAGTGGGGAAAATAAGTATTGAACAGGTCGTGTTTTTTCCTGGGAATAATATTTCTAAAGGCGCTGTTGACATGGAATTGAACCAGATATTGGTAAAAACCCAAAACAATAAAAACATAAAAATAAAAAAAGAAATCTGAAAAACAAATTTTGTAAACTAATTAGATTTGTTTTTTTTGCATTTATAGATTTCTTTGATTGTTCTACATCTGGGGTAAATTTCAAGTCAACGGCACCTTTAGAAGTATGTTTTCTGAGAAAAATGGTGAAGTGTTCAATACTTATTACTAATTAGTATGGTCTACTATTTATAGTTCATTTGTGATGTTTTTGTAATTTTTGCAGCCTGACCCTAGTCAACATTTACTACAACATGCTCCTTTTGTGGCCCATACCCCACCCAACCCCAGCCAGGTTACTGGGTTCTGTCTGAGTTCCCAGGAGCCACTACTGTCAAGCTGCTACCAGTTTTCACTGCAGGTTGGGTTGCATAAAACCCCCATACAAAAGCCTGTTTGTTTACATTATGTCACACCTTTGAAGTTGGGTCTGATGCGAGCATCATAGCCGGAGGTTCGTCCCATCAGCTTGTCCAGAAAGTCCGATGGGGACATAGGCTTCTGGGCTGGCCTGCTGGAGGACTTTATCTCCTCTTTACAGGAGCCCAGTCTGCCAGAGATAGAGAAAGCAGAGAGGAAGGAGTATAGAAAAGAAGCCAGAAAAATGAACATGAGAAAATGGACAATTGATATAGTCAGTGATAATGACAGAGAAATGCATCATGAATCATTTCAACACATCTTTTATAAAGAGCTATTCAGATGGACTTGCTGAAAAAAGACTAATGTAGCACAGAATTCAAAACTTCTGCTTGTGTTTTGCAATTCTGGTCTTTTCCAGAGGGAGTAAAGAGGCATAATGCATTAAACATACATTCTCCATGCTGCATTTTTTTTACAGAACCCCGTCACAGTGATCATGGCAAAGAAAAACCAAACCCCCTAAACCCCTAGGCAGGGGGAGGCATTGTGTCTGACAGACTGATGGCTCAATTGAAATGCTGTGAATGTCATAGTTTTGGGAAGACTTCTTTGGTTCTATTTCCAGCGGGACTCAGTCTGTGCCTGACAGACCTGCCAGGCCAGAGCAAGCGGATCCCAAAGGCAGCAGCCCCTGGATTCGACTGGATCTTTCTCTTTCTTGATACTTCAGAAGAAATGTTTTCTCCATGTGCTTTTGATTCAGTTTTAAGCAGATCAGTCGTGACCCAGCCTCCATCCCTTGAGGAGCAGTGGGTCATCAAACTGCCTGCCTCCTCCCAATGCTGACTTTCTGATCAGGAAGTTTTTTTTACCACAGAAAATGTGGGCTGATTTTTAGTTCAAGCTCCCAGGTGAATCTCAGCACTTGGATTGGATAGTGTTTAGAAAAAAAAGTGCAACCAGGGGCTGTGTTCTTTCCCAAAACCTCGCAGATATGAATCCCTCTTGGAGTGAGATAAAGTCCAATATGGGTTTAAATTTGCCTCACATGCTCCAGGGCTTCCTCGTCATCCAGTTCAACTCTTGTTTATCCGTAAAATAAGAGAGAGGCTGTTAAATAAATCACCCCTCCCCCTACACATTTTTTTATGTGGTCCAACAGCCTTAGAAAATCTGGCTTTTCGCTCGCATTCCCTTCGTTTTCATCGGGTTTTCTGATGAGATCGTGCTAGAGCTGAACATGCATTTTTAAAGAGACGCAGGAGAAGCGAGGCAGCAATCAAGTTTGTTTCTCAGCCTTGAGTGTCAGACTCACGTTTGCATCCAAGCACCATCAGCATCAAATTGTGTTTATAAAGCTCACAGTCCCATGGCTGAAACATGCCAAGTTCATATCTAAGTCTTTCTGAACTTGGGAAGCTTCATTCTGTCGAGCTCTTTGCAGGTTGGCTTACCTCTTTCTCCTTTTCACTAGGAGAGAGAAGCCATTTTTTTACTTTCTCTCTTTCACACCTAAACAATCAATATGCTTCTTAACACCACCATATGTTATGGATAGTCCGATTATATTCTAATCCTCAGTAAAATGGTTTATATAATGTGTGGCTCAGGCACACAAAGAACAGTAGCAATGGCAAGAAGCCACGGCAAAGGTCCATTGCTTGTGTTTGCGCTGGGTGTAATTCGTGGTTTCTTTTGTTTTGGCTGTCTGGTGTTCAGCGTCACTTCAGATATTTCAAAGAGAATATGCAGTAGCATTTGAAACACACCAACCTGTCATTTCACAATAGCGTAGACAAGAGTGTATAATGTGGAAAATATCCTTTGTGAAGCTAAAGTGGGTGTAGTTGTATTGATATACATTTTATAGTACATATATGAACATAATCTGTATGCATTTATTTATATGCCATGTATTTACAGATACACGTTTGCCTTTACACAGCAACAAAAACAGTTGTTTCATCTTTATTTTCTGTAAACTCTTTGTCATGTTTTTGCCATGATTTTTAACATCTACAGTTGAAGTTAGAGTTATTAGCCCCCCTTTTTTTTCTTTTTTAAATATTTCCCAAATGATGTTTAACAGAGCAAGGAAATTTTCACAGTATGTCTGATAATATTTTTTCTTCTGGAGAAAGTCTTATTTGTTTTATTTTAGCTAGAATAAAAGCAGTTTTGAATTTTTTAAAAAAACATTTTAAAGTAAAAATTATTAGCCCCTTTAACCATTGTTATACAATAACTTGCCTAATTACCCTGACCTGCCTAGTTAACCCAATTAACCTAGTTAAGCCTTTAAATGTATGTCACTTTAAGCTGTAAAGAAGTGTCTTGAAAAATATCTAGTCAAATAATATTTGTCATCATGGCAAAGATGAAATAAGTCAGTTATTAGAAATGAGTTATTAAAACTATTATGTTTAGAAATGTGTTTAAAAAAATCTTCTCTCCATTAAACAGAAATTAGGGAAAAAATAAACAGGGGGCTAATAATTCAGGTGGTTTAATAATTCTGACTTCAACTGTATGTTTATCCTGGAACATAATTTTTGTAATCCATACCTATTCCCTACCGCTAAACCCAACCATACCTGTAAATTATTCCCAAAATCAGAGTGGAATAATATTTGGATAACAATTATGTAAAAGTGCATAAACCTAATGTAAGTCTAAACTTAACATAAACCAGAGAAGTGTCCTTTAATTCTGATTTGCTGATTGGAATGTTGTTCCAGGATCAACATACACCATGTTTACATGGAAACCAATAATCCGATTTTAATACGATTAAGACAATACTCTGATTAAGAGTCTACCAAACAGCAATTTTTCATTTATTTAATCTGATTAAGGTCATAATCAAACTAAACAGAAATCGTATTAAGAAATGTGGAGTATGCCGATTTTAGTCGCATTATTGAAGTGCAGTACAGACATGTAAACACCTTAATCAAACTTCTACTGCCGTGTTGGACTTTTTCGCCACGTTTTGCAACAGGATAGCCTAGTCCACGCACACACACGGCTGTTTGACACTATTCTCTGCATCTACCGAGTCAGTAAAGGGCCACAGACACATACACTGTAAAATGCAGAGGTTTTTTCTCCCATTTGGTGTGTGATTATAAAATTCCATTAAAACAACACTTTCCAGCACCTCATACTTGCATCCAATATCTCGTTTGTCACAGGGGCCATGAATGAAATGTTCCTGAAGGAACGTGAAAGTGCCAACCTGCAATTGAAGTTGACAAATCAAAAATGAAACGCCTGAAGTTACATGAAACTCCGATGGAAACAAGGATAGCGTGGTGACACAATGACGTTAATCGAACTATGAGCTATAACATGTAAAACGGGATCATGAAAGAAGCATTCAAAAAGCGACTCATATAAACACCTTAATCATATTATTGTCTTATTCAGATTAAGTCAAATAATTCGATTGTTGATGTCCATGTAAACGTAGCCATGGATATTAATCCAGGAACCCTTTCATATACAGTTGAAACCAGAAGTTTACATACACTCTAAAAAAAGGAACATAACCATTTAAAAAAAAATGTCTGATGGTAAATCTAAACGGTTACTATTTTAGGTCCGTTAGGATTACCTAAATCATTTACATTTGCTAAATGCCAAAATAATGAGAGAATTTTTTTTTTTGAGAATTTTTTTATTAATTTCTAGACGGTCAAAAGTTTACATACATTTCCTTGGTATTTTTTTAGCTTTGCTTTTAAACTGTATAAATTTAGTAAAATGTTTTGGGTATCCTTCCACAAGCTTCTCACAAAAGTTTGCGAAATTTTGGCCCATACCTCCTGCCAGAATTGGTGTAACTGAGTCCGATTTGTAGGCTGTCTTGCTTGCACAAGCTTTTTCAACTCTGCCCACAAATTTTTTATAGGATTGAGTTCAGGGCTTTGTGATGGCCACTCCAAAATGTTCCTTCTGTTGTCCTTAAAGCACATTTGAACTAATTTGACAGTATGCTTATGGTCATGGTCCATTTGGAAGACCCATTTGTGGCCAAGTTTTAATTTCCTGGCTGATGTCTTGAGATGTTGCTTCAGTATTTCTACATAATGTTCTTTCTTCATGATGCCATCTATGCTGTGAAGTGGACCAGTCTCTCCTGCAGCAAAACAGCCCCACAACATGATGCTGCCGCCCCCATACTTCACAGATGGTGTTCCTAGGCTTTTAAGCTTTCCCCTTTGTCCTATGTAACACTGGTCATTATGGCCAAACAGTTCAATCTTAGTTCCATCAGACCACAGGACATGTCTCCAAAAATTATTCTTTTCCCCAGTGTTATTCAGCAAATTGTAATCTGGCTTTTTTGTTGATTCTAGCTTGTTGATTTTCTCATGTTGAAACTTCCAAAACCTTGACACCATCATCTGAGCTTTTTCAGAGGCATAATAATCTTATTGTATGTAAACTTGAATTTCAAGAAAAGTTATAACAATTTCTCAAAAAATATCTCTCTTTATTCTGCTATTAAGCATAACAGAAACAAATGTGATAATCCTAACTTACCTTAAAGAGAAAAAGTTTACTCGCATTAACATCTGACTTTTTTTTTTAAATGGTTATGTGCCTTTTTATACAGTGTATGTAAACTTCTGGTTTCAACTGTATATGTGTGTGTATTGCTATAAATACACATTGATGTAACTTACATTTTTTCGTCTATATATTTTAACTGCACATGTATATTATTTTCAACCATTTTGCCTACCCTTGGCTTGATACATATTGTGTGGCATAATTTGTATTATTTATATTTTTCAAGTACAACCTGACATTCTGAAATATAATTATTATTTTTTGAATAATATTATTATTTCTGAAATATTATGATTTATTTTTTTATTCACACTAGAGTTTCAGCTTGCGAAATTCTGTTGTACGGAGCTACGAAAAGGGGCGGGATTAAACAAGATGATTAGACATTTAAAAAAGCGAGCGATTGGTCCATATTTAAAATTTCTGTCCGGAGTAGTCATGTTTTGATCCTCGATTGGTCTCACACTTCACGTGATTTCGCAGGTCAAATTTCACCAAGCTTGAACTTTGCAACGCAGCGAATTGCGAAACTTGTTGCACGAGCTTGCGTTTCCAGTCTAACGCATTCGCATGCATGGAACTCTATGGGGAGAAAAGGTCAGTATGACCACAGCTTTTACCATTCGGTAATAGGTTAACAAGTCATGCGACCTACATTTTGCCCATAGTTATTTGAATTGTTCAGAAACACTAGGTAAGTAAGTGAGCTTTTTGTATTTTTGTTTATTATTTTAGGGATTGTTCTTTATTGGCATCGCATACGCTGAAAAATTTGGTTTCTTTAGTAAGTTTAGAGGGGATCTTGTGTTCAAGTTTATGTGGCTGTTGGTTTTGATTAGTTCTTTGCTTTGGCACCACTCTAGTTCCTTTTTCCCCCATGTAACCTTTGGATTGATTATAATCCTGTAATTGCTTCTATTTATTTTCAAATGCACTGTACAAAGCTCATACATGCTCTTTTGTTGGCTTTATCATTTTTCTTTATAGAGGAATAAAACGAATTAGGCATTATGATTGTCTGTCCTTGTTTATTTCTACCCATTTTCTTCAGTAATATTATAATATTCTAAATGTTACGTTTTCTCTGCCTAGACAGCCTATTAAATCATAACAGAGAGTTTAAGGGGTTTTCCCAATACTGGGTTGCGGCTGGAAGGGCATCCATTGCGTAAACATATGCTGGAATAGTTGGTGGTTCATTCTGCTGTGGCAACCCCTAATAAATAAGAGACTAAGCCAAAGGAAAATGAATGAATTAATTAATTGCAGGTTATTTTATAAAAATAATTATGCATTTTTACTTCACCTGTACTGCTAATATAATATTTCAGTTGCTTTGGTATAGACGTCTTTGCATGCTGTATAATGATTAGATATAAATATGATTAAATATGATTTCCACTGACAGCTTGGAAAAATAGCTTCAGGGCTGCATGTAGAGATAAACATTAAAAGATAAATTCCAATGGCGATTCTCTCTGTACTCTGCTCAAAATATTGACAGATGAAACTCGGATCCTCTTTAATACAGTTTCCCATTTTAGTAATTCTCGAAATCTGCGGCAGGAATGAACACACACCCAAAGATTAGCTCTAGGAGTACGATAAAATAGAATAAAGTGGATGTGAGAGGTGTAATAAATCTGTCAGACAACCAGCAGAAAAGTTCACTAACGTCACAAAACTAATAATTTAGATGCAGAGAAGAGATTAAGTTAGCAAGTCACATGTGATTTCCTGCCATCTCTCACAAAAGCAGTCTGTCAACACTGTTCAATTAAAAAGCCATTAATTGACTTCTGTGATTGACCTGTGAAACTACACACTACTGCACACCGACTGTGTTGAATTCTGCGTTACAGTACTTCTTTTTATTTCCATCTGGAAAGATTCATGGCTTAACCCCCCCCATGAGTTCTTAGTCATCAGAAACGGTTTCAGATGGTGAATACATCAGCATAATGTTTCATAGCATGCTTAATTTTTCAACGACAACGCAGAAAAGTTTAGAAACCGGCACAATTAAAGGATAAAATTCCCCACTTTCTGAACTTTCCAGAGGAGCCTATAGGAAATAACTGGCGGGGATGTTAACGGAGGCACATCTAAGCTTGGTGATGACCACAACATTTTTTTTCTTTCCTACTGTATGCCTCGAGAGATGGCTGACCCCTGTTTCAGCCGTCATGAATGCATAATGCCTTCACCCATTGCTCACTTCACAGTATCTCAGATCCATTCCCAAAAGACAGAACTGTATTAGTGCAGCAATCCAGTCACGTAACTGTGCGAGCTTGAGAGCTACTCATCAAAGTGTGAGCGGAGTCTTCCCTAGGTGTCGAAATTCTGGGATACAGTATAGAGGGAGACGCTTTGGGGATTCCCTAGCTGATAAACACAGATCGGCTGCGGTAGGAGTGAAAAGAGGAGCTAGAAACTAGAATACAGAATATAAGACAAAAACATAGTCTGATAATGAATGAAGAGATAAAACAGTAATTAGCTGATAGTAATGTGAAGTGTTTGCCTCTCATCTGACAGGAGCGGTGTGTATCGGTCTAGTCATTAGGCCATTGGGGTTGCTGGTAATGGCTTCGTTGGATGCTTTACAGGGCTACCAGAGGCCTGTTTAATGAAAGCTTGAGCTTTTTCTTAAATCATTGAGATGCAAGTGAGGGACATTTAATGAGCCTGACCTTTCCGAGCCCGATACCACCGTCTGATCCCTCATTCCCTGTCTGAGGAATGACAAGAATATTTAACGCTGCTTCCGTTCTCAATGCTATAGCTCGGATATTTTCTCTTGTTTTATATCAAACCGGAAATCAATCATTGTGGTGACATATGCATATAAAAACTGGCAATGCTTGAAAATCCATTTTGAAAAGTAGTGACAGGTGTTGATTTGTTAAAGCGAGATAACGTAAAATTCAGAAACCACACAATTGTGTATTTTCACTCAATATATTCTTGACTATAGTTAATAATATAGAGTTATAATATATAGTTTAATATAGAGTTGCTATATTTGTTTTAGTTGGCCCAAACTTTGCTCTAACTCTTTGTTTTATTAGTCCAGTTAACATTAATCATCATCCATCCATCCATCCTTCCATCCATCCTTCCATCCATCCATCCATCCATCCATCCATCCATCCATCCTTCCTTCCTTCCTTCCTTCCTTCCTTCCTTCCTTCCTTCCTTCCTTCCTTCCTTCCTTCCTTCCTTCCTTCCTTCCTTCCAATGGTTTGTTCTGTAGACTATTGAAAAAAAAAGATAAAGGGGCTAATAATTTTACCTTAAATTAAAAACTGCTTTTATTCTAGCCAAAATAAAACAAATAAGACTTTCTCCAGAAGAAAAAATATTATCAGACATACTGTGAAAATTTCCTTGCTCTGTTAAACATCATTTGGGAAATATTTAAAAAAGAAAAAAAAAACTCAAAAGTCAGCAAATAATTTTGACTTCTGACTATCTATATATATATATATATATATATATATATATATATATATATATATATATATATATATATATATATATATTCAGTGTGTACGGAAAGAATTCAGACCCCCCTAAAATGTTCAATATTTGTTATATTGCAGCCATGATTTAAGTAAATTTGTAATGTTTTTTTCTCATTAATGTACCCACGGCACCCCATATTGACAGAAAAACAGAACTGTTGAGATTTTTGCAGATTTGGAAAAAATTGAAGACATTTGGGATGACCAGAATTGTTCCTAGGTCTGGCTGTCCAACAAAACTTAGCCATTGGGGGAGAAGAGCCTTGGTGAGAGAGGTAAAGAACCTAAAGATCACTGTGGCTGAGCTCCAGAGATGCAGTCATGAGATGGGTGAAAGTTGTAGAAAGTCAACCATCACTGCAGCCCTCCAGTCGGGGCTTTATGGCGGAGTGGCCAGATGAAAGCCTCTCCTCAGTGCAAGACACACTAAAAAAACACCTGAAGGACTCCAAGATGGTGAGAAATATGATTCTCTGGTCTGATGAGATCAAGATAGAACTTTGTGACCTTAATTCTAAGTGGTAAGTGTGGAGAAAACTAGGCACTGTTCATCACCTGTCCAATACAGTCCCAACAGTGAAGCATGGAGGTGGCAGCATCAAGCTGTGGGGGTGTTTTACAGCTGCAGGGACAGGACGACTGGTTGCAATCGAGGGAAAGATGAATGCAGCCAAGTACAGAGATATCCTGGATGAAAACTTTCTCCAGAGTGCTCAGGACCTCAGACTGGGCCGAAGGTTTACCTTCCATCAAGACAATGACCCTCAGCACACAGCTAAAATAATGAAGGAGCGGCTTTACAACAACTCCATGACTGTTCTTGAATGGCCCAGCCAGAGCCCTGAAACAAACCCAATTGAGCATCTTTGTGAAAAACTTGTTGCGTCTTTCCCAAAAAGACTCATGGCTGTATTAGATGTAAAGGGTGCTTCTACTAAATACTGAGCAAAGGGTCTGAATATTTAGGACCATGTGATATTTCTGTTTTTCTTTTTTAATAAATCTGCAAAAATTTCAACAACTCTGTTTTTTTTTCTCAACATGGGGACATGTGTAAATTAATGAAGAAAAAAAAGGAACTTAAATGATTTTAGCAAATGGCCGCAATATATTAACATAACATAACTGTGTAATACAACTAGGCTTCACATATTTTATATTTCATTTGTTTAGTGAAGTAAATTAGTTTTACCCACATCTGTAAAACCCTTTACATACTCTTAAATATCAGCTCTCATATTTTTATGTTGGTTAATTATGAGAAAAGATATTTTGCCTTAGACCCATTCAAATCTGTTATATAGCGCTACAATCTGCCAACTCTTCTAAAGGAAAGTAAATCTGGATAGATTTCAGCTCAGTCAGCTGCAGTATTATCAGACAGACCTTGAGGCAACATGCTGGAATGAGAAGCTTCATAAGAGGTCTGACTCTGCTGATACACATGATTTGAGTCCTTATGTTCTTCACAGTAAGTACAGTGCCGCATGCAACCCTCAGCAAGTGCAAGTTTGCCTTATGGGCTCTCAAACTACAATTACGGATAATTTTCATTCTGAGATAGATGCTAAAAATATAGATGTTGACATAACTTGTTGAGACTATTATGTAAAGGAATAGTTCATTTTCACGTTACAGAATGTTCTGTTCCACTAAAGTAAGTAATTGCAGTCAATGCGGGTTACAGAAGGTTATTTCAGAGTTATATCAGAATTTATTCACTTTTGAGTGAGCTAATCATTTACTATGCATAAGAACACAATAACAAAACATTCATAGGTTATTTTAGATTTATATTAGCTTTAAGTGAGCTAATCCTTTACTATTTATTTCACTATTTGAACACAGTCCTTTCCTATGCATTCAGACATTCATTTACCAGCTTTGTCATCTCACAGACCACCCCGTAGATCTCTAAACAAACTGAATAAGCCCGATTTGTAGTTTTAAGCTCTTAGACAACTCAGCCCTGCAGAGTTATATATTTAATTTATGAAATTGGCTTGAATACATTATGATTCAGTCCAAAGGGCTGTCCATTATAGAGCAAATAGGACATAATGGAGATTATCTTTACTCCATCTTACTTATAGTGTCCCTACAGTCTTTAAGGCGTAGTTCACTAAAAAAAAACTAAAATAATTTTCTTAGCTTGATGTTATTCCAAGCATAAATTGATTTATTTCTTCTGTAGCACAAAGCAGGATATATTGTCTTAAATATTTCATTATATAGTCTATTTATTTAAAGTATGCTTTTGTGTTTAGATGAATGAAAGTCAAACAATTTGATAAAGGGTGAGTATTTGATGACAGCATTTTTATTTTTTAAAGCCCTTTAAAGATTATGGTACTGTCACAATCACCAGCGATCCAGGCTTGTAGATTGCTGGCAATCATTCACTTTCACTCAGGACTACAAATGTGTCGACATATGGACTACAAATCCTGTCATGCACCACACACTCACACCTGTTCGGATTTTCCTGCTGAGTTGATTACATGGACACACACACACACACACACACACACACACACACACACACACACCCACACACACACACACACACACACACACACACACACACACACACACACACACACACACACACACACACACACACACACACACACACCAGTTGCTGAGTCTTGTTATACTGTATTGTGAACATTACGACGCGTTTCCTTTACCTTGCCCTACCGTGTTTGACCTTCGCTTTGTTTGTTTGTTTGTTTGTTTGTTCATGTCGCTTGTCACCGGGACTGACCATTTACCTGTTTATGACCACGCCTTTCGGATAATCTGCATATACCCCTTAGACCCTGTGTTGACAGTTGCCTGCCTAACTAATCTTGAATAAACCTTGCATTTAGATCCGCACGTCCTTTGTCAGCATCCCCTTCGTATTACAGGTACCATAATAGGGCTGCACGATATATTGTTTTAGCATCAATCACGCGATGTGCGAATCTGCAATAGTCTTATGGCATGATCTGCAATGTTGAGTTATGATTATAATTAACCAGACAACAGTTCAGAACACGGGATCAGTGGAGTCATTGCAAAGTTGAACTCTAATCTAATAATATTAAAGTCTTTTATTTGAATTTGTTTTTTAAGGCCTGCGACTGTAAGATTTCAAGTGAAATTAAACCATTTGGGCACAAGAAGTTATAAAGTTTACTGCTTTAACAAAGAAAAATTGGTTTAATTATTTATTACAGTAAAGACTATTCAGTGTTTTTTACATTTGATTATTAAATTTCTACACCTCAACACTGTTAAACTCCAGCTGAAAACGATAAAGCATGGTTCATGTAATTTATATTTTTTCTGTTGTTTTCATCTGTGCTTTAATTTATTTTCTATATTTTATGCAGATGCACTCCCCTAAATGATTCCAATCAATATAAAATTATTAAATATTTTTTCCAAAATACTGTAGCAACATCTTGTAGAAAAAAAATGCAATATATATCACAGAAAAGCAAAATATCGCAATGTCAGTTTTTTTTCATTATCATGCAGCCTCATACACTATAATGACAGATATCCTGTCATACAATGCTAATACTTTTTATAATTACATTCTATCCTCATTTATATTGTTAAAATCATAAGGCCCTAGTTTTGCATTGCTATACTGGTTTACCAGCCAAACCAGTACAAACCAGTATTGGAATTCGTTAAAGAAAGCATACAGTGCATGATAATCAACGTATGACCATAGTTTCAATTAGTCCTAGCAGAATTTCTTTGCATACAACTTACAAACATATGCTGTTAATTGCTTTTCATTAGTGAGTCAGTGATCAGAGAGCATATTCATTTTCAAAGTGCCCACTTTTTACCACAGGCAAGGGAAATGATTGTCATTAGACACTCATGGATGGATATCCAGGTTTGTAGAGCTATTAGCATAATATGATATGGAGTTTAACAGGTCTTCAAAATACATTTTTTGAGCACTTTCACTCAAGCCTTTTTTTTACACTTTAGATCTCTACGTCTCTTAAGTGCCACATTTCCGATGAAGGTTTAAGTATGATCATTTAAAGTAAATGTGCTGTGTATCTGAATTATAATGGGATTTACTCTAACTCTATTATCATTTGGGTTTTTTTTATCCACAGACAACTATAATTTCAAAAACTGTCAATCCTATTCTCTCCATTCTGTTTGTTATACCTGAAAGGGTATTTATATTTTTTCCTCGCTTTGCTTTTGATCAACAATGTCAGGGTAGAATAAGATTTGGTTTTCACCCTGCAATTTTCCAAGGTGCATTTGTCTCGGCTGATGTGATCTATGCCCCATCTGTAGTAATGTTCACGTGTCCATGGAGACACATATTGTGGCAGCGTGTGGACTCTATCACCCACTGCCCTTAAGCAGTGACTGGACTTAGTAGAAGAAAAAACATGTCTGGAATCTGACACGGCTCACGCATACAGGTCAAAACTGCCTTTTGTGAACATGGAACCGGAAAAAAGCTGTTTGTCAGTGATAATCTCTCCATAGAAATGTCTTGCAAGTATTCAATACAATTTTTTTTTTCAAAG
Organism: Danio kyathit; assembly: GCA_903798195.1. Classification (NCBI taxonomy): domain Eukaryota; kingdom Metazoa; phylum Chordata; class Actinopteri; order Cypriniformes; family Danionidae; genus Danio; species Danio kyathit. The sequence goes on from LR812532.1 coordinate 45,974,855, forward strand.
CAGAAATTCAAGTAGGAAGAAGAAACAGACCATGCCGAAATCACAGTGTTAAAGGTCTACTGAATTGCCTCGGAATGTGCAAGTTTGTTTGACATGTTGACGTAATTTCAACTGAAACATGAATGCAAGACAGATCATTCAATCAATCATACAGATTGTATCATAAAGTGCCAATATTGTTTTGTTTTTCTAGCCCAGCCATAAAGCCTGACAACAACAGCAGTTAGGAATTCTGTGTCTGTCTAACCATTTCTCCATTTTACAGTACAGTATTCAGTGTAAAATTCGCATGGGTTCATGCCAACTCACGCATACGCATGATTCACTCTTTGCTATAGTGTCTGTTGAGCAGAGCAGAGCATTTATCCCCTAGTTAGTGCTCTACTTGCCATCTACTAAGGATGCTCTGATCAGGCTTTTTGCAGCCGATACAGAGTACCAATTCTGATTCTTCAAGCTTTATATAAATTTGCCATTTCATAAGCCCAAACTACCCTTTAAGTATGAGATCTCGCCTTACCTACGATAATAAATTAAGGATGTTGCATACATGTAATGGTCAGAAGCAGCTTTACAAAAACAAAATAGATCAAATGGATAATAATGGTAAGAAAAATGACTAATAATGCAATTTGGAACCATCATTACGTGTTGTAGCGCTGCTGATACATAACGTGCATTTTCCTCTGCTTGTAAACCCATAAACAAACACTTGCGATTGGTTCATAAGATCAACCAGATCAACGAGTACCGATCGAGTCGTGAAATGTGATTATTGGCTGATACCGATCTCCAGCTGATCGATCTGAGCATCCCTACCATTCACACTATAGAAATTTAGTAATTGTGTGTGTTAACAGGCTTATCCTTAAATGTATTTAGGTTTTGGGAACTCTAGTGTTTTGTATGCTTATGCAGTATGCACATGTGTATATGTGTACAATGCAATTTCCCCTCAGGATTTCCCATAAGTGAGTGTACTTGTGCACATAACATGCAGATAATGGACTGTTTTCTGCTGCAGTGGTAGCATCTTGCATGTGGCAGGATGCTTCAGTTTGTAGACAGCATTGGATTGGTCAGAGAATCTCATTGAAAATCATTGATCCATGTTGGCGAAAGTGAGAAACAGCACATTTTAAATGCTTAAGTCCTCTTCATGTGATTTTTGTCATTATTTTAGGGCATACTAGTTCATAGACAACCTTCAGTCACAAGTGTATGGTGCTGATTATAAAAATGCAAACAATGCCCTATTCTCTACCTGGTGTCCAAGCTTGTTTGATATAGGCCATATGAAACTTAAATGCATTGTACCAAAGCACACAGATTATTATTTAAATTGTAGTTGCCATCCACATTCTTTTTTTTTTTTTTTGGTTGCTTTTCTGCTCACTTATAAGCTGTGTAATATTGTTTTTATTTATTCACTAATACCTGTGTGTTGCAGTGGGTGTTCTTGCAATGTAGACCATAATGAAACAAGAGGGAAGGGTCTTAATGAAATCTGAACACAAGTGGCCACAATATACCCATTTGAACACATGTTAATATAGTTGTAAATGGTAGTTTGTCCCGGCTGACCAATTGCAATTGGATAACTGAAAATGCATTTTAACACCAGATAGAAACAGGGCTTCTGTCGGCCAGACATTGCTTCATATTTTATGTAAACATGGAGACTGTAGTGGACATGGTGAAGCTTTAAAGGGCACCTATGGTGAAAAATCTACTTTTCAAGCTGCTTGGACAGACATTTGTGTAGGTATAGTGTATAGACCGTCATATTGGGATGATATAAACACACTTTTTTTCAATTTAACAACAAAAAACGGTGGACCAGTTGGAGCGGTTTTCAGACCGACCGCAACTTGACGTAGGAGTGCGGTTCCCCCGCCCACAGAATTGATTGACAGCTGCGTTTTAACATGTCTCCGTAGTAATGCTTATAATCATATCAACAAGACAGGACGAGCGCAAAGCAACTAGCAATAAAGGATCTGTTCACTTCGCTAGGATCATCAATCATCATCAAATGTGATCAAGAGTGAGTTTTACAAGTTTAAAATGTTTTAAAACAGTGAATGTTAATGAATTACAGCGATTTACTTCAGCTTTACTTCATCAACACAGCCGCGTGTCAGAAGAAGATGCTTCAATCCCGGTTTGTGGAGGTTAAATCAGGTTTATTTTGTACATTAACATAACAGATGTCCATACAGCAGTGGATATTAACCTGTATCCTGTCACATTTGCATGCAAAAAGAGTGCAAAGCTAAACTCGCGAGCTGTCTGTGTGTGTGCACGTGTCTGCGCTGTGTGTGTGTGTATGTGTGTGTGTGTGTGTCTGTGTCTGTGTCTGTGTGTATCTGTGTGTGCGCGTGAACTTTGTAACGACATTGTGTGTGACTCGTCGTTGCAGCTCCACAAGTGCATCAAATACTCATTTGTAAAGGTCTTACTGTAGCATTTCTCAAAAACGTTACGTGAAATCTTCTTCCTTTATGTCTGTCTGCTGTCAGAGGCAGCAGAGGGAGGAGATTAAGGCACGCTGACAGGCACATGAAAACGGTGGGCGTGAAGGACTAGCCTTAAAGGCGCAGTACACAAAAACCACTACCTGATGCTCAAAGCTATAAATTAGTAACTTATGAAAGGTATAATAAAAAATCTGATGGGGGTTTTGAGCTGAAACTTTACAGACAAATTCTGGAGACACAAAAGACTTATATTAAATTTGGAAAAAGTGGTAACCTAGGTGCCCTTTAATGTTAAATATGAGGAAATGGTGCTCATAAATTGATGTTGAGATACCAGAAACAGTATTTCATATGTCATAGATTAGCACACAGATTGAGCATGTATGCACATTCATTGGCCCTAATTAATAAATTAGGTCAGTGTAGCTTTCATTGATTTAAATATAAACAATTTTTATTTACATCAAATTGGTCTTGATGTGTTGTAAGATGGCCACAGAATGTGGATGAACAAATGCTGAAAAATACTTTCTATAAGGGATGCATTACAAGGTAAGCTTCACTTCCTGTCTTCTGGGTACCTTTATATGACCGTTTTTTGAAGGGAGCATAGACATATCCTTTACTGCCTTTGATATCCCACAATATGTGCTTTCTGTTTTTGACAGTTGAGCTAAAAAAAATAATGGTGGCGCTCCAGTTCATTTTTCCCCCTTCAAACTATTTATTATACTTTTCAGAATCAAGTGTGCCACAAGCCTGTTTTTGAGTGAAGGTCTCGGCTGTTAGATCTCCCCCTGGGGGCTGGCTGTAGTACAAGTCATAAAGCCTGCCTCCTCCGTGTTAATGAACGAGACTTGAGCCCAAATAAAAAAATTAATTACACTTGCAATAAAATGTTCCGAAAGATGGTTCTGGTCAGTTAAGGCACTGGTTATCGTGCTGATAAAGGTGCAGATCTTCATTTTTGTAAAGAGTATGTTTTGAGCAGTAATTTAATGCTGGCCGTGTCATCGTGATTGACAGCTGTGACTGACAGTTTTTCAAAGCAGACGCCGGAGCTTCGGCAGGAGACTGAAGTGTTATTATTCCATTTCTGTGTTATTTTACCATGATAAAACGAGTTGCTCAGCAGTAAACCTTAGATTCTGACATACAGGATCTGATGGAACACTGTTTATTCAGTAAGGTCAGGGCTTTATCAGTTTGCTGATACACACCTAACCACCCAGATAGCAAAATACACTCGGGGCAGTTCCGACTAGACTCTCGCCTGCCGGAGACTTACCCCTTGGCCCGACTCCGTCTGCTATACCTACTCGGAAGCCGGATGCCTATGGATTGCCCGAGTCAATCGGGCCAGATGCGGCGGCCGTTAGCGAGCCAATGCTGCCGCATTCGAGCTGAAATCGGCCCGCAAGTAATGTGCGCTGCGGCACGGAGCTGGCGCAATTAAATCTTCATTATATAAACCTCACCTTTGTTAACGTTATTACAACCATTTGTGTTGATAAAACAGCAAACGCAGGCTACTATGTAAACGCAAAGTGTACATTAGCGAACCTTTGATATAGGGCAGACACCGGCGGTCAAGTGAGAAGTTCGGGGGTTTGGTTGATTTGATGTACAAGCGTTTGGTTGGAAGTTCAATTCTGCAGCTTCTCCTCTGGCTCCATCAGGCAGTCCTTTTGTGCATGCCCAGGCTCCAATTTCAGCTGTCATTGCGACAGTTTGTGCCTGCACACGGCGTTTTTTTCCTTCACAGCGTTCAATGGGAAATGGCTCTGTTCCGTCGTCCAAATTTTTAATCAGTCTTTGTTCAGAATATTGGAATTTTCTACTCTGAACACAATGCAGCTGTTTTTGTTGCCTGTGCCTTTATTGCTAGTTCTCCCCACCCACCATGCCCACGTCCCTCCGGCTGCATGCGTCAGATAAACAGCACAGTGACAGACATGAAGGAAGCAGATCTCACGTAACATTTGTGAGAAATACTACAGTAAGAACTTTCCCAATGATTATTTGATGTATTTGTTGTGCCGTTAATTCAAGCCTTCCTGCAATGATGAGTCACACACAATGTCGTTACAAAGTTCACGCTCGCAAACACACACAGACACACACATGCGCGTTTGCACTGTTTTTGCACAGCAAATGTGACAGGATACACGTTAATATCCACTGCTGTATGGATATCCGTTATGTTAAAGTCCCCAAGAAATCAAAACTAACCATATGATTTTGTTAGCTCACGTTGCCAGTTTTGTGGTGAACAATTCATCTGTGCTTGTCATTAAGGAAAAAAAAGTTTGCCCATCTAATCTTTAATTGAAATCTGAAAATGGACTTCCTGTTTGTTTTCAGTTAAATTATCAGATTACGTGATTTTAAGGTAATGGGCCTGGCCAACATACTTAACCACGCTTGTTCATCTATCAGTTTTGACAACAAACAGAAATGGTGAGCAGGAGGTGTCTGTTAGGTTGTAATAACTCTTCTAAACCCCCTTTCCTAATCTTTCTAAATGAAATGTCTACTACAGCTATTCAGTCCACAGTAGCAACAGTAACACAGTAACAAGCCACGCCCACGGTTTGCTCATTTAAAATTCCCTTTCTCTAGGAATTGCGTCACCATACGAAAAAAAAAAAATGATCGCAGCTTCTAGTTTATTGGGACTTTAATGTACAAAATAAACCTGATTTAACGTCCACAAACCAGGATTGAAGTATAATCTTTTAAAATTGTACTGACATGCGGCTGTGGGGATAAATTACAGCAATTTAACCGTCTTTAACCTACTTTGTTACAAACATGCACTCTTTTAAAAATGTTTTAAACTTGTAAAACTCATTCTTGAACACATTTCATGATGTTTGATGATCACAGCGAGCTGAACAGATCTTTTAATCCCAGTTGCTTTGCGCACGTCCTGTTTTGTTGATATGATTATACGCGATACTACGGAGACATGTTAATACATGGCTGTCATTCAATTCGGTGGGCGGGGAAACCACCCTTCTACCTCACATTGCGGTTGGCCTTAAAATGGGAGGGATTTGGATCCTACTGTATTTTAACATCAGGAAATTGAAAAAAAAGAAACTTATTGTCTTTATATCACCCCAATATGACTGTGGACACACTATACCTACATACAGTTCTGTCCAAACAGCTTACAAAAGATTATTTTCATCATAGGTGCCCTGTAATGTAATATTTTGTGAGAAGTTAGTATTGTAGTAAGTTTTCTTTTAGTTATTACCAAAACTCTCTATTTTATTGTACATGATTAAATAGTTATGCTGTCAGAAATCTGTGTGAAATCAGGCTTCATGCAGAAACGCTGCCTCCAAAGTCACCTTATAGGGCAGCGAGGCAACAATTCTGCTGCCTAAACTTTTGGATGCAGCCACTATATCAGCGAATGGAAATAAATACACGTTCGGGGTGTATTTACAGCGAATTGCAAACATGTAAATGTTTTTTCATCAATCTGGTGTCAGAGTGGAGCTCGAAAGCTCTAAAATCATTAGCAATGCTTCAGAGTTCTTTCCCAGGAAGGCTTTTTCCTCGCCGTTTACAAATCCTGCGTCTTTATTAGCGTCTGTAGAAAACCTATTGTTCTAAACTAGATCTGTGATGTGCTGCAGCTTAGTGCAAATGTCTCACTGGCATATTGGAAGCATAAAACTCAGTTCATAACTTTATTAAAAGTCAAGCTCAGCTGAAACTCCTCACAACCCACAGATTACACATTTTAATTCATAATGCAATATTTAACCTTGGGGGAGGCTGGGCCTGACATCTCAGAAGGCCCATTAGATTAGATCGTCTCTCAGTACTAAATTTATACTCTGTTACTGAAAACCTTGAGAAATGCATTTAATGCTGCGATGGTCTCATTTTTTAATCTGATCTTCCGCTTTGCCTGTAGCCACTGTTCCCCCAAGAATCGCAGTTTGTTTAAACTGGGGTTTAGCTGTAGCTTTCCGGAGCTATCGGCTTAATACTCTGGTGTGCTATAATTAAGACACAAGGCTAATTTTATGAAGTTTATACTGATTAGCAGAGAAACGTGATACTTTAAAGGGCACCTATTTTACTCCTTTTTCAAGATTTAAGATGAGTCTTTTGCGTCTCCAGAATGTGTCTGTACAGTTTCCTAAAACACCCATCAGATTTTTTATTACACCCTTCAGAATATTGGAATTTTCTGCTCAATAGAATGTAGCTGTTTTTGTTGCCTGTGCCTTTAATGCTAGTCCTCCCCACCCACCGTTCCCACATGCCTGTCAGAATGTGTGCATCAGATAAACAGCACAGTGACAGACATGAAGGAAGCAGATCTCACGTAACATTTGTGAGAAATACTACAGTAAGAACTTTCCCAATGATTATTTGATGTATTTGTTGTGCCTTTAATTCAAGCCTTTCTGCAATGATGAGTCACACACAATGTCGTTACGAAGTTCACACACACAAACACACACACGCACGTTTAACTTTGCACTGTTTTTGCATGGCAAATGTGACAGGATACACGTTAATATCCACTGCTGTATGGAAATCGGTTATGCTAATGTTCAAAATAAACCCGATTTAACGTCCACAAACCGGGATTGAAGCTTCTTTTTTTTATAACCGCTAACATGCAGCTGTGGTGATAAAGACTGTAAAATCGCTGTAATTATTACAAACATGCACCGTTTTAAAATGTTTTAAACTTATAAAACTCGTTCTTGAACACATTTGATGATGATTGATGATCACAGCGAGCTGCACAGATCTTTTATTCCCAGTTGCTTTGTGCACATCCTGTCTTGTTGATATGATTATACGCGTTACTACAAAGACATGTAAATACGCGGCAGTCAATCAATTAATTGGGCAGGGAAATCACACTCCTACATCTCATTGTGGTCGGCCTCAAAATAGGAGGGATTTGGATCCTATTTTAACGTTGGGCAATTTAAAAAAAAAAGAGACGTATTGTGTTTCTATCACTCCAATATGACTGTGAACACATACTATACCTACACACAGCTCTGTCCAAACAGCTTACAGAAGAAGATTTTCATCATAGGGGCCCTTTAAACAGTTTACAATCATATATTTTCTGATTTTGTTTCACACTTCATCTTACACAACTGTTTTTGAAAAACCCACACACACACACACACACACACACACACACACACACACACACACACACACACACACACACACACACACACACACACACACACACACACACACACACACACACACACACACACACACACACATAATTGTGGAGAAGAAAGTCATCAGTGTTGCTTGGTTATGTAAACCCCTATAGTTTCAGTTAATAAAACAAGCTTTGTTGTTTCTGCAAAAAAAACACTCATCTGATTGTTTATTCAGCAAGGCTGCTATTAACATTAATTGTAATCAAACCAGAGCATAGCTAATTGGTGCTTCATCTCAGAAAAATGTTCGACAAATGAGCCCACCTGCTTTTCTAGCTTAATTTGTTGACAATCAAAAAAGAAACCAAACATATCACCACCAGCATGCTGTAGCACTATTACAAAAGTTGGATGAGAAGAAAGTTTCTTATTATCTGTTACTGTCCTCTTAACATTCTCTTACAAAGACAGACCTCTGGTCAGTGGAGATTGTCTGTTGTCAGTCTGTGAGACCATTCTCTAACTTCTCTGATTGCTTGTCTGATGGTGCCAGCGTGCTGACAGAGAGCTGTGATGGGTCTTTTTGTGACGTGATCTGTTCTGTCAGGGCAATAAGCAGCGTAGCGTATCAGATTCACCATTCCAAGAGGGTCCCAAAGGCCCACCTTTCTTAGCAGGGTAAAATGGTTGGCATTTCAGGAATGTCAATCTGTCATTTTGTGTTTTAGACCTTTTTATTCTGCCCAGTGTTCAATACACATTTTTACTTTAGTTAGAAATCCATAGTGTCATCTATTAAACGGTCCATGTCTGCCATCATTGGTGTCAATGGTGTCATATTCTCGTTACCATCGATTGTTAGTTTTATGCTCCCGTCATGTGCTGTCGGATTCATCATAAATTTGTCTTCACAGTTTAAAGTCATTTTGGCGGCATTTATACTGCATGTTTCAAGTGACCCAATTCAGATTTTTTTTTCTCCTATGTAGCACAGATCGAATATGGCCCATGTACGTGTAAGCAGGAAAAAATCACATGGATTCCGATTTACTCAAATCAAATTCAGGCCTTGTTCATATGTGGAAATTTTGCCGATATGAATCTTATCTCTGCCCTCGTATCTGCAATGTAGGCAGGTGGATCAGATTTTCACCTGTTAATGCGAGTCGCATGTCATTAAAAACCATTGAGAATTTGGAACAGACTTCAGTAGAGTCTGTCATGTAGCTCAAGTATTTAAGCATGTTAATGAGAGAAAGGGAGAGCGACATATGCCCTGTAACCAATGAACTAATATAAAACTACTGTAATGCATGCGTCACGTGCATAAATCATGCCATGGACATTACCTACTGGTATAAACAAGCCTAGATTAAAAGAAAATGTCCTGTGAACAGATTAAATACAGAAATGGAGAAAAGGACGCTCCTTTTTTTTATTATTAGCTGTCAGTCAGTGCCCACTCTTTTTCCCTAGTTATTGTGCTTTGCCATGTGCTGTGTAAATGCAGAAGATGTATGAAAGTGGGTTGTCAAGAAAATCGGATACAGTCACAAAACCGGAATTGACCATCAATATCTGCGGTGTAAATGCAGCCTTTTTTATGACTGGGAAATTCTGAGATCATTATGACATATAATTTAAACATGGCATATGAGAGAACGATTGGTGCGGTGACTGGTATTATAAAGTACTTTTTCCACAACAGTTGCATCATGTTGTCTTTTAAATAGTGCAAATTTATATATAAATCACCATTTTAAACATATTTGTCTTATAAACGGCAAAATGAGCTTGTATTTGCCTGAAATTCCAGTCATCAGCGAGCTGACTATCTGTTTAGCACTGTGAATATCTGTTAAAGTTTTTCCTAAGAATTAGACATAAATAAACCTGGTGCCAAAGATACCTATTCTTTTTGACATCAGCAAAAATAGACAAGATTATTATCTATGGTAATTATACTGCCAAATTGTGTAATGGTTATTATATTGCTTAAACAACAAGTCTAATGGTGGCCACGGTACTATATTTAGTTAAAAGTTTAAAGTTGCTATTATACAGTTGAGGTGAAAATTATTAGCCCTTCTGTGAATTTCTTTTTCTTTTTTAAATATTTCCCAAATTATGTTTAACAGAGCAAGGAATGTTTCACAATATTTCCTATAATATTTTTTCTTCTGAAAAAGTCTTATTAGTTTTATTTCAGCTAGAATAAACGTTTTAGATACAAAAAACATTTTAAGGTCAATATTATTAGCCCCCTTAACCAATATATTTTTTTCAATTGTCCACAGCAGTGGTCCTCAACCACCAGGCTCTGGACCAGAACCAGTCCATGGATCAATTGGTTCCGGGCCGCACAAGAAATCATTAATTATTTTCATTTTATTTATCTAAGTCTGAACAATCTTTTATTTTGAAAAACCTTTTATTTTGAAAAATTACCTTTTGTTTAGAAAATTGATCCACAAGCAGCAAGCAGCATGGGCCAGCATAAGTTTGTGACATTATGATAACCTTGTCAAAAATATCACGATATAAAGGTATTGTGATTACAGGTCTAAAAAAAGTTCTTATAAAATGTCTTAATAAAAACAACACATTTTTCCCAAAATTTCATTTTACATTTTTCAATTTACAATTCACATTTGTAATATTTTGGAACAGTAAACAGATAAAAAACAGATTTACTTACACCACATAAAAAATACATTAAAAAACCTTTACATATACCTTAGGAATAGGATAACAGAATTTTTTTTGCTGTTTTAAAACCTTGACTTTTTCAAACCGCGGTAAACCTTGAAACCGGTTATCGTCGCATGCCTCAACAGACATGTTTGGAAAGTTTCTTTGCTAAGAGGAAAAGGCCCAGTGAAATTTCTGCGAACTGCCAAGGAATGGATTCGCAACCCATTTGTCAACAAATCAGATGAATCCAGCGTGTCTGTGCAAGAACTGCTGAAGATTGCAAATGACGGCGGCCTTTTAAGGGCTATTCGCATATCGCGTCTTTACTAGAGTTCACGCAAGTTTGTCATTTCCAATGGAGGTGCGGGGCCTGTGTGCGCTCTCGCCACCTAGATGCACACAGTTGAATGAATGCCACAAGTGCACCACGAGTCGTGTGACAAGAACTGACCGATCAGACATAAAAGGTTGAGAGGACCACTGGTCTACAGAATAAATCATCGGTATTCAATGATTTGCCTTGCATTAACTTGCCTAATTAACCTAGTAAAGCCTTTAAATTGCACTTTAAGCTGAATACTATAGTATCTTGAAAAATATCTAGTAAAAAATGATGTACTGTCATCATGGCAAAGACAAAATCAGTTATTAGAAATGAGTTATTAAAACTATTTTGTTTAGAAATGTGTTGAAAAAAAATCTTCTTTCTGTTAGACAGATAAATTTAAAATATAAAATGTAGATGTTATATCTAAAATATAGAATCTGTATACACCATCTGCATCTGAATTTATTAGAAATTCTGTGTGTGTGTGTGTGTGTGTGTAGAATATAGATGTTATGTATGTGAAAAATCACTTTTTATGGAAACTCCCTGCTACACTTTCTCTAATGCAAAGGCGACACCACAGAAAAGAAAGATTAGCCTTGTGGCAAAAGAGCTTTGCTGCGTGATTTTTCTCACTGCACATTCAGGTTGATGAAACAAGTTCAGTGAAATTGTGCTGGAATTCAGGTGTGACCGAGAAATGAAGGCCAGAGTTTAATGACTGAAGTTCAAAAGCAGCACAGCGTCGCCCTCCACTCTCTTTCCCAGTGACAGACAACAATATTTCCGATCTCTCCAATCCAAAAGCACATCTCACATGTATACACTTGTAGAGTAAAAAATCTAATTAGGACCTGGTGCAGGATGATAAATGTGCTCTGTTAAATGCTCGTGCTGTATGAATATGGATAGACGTGTCAGTTCTCATCAGGTTCCAAATTATTTCCATAAACATAAACAAGTCTCTGTACACAATCAATCCACTCAAAAGATCTGCTTCTTGTAGTTTCACACATTTATCTGCTCCACTCTCTACTTGCTCAGGTAATGAGGACCTCCCGTCTGCTCGCCTCGGGGACTCTGGCGCACATACACTTGTGCTGGGTGGTTCACAGCTCCTCTCCTGGTGTTTTCTCTACCTTCACATGGCTTTCTGAAAGTTCCACCTGTGTGTGAAGCCTGAATGGAGGTCTGGTGCCAGTTTGGGAAGAGAAGTAAGTGGAGAGGTCACTTGCTGTGTTTTAGAGCCTCCAGCAGTTTTAGCCCACATTCGCTGTGTGCTTCTGCTTCACATGAAAGACATCGAGGAACACAATGGCTCGTGCTTGAATGTACATTTTCCAGAGCCTTCCAGGGATTTCATGGGAAAGAGGAAATCTTTGAGCACTCGTGGTGCGCTGTTGCCTCTGTAAGTCATGCTACATGTTTCAAAGAGATGAATTTTCTTTCTTTTTGAAATGTGCAGTATGGGGTTGGTATCGTTTGGGGTTATTTTGATACCGATAAATCGATACTTTTAAAATGGTACCTGTGCCAAAATGCTACCTTAAAATATACTTTTGAGCAACTAAATTACTTGGCAAAACATTTTAATCAGTATAATTGAACAATATACAGTAATTATATATTTATAATAAGTTTAAAGTGTACCTCAATTCATATATCATATATTTGAATTGCATTAATATCTATTTTTTGTTCAGATTTGCATTATACAATTAACATTACATTAGCTTACTACTAACCTGTGGAAACGCTTTCATCAAGGCTTGTGACTGTTTACATGGACATCAGTAATCTAATGATTTGCCTTAATCTGAATAAGATAATAATATGATTAAGGTGTTTGTATGAGTTACTTTTTGAATGTTCCTTTTAGAGCTGCATGATTAATCGAAAAAAGATTGTGATCTTTTCATCAGTATAACTACTCTACCTTATGTAATGTTGAATAAAATCCAAGAGGGAATCTGATAATGACAAATGTCTAATTTTACCAGTAAAAAAAAGGTCTAATAATTTTGTCAATGACAGATTGCAAGCATATGTCTCAAACACAATAATTTAACTACAGAATCATGAATAGACCATTTCAATGTGGTCATGTCATTGGCCCATGAACATTTCCTGCTTGTTATCAAACAATTTTATAACTGTAACAAGAGGCAATTTATTCATAACTTAATATTAAAACAGCTATCATAACATTATTTATCAATATATATGGCTCTTTTTGGATTCTCAAAAGCTATAGAAATTAAAAATGTAAAACAGGAAATGCGTTGGAATCATTGTTTTTGTTTACATCCCTCAACATGGTCTATAGTTGTATTCTGATGTCATCGCTTTACTGTGCATTAGCAAACAGGACAGATTTGTTCAAGTCCACCATTCCAAGTCTATACAAACTTTAGCATTTTAACCAACAGTAGACCTACACACAGGCCTAATATTGTTATTAGTGTTGTCTTACCAAATGTTTGAGAATTACCAATAATAAAAGCCTACTCATATTAATCTTTATTTTACATCTACAGAATCGTGAGAAAATCGTGATTTTGATTTTACGCAAAAAAAATCATGATTCTCATATTAGCCAGAATCGTGCAGCTCTAGTTCTTTTCATGATTCCGTGTTACATGTTATAGCACATAGATCCATTAACGTTATTGCATCACCAGGCTATCCAACATTTATTTCACAGTTTCATGTAATTTTAATTTTTAATTTTTAGACTTTAACTGCAGTTCGTCAGTTTGAATTTCATTCAGGAACATTTCATTCATGTCCCCATGACAAACTGAAGTGTTCAATGAGAATATGAAGTAAGGACTGGTGGAAGAGTGTTGTTTTAATGGAATTTAAACACGCGCCGAATAGAAAGAAAAATACTTTGCATTTCGTGATGCGGGTGTTTGTTGTCCTATAAGGCAGTGTTTCTCAACCACGCTCCCGGAGGACCACCAGCTCTGCACATTTTATATCTCTCCTTAACCAAACACAGCTGATTCAGATCATCAGCTCATTAGCAGAGACTGAAAGGACCTGTCAATGGGTGTGACAGACAAAGGAGACATCCAGAACATGCAGTGTTGGTGGTCCTCCAGGAACGTGGTTGAGAAACACTGCTTTAAGGTAATCAAAAATCGCTGTTTACATGGTAGACTCTTAATCAGAGTATTGTCTTAGTCATATTAAAATCAGAGTGTTGGTGTCCATGTAAACGTACTCACTGAAAGTGGCAGATGATGTCACAAGCTGTCAAAGCCCTTCCAAGCGGATTTCCTGTGCTTTCAAATGTCATAAGTTTGACGTGTTTTCCCCTTACACGCAACTTTTGTAAAGCATCTGCTGCATGTTGGTGTGTTAGAATCATTGCTTGTAAAATATAGCCATACTTTAGATCGCTTAGTTTAAGCAAATTTGTTGAACGCGATCATGCATGTTGATTAAGTGTGTCGCTCACTGGATTCGCTGTACTGCACACTTTGCCTTCTATATCTAAGCAACAAGAACAAACGTCTAACATCGAGGACGGTGTCCGTATCCATCAAAGTTGTTTAGAATTAAATATTTAAAGATGGTGTGACACAATTTGTACTTATGTGTGCCTTTGAGACATCCCTTGATGCTTCTTATGTCCTTGTCGCAGCACCAATGGCACCAAAATTAGGCACTGAAACTCATATCCTGAATCGGTCCGGTGCATACCGGGTACAAAGGGTTATGGTACACAACCCTAGTGCAGTATCATTTTTAAAGTATTGTCACTTTTGATACTGTTTTGTGCTTAACTGTTTTTCATATGAAATAGAGATTATATGAAAAAAAAAAACAGTAAATATTCTTACTGCTAACAGTTTACAAAGTATTAGTATTACAAACTAATAACGAGCAACATTTTTACATCCTTAATTACTAATCGCACACCAACACATTTACATGTAGATCAGTAATCGAATTATTTGCCTTAATCTGATGAAGACAATAATATGATTAAGTTGTTTATATGAGTTACTTTTTGAATGTTCATTTTATGATCCCGTTTTGCATGTTATAGGACATAGACAGATTAACAGAATTCAAATGAAATCAAGTCCAAGTCCTCATTCTATGGAAATGCATGAAAAATTAATTTACTTCTGCACCATAGAAAACAGCATCTTCTTAATATTGCAAACCAAAATCTTCCATCTCTCAGCTACAGCATTCTACTCATTTAAATTGAGATTGGTAATGGCAGACAGGGAGGCATCATTTGTCATTATTTCAAAACTAAATTATGACAGAGCTAAATGTGGCATTTATTATAATGGGTTTGCGAGACATCTGTTACAAATGTTTCCCAGTAATGGGTTGCAGCTGGAAGGGCATCAGCTGCGTAAAACATATCCTGGATAAGTTGGCGGTTCATTCCACTGTGGCGACCCCAGATTAATAAAGGGAATAGGCGAATTACCAACCTACGTCACACATGACGTCACACGGGTTCCCAGTTGCAAAAAAAGACCGGCTGCAATAGCAAACATGTCGTGTTGTGCGGTAGGATGCCAAATTCAAGTGAAATTCCAAAAATAGAAAACTTAACTTTTACCGTACACCACACTGCTTTTAATGCCAACCGCAGACATCTTTAGCTAAAAGGGAGATGAATGAAGTGAGGATCCTCATCAGGTAAGTTCACGCTATGCTAAATCATACACATTACTCGTTTTTGATTGCAGCATTGATTTCAGCAAAAACAGTTAAATATGGTGAATTAAACTGCGGACACTGAATGCTTAGAATGAAACGTGAAAGTGTAAGTTCACATACCCTGCCGTACAGGTACTGTTCGCTGTCAGAATGCAGTTTTGCTTGTTGATGATTACCCAGGCCGGTCTTTTTTCCTTGACTTAGGCTCGGCAGAACCTCGGTTTTTTAGAACTGCAGAGTTTTGAATCTGGTAATCATGGAAAATTATTTCTTGCACATGACCACACAGAACAAAATTGTAGGCATCTAAAGACTTGTAGGCCTTTAACTTCTCTCTTGTTAAATCACGTGGACTTTCAATGAGATAGTTGTGTATTTTGGGCTGGATGCTTTGCCATTTCATCTTATCCAGTATCCATTGGGAGGGTGCTATCGCAAATGGCCCTGTCAGATGAACGCCGCTCATTTTAACGTTAATTTTTAATCACTGTGCTTATCCCTGGGTGACAAGCTGTTATAATACACTGAAAGCCTTATGTAAATAATTTATATAATATGTAATCAATATAACTTATTTCTAAGACAACAACAAACTCTGAACCGCATCAGATGTCATTCCCTCGCTGTAAATGCTAGCGCTCCCGGTTGTTTTCTGCCACCTCCCTGTGCGCGCATTCTGAATGTTTTCAAACATGGTAATTCGTCTATAAGCCGAAAAGAAAATTAAGAAATGAATCATTTCTGTGTAACAAAGACCTCCCCAGAAGCTCTCTTTCAGATTCACAAAACAAGCTGTAAGATTTCAGATTTAACTGTTAAACCTGCATTTCGCCACAGTGGAATGAACTGCCAACTTATCCAGCATATGTTTTACGCAGCGGATGCCCTTCCAGCTGCAACCCATCTCTGGGAAACATCCATACACACTCATTCACACTCATACACTACGGACAATTTAGCCTATCCAATTCCGCATGTCTTTGGACTGTGGGGGAAACCGGAGCACCCGGAGGAAACCCACGCAAACGCAATGAGAACATGGAAACTCCACACAAAAAACGCCAACTGACCCAGCCGAGGCTCGAACCAGCGACCTTCTTGCTATGAGGCGACAGCACTACCTACTGCGCCACTGCGTCACCACCTGAATTTTAATGAATTCCAGTCAATCATTTATAGGGAACGTGTGCACACTCATTCACAATAAGTATAATCCTCGCCTATACAATTATACAAGTTATGTCCAAGAATGCAGTGGAATATAATTCTGGACTCCCTTCTAATGCTGTGTTCACACCAGATGTGGCAACCATGAATAAATTGTGCTATTCTCACATAAATAGACACATGAACATTTTGCGATTAATCCCTTCTTCGCCTGTCAAATTCGCCTCACTCGCACATCAAAATCACTTCAAAATAGACGCAGATTCACGTCATTGACGGGGCTTGTTTGCCCGTTTCATTGCTAAATGGCTAACATGGATTTTATTGAGATAATAGCTGTGCTTTATTTGCTTTAGGAAGGCTGAAAAACAGCGTAGATTTGTTCGGCGTCATGTCTGATCCACTAGATCCTGATTTCAGAGGTGCACCCAGCTCTCTGAGTTCATCAACTCCTTCAGAAACTGTACCTGGATGATGGGAGCTTTCAGCGGTGCTTCAGACTGAGCCTATCCCATTTTAATGAGCTGATGTTCCACCATTTCCCCTCGTGACACCAACAACAGGCACTACATCATACAAGAGCAAGCTCCTGATTGGTTAACGCGGCGATGTCTAGTCACGTCTTTGCATTGACCTAATATGTAAATCACTCATGCTTGATGCTTCATCCGCATGTGGTGTGAACACACCACAAGGTTTGACTCCTGTATATTTTATAACTGTAAGAAAGACTAGGCCATTTGGCGAACAATACATATTTTATAAACTTGTGTCCACCAAAGTGTTATTAGTCATGCAGCTTCAGAATGTCAGGCTCTCCTCGAAAACTGGCCAACTGGTGGATATTGAATGCTTTGGTGGCACAGTGTTTTCCAGCTAAGGCTGTTTGGTTCCTCTAATTTGCAATCTATGGCAGTAAAGTGTTATTGGTATTTCATTTGAAGAAAGTTACTGAACATACAAAATACAGTAACTAATGATCTTAACTTCTACTTTGTTGTTCAGTCATTGTACTAGTGCTGTAGGATTGGATGTCATGGTAAAAAGTGACAGTGATAAGCTCTATGATTTACTGAAAAAGACCACACAAACTTATAAAATATGACTATGCCAGTGCATAAAAATGGCAAGTTTCGCACCAACAATTATTTGGAATGAATGCAAAAATAACAATAATTAGCTATAGAATGATTTAATTTGGGTGGAGCAGTGGGCAGCGATGTCGCCTCGCAGCAAGAAGGTCGCTGTTTCGAGCCTCGGCTCGGTCAGTTGGCATTTCTGTGTGGAGTTTGCATGTTCTCCCTGTGTTGGTGTGGGTTTCCTCCGGGTGCTCCGGTTTCCCCCACAAGTCCAAAGACATGCGCTATAGGTGAATTGGGTAAGCTAAATTGTTCGAAGTGTATGTGTATGAATGAGAGTGTATGGGTGTTTTCCAGTGATGAGTTGCAGCTGGAAGGGCATTCGCTGTGTAAAACATATGATGGATAAGTTGGCGGTTCATTCCGCTGTGGCGACCCCTGATTAATAAAGGGTCTAAGCCAAAAAGAGAATGAATGAATAATTTAATTGACCTTTCATCAGTAGCATGTTCCTCAAAGTGCTTCAGTCCAAATGTCTGTACAGTACATTTATCATTTTTCTTAAAGAAGTCGTGGATGTTTAAAACCTTAACAAATGCAGTATGTCGTCTGCATATCTCATGCATGAAAACAATTTGCATGTCTTGCACAGTGTGGATGCGGAGTGATTTTTTTTTTCAGACATGATACAAATAATACATCTGTATGCGATTTTGTACTCTGACAAATGATGACAAATGGCCTGGATGTGCCGTTAGAGTTCCAGCATGTGGTGTCTGGCTCTCATGCTAGCATAGTAAGGTCAGGACGTTCCTTTCACCTTTATAGCGAGACACACTTGGGGCTTTAGATTGTCTGCTCAAGCACACCTGAAATAACCACTTTAATTGGAGCACTCTCCAATGTAGCTCACTGTTCTGAACACCGGTGGAGTGACAAATGCTTTTTTCAGGTGCTGTTGACCCAAACCACAAACAAGTACAGTTTGGTGCCAGTTCATACTGAAAGAGCTGTGATTAATCTCTACAAACTGAGAGAGCACAGTTGCTCTCCTCCTAAGCTCATTCACGGTGTGGGTGGTATGCCATACAAAAGCATCTTAGAAGCACTTAGTGGATGAAGTCCATACTTTGCTTAAAGGGGTAAAGGAATCCTCAGTCTAGACTAAGTTTGGCTTCACTCCCAGAAGCTCATCTATAAGTCCAAGTGACTGCAGGACAGCAGTGCTTCGTACTGAGAAAACAGCAAACTGAACAGAGTCAAATTCACTTCTTATTTAGTTTTCTTCAGATTTCTGGGATTGTGCTGTTTTTTTTATAATGTATTGTTTTTTTTTCTGTGAAATCTTTTAAACTATTTTAGGTAAAACCAGACTGTAGCTCATCTCCAATTTCTATAAGGAAGTCATATAAACTGATGGGTTCTCACTTACAGTAGAACAAAATCAGGCCAAAAGAAGTTCAAAATGGATTACCAGAATCAACTTTCCTAAAACATCTTGCTGGTTAATAACTTCAAAATACCTCTAGTCCATGTTGAGTATGTAATGACCAACACAGGCTCATTGGGAAAGATGTGCCTATGGTTAAATATTTGAGAACCGACAAATATGTGTTTGCTGGTACGTATGGCTGCATTTTATGTGTTAAACGAAAGCTAAGGGGCAGCAATGCTGACTGCTTTTGGTAGGACTGGTTTGCTTGGTAGCTCACCACAAATGGCATCAGAATTGAGACGTGAAGTGGATCGACCCCTGTTCGAGTTTGGTGAAGGAGCGCAGTAGAAGCGTGTGGTGTATTTTGAAATAGTAAAAAACGTACACGGTGACCTCTAGTGCATTGGTGAAAACAAAAACTGCAAGAAGATGTAGTCCAGGGTACTGCTACGGGCATGACTGGTTTGCTTGGTAGCTCCCCACAAATGGCATCAGACTTGGGACTTGGGATGTGAAGCGGATTGGACCAGGGTTCGAGTTCGGTGAAGGACACAAAAGCAGCGTAAGAGCGCAGTAGAAGCATGTGGTGTATTTAAAATTGTCAAAAATGTACGCTATGGCCTCTAGTGGATTTGTAAAAACAAAAATTGCAAGAAGATGTAGTCCAGGGTACATATTTGTCAGTTCTCAAAAATGTAGCCCTGTGCACATATTTCCAATGAGCCTGGGAAATCTTTTTAATTATTTAAGGTAAATTCAAACTGTAGCTGATCTTCAGTTTCTGTAAGGAAGTCATACAAACTGATGGGTCCTCACTTAGAACAAAATCAAGCCAAAAGAAAATCAAAATGGATTACCAAAATCATTTTTCCTAAAATGTCTGTCTGGTTAATAACTTTAAAATACCTCTTGTCCATGTCAAGTATGTAATAACCAACACTGGCTCATTGGGAAAAATGTGCCAATGGTTAAATTTTTGAGAACAGACAAATATGTGTTCGCTGGTACAGTACATATGGCTTCATTTTATGTGTCAAATGAACGCTACAGGGCTGTAAGGCTGACTGCTTCCGGCATGACTGGTTTGCTTGGTAGCTCACCACAAATAGCATCAGACTTGAGACTTAAAGCGGATTGCACCAGGTTTCGACTTCAGTGAAGGACAGTTCCAAAAAGAAGGTTAAAACGAAACCCATAAAAGCAGCGTGAGAGCGCAGTAGAAGCATGTGGTGTATTTGAAATTGTCAAAAATATACATGGTGAGCTTAAGTGGATTTGTGAAAACAAAAACTGCAAGAAGACATAGGGCAGGGTACATATTTGGCATTTCTCAAAAATGTAGCCCTGGGCACATATTTCTAATGAGCCTGGGAAATCTTTTTAATTATTTAAGGTTAAACCAGACTGTAGCTCATCTCCATTTTCTGTAAGGAAGTCATACAAACTGATGGGTCCTCACTTAGAACAAAATCAGGCCAAAAGAAATTCAAAATGGATTACCAAAATGAACTTTCCTAAAACATCTTGCTGGGTAACAACTTCAAAATCCTACCTCTGGTCCATGTTGAGTATGTAATAACCAACACAGGCTCATTGGGAAAAATGTGCCTATGGTTAAATATTTGAGAACCGACAAATGTGTGTTCGCTGGTACATATGGCTGCATTTTATGTGTAAAACAAAAACTACAGGGCAGTAATGCAGACTGCTACCGGCATGACTGGTTTGCTTGGTAGCTCACCACAAATGGCATCAGACTTGGGACGTGAAGCGGATTGCACCAGGCTTCGAGTTCAGTGAAGGACACAAAAGCAGTGTGAGAGTGCAGTAGAAGCATGTGGTGTATTTAAAACAATGTACGCTGTGGCCTCTAGTGGATTTGTGAAAACAAAAACTGCAAGAAGATGTAGGTACAAATTTACCAGTTCTCAAAAGTGGGCCCTGGGCACTTATTTCCAATGAGCCTGGGTTGGTAATACTGTAACTACACTCAAAAAATTACTTTTGCTGCTTGTTTAAACTACTTATTTAATATGAAACGACACAATTCTTAAGGTTTTTTTGGACAACTTGATTGTTTTATGTTCAACTTAAATTTGTAAAAACATATAATTTAACTTAATTGATTTGTGTTGGGACAACATAAAGGAATTGTGTGAAACCCAGAATCTTTTACAGTGCACACTTTAGCAATTAGTTGATTTTACTTAAAAAAAGTGAGTAAACCTGTTGCCTTTTAAATTCATTCATTCATTTTCAACTGCTTTTCCCAGGCTGGGTCACGGGGGCAGCAGTCTTAGAAGAGAACCCCAGACTTCCCTCTCAGACACTTCCTCCAGCTAGTTAACTTAATTAAAATTTAGAATGAGTTGGTTCACTTTTTCTAATGTTAACCTGTTGCTTTAAAAGCAACAAGTTGTCTTTACTCACTTTTTCATTGCTTTTTATAGTGTAATTGTGGCTCTGGGGCTCTGCCTTTTTTACTTAATTACCTACGTTTAGTCTGCTGAGGTAATTCTAATACACTTGGGTGTATGTTATTATAGAAAAAACTAAAGGTCGACTGCTACCTAACATAGTTTTAAAATATTTTCTAAGTGATTCACTTTTTTTTTTAGAATTTCTAATTGATTATCGCCCAGCACAAACTATTCTGATAATTAATGTTTAAAGGTTAATGCTTCTAAAAAGCAGAAAACCTCTTTAACAGCAACCAGTTAAATCAAACTCATAAGATCAAACAGCCTCAGATTGCACCAAAAGCTCAAATGCGAATGTAAAATCCTTACAGGGGTGTTTGCGAAAACTCTTTTAGATTGAACCACCATGCTACATGACTTGAATGGCTCTCCACTGATTTAACTGCTAATAGCTCAGTGTTCTTTCATGCTGTGTTCAGGCAGGGTATGTAGTCTCCTATCTAGAAAATACACTGACAACACAACAGTCACACAGGGAGAAATGTTCTGTTTTTATGGATGCAAATATTTTCTCTGACTTCTTGGAATCTTGCACTGGTGCTATTATTCAAAGCAAACAGTGTCTGATGTAGTCCTGGAGGATTGATGCCCAGAAACCTTCTTCCTGGACATCAAGGTTAGGGTGAAAACGATGAGTTCATAAGCAAAAAAAAAGTGTCTTTTCATTGTTTTTCTATTCATTGCCATAAAGTTAAATTACTGTAACTACACACAAAAGTCTGAGGAAAAATGCTCATTGTAGAAGAAAAATCCAGACGGCACTTCTTCTTCAAATAAACACAGGGAAGAAAGGGACAACAGGGAAGTGATGTGGGAAGACCTGATGAGTTGATAGTGGAGAGCTTGAGTGGGGTTGAGTAATAGATGGGGCTTGGGCTTGCAACTGGTTGTGCAGACCGAGATAAAGAGCAAGTCGGAATGGTCATCCATGTCTAATTCAACCCTTTGGCTGCAACTCTAACCACTGGCAGACAGAAGGAAGTGTATTCTCTCTCTCTGAAAGAAAGGCAACAGTAACTCGAATAACCACTCGTTACAACCGAGGTATGCAGAAGAGCATCTCTGAACGCCCATCACATTCAACCTTCAGGCGGATGGGCTACAGCAGCAGAAAACCACACCGGGTGCCACTCCTGTCAGCTAAGAACAGGAAACTGAGGCTACAGTTCGCACAGGCTCACCAAAGTTAGACAATAGAACATTGGAAAAACATTGTCTGGTCTGATGATTCTCGATTTTCTTCGGATGGTAGAGTCAGAATTTGGTGTCAACAACATGAAAGCATGGATCCATCCTGCCTTGTATCAATGCCACAGCCTACATGAGTATTGTAACTGACCATGTTCTTCCCTTTATGTGGGCATCCAACAGTGTGCCCATCTTCTGATGGCTACTTTTAGCAGAATAACGTGCCATGTCATAAAGGTTGAATCATCTCAGACTGGTTTCTTGAACATGACAATGAGTTCACTGTATTAAATGGCCTCCACAGTCACCAGGTCTCAATCCAATATAGCACCTCTGGGATGTGTGTATTTATTTATATATATATATATATATATATATATATATATATATATATATATATATATATATATATATATATATATATATATATTACAACATGCATCTTTAGTGTTTTAGTGTGCCTTTTCTCTTGCTGGTTAATTTGTAACTCTAAGCAAGCAAAATCGGGGCTAGTTTTCAAATATGGATGTTTTACTTGTTATGTATGTATTTATTTACTTTTACTCTCATATTTATTTATTCTAATTATTTTTGAGTATGACCAGCCCTAATTAGATTTAATCACATATCCACGGACACAAAAAAAGTATAAATTACTAGAAAGTTGGCTTATTTTGAACAATAACAGTGAGACTTTTTTTTTTTTACAATATAATTGAACATGTAAAATGTTTGTCAAAGTCAAAAGCATGATGTTATAGTTATATATTTTTATCTCTATGATCCATAAGAGACTTCATATTAAACTATTCAATCTAGGAAAACAAAAACGTTTCTGTAGACATAAAGCAATACACAAATTGTATTATTTTCATAATAAAAACGTCGACCTATACTTAAACCAGAAGCTCTGAATTATTTATTATACTGATGGCAAACAGCTATAAACATTGACATAATGTTTTCTGTAATGACTGTAGCTCTTACTGTTTGTCTTAGAAATACAGTAATGGTATTTTACGGTAAATACTCTCAACTCAGACTCACTGGCTCCGTATCTTCCGTGACCTGTTGTACTTCTCTTGTCAAGACAGTCAGTCAATCACGCTAATGATTTTGAACGTCTTTCTGATGCCTGTGGCTTGACCTTAGGCTGTGTTCGCATCCTGCTTGACCACTGCTGCTTTGCTCTTGAGAAACTGCATCTGCCTCCGTTCCTCCATTAGGGAAAAAATCAGCTGTCATGCAGGGTTATTGGAGAAGGCCATAAGCTAAATAGATCAATAAACCACAATTGTCATGGCAACTGACCGGCAGAGCAAATCTCCAGCTGCTAGCATCGGCGCTCGCGTAACTGCTGTGACACCAGAAATATCAATAAACCAAACACTGGGTCGTCGCGGCCCAGTTCCTGAGCCCGTCTGGAGGTCAGAGCTTTAGTCGGGCATTTGCTGAAAAGCTGTGATTAGCACTATTGAATTTAATTTGTTTCTACAATAGTGGGCCGGAGTCAAGGGGGTGCCCTTACGGAGGGTAATAATTTATTCAGCGTTCAGAGGAATTACACGGCTCCTGTGTGCTTGTGTTCTCATTTCATGCCGAAAAAAAAACTCCCTGACATTGTGTTATCTGACGAGCACAGTTGTAATCCCCACTTCAACTTCCATCTCCCCTCACCCACCTCCCAAAACTGCTTCAGCAGCCATGCGTGACATAGGCTAGCGAACAGGAAAGTGGAGCAAAAGATAAAAAGAGGGAGACAGAGAGACTGATGTGTCCTGGTGGGTGTTTTTACTTGTGTTTACTGGCCATCACTGAAGTAAATGATCTTATGTGATGCTGCAGAGTCTGGGGAAGTGATGTTTGCACGCTTCATTTTCCTGTTCTGCAGGTATTGCGCTCATTCGTTCTCCGTGGCCTTGCTTTTTTTATTTATTAATACAGCACCTCCTGCCAGGTCCTCTGTTTGCTGCCTATTATCTATTTAAAAGATCTCTCTTTAGGATTGGATGAGTCAAAGCTACCCAGCTGTCGTGAGATCTTTAGTTTCAGCCAAACTACTTTGTTGTACCATCATTGGATGTGACAAAGTGACCAGCGTGCACAGCGGTAAAACAAATGCTCTGTTCCAAAACCTAGAGAGCTGACTACGGATACAGCCTTTTAAGGCTGTTTGCAAATGGTAGGCATCAAACCATCAGGCAATAATTCTGTTTTTCCGAAGGCACTTTGTTTTCATAGCGCTTCACTTTTTCTACATTTTTTTAATATTACAGCCTTATTTCAGAAGGGATTAAATTCATTTGTTTCCTCAAAATTTTACACACAATACCCCATAATGACAATGTGAAAAAAGATTTTTGGAAATTGTCGCAAATTTATTCAAAATAAAAAACCTGAAAAATCACATAAGTACATAAGTATTCACAACCTTTGCCATAAAGCTGTAAATTGAGCTCAGGTACATTCTGTTTATACTGATCATTCTTGAGATGTTTCAGCAGCTTAACTGGAGTTCACTTGTGATAAATTCTGTTGATTGAACATGATATAAAAAGGCATACACCTGTCTATATAAGGTCCCAGGGTTGACAGTGCATGCCAAAGCACAAACCAAGCATGAAGACAAAGGAATTGTCTGTAGACCTCAGAGACAGGATTGTCTCCAGGCACAAGGCTGGGGAAGGTTACAGAAAAATTTCTGCTGCTCTGAAAGTTCCAATATGCACAGTGGCCTCCATCATCCGTAAGTGGAAGATGTTTGGAACCGCCAGGATGCTTTTTAGAGCTGACCGGCCATCTAAGGTGAGTAATCGGAAGGGAAGGGCCTTAGTCAGGGAGGTGATCAATAACCCGATGGTCACTCTGTCTGAGCTCCAGCATTCTTCTGTGGAGAGAGTAGAACATTAAAGAAGGACAACCATCTGTGCAGCAATCAATCAGGCCTGTATTGCAGAGTGGCCAGACGGAAGCCACTCCCTACCTGGAATTTGCCAAAAGGCATCTGAAGGACTCTCAGACCATATGAAACAAAATTCTCTGGTCTGATACGACTAAAATTGAACTCTTTGGAGTGAATGCCAGGCTTTACGTTTGGAGAAAACCAGGCACCGCTCATCACCAGGCTAATACCATCCCTACAGTGAAACATGGTGGTGGCAGTATCATGCTGTGGGGATGTTGTTCATCAGGATAGAGAGAAAGATGAATGCAGCAATGTACACACACATCCTGAATGAAAACCTGCTTCAGAGTGCTCTTGACCTCAGACTGGGGCGACAGTTCATCTTTCAGCAGGACAATGACCCAAATACACAGCCTAAATAGCAATGTAGTGGCTTCACAACAACTCCGTTAATGTCCTTGAGTGGCCCAGCCAGAGCCCAGACCTAAATCCTGATGAACATCTCTGAAGAGATCTGAAAATGGCTGTACACTGTCGATTCCCATCTAACCTGATAGTTTGAGAGGTACTGCAAAGATGAATGGGAAAAAATTCCCAAAGACAGGTGTGCCAAGCTTGTGGCATCATATTCAAAAAGACTTGAGGCTGTAATTGCTGCCAAAGAGCAAAGGCTGTGAGTACAGATGTATATGTGTTTTTTCAGGGTTTTTTTTTAAATAAATTTGCAACAATTTAAAAAAATCTTTTTTCACATTGTCATTATGGGGTCCTATGTGTAGAATTTTGTGGAAATAAATGAATTTAATCCATGTTGAAATAAGGCTGTAACAAAAAAATGTGGAAAAAGTAAAGTGCTATAAATACTTTCAGGATGCACTGTATGCTATAGGTGGAGTGTTTAACCCAAATTTACTACTTACTTGAACTTATTCCCTAGGAAATGTATTAAAAGCAAAGTATAATGTGCACATGTCTACTGAAATGTGCTGGGCTACTTATTTTGTCCACAAGTTGCCAACTCTTATTGAAGTTTATTTATAAACTAATTTCGAGAGAATCACGTGCTTATGATTGCTCACGGATGGTCCCACATTAACCAATTTATGATTCACCAATCAGAAGATTCCTATGTCTCCATGAATAACCTAAGTCCCATACCATAGTCATCTTCGTTTTGAAGAATTCCACCTTCCTCCCCTACTCCTCCTCCTTTCCTAGATGGGTGGCACGGCTGCTAAGTGGTTAGCACTGTTGACCCACAGCAAGAACATCACTGGTTCTAGTTCTTACCAAGCCAGTCGATGTTTCTGTGTGGAGTTTACATGTTCTCCCTGTGCTCGCATGGGTTTCCCCCGGTTTCCTCCCACCATCCAAAAAACAGGGCTCAATGATAAGGACTGTCCGATGGCCCCGGGCCAGCCTGAGAGACGCTTGCGACAGTAGACAATCGTTACTGGCCCAATCGTGCAAATACAGTCTCAGAATCGAGAAACAGTTTGTGCCTTTAAGCCTTTAAATGCTACCTTCTCTGTGAAGTTGTAAACACCATATTGCTTTTCAATTCCTCTTATCTGATTGGATGTTGTGAGCATGTTATTTTTTTGTAACCTGGTTAAAACCAGTACAGCGAATAGAAGGCAACATCAAAATATGAGGTTAAAAGAAAACATCTGTTTCTAACGTCTTGGAAACAGACATTTACGATGGTTTGCACAGTTTGCCGTCAGTATGGCAAGTCAGCCACCTTTTGTTTTGCAATAAAATACCTGCACATTTTCCATACTGCTATATTTTATAGCTAAATATTTTAACACTTTTAAAATATTTAAATTCTAAATTCACAGACGTCATTTTGGACACATTATTTAAAAAATGTGAGTAAGAATTAGCTATTAACTTTTTTTGGAGGGTGGGGCCAGTGAAATTTTTGGCAGGGCAAGTTAAAGTCTGAACTACTGGTCCAATCGAATCAGTAGAAAAAATCATTAGTGTTGAACCCTAAAAAACATGCAACTTAAGTTAATTGACTAATCCAAATCAGCACTATAGACGTGCTCCTAAAAGTAGTTATCTCTTCATAACAATCCCTAATTGCTCACTAGCTTCAAACAGCAAGGGAGTTCTCGAGATTTACCTGAGCTCAAACTCCCCTCTCGCCCTGCAAACGGGAGGGAGCCCCGGGCTCGAGGATCTTATGAGCTTAGGGCTCTCTCCTGGGACAGCATGCCAAACACGCTTTATAATCAATCATTAGCTAAGTGTGAACTTGAAATTTGTTTTTCGAGATCCTCAGGTAAACCATGAGCAAATGGTGCCTTGTCATTGGTCTTACTTTCACCAATTTTAGACAAAGGTTGCTTTCTACTCGGCATTGTTGTTCAAAGTGGTTTCACAAAGAATCAACTAGCAGGTATTCAGCTGTAATTTATTGTAAATCATAAAAAATAATGTTTAAAGAGTCCGGGAGCTACATTCTACATTCACATAACACAGAAGTCTCCTGTTTCACAGTCAGAAAATAAATGTAGGAGAGGAAAAAAGAAAAACTACAGAAGATGGCAAATCAATGGATGCTCATTTTTGTGAGTGCATGTCTATGGGGAATAAAACATTCCTATAATGTTCCTGAAATCACAAATATTTTTTATTGTATATAAAAAAAGTGTTGACATTAAATTGCCATACATTTTTCTAGTGCATATGCATGTTTTTGATTGCACTTAAACTAACATGCACACATAAATAAAGTTTACTTTGGGTTTATGGAAGTATCACATTTATCCTTTGTAGAAAATATTAAATATGAATCCATAACACTGGTTAGCACTGTTACTTTTGCATCTGTTAATCAAGCTAATATTGAATTTGTAAAATGGTTTTGAGTGTCAATCAAATTCAAATAACAAAGGCTGTGATTCAATCAACAAGTACTAACACTGTGCTGCATTGCATTGTGTTCATTTAAATGTGAGCAGCTCATGACCTGGAGTTTTCAGTGTATATCGTGCCAGTAAATACAGTTGAAGTCAGAATTATTAGCCCTCCTTTGAATTTTGTTTTTCTTTTTTAAATATTTTTCAAATGATGTTTAACAGAGCAAGGAAATTTTCACAGTATGTCTGATAATATTTTTTCTTCTGGAGAAAGTCTTATTTATTTTATTTAGGCTAGAATAAAAACAGTTTTTAATTTTTTAAAAAACATTTTAAGGTCAAAATTATTAGCCGCTTTAAGCAATATTTTTTTTTCGATAGTCTACAAAATAAACCATTGTTATACAGTAACTTGGCTAATTGCCCTAACCTGCCTAGTTAACCTAATTAACCTAGTTAAGCCTTTAAATGTCACTTTAAGCTGTATAGAAGTGTCTTGATAAATATCTAGTGAAATATCATTTACTGTCATCATGGCAAAGATAAAATAAATCAGTTATTAGAAATGAGTTATTAAAAATATTATGTTTAGAAATGTGTTGAAAATTTTTTTCTCTTCGTTAAATTGGGGAAAAAATAAACAGGGGGGCTAAAAATCCTGACTTCAACTTTACATCTAAACTAATGTATTGAAATAGTTTTAACTTTTTAACTTTTTTATAACTTTAAAATATATTAACTTCAAAATTCAAATCCAAGTGCAAGCCATTTGATTAAGGTTGGTGACTAAAAATCAATTGGGACCTCTTCTTTTTTCCATCAAAGTGCACCAGACTGATGCATTTAACATTAAAATGGAAAAAAAATCCAAATGGTTTGCAAGCTGCTTTCATTAATCAGTTAGACTAACAAAATAAAAACATATTATAACTACTCATGATTAATTGTTAACCCTGGAATCACCCATTAATGTAGAATGACCCATGGATTATCCATTTTTTTCAGCGTGAAAAGCCCTAAAATTCATGTTTCATATCATTCGATATTGATAATTATGTAATATTTTTAACAATCCATTTTTAGGAATAATTTAGCTATATTAGGATTTTGTTTATTTGACCACTTTAATTTTATTTACCAACATTACTAAGACAAATAGTTTTAATAGTCAAAAACAAAAATATTTAAACAAAACATCAGATCTCTTTATAATAAAATAAATAGAAGTGTTAAAGAGACTCTAAAACTTGATAAATAAAATGTTACAAAGTGTGTGCAATGATAAAGCGTAAAAACTGAACAATCAAAGCAAACTTTAAGGTAGATCAACATCTGTGAGGTGTGAATAATAATGATACAGTAAACCTCAAACTCTGTCAACAAAACAAATTATGATGATCAAATCTGAGCTTTCAAGTAAAGGAACCAGCCATCATTATTCAAATGTATCACAAAAAAAACACACTGCAACATTACAAATTGTGAAGTTGAATGACTACATTACCCATATGCTAAAAATCTTTCAGATGAGGTGCTAGTGGTTGGTATGCACAAAAAACCCCCCAAAAACTCTGGCGACATCATTTTTTATTTACAATCTCTTCACTGCGTCACTGTCACTCTCATGTGGGCATCCTGCAAGTCGCGTGCCTCCATTGGAAATGACAAACTTACACCCAGTTTACACCCTAAGCTTATTGACGCTGCTTATTGACACAAGGCATGCGCTCAGCAGCCATTTTAATAAAATTATAGCGCTTCATACTGAAACTTCATACTGAATCATTCGATATTGGCAATGGTGTTCGGTCACTAAATATCGATACCGATTTTATCACCCAGCCCTACCTAAACTGTGTGTTTGTGTTATGTATTTTTGCTCATGAGAATGTTGTTAGTCCCACACAAGATACTATTTTTGACCTATTGGTCACATAACAGGTTCATTGTGGCATTGATCCTCCTGAAGCTTCCTGTATAATGAGTTGCCTTTCATTACGGTTTGGACCTATAATGTATATAGATTTCTATAAAGAATATAGATTTTTTTTTTAAATATTGATCTGGGGGTTCCATCTCCCCTCATAGTAATTCGTTAGACGCTAACCTGTTATGCTGTCTCTGAATTAGTAACAACATAAAGACTCCTTTATGCTCTTTTAATTGCACTGAAAGTAATAGCTCACTGTAGCAACCTCCAACAGGGCTTCAATCTGTCAAACCACGAGCGGGAGGAGAATCCCACAGGCCCTTCATTTAAATGAGGCGCTGTGGCCCAACCGCATTAGTTACACTTCATGTTGTGCTTCTCTTGCAATGGTTCTGTATGGAAGCTGGCAGTGAAAAGAAATTCATTTCACCACAGTTCACTGACAATGCGCTCAGGCTCAAAATCATTTTTGCCAGGTTAAAAGTCAAGCACCAAACACGTAAGAGAATAGTTCATGTTTGGGAACGTGTCCAAATAAATGTTCTCGCAGCTGATCTCTTAACAAGATCTCTCAAGCTTTTCGACCTGTCTGAGTTTTTGAGCACCCCGCATGAAGTACAGCTTTGGTTTGGTAAAAAGTAAAGGCCACGCACTTTTCTCACACCTCGATGGTACGTGAAATTGTCCTAGAACAATCGTTCACACTATTGCACAGCAGTCTGTCACCTCTCGGCTGTATGTTCGTGCTCACTTCACTTGTGCTGCCGTCACAGTTTTGTTACAATACCTAGGTTAAATCTGCCTACCAGTGTATGCTCTCTTTGTTTCACAGTGTAGCTGCTGAGGTAGACAGTCAAATATTTGTGGCAGTGGTGCAAGTCTGGTTTTGGTGCAGGTTAAATGGGTGGTTACTAATGTTGTTTCTGAAGTGCTTGTTGATTTTTGATTAGCAAATTTTAAGAATGAGCTGAAAGTGGTTATAAATTGAATGCTGTGATTCGTCAAGTTTCTCATGCAATATAATTATGCAATTATGCCTTTAATATATTGAGTTTTAATCAGTATTCCTTTTTTGTGCAATAGTATCTCCAGTGAGAGAGATATGACTTTTAAAAGTGTTTTTAGGCAAGGCAAGTTTATTTATATAGCACATTTCGTACATGATGGTAATTCAAAGTGCTTTACATATTCAAGAGTAAAAGAAACAAGAAAATAAAAACGACAAAGATTATTAACAGATAAAAACAGGTTAAAATTTATTAAAATAGGTTTTGAAGGAATAAAAATGTACAATATTTTATAGATAATCTACTGTTGAGAAGTTTGGTATTGGCACTTTTTTAAATTGACACTTTTTTTTCTTAAAAAAGAAAATTATTAGTTTTATTCAACAAATATGCATTAAATTGAAAATTGACAGGAAAGACGAGAATTTTTGCTATTTTTTTATTTTATTTCTAATGCTATTCTTTTGAACTTCTCTTCTTATTTATTATTTTTGCTTTGTTTCATCTATTTTATGTCAACACTGATATTACTGTAGGTAATGTTTATACACCAAATAACAGATAGTTCAAATCAACATATAACAGCATTGAGTTATAGAAGATTAAATGTCTTGCATAAAATTTTGCTTTGAATGACTGTTTGTTTTAAAAACAGAAAAAAAAACTTAATTATTTAAATATATAAATTTATATTTTAATATAATAATATTTTAATGTTTTACTGTATATTACTGGATTTTTATTGAGCATAAAACTTTATTTAGAAACCTTATAAATTCTCACTGACTCAAGTATTTCAAAATAGTGTATTAGTGTATTAAAGGTTCATTCATTCTTTTTTTCGGCTTAGTCCTGTTAGTAATCCAGGATCGCCACAGCGGAATGAACTGCCAACTTATCCTGCTAGTTTTTACGCAGCGGATGCCCTTCCTGCCATAACCCATCTCTGGGAAACATCCACACACACTCATTCACTACGGACAATTTAGCTTACCCAATTCACCTGTACCGCATGTCTTTGGACTGTGGCGGATACCGGAGCACCCGGAGGAAACTCACGCGAACGCAGGGAGAACATGCAAACTCCACACAGAATTGCCAACTGACCCATCCGAGGCTCGAACCAGCGACCTTCTTGCTGTGAGGCGACAGCAATACCTACTGCGCCACTGCGTCGCCCTAATGGAAATGTAATGTACTTAATGTTAAAATAATATATGTAAACAGTGCTTAGCAGGAACTGATTAGATCAGTAATTACAGTTACTTTTTATGGTTTTTACCTGATTACAAATTATTCACACAATGACAGTATATTTTTCATAATTTACATTTTATTTATTTATATTTTATATTAACTATTAACAAAATATAGTGGACATTTAAAATCCTATTCATATCCATGCTACTGAATTTGGGACAAAAAGTAAATAAAATAAAATTTAAATAAATAAATAAATGGATGGATGGACGGACAGATGGATGGATGAATGGATGGATGGATGAATGAATGGATTGGTGGATGGATTAGTGGATGGATGGACAGACAGACATGATGGATGGATGGATGGACGGACGGACGGACGGACGGACGGACGGATGGATGGATAGATAGATAGATAGATAGATAGATAGATAGATAGATAGATAGATAGATAGATAGATAGATAGATAGATGGTACAGACATACAGGCATATGGATGGATGGATGGACGGACGGACAGACAGACAGACATAAATGGAGGATGGATTGATTGGATGGATTGATTGGATGGATGGATGGATGGATGGATGGATGGATGGATGGACAGACAGACATATAGATGGGTGGATGCATAGATCGATGGACACATAGACAGACAAACAGATGGATAAAAAAACAGATGGATGGATGAATGGATGGATGGATTGGGGGACGGATGGATGGATGGATGGATGGATGGATGGATGGATGGATGGATGGATGGATGGATGGACAAACAGACAGACATATAGATCCATATATGGATGGACGGACAGACAGACTTATAGATAGATGGATGGATGGATGGATGGACGGACAGACATATAGATGGATGGATGGATTGATTGCTGGATGGACGGAGAGACAGACAGATGTATAGCTTTGTGGATAGATGCATGGACAGACAGACAGACAGACAGACAGACAGACAGACAGACAGACAGACAGACAGACGGATGGATGGATGAACAGACAGACATATAGATGGATGGATGGATGAATGGATGGACAGACAAACATATAGATAGATGGATTGATTGTTGGATTGATGAATGGATGGACAGACATACAGACACATAGATAGATGGATTGATTAGTGGGTGAATGGATGGATGGATGGACAGACGTATAGATGGGTGTATGGATTGATGGATGGATGGACAGACACACAGATAGTCTAATAAATGGACGGACAGACAGATATATAGATAGAGATAAATATATAGACAGATTCCTCAAATGATTTAAAAGTAATCCAAAAGTAGTCAGATTACATTGCACAAAATAATAATTTAGAGTATATTGCTGGCTACACCTTTCATCTTTGTTTTTTGTAATCAGTAATAGGCTACAATTTATTAATAATTTACCCACCCATGCTCTATGTCTATAAGAGATGGTGTTGCCATGGGTGACAGTCATTATTCAGAAATATTTCAGATACAGCCAGCCAATCAGAATCGCATATTCCATAGAAACCTGCAGTGAATCTATATATAACTACTTTGCTCAGTGGCCTCTGACCTCTGCATTTCTATAGCTGCTGCGAGTTGCACTCCCATGACTTCAGGGTCAGATTTGGCATTCGCTACTTTCTGATTGGTGGTAACAATGTATTCTCGCCTGGAAGTCATGTATAGCTGAAAACTGAAATCTGTGTACTGCTTCATTATTAATTACACACAAAATAAATCTGTGCTGCACGAACCTCCTTGTTTTCCATATCAACGTCTCATATTTTCTTACAGATCCCACAGTTTCTGCCTTGACAGATGTCTTTATTTCACCCACAGCCAGCTGTTCTTTCAAACCACGTTAGTCTCTCTTTCTCAAGGTAATGTTCTTCCTATGTTTTCCCCGAGGTTACGCTCAGTTCAAAACTTTCATTACAAAACCAAAAGATGTCAGTGGAAACGCATAGTGACACATTCATCTCCACTCAATCATTACATGGCTGACCTGTAGCCGGCACAGACATGCTGATGCAAACAATGTCTTTTTTTCATCAGCCTTTTCTCTCCACATTCGTGACCTGCTAATCAGCCACCTGCTGGATCTCCTTTCACAGCCATCCTCGCCCCCTCGCCTCCGAGTCGGACAGCTCAACCCAAACTCCGCTCATCTCTGCCTCCGTGTTCATGTCCGCTCTCCATCGCCCACACAGTGTCTGCAGGTTGACACACTGAGATGCAGAGTGTCATCTCAAGCCTGCAAGTCACACCACGGGCCCTTCACAGACACTTTTCTGTGCGGCTGTGTGCATGTAACATGTCACATACGCCACATATACAACATAGTCCTCTGTCAGTCACTCTTACAGTCTCGTGCGCTCTTTCTCAAAGCCCATTCACTGGTTGTATCTTTGGTTACATCATTGTGTCTGGAATATCATCTAGAATGACTTCAGTTTATCAATCTTCTGTTCACTCCTCAATAGAGCGTCTCTCTCTCTCTCTCTCTCTCTCTCTCTCTCTCTCTCAGAAATGGATGCTTTTCGCTAGAGCCGGGCTTTGGGATTATGCAAATTTACCTCCAGCTTGTTCACACCTGGATGCAATGGGGCATGAAACGGGGAGTGCACTCGCTGCAAAACTTTTCACTTTTTATATGCATTCAGACTGAGCGAGAGAGAGAGATGGAGGGGAGAAAATCGCATTTTTGGACAGTTATTCTGTGTTGGATGTCTTCTTTTTCTTTCTTCAGTTTAACCCTTTAAGGTGCACTACTTGGATTGAATAATATACTGACACAACTTTGATAAATAATATGATAAACTATGATAATGATAACCTATGGATAAAAGGTCAACCAGGTGGTTACGATGCCTGTTAAAGGGTTAAAAGAGACATCACATGATTTATAGAGCACAGAGATTGTTTATGTATTCCTTCTGTACTCTTTAAAATCGTGCTTGTTTGTGATTTAATGAAGCTTCACTGTGAGTTTTGTGCTGTTGGATAGTGTTTAGCGCTTTGTAAGACAGAATATATTATAAATAAATTTAAAAAAGTGTCATTTTTAAGTTCTCCTTATATCTGTAATTGAAAATAAAAATACAAAATTTCTCTAGAAAAATACAAAATTTCTCTAGAAAAATACAAAATTTCTCTAGAAAAATACAGAATTTCTTCACTTTTTTGGACCGATATTCTGTGTTCGTTAGGTGGTTTACATCATTGGATGTCTTCTTTTTCTTTCTTCAGTTGAAAAGAGACATCACATGATTTATATTGTGCAGATATGGTTTATGTATTCCCTCTGTGCTCTTAACAATCGTGCTTGTTTGTGATTTTAATGAAGCTTCACTGTGAGTTTTGTGCTATTGGATAGTGTTTAGCGCTTTGTAAGACAGAATAATATAAATAAATGAAAGGGTGTCGTTTTTAAGTTTTTTTTAATCTGTAATTGAAAATAAAAATACAAAAATACAGAATTTCTGTAGAAAAATTTAGAATTTCTTTACTTTTTTGTAATGGTAGTGGTGCAAAAATTGCAGGCTTGTTTGATTTATTATATAATGTGTTTAGAGAAACATAGAAGGTGTCCAGCATACACTGGGGTCAGTTTTTTTATTTAATAATTTAAATAAAAATATTCTGTTCATCAAGGTGGCATTTATTAAATGTAAAAAAAAAAAAAAAAGTTAAATACTTATTTATTAAATATGGATTTATTGCTCATTGTATGTAGTTTAAAATGAAATTATTTACTCATTATTTACACTCATTATTGCCTTTATTCATATTTCCATTAATAATAATAATAATAATAATAATAATAATAATAATAATAATAATAATAATAATAATTAATATTAGATTGATTTCCGAAGCATCGTGTGACTGAAGACTGGAGTAATGAAGTTGAAATATCGTCATTAAAATCACTGGAATAAATTATTCAATTAAATAATAAACTACTTTTGATCAGTTATTTTATAGTGCAATAACATTTTTAACAATTTTACATTTGTACTGTATTTTTGAATTAATAAATGCAGCCTTGGTGAGCAGGAGAAGCTTATTTTAATAAATAAAAAAATTGTACTAACCCCAAACTTTTGACCGGTAGTGTATACTGTATATAATGTACCTGCAAAATTCATTTAAGAGGTTTTCAAATATGCATTATTTTATAATAAAGACTGGTAAATTTGAGCTTTATCAGCATTGAAAACAGTCAGAAATGTGTTCAGTTTAAATTGACAGACTAAGAAAAAGGGTAAAATACATTATATATATTCAATCAGAGACATTATTGACATTATATATTCTCATATACAACAAACACCTAATACCACTCAACAATTTCAATAAATTTCTGCTTGTCTTACCTGATAAAGCCCCCTTGGAAAAAGAAAAAAGACAAGACGTATAAAATCCTTATGACCTGAGGGAGCATTCTCTTGCTCAGTCTCTGTCTGTCTCAGACCGTTTGAAGAACTTAGTCTACACAATTACCAAATCCAAAGAGGAGCAGGTAAAACTCGACAAGAATGCATTGTCTTGCAGAGTGATCCGAGGCTGTCTGTGAAGAAACTTCTTCTGCTTTCCTCTCTGCTCACTTCTGCTGGCTGGAAAATCCTCCACAGTGTCCCCCTCCCTCCCTCAGACGACAGTGAGAATAGGTGAGAGAGCAAGCATGTCTGTGTGTCTGGGTTTGTGTTTTGAAGAGACTATGTGCTTTTCCCTTTCTTTCTTGCTCTTTTTTTTTTTTTATGGCCAGCTGCTTGCTCCAGGAATTATAATGGAGAGGATTTAAAGGGCCAG
Source organism: Danio kyathit (assembly GCA_903798195.1). Lineage (NCBI taxonomy): Eukaryota > Metazoa > Chordata > Actinopteri > Cypriniformes > Danionidae > Danio > Danio kyathit. Next base: position 46,012,298 of record LR812532.1, read on the forward strand.
CAGCGCATTTGAAGGCAAGGAGATGCCGTGCGTTGAGCCCACTGAGAAGAAGAGCTGAAAGAGGAGGATCTAAGAGATCTGAGAGGGGGATGGAGTTTTTTTTTCTGGCTTTATTTTAGTTCTTTCTCCCTCTCTCTCTCTTTCTCTCTCTCTTTCTGGGTATGGAGAACTAACCATGTCTAGCCTTTACTTCATTGAAAAGACATGAAGTAACGAAAGACACAAACAACATGAAAGAGATGTGCTTATAACATGCTAGCTTTTATATAAATATTTTAAAAATGTTAAATACAATGTAACTTGTGGGTATTATTTTGTTTTGTAATGTACATTGCATTTAAATTGGTGTTTATATATATATATATATATATATATATATATATATATATATATATATATATATATATATATATATATATATATATATATATATATATATATATATGTAAATTAGAAGTTTAAGGGCTCTATTTTAACGAACTAGGCGCAACGTCTAAAAAGCATGTCCGAATCAACTTTTACTATTTTAAGGATGGAAAAAATACCGTTTGCGCCCGGCGCAAGGTCTAACAGGGTTGAGCTTATTCTCTTAATGAGTTATGAATGTGTTTTGAGCATAAAGAGCCTCATCTCCCATCCCCTTTAAGAGTCAGTTGCGTTGCGTTGTGCGCATTTGCTATTTACATGCCGGACTTTGTAGGTGGAAAAACTGAAGGTTTCACTAGCAAGAAAACAGTTAAACAGACCATCTGCAGTACGAGGATAAAGAATAATCCTCCTCCATTCGGCCTCTTTACTTTCTCTTTACTTTAACTCTTTACTCTTTTACTTTCCTGAATAAGGAAACGCTGTTGTACGCACTCCACTGAATTTCGAAATTCAGTTCTTATTTCTAGCCAACGAATAATGAACAATAACAACAATAACAACAAGTTAAATCCAAACACACATCCTATTCTTATGCCCCATATGGTGATACATACGTCTCCAAAACCCGACAGGTTGACAAGTCTAAACTTGTTTTTATTAAAACAAATATAAATATGCAAATAATAAATAATACTGCTAATAATAATAACATTATACAAATGCAAATTGTCATAAATAAAGTGAAAAAAGCCCTCCGAGATGAGGCATAGAGGCAGTGGTTTTTATATTTATGTAGAAAATAATAATTTTTGTAACATTTTAATTCATTAATTTTTGTTCATATGTAAAGATATTGGTGTATTGCTGTACATCCTGTGTGTATTAAGCAATGTGTAAGTCTTTGGACTGCATAGACCCAAAACAAACGCACTCTGCACTGGATTTTAGACCAGCTTTTAGTTGGTCAATAGCGGTTTAATTTAGTACCTCACAATAGCAACTCGCCAACAATGCACCTTTACACACCTCCTTTTTCGACTAGCACACCCACGGGTCTACGAAGTGGCGCAAATGGATTTGCTGTTCAAACAGTGTGGTGCAAAATATGAAAATTAGAGTTGCGCTGGTCTGAAAATAGCACGGCAAACACGTCCTGCGCCTTATTGCACCAGGTGTATGATAGGGCGTTACAAGTGGTTTATATGTTTGTTTTTATTATTTTATTTTATTTTGAAGGGATAGAGGGAGAGTAAGAAAACTAAGACAGCTGTAACTTTTCTTATTCTGTATTATATACTACAATGTATGGTTTTGTTAAATACCAATAAAATAAATTAAAAAATAAGTTTTAAATTGTGTAATTTTTATGTGATTTACATTACAAAACAAATACTGTAATTCAATATTTGTAAAATAAATAAATAAATATATATAACAAAATAATGAATAAGAATAAAATAAATATGAATAAAATACAGGGAGTGCAGAATTATTAGGCAAATGAGTATTTTGACCACATCATCCTCTTTATGCATGTTGTCTTACTCCAAGCTGTATAGGCTCGAAAGCCTACTACCAATTAAACATATTAGGTGATGTGCATCTCTGTAATGAGAAGAGGTGTGGTCTAATGACATCAACACCCTATATCAGGTGTGCATAATTATTAGGCAACTTCCTTTCAGGCTCCGAAAAGTCAAAAATAGTGAGATATCTTGCAGAGGGATGCAGCACCCATAAAATTGCCCAGCTTCTGAAGCGTGATCATCGAACAATCAAGCGCTTCATTCAAAATAGTCAACAGGGTTGCAAGAAGCATGTGGAAAAACCAAGGCGCAAAATAACTGCCCATGAACTGAGAAAAGTCAAGCGTGCAGCTGCCAAGATGCCACTTGCCACCAGTTTTGCCATATTTCAGAGCTGCAACATCACTGGAGTGCCCAAAAGCACAAGGTGTGCAATACTCAGAGACATGGCCAAGGTAAGAAAGGCTGAAAAACGACCACCACTGAACAAGACACACAAGCTGAAACGTCAAGACTGGGCCAAGAAATATCTCAAGACTGATTTTTCTAAGGTTTTATGGACTGATGAAATGAGAGTGAGTCTTGATGGGCCCGTGGCTGGATCGGTAAAGGGCAGAGAGCTCCAGTCCGACTCAGATGCCAGCAAGGTGGAGGTGGAGTACTGGTTTGGGCTGGTATCATCAAAGATGAGCTTGTGGGGCCTTTTCGGGTTGAGGATGGAGTCAAGCTCAACTCCCAGTCCTACTGCCAGTTTCTGGAAGACACCTTCAAGCAGTAGTACAGGAAGAAGTCTGCATCCTTCAAGAAAAACATGATTTTCATGCAGGACAATGCTCCATCACACGCGTCCAAGTACTCCACAGCTTGGCTGGCAAGAAAGGGTCTAAAAGAAGAAAAACTAATGACATGGCCTCCTTGTTCACCTGGGCTGAACCCCATAGAGAACCTGTGGTCTATCATCAAATGTGAGATTTAATGTGAGGGAAAACAGTACACCTCTCTGAACAGTGTCTGGGAGGCTGTGGTTGCTGCTGCACGCAATGTTGATGGATTCTGTCAATGTTTTGATCCGTTCACCATGGATGGCAGGCTTTTGAGTGTCCTTGCAAAGAAAGGTGGCTATATTGGTCACTGATTTGTTTTTGTTTTGTTTTTGAATGTCAAAAATGTATATTTGTGAATGTTGAGATGTTATATTGGTTTCACTGGTGAAAATAAATAATTGAAATGGGTATATATTTGTTTTTTGTTAAGTTGCCTAATAATTATGCACAGTAATAGTCACCTGCGCACACAGATATCCTCCTAAAATAGCTAAAACTAAAAACAAACTAAAAACTACTTTCAAAAATATTCAGCTTTGATATTAATGAGTTTTTTGGGTTCATTGAGAACATGGTTGTTGTTCAATAATAAAATTAATCCTCAAAAATACAAATTGCCTAATAATTCTGTACTCCCTGTAATGTTAAACATGTCAATTATAGATTAAATATTTTTAATGAATTAAAGAAAAAAGTAACATTTGAATTGAAAACAATCAAAATGACCAGCACCAAACCAGCACAAACCAGCTCAGACTAGTATGAAATTCAATTCAGCAGGGCATGAAGAAAAAAATAGTTTGAAAGGGCTGTTTTTGGCTTTGTAAACTGGTGATGAAAAGGCACCACATGAGAAATTTCATTCTGAATGAAAAATTACTTGTGGCTCCTGACCATCAAATTACCTCAGCTGGAGTCATTTATCTTCTCAGTGGATGACACCGCCGATACCAGCATCTCCTAAGGAGATAAAGGTCTCGCTCTTTTTAATCTTTTCAGAGGGAAACACGTGAGATTAAAACGCTCACCTCTACAATTATCTTTGTGCTCCTGGTGTACAGCGCCTGGCTTATGAAAGATGCATTACAACCTGTTAAAAAAATGAATCAGAAATGTGAAGCTTGAAAACACAAACAACCCCACTTCATTTATTTCTTTGTTATGACCATGAAATTCGCTGCCTCAAAAAGCATTTATCCCTCAGTGGATCTATCCTAAGAAACGTTGATATATATAATGAGATATGTTGCAAAAGTGAGCCTATATATATCCGAAATATTGTATATTTGAATTGTTTGTAATGCTCAGGTTGCCAATACTGCTGTAGTACCTTTATGCTGAACTGACTCTCTGGTTTCCCTTGTGTATGGTGCTCACATGGCTGTAGGCTGACACAAAGACATATGGGGCTGGAGATCCATCCGTCAACATGCTGAGACCAAACACCATGAAGGGGCATAGAAGTGGAAACCAAATATAGTTGAATATCAATTGCTGTGACATCTCTGCCCTATTGGCTTGGCCACAAATCAAGTCAGTAAGCCAGTGGTCTGCACTCGGTGTCTGTCTCTGCTGTCCTTCACAGCTCTAGCAGTACTGCCTGCTTCTTCAGTCTCTCTCCTGTAGCGCTTAGATCTCAATGACTTCATCACCAGTCTATTACAAAGGGTTCATTCTTATCTTGTGTATATTACAGGATTATATACTGATTAGTATCTATCTATCTATCTATCTATCTATCTATCTATCTATCTATCTATCTATCTATCTATCTATCTATCTATCTATCTATCTATCTATCTATCTGTCTATCTGTCTGTCTGTCTGTCTGTCTGTCTGTCTGTCTGTCTGTCTGTCTGTCTGTCTGTCTGTCTGTCTGTCTGTCTGTCTGTCTGTCTGTCTGTCTGTCTGTCTGTCTGTCTGTCTGTCTGTCTGTCTATCTATCTATCTATCTGTTTATCTGTCTATCTGTCTGTCTGTCTGTCTGTCTGCAGTATATGTCTGTCTGTCTGTCTGTAGTATATGTCTGTCTGTCTGTCTGTCTGTCTGTCTGTAGTATATGTCTGTCTGTCTGTCTGTCTGTCTGTCTGTAGTATATGTCTGTCTGTCCGTCCGTCCGTCCGTCCGTCCGTCCGTCCGTCCGTCCGTCTGTCCGTCCGTCCGTCCGTCCGTCTGTCTAGCTTTCTATCATGCAATAAATCCATACTTAGTTCTATCATCTATTTATCCATAGTATATTTTACCTTAAAGTATCCATTTATCTATTTTGTGTGTTCATGTTTTTTCATGTGTGCCATCCATCTATCCACTTATCCGGTTGTTTTTTGGTAATCAGTCCATCAATCCATCTGTCTATCTTTTATTTTGGAAATCAGTCTATCCATCCATTCATCCATCTGTCTATCTTTTATTTTGGAAATCAGTCTGTCCATCCATTCATCCATCTGTCTATCTTTTATTTTGGTAATCAGTCTATCCATCCATCCATCTGTCTATCTTTCATTTTGGCAATCAGTCCATCCATCCATCCATCCATCCATCCATCCATCCATCCATCTGCATATCTTTCATTTTGGTAATCAGTCTATCCATACATCCATCCATCGGTCCATCCATCTGTCTATCTTTCATTTTGGCAATCAGTCCGTCCGTCCATCCGTCCGTCCGTCCGTCCGTCCGTCCATCCATCCATCCATCCATCCATCCATCCATCCATCCATCCATCCATCCATCCATCCATCCATCCATCCATCCATCCATCCATCCATCCATCCATCCATCCATCCATCCATCCATCCATCCATCCATCCATCCATCCATCCATCCATCCATCCATCCATCCATCCATCCATCCATTCGTCTAACTTTTATTTTAACAATCAGTCCATCCATCCATCTGTCTTTCTTTCATTTTGGCAATCAATCAATCTATCCATCCATCCATCGACTTCACTATGAGTTGCTGTTCACCAAATGCACTTTACCATCATATCAGGGGGTCTCTCCTCATCACCACCAAAGTTTGTTTTATGTCCATAGAATAACATTAAATTACTTGTGTAATATGCGACTGGAAGGGCATCCGCTGCATAAAACATGTGCTGGATAAGTTGGCGGTTCATTTCACTGTGGCGACCCCAGATTAATAAAGGGACTAAGCTGAAAAGAAAATGAATGAATGAATGAATGAATGAATGAATGAATGAATGAATGACTTGTGTAATACATTTCAGTTCTGGGGCTTGATCAATTGGGGCATTTTTTTCCCCAAATAATTGTATATTAAGCTCTTTCAATCCAGTGTAGTGTAACATTACTTATTACTATAAAAAAATATTTTACTCTGCAAACAGACTCAGTTAAAGATACAGCCCAAGTAATATCTGTAAAACTATGACAGTCTAAATGGAGTAAAATGTATGTAGACAGCTAAATATGTATACAGCTAGTCAAATTCTTGCATAACTTAGGGATGTTTTACAGTAGATCTGCACTAAATTGGCTCTCTATGCAAATATCCTTTTCTGCCACTTTGAGAGAACCACAAATCTCTCTATTTGATTATGGCACGTATAACAATTAAGCTTGATTGTAATTTTTCATCTAGAGACGACTGAATTGATGTCTCAAGTATCTGTGATGACCCTCTTCCTGATCCACAAAGACACACTGAAGAGCTTCATTTTAAAAAAAAAGATTTGCTATTTTCTTTTTTCAGTGGTATTTAGAGAGTTTACAAAGCCTACAAAGGGCAGCAGAACCCTGTGGATTTGATATGTCCTTGTTTGAACTATTTCAAAATGGCGATTGTTTGTCATTACAAAATAATTTTGATTGCTAATCGTCCGCTGTTAAATATCAAAGCCTCAGATCAATAAGCGGTCCAACCATGGATGACAATAGTGTCACAATTACTGAATTTGTGGGATGTCAAGAGCCAGTGCACATATAGTCCATCATTCATCTTAAATTAAAAAGTCTGCTTTTTGTAAACCCAGATCATAATTTGTATTAAACAAAAGTGAATTTAGGTTGCATGTCAGATGGTTTTGTGAGGCTGTTGAGTGCATGATTTTCCCCACACATTGAAGAGTGTGTCTGCTCATATCTCAAACCCTCATGCATAAAGATGCCTCTCTCCTCCTTTAAATCCAATCTCTATGGCCTTTATCTGCTCTCACACATGCATTTTCATATGTCTGTGGAACTTCTTTTTCTTTGTGATTAGGCATAGACTTGCTCCGTTTGAAGTAGTTACTACCACACTTCCATCGATGAACACTTGCATAAACATTCTTTTTGATAGACAGTAATTAAAGGGATAGTTCACCCAAAAACTGAGAATTCTGTCAGTTTATTCACCCTCCACTTGCTGCAAAGCAATATGAGTTTCTTTTTTTCTGTAAAATGCTAAATAAGTTGTTTAAAAAAATATTGGAAACTTGTAACCAGTAATTATTTTGTGTTCAACATAAAAAGAAAACTAGGCGACGCAGTGACGCAGTAGGGTAGTGCTGTCCCCTCACAGCAAGAAGGTCGCTGGTTCGAGTCCCAGCTGGGTCAGTTGGTGTTTCTGTGTGGAGTTTGCATGTTCTCCCTTCGTTCGCGTGGGTTTCCTCCGGGTGCTCCGGTTTCCCCCACAGTCCAAAGACATGGTACAGGTGAATTGGGTAGGCTAAATTGTCCGTAGGGTATGAGTGTGAATGAGTGTGTATGGATGTTTCCCAGAGATGGGTTGCAGCTGGAAGGACATCCACTGCGTAAAACGTGTGCTGGATAAGTTGATGGTTCATTCCGCTGTGGCGACCACAGATTAATAAAGGGAGTAAGCCGAAAAGAAAATGAATGAATGAATAAAAAGAAAACTTTGGAAACACTACAGTGTGACAACATGTTAATTTTTTTGTGAATTATTCATTTAATTCCTTTAATAACTTATGAAGCCAATTTAGAGCAAGCATCTTTAAGTGATACTTTACCCGAAAATAATAATTATTTTACTATTTACTCATCCTAAAGCAGTTCCAAACCTTTTTCGAGTTTCTTTGTTCTGTTGAATGCAAAACATTTACATTTAGTCATTTAGCAGATGCTTTTTTCCAAAGCAACTTAAGGCAGGTTTATACTTCTGCGTCAAGTGAACGACGTGACCCACGGCACCTGCCTTTATTTATTATGCATTTATTTTTCTGCATGCTGTTTGTGTTGCTCTGCAATAACACTGCTGAAACGCTAGCTGGCAGTAGGGTTTTATGTTACTGTGTTAAGGGCTGTGCAACCGCGTGAGGCTGCGCTGGACCATACTCATGCGTTTGATGCAGAAGGATAAATGAGCCTTTAGAATTGAGGAGGCTTTCAGCAATTCAACAAGAAGAGGCAATACACACTAGAAGTGCTAATTATACAAAGGAACTAGAGGAAGGTGGGTATTTCTTTACAGAGAGAAAAGAGTGTTTCTACAGGTGGTTTATCAAGCCCACTCACCTGTGTGAAGCACATACCTGTCAACGTTGGGATGTAAAAATACAGGATACACCCCCGCCCTCCCAAAAAACCTCAAACCTAGCCAGAAACATGGGACGATAACCGTTTTCAAGGTATATTGTGGTTTGGAAAAGTCCAAGTTTTCAAACCGCCAAACTTTTGTTATACCACTCCAATGGTGTATATATATTTAAAATGGCCTATATACATACATATATATATATATATATATATATATATATATATATATATATATATATATATATATATATATATATATATATATATATATATATATATAATTATTATTATTATTATTATTTTTTTAAGTTTATGACAACAGTATCTCCAGCAGAAAATAAATCCAAAGAAATCTGTGTTTTTGAAACACATGAAAATAGCAGAAGTCGTCATTTGAATTATTTAACCTGACATGTTTACTGCTCCAAAATATTTTAAATGTTTCTCAAAATAAAATATATTGGCAGTGTCCAAAATCGCCTACTCCTCAGTAGGTACTGCATTTGAATTTGAATGTACTACTCGACCGATAGAAAACTATGTTCTATACAGTATGAATGGAGCTCGGACGTACTACGGATGGAATTTTCCCATCATCACGTGACATACCTGCTTCACCCTCAGTCATGAATTCTCCCGGGGTGCACCATGGGATAGTGTAGCGTCCATCGGATGCGCACTTCGAAAACTCACTGGAAGTAGTAGGCCATCCGGGTACTTCTCCCATACTGTTTTTCAAATTTTATGAATTCAGAATTCAGTTTTTAGCATATTATACAGTATGGAAATATGTGATTTCGGACACTTTTTTTACCCAGACATTTAAAAATAATATATTTTAGAGCAGTAATCACAATACTGTGAAACTGTTATATTTTTATCCAAGTTTATCATATCGTCAGAATCTTATGGGCCATGCCTACCCAGAAGAACTCCCAAAATATCACCCAAACTCCTTAATCTGTTCATTTAATTGTAAATAAGCCTAGTTAAAACTGTGAGAAATATGGGGAGGAAATTAGCTTTAAATTATAGACTACATAACAAACATTAGAACATTGAAATTAAAATAAAAGGTTTAGCTTATTAAAATCAATAACCTATAGAGAAATTAAACCAAGCCATCAAATCTCATTCACTTTTTATTCACTGTATTTAAATATTGATTAAGGTTACGATAGCTATTTAGTAAAGAGCTGCAAATCTCTCATTTTAATACACTATTTTGTTTGATAACAGAGGTATCCCTTTAAGAAGTCAGCACTGTTACATGAATGGACTGATTGCATAGGAAGGGCAACAGTCGGCGCGCAGCTTTAATGGAAAGGAATTGAATGTGGCCATTTTAATATTAATTCCAACATGCTTTCAAGCTACACAGTAATATAAAGTGAAAGCATAATTCTCTTGAACAGCTCTTGCAATTATATCACTTTTGAGATTGGCTCTTTGATACTACTTTCACTTTCCATAGAAATATTAATAATACTTAAATATTAGGAAAATAAATAAACAGGATGATAACGGGATAGAATGGTAAAATACGGGAGAATCACAACAAAAACAGGTATGGTGAATCACACTTCATAAATGCAAGAACGTGGTAAGTGTAAGATAAAGAGGGATGAAAGAATGTGTTTTCTACAGGTGGTTTGTCAAGCCCACTCACCTGTGTGTGGTGCACTCAGTTTGGGGTTGTTGTGTGGTCAGTTGTTCGCAGAGAAAATGGGTTTTTAGTTGTCGTTTGAATGATACTATTGAATTAGCAGTCCATGTGGGAATGGGAAGATCATTCCACCAGCGAAAAGTAAGTATTTTGAAGAATGTTACACACTGGTATCCACTGACTTCCAACAAATCACAACAAGCATGGGTTGGTAAACATGTAGCATACATAAAAAACAGTATAATCTCTCATTCTGTGTGCTCCCAGTTTAGAGGTTATTGATGCGATGTTATTTGTTGTTGTAGCATTATATGGATATTTATAATCCCCTGTGCAGTTACTGAAGCCAGCATGTGGGTATAATCGTCTGGTGTTGTCAGTCCCTTTTCTGCTAAGGTGCACAAAATCATACTGGAAACCCCTCCAGCTTCCCTCAATTGGATCAGTGGGGTTTCAGATTGCTAGGCTATCTGGTCCATCTTAATAAACACTTGTGCAGGAGCTCAGCACATTTCATTTGTCATTTCTGTATAATATCAGGTCTTTGTCATATGTTTTTACAGCTCAGTATTTTAAATAATGCTTTTAGGTAGCACACATTTCATGCTCTGAGGGCTGAAATTACTTCCCTGTGCCTGACACACAATTACATTGGAATCTATGAGATTCAAGCAGGATGATAACCTTTGTGGAAAGTCGTATCCACCAATCCCAGACTGAAGATAAATGAAAACAAAAAAACTGAGGTGGCAGGGAACTCCTTCTTGCTGCAAAATTGCAGACTGTACCTTGTCGTTCAGTGAGAAACATGTTGCCTGTAAGTGTGTGAGACTTTTCTTGAAGTGCAATTTTATATTGCAAAAATTCTCAACAATTTTTAGACATTAACCCATTTGTGCCCAAATTTTTAAAAATGGTTTTATGCATGTAGGTTTGTAAATAGTGTTCTATAAGAAAACGTTTTGCATATATTTTCTCCAGGTTTTAAATTTTTTTTCAAGAAAATCGGATTTGAATATGCAGCAACTATACATGTAGTTTCCGCTGGGCAAATATGTTGTAAGAACCCTTCAATGTAAAATTTTAATAGGAGGAGAACATTTGGCATTCTAACTCAAAACAACAGTGTTATTTTAACTCTTTGTAGGAGTGGGACCAGTGGGAAAAGTTAATTTTACTCTGAGGATTTTGCTGTATATCAAATTGTATGATAAATGGCTACTTTAAAGTAAAGATATCAGTTAAATGGTTAAGTTAACCGATAACCTTGATTTATTATCTTATTAACACATTATTCACTTATTCCCCATGATTTATGTACTTACAATGTATCTGCCCAACAGCAACTATATTTGCTGCTTGAACTTTTGACAAAGTATACAAAAAACTATAGATTTCTTGAAAGATTTGTTTCGTTTGGATCAATCTAGAGACCTTCATAATTATGTTGATATACATCTGTGAACAAAAAGTTATTTTTAGTAACATGAACATTAGGTGCGTTCCAAATCGCATACTTGTGCACTATTCTATGCCATTTTGTAGTATAAATTGTGTAAGTAGTGCGTTTACACTGAAAACTCTAAAAAATAATAAATGCACTTTAATTACCCGAATGATGCACTCATTCGACCGGTAAAATGAAGTGTGTAATGATGGACACTTCACGCACACAACAACGCAGTTTTGCTCACGTAGCGGAAGAGGCGGAGCTATCGGGCGCACATGTTGGATAACTTTATTTATTTTGGATTGTGAAAGCGAAATTCACCTATCAGAGTGATTAAAGCGCCTCCCGAAGGGTAAATGCGGTTATACTCATGGCAGAAATTATTTGGTACTTTGTTCATTTATTTCCCTAATTTTGGCAACTGTCAAACGTCATTTGGGAAACGGGTTGAATTTCCGCTCAGTAAAAAAACATTAGTGTTCCATTTGGGACAACACTACATACATATACTATGCTGTTGAGTGTGTAAGTGCATAAGTACATAGTGCATGAGTGCATAGTGTATAGTGTGCCATTTGGGACGCAGCTCTGGTCTTTATTTGAGGTGGTATGCCTCCATTTTGCATCCTGGACTTAGGAGTATGAAGTTGAAGGCCTCATGCGACAGGAAGTAAATCAATTGCTTTTTTCTTTCTTGAAATCTTTTATTTGGTTGTTTGCTTGCATGTCATTAAGAAATTAAACAAGAATAACATGTAGAAAATTACTTATAAAAGAAAAAATGGCAACTATGCCGGTGGACTTACTTGACAGCAAAGTGTTTATGTGCAGAAACTAACTGTCCTGTACTCACTGCAGACGGAAGCTGTTGATTTTTATTTTTATTTATTTGTAGATAACAATCTGATGGAGTTTTTTTTTAATGTTCATGTTTGTTCTCTTTGTCTTAAACTATTAAATTGACCTATATTTTCAATATATATATATATAAAATATCATATGTACTGTAAGTACTGCGTAGTGTAAACTATATGTGATGATTTTGCAGCATCAATATGCTTTTGTACAGCTAAAATAATAGCTGACACCTTTAGCTTTACAGGCTAAAAATGGTCTTTCATTATTTTTTATTAGATAGATAGATAGATAGATAGATAGATAGATAGACAGACAGACAGACAGACAGACAGACAGACAGACAGACAGATAGACAGACAGCAGTATATCGACATCTATATATCCATAAATCATCCTCTCCTTTTTCTCCTTAAGTTGACCATTCTTCTACTGACCTCCTTGCCTTTTTCCCACATGTCAGGCTCTGATGGAGTCTAGCAGCTGTGGTGTATATAAATGCTGAGAGCTTTGCCATTAGCATTAATAGCCGGACAAGCACAACATGACATAGAAAGGTCACATTGTGATGATGAAATGAGCTGCTCTTGTTTGCTGATTGGCAAAAGTCAGTAAACGAACAGACTTCCCACCTGAAATAAGAAAATTATAAAAATAAAATAATTATTCTCACCCACAAGTGGTTCCAAACTTTTAGGAGTTTCTTTTGCCTGTTATAAAAAAAATGTTAGAATTTGGTAGCTGTTGACAGTAATAGTAGGAATTAGGGATGTAATAATTCACTCAACTCACTATTCGATTCTGTTCGATTCATAATTTGATTTTCTCACCTTTTTTATTTATTTATTTTTTTCAAAATGAGATCGAAAACATTGTAGTTAATGAAAACGTCTCATTTTATTTGGCTGTTGGGCCATAGATGCACATTTCTTTATGAAAGTGAAACATAACAAAATAAATTAAGGTTTAAAAATAAACCCCCAATCAAATAATAAGAGGAAAAATATCTCCATATAAACAAAGTAAGTTTTGTCTGTGCACTTTCCATTTAAAATGAAAGATTTAACAAAGATGCAGCATCCATGCAGCACGAGCAGTTTTTCATTTCACAATTTAAAGCAAAAACAGAATGGTTTTAGTTGACAACTAATGGCCTACTACATAAAAGTGAGATGCAAATGCATTCTCAACCAACAGGTGGCGCTTATGAACGCAATAGTGTTGCATGGGTTACCACTGTAAACAAAGAAGCGCTGCACTTATGAACACTTATATGCAGTGTTGGGGAAAGTTACTTTTGAAAGTATTGCATTACAATATTGAGTTACTCCTCAAAACAGTAGTTAGTTGCGTTACTTGGTTACTGTTTATGGTGATTAAAACGTTACGTTACTTTTGAGTTACTTTTGTGTTACTTTTTTTGACCTGGCTGACGCTTGATCTTATTCAGAACTTGCAGGGGGGTTTTATCCTATTTTTTTCAACAACACACTGAATTAACTTTATTTACCTTAAATAAATACGTTAAAAATGTATGTAGGATATTGTTATCTTCGGAAAACTTCCTCACCCCAGAGCTACAGTATATATGCCGTAGATACAGACTAATGAAAGTTTAAAGCAATGCATTTGCTACTTTTGTACTTTTTGGCTTATTAAAAAGTAAAATCACTGTCCATTCAGCTGATCCTCTTCTCCTTTTCTTCCATGTGTTTAAAATAAAAAGCATATTCCCATTGGGCAGCATGGTGGCGCAGTGGGTAGCACAATCGCCTCACAGCAAGAAGGTCACTGGTTAGAGCCCCGGCTGGGTCAGTTGGTATTTCTGTGTGGACTTTGCATGTTCTCCCTGTGTTGGTGTGGGTTTCCTTTGGGTGCTCCGGTTTCCCCCACAGTCCAAAGACATGTGCTATAGGAGAATTGAACAAGCTAAATTGGCTATAGTGTATGTGAGTGTGTGCAAGAGTGTGTTTATTTTTTAATAGTGAATTAACTAAACTAAAAAGTAACTCGCATTACTATTTTTTTTAAAGTAACTCAAATATTATTACTTAATTTTGAAAATGAATGTGTAAAGTAATATTATTCTGTAACTCGCGTTACTTGTAATGAGTTACCCCCAACCAGTGCTTAATTTGTGAATTGCGAGGTCCCGGAACAGATCGGGGTAACGGATCCGGCATGTTCCCCGAGCGATGTGGTGGATGGCGGAGGGTTGTTGCAGTTGAAAGTGAGCAGGGCGGCGGTGTCGCGGAGGGTTGGGGAGTCACGGAAGAAAGTGAAAGTGAACAGTGGACGGGGTAGGAGGGCGGTTGAGAATGGGGATCGTTAAAATGAGGTGCCGGATCAGATTTCAGAGGTTCCGGATCCGGCGTGTTCCGGCACAAATTAAGCCCTGCCCCCAACACTGCTTATGTTTTGTTCAAGATGAACTGCAAATGCAACGTAAACATTTCTAAAGACAGAAATTAATTCACAATTGCAGAAATACATTGCAATTACTTTGGCATCTCAACTGATTTGAATTGTGGCATATTTCAATATTTTAACCAACTCAAAGTTCATCATGACATGCCTAGTAGGAATAAAAAGAACTCAACTCTGAAAACTGGACAGACACAGCTTCATTTACTAGAACTTCTATGTTAAGCTGCTTTGACATAATCTACATTGTAAAAGCGCTATAGAGATAAAGATGACTTGATTAAAAAGATACTATGCAAATCAGTGGCTACCATTTTCCAATATTCATCAATAACAAGAGTTATGCAAGGGATAGAATGACAAATACACATATTCTTTATTCTGTCAAGTGTGAACCCATGAAATATCTTTATTTGTATTCAACAGAAGAAAGAAACTCAATCAGGTTTGGAACAAATGGAGGGTAAATAAATGATTAATAAATAATCATTTCTGGGTGAACAATCCATTTTATCATTCATTCATTTTCCATCGGCTTAGTCTCTGATTATCAGGGGTCACCACAGCGGAATGAACCACCAACTTATCCAGCATATGTTTTACGAAGCGGATGCCCTTCTAGCTGCAACCCAGTACTGGGAAACACCCATACACTCTCATTCTCTCACACACACTCATACACCACGGCAAATTTAGTTTACCCAATTCACCTATAGCACATGTCTTTGGACTATGGGGGAAACCGGAACACCCAGAGGAAATCCACGGGAACATGGGGAGAAACATACAGAAATTCCAACTGGCCCAGCCAGAACTTGAACCAGCAACCTTCTTGCTGTGAGGCGACAGCTAACCACTGAGCCATCATACCGCCCTTCCATTTAATCAGAATTCCCAATACTCATATCTTTTCCATCTTGATATTCCATTAAAATGTTGTATTTTTTCTCTGCACATTCCCACATGACAGAAGCCAATCTCCCTGCATGCAGGAGCCACATTTTAGAAAGACTTTTACAGATAAGGAGTTCATAAACACTAAATGTTTTTTTACCTCGCAGACATCCCACTTTTCACACTTCCTGCGGCTCATTTTGAGAAACCTGTGCATGTTTCCACAACTGATAATGCTGTCTTTCAAGAACAAGTAGGCCAAGTTAGACTGCCAAAGCTGTGATCTCAGGCCGTTCACCTTGTTTACTCTTTATTTACATTCTATCCCATTTTCCCTTGCTCAGCAGTGTCCATTGTCACATTCGACTGCAAATATTTGGGCAATCATTGTGTGGCTTATGTATGAAGATAACCCAGCGCTTTTGTTTACTGATAGATATTCCTCTCGCTGTACGCTTGTCTCTGGCAGCTTGCTGGGTAAACCTTATAGCACAAGGTGTTGAGCAATTTTGAGCAGTTGTGACAGAGATTTAAGTGTAATAGCTTTGTTCTCAGCGTGTGTACATTTTTACAGCACTGGAGGATGAGTATAAATCAACCAGCTCTGTTCCCTTTAAAGACCCATTTGTCTTTCTTGTCTGGTTTATCTCTTTGTTGCCTTCCGTTCAGTAAGTAATCCTCAGCTAACATAACTGTAAGAATAATGCAAATAATGTTAGTTATTGTCAGCTTTTAAAAGATATTTTAATTAACTGTGTTTAAAAAATATTCTTTTGGTCATTTATTCAATGAATATGAATTATTGTATAATGGTGGTGCGGTGGCGCAGTGGGTAGTGATGTTATATATGTGCTTATAAATCAAGAATAGAGCATTTGTCGATATAAACTGCTTACTAACATTTATTAATGTAGAGTTAATGCATAACAAATAATGAATTCACTATTTGCTCATGCTTAATAGATTATTCATAGTGTGTAGTTATTATAAAGTGTTACCCCATTCATTCATTCAATCATTTTCTTTTCGGCTTAGTCTCTTTATTAATCTGGGGTCGCCACAGCAAAATGACCACCAACTTATCCAGCATAAGTTTTACGCAGCAGATGCCCTTCCAGCTGCAACCCATCACTGTGAAACACCCATGCACTCTCATTCACACACATACACTATTGACAATTTAGCCTACCCAGTTCACCTATACTACATATCTTGGACTTGTTGGGGAAACCAGAGCATCCGGAGAAATCCCACATGAACACGGGGAGAACATGTAAACTCCACACAGAAATGCCAACAGACACAGCCGAGGCTTGAACCAGCAACCTTTTTACTGTGAGGCGATCATGCTACCCACTGCGCCGCCGTGATGCCCAACCCAACGTAATTATTGTGTAAATACGTTGTTGTTTTTACATTGTACTTACATTGTAATTACTTATGTAAATACACTGTTGACCCATCCCTTACACCTTATGCCACCCTTAAACCTACCCATACCACCTAACCTGTCACCTCAAGAGCACCAGAAATGTTCTGCAATATGAACACATTAGGTACATTGTATTTAAATTTTGATGTAAGCACATAGTAGGTAAGGCCACTTAATATAAAGTGGGACCTTATTATTATTAAATATTGTATAATAAAATAATCTTATGTCTTAAATTGTAGCTATGATTATACAGTATTTAATTAAAATGGCATCCTCGCTTTTAAATAAACGCAAGCTTAAATCCCTGTGAAGCTATTTTTGTCTCTGTCATAAAAAAACTCCACAGTTTAAGCCACATTGTCTTGCATGGATGCACCACACTGTCAAAGTGTCAAAGTATTTAAATAATTACTACATTTAACTTCTGTTGCTGGCTGTGAGGACACCGTAGTGTAAGAGTTACATTTGGGTTAATAGTATGTTCTATTTTATAGCATCCATTGTATTGGTGCACTCTCGAAAGCTTTTGTTTGTGTTTTCCCAGTTGTGACAGCCTACCTTGTTTCACAAACATATTTCTTTCATAAAGCACATACAGTTGAAGTCAGAATTATTATCCGTCCTTAATTATTAGCCCCCCTCCCCCCCCCCCCTTTATATTTTTTCCCAATTTCTGCTTAACGGAAAGAAGAGTTTACTCAACACATTTTTAGACATAATAGTTTTAATAACTATTTTCTAATAACTGATTTATTTTATATTTGTCATGATGACAGTACATAATATTTGGTGGTTTGGGGGGCTAATAATATTGACCTTAAAATGTGTGTGTTTTTTTTTTAATTGCTTTAACTTTTTTTTATTACACATTAAAAAAAAAGTTAAAACAGTAAAGCATTTAGAACTTTGTAATGTTGCCATTCCTTTTCACACCACTTAAAAGACATTTAGGGACTGAAGAGACCAAGCGATGAAGTGTTTCAGGTGTAATTTTGACCCATTCTTCCTGTAAACAAGTCTTAAGGTGGGCAACAGTACGTGGAATTTATTGTTGCAGTTTGCGCTTCAAAATCCGCCACACATTCACTATTGGAGACGGGTCGGGACTGCAGGCAGGTCAGTCAAGTATCCTCTTCCTCCTCAGCCAGGACTTTGTAATGTCTGCAGAATGTGATTTTTCATTGTCTTGTTGAAATATGCATGGGCATCCCTGGAAAAGAAGGCAGCATATTGTGTTCTACAATCTCATTAATGGTGCCATCACAGAAGTGCAAGTTACCTTTGCTAATGGCACTGGCACTGACCTTGTTGCTGGTAACAGTCTGAATGATCCTTTCCTCCTTTGGTCCGGCACCCATGGTGTCCATTTCTCCCAAATAATACCTGAAGTTCTGATTAATCTGACCACAGTACACATTTCCACTCTGTGTATGGTCCATCTCAGATTTTTAATAAAAAAAAACTGCTTTTATCCTAGTCAAAATAAAACAAATAAGATTTTCTCCAGAAAAAAAAAAAATATATATATATAAGAAATACAATTAAAAAAAATCCCTACTCTTTTATATATATATATTTGAAAAGTTTGACTTCAACTGTATATATATATATATATATATATTAAGCACTATCTTCAGGGTAGATCATATCTAATATAACAGAGGATGGGATTAAAGTCTGCTGTGCGTCATGTCTTGTCAGACATGTTGACTTTCCCTCAGTATTGTTCTGTATCAGCTGCGTCATCTTGGTTTTGTTTGAATGAGGGTCCATTGTGGAAAACAGCTGTCATGTTGTCATGTTTGTCAAGAAGCAATGATGTCCTTTTACCACGTAAAGCATTTTAGATAAGGTCCCCTAACGGCTGATATATGAAAAAGGGCTGTGAAATTGGTTTACCACACTGCACTGAAAGAGCAAGTGGCTTCAAATGAAATGCAATGATGTGAGTGAACTTTGAGCCCTGCTGAGGTTTGGTATGGACAAAGAGGAGAGTCTCCCAGTAGGCATTTTACTCTGTTCCTTCATTAAAATTTCATATTGATTGCTTGTATTTGTGTTTCTCACATTATTAAGAATGACATGCACATTTTGTAAATGAAGCCAAATTCATAAGAAACAAACTAACAAAGTGGATCAAGTGTGAAATTAGTGCAGAATTTGGCCTGGTTAACATTGTGTTTATGGATTGTTGTGTGGTGTGGAGCAATGAGGGGTTTAGACTTCATTTGTTTTTTTCTGATTGTTATTGACTAAGGGAAGAAACAGTGGTGCATGATTGTTGAAGAGGGGTTTCAGAAGAGAAACCTAATAGGCACATGTGGGAATTAGATGTGATTTCATAAATCCAGCTGTAACATAATTTCCCCTGGCTGATAAATCTGTCATAAGGAGCCAAATGATGAACATCTGATGAAGGTTTCTGTCAAAGGACCTTTTTGTCCTCATATGAATTGATGTCCTATAGCTTCTGTCACATATCTTTCATAGGTTTTTCTGCTTCACTTTCTGAAGTCTGAGGATCATTATGAGGGGTTAGTCATAAGTAAAATATCAAAGATGGTTTGAGATGGTGTACACAAACTGACTGGACGTTCTGAATGTGAATGTGTATATACTTCTAAATGATGACCAGAACCATAACGGTGTTTTCAAATTTGGTTAAAAAATGGTGCAATATTGCTTTATGTCGAGCTTAGACTGCACGATTTTAGCTCCGATTTTGACTCGCCGACAGGTTTTAAGAAATCGCAGACAAATGCCTAAAATCACAGACAAATCAATGCTTGTTCCCATCAGTAACAATCACAGTGTGAATTATCAAAGACGGCATCTCAGAGAATTGCCGATGAGTCGCCGACACCCGTGAGATATTTGGCATGCTATATATAATACTTGTTGTGATTCAAATCATGCCGTGTGAAATGTGTTCTGATTGAAAATAACATTGGCGATAACCTACAGCCAATGAGAGAGCAGCATCCACTAGTATGGGTATCTGCAGGCCAGCGGGAGGATGGGGGAGAATTTAAAAGGGCTTTTCAGTCTATTTGGACCCAAGTAATGGAGAAAAACTAGTGTAAGGAGCACATGTGTCGGTTTGACATGTCATCTGAGCAATACCACAACTGGGTTGAGAAAGAAAATAGTTGAGGAGAAATTGCTAATTCCTTTAAAAGTCCAAGTGAACAAAATAAGCACATTTTCTAGCCCACTAAAGGTTTCTTTCTCATTATGTAGTTAATAACAAAATATATACTATGTGACAAAGCTGTCTGCAATTCTTCCTATCGTAAAGTCATGCAATGTGAAAGCCCCTGTCGCCGATCCATCCTGCTGTGTTAACACAGCAGCGACGGAATTGCTAGCCCAGATAGTCATGCAGTGTGAAAACATCTGTGATGGGACTACTTTAAAAATCATGCAGTCTAAACTTGGCATTAGTGGTTAATCTGATTTAGTGTGAACTCTGAACCAACTCTGGACTAATGTATGGACAAAACATTAAATACAGATGTCCAAAAACAAATTCAAAACAGGACATGGTGTCACATGTCACAAGTGTGACCGTCAGAGTGTCAGAATGTTCATACTGTTTACATCTATCATTTTGTAGTTCTTATGTTGCCTTTTACAATTCAGTAGAAGTGTTGAAAATGCTTCTTGCATCAGATCTCAGTTTTGACTGCTTAAAAAGAGTTGTTTTGGATGTTTGGTAAAAAAAAATACAGGTTAGGTTTGTCCAAAATACACATAATAACAAGCTTTACTATTTGTATATTGATGAATGTAGGACTATAAAAAAAGGTTTTAACTCTTAAATAACAAAATGTTTAATTTCTGCTTTTGAAATGTACATTGAATGAAGTGCCAATGTCTGTCTGATATTTTTAGATGTATTTGCTTTTTCTGTCAAAATTTGTAACTCTAAAAATAACCTTTGATTGATAAGGTAAAAATAATGTTTGCACATTTCTAATTTTTCACTTAAAGCTGTGATTTTAGACAGTGTTTTACAGTACATCATCTGTACAAATGAACTATCAAATAGAAGGTGAGACCTTCAAACTGTTTTAATCTAGTGTGGTATATGTATTTTTTTAAAATGATAAGGTTTATGGTTATTAGTATTAGAAAGTGCTCATTTGGTTCCCCAGACCACAAAACTAGACATAATGGTTGATTTATTTATTTTTTTTAAGTTAAGATTTACACGTCATCTTAAAGCTAAATAAATACGTTTTCCAATAACGCATGGTTTAGTAGTATAGGACAATATTTGTCTGAGATACAACTATTTGAACATCTTTAATCTGAGGATAAAAAAAATAATAATTATTGAGAAAACCCACCTCTAAAGTTCAGTTTAAGTCCTTAGCAATGCATATTTCTAATAAAAAAAATAAATTTTGATATATTTACTGTAGGAACTGTTTTGACTATTGCTGTTGCTATAAGCACCTTATATATTGTAGCCATTGCTGTAAACATGTCATATACATGTGAAATTATTTTTAAAACGTGCTGAAAACATGATTGCAGTATGCTATGAATATATATAAATATATTTACTTTATATTGACGCAACTCATGCTAAATGCAAAAGGAATCATGCTAACAACTTGCTAAATCATGCTAGTAACATGTTAAATATGATAACAGATTATACGTACCGTATGTATGTATGTATCTATCCATTTATCTATCTATCTATCTATCTATCTATCTATCTATCTATCTATCTATCTATCTATCTATCTATCTATCTATCTATCTATCTATCTATCTATCGATCTGTCTGTCTGTCTGTCTGTCTGTCTGTCTGTCTGTCTGTCTGTCTGTCTGTCTGTCTGTCTGTCTGTCTGTCTGTCTGTCTGTCTGTCTGTCTGTCTGTCTGTCTATCTATCTATCTGTCTATCTGTCTATCTGTCTCTCTGTCTCTCTGTCTGTCTGCATTTCCTCCAAAACCTTCAAACTTTAAGCTTTAAAACTACTTCAAACTGAAAAATCTTTAAACTTAATGCTTTTAAACCTTCAGACTTTCTGGTCAGACTCTCTCAAGCCAACATCAAAGTTTGTCTCTCTTTTTGTATTCTTTTTGAGACTTTATAGCTTTCGTAACTCTCTATTGTTTATAATTACATGCTTTTATATAAAAATGATTTTGTGTTTTAGGGAGAGAGCATATCAGAATTTGGCATGACAAGCTTTTGAGTACATTTTGACAGAATTTCCTATCAGAGAGAACCAAACCTTTTTCTTTGATCTAGAAAATATTAAAAAAAGTGTGCTTTGACTATTAAAAGAGTCTAATTCTGTGCAATAATGTGCATCTGGTCTCATATGAGCAGGCATGCTTCGTCTGCTTTTATGCCCGTTTCTTAAGTTCAGACACCATAAGCTGTTGTTCTTACAAAGGCCTTTCTGAGAGAGACAGATCTGTCAAGGTACAAAAGGTTGGCCTTCATCTGTGCAGCCTTGAACTCTTCAGGGCACACTCAGGTTACACTGTGGGGATTTCTTTCCTCAAGCAGGCGTTTTCTAATCCTTTCAAGGCTATACGTTTTCTCCCACATGAGAACCAAAAACAACTATTGAATATTAAGGTTTTTGCTTTGCTAAGTTCACAAATCTTTGCTCCTGTTTTACTCAAAGGGTGATTCTTTTCAGCATTAAATACTACTGTTTAAAAGTTTAGGGTTCAGAGGATTTAGTCATGTTTTTGGTTTCTTATGTTTATCAAGGTTACATTTTGGAGCATATTGTGAAATATATTACAATTTTAAAAAAAAATAAACAAGTTAATTATTTCTATAATCTCTAAGCTGTATTTTCAATGACCATTCATCCAATTTCACATGATTGTTCAGAAGCATTTCTAATGATTAGCTATATTTAAAACTATTGTGATGCAACTATTTGAAGGATTTTTTTTGTAAATAGAATTTTTTTATAGCAAAAAATATATAGTTTTATTTTATTATGGTTTTAGCGCAAACCTAATTTTCCCATTTTTTGCCACTTTGTTTAAATAGCAAATCCATTTTCTTCACTTTGTGGACTCATAGTTGTGTCGGTCTAGAAAAGAGGTGTGTTAAGGCGCATTGTTGGCGCGTTGCTATTTTGAGGAACTAAAATAGAAACCGTAACCGTATTTTTCCATTCTTAAAATAACAAAAGTGGATTTAGACACGTCCTTAATGATTTCGCGCCATGCACTTTAGACTTTGGACCTAGATCGTTAAAATAGAGCCCATATTCTCTATTATTGGAATACATACAGTAGCATACAAAAAGTTATACTCAATAATATGCATCACTCCATTTTTATCTGCAAGTTAGTGCATAACTTGTACATCTTTATTCCATCTGCATTATCAAAAAACAGCATTGATCATGACACCCTCCATCCTGCATCCCTGTCCACTGGTTTACATCACCTTAGAGTTAGTGACTTCAAATGCAATCCGGAAATTGGGGAAAACTTTGTTTGTTAGCACTCTGCGCTATTGGCTAGTTCCTATATAAGTTATCATGTATAGCTTTAGACCAAGAGGCCTCAAATCTGAAAGTTTATCAATGTCAAATGTCTGGTTATAGCAAAGGTTGTTATTAATAAACATACACGTACATAAATGAACTATAAAAAAAGTTCCCTTTGCATGTAAAAATACATTAATAGCATGTGCAAAATCGAGTCAAGTGACATCAATTTTTAACAGCTGATTCGAATGTTTTCACTCGATTGAATAAGCGTTATCAGTGGTTATCAGCTGATAGATATGGGTCAGCAGGGGCCTTCTGCACCTACAGGTAGGCTCAGAAGGCTGTTATCATCCATCCACATGGTTAATCAACTATAGATCACATACGGCTGCGGCTGAAAGTTAATGAGAATTATTTATATTATTTATTACATTTTCCTTTAACTGTATTTTATTAACATCTACCCCTACCCCAACCCTAAACCCAACCGTCACAGTAATGTAAAGACAGATCTGGATCTGGAGTCTTCTCTATTAGTATAGCTGATTAACCATGTAGCGCAGAAGGCCCCTACTGGCCCATATTTATCAGCTGATAACCACTGATAACGTCCATTCAATTGAGTGATATCATTCAAAGCGGGTGATTTTTAATGACAAGATTAACAAGTGGTAAATTGCCACATTTTAATCCCTTAAAAACAGTTAGTGCTCTTGAAATATGGAATGAAGGAGGGTATGGATTGAATTCTCTCCAGGTAAGGACATGTTTTAGGCTAAACACAAAATATTCATGTGCATGTTCACCATTTTTACAAAATCGCATTTTTGAAGTCTATGAAGAGAACAAATGGATCATTTGTTCTGATAATGTATGGCCAAATGAACAAAATCTTATTCTTTTCCATCTGAAGTTTCATTTAAATGGTCCCTAAAACCAGAAGCTGTTGTGAGGCCCACGCTGTGTCACATTCTGGTATAACTTGAGTACAGAAGCAAACAGCTTTGCGCACACTTTGACAGCTAGAAACACATCACAACTAATATAGGTTAATTGCCTCCCACCTTAGCCGGATAATTCATTAAACCCATTGCCGTGCGCCTCCAACACAAGACGTCTGGTTCTCCCAGGAGCACACAACTCTTGGCATTGTGGAGTTTAGGCTTTAGTTACAGCAGCTGAAATTTCACTCCCACCCACCAACCAAACGCATGGACCGCAGTGGTAGGAGAGTAATGCATTTGTCTGCTGGATGACTGGAGAGAGAAGTATCAAAGAGTGCTGCTAATTGCAGTGCTCCCTTCATACATCATCGAGTCAAGTGGAAATAATTCAACGTTGCATTCAGATTTGTTTAGTTAAAAGATCCCCCAACCCCCGTGAGGAGGAGAAAGAGGAGACAGAAGGGGAGGAGTGTGAAGCAAGGGATTCATGCAGAGGAATTCTGTGCAGAGCTGAACGTTATGCTGATTTGGGTTTCGTGCCATGCTGCGTTTTTTGTTTGCAGATTCAGGAAGCAGGAGAGATGAAAGGAATGCAAACCTGGTTTACCTTCAAGGTGGCTTTGATATTTGTCACAGTATGCATTCAGAAACTGATATCGAGGGATTGTGAATATATTTGATCACAGTTTGGCCGTTTATTTGATTGAAAATATTCTAAATGCAGGGGAAATAATGGCATTATCATCTCTGTTTAATCTAAAAAATGCTAATTATGTGTTCAGTCTATAGGCATGCATTGAGTACTTGATTCAGTTCAATTCATCTTTCTTTCTATAGCACTATTACAATGTAGATTGTGTCAAAGCAGCTGAACATAGAAGTTCTAGTAAACTGAAACTGTGTCAGTCCAGTTTTCAGAGTTAAAGTCCAGTTTAGTTCAGTTCATTGAGGTTTAATTTTCACTGCTGAAAGTCCAAACACTGAAGAGCAAATCCAACAATGCGCAGCTCCACAAGTCCCAAACCAAGCAAGCCAGTGGCGAGGATCAAAACTTCACCAATTGACAAAAGTGAAGGAAAAAAACCTTGAGAGAAACCAGGCTCAGTTGAGCACAACCATTTCTTCTCATACACCGAGCTGCAGTCTAAGTGCCGAAGGCTGGAGAACAATAGACGTCCATCATTGCAAACTGTAGATCACTGGCAGGTGTACAGGCTGGCCCACGGTATCAATGCGAAGACTCGTCTGTCACTGGGATCTTTTAGGAATCAGTCTCATGCTCTCTGCTCCTCCACGACCACCACAGCATCAGCTCACGATACGGCCTGGTCCAGGATTATGGATACCTTGGCATCATTTCTTCATAGGTCTTGGATCGCATTAATTGCTGCACAAACTCTAGAGGCCTCGGGATGAGTATTCCCAGGTGGAAATAGAGAATAAAGAAAATAATTAGCATAGCTTCTGTTCATAGTGTATTAAAACACAAGATGCAAAAATTAAGTGCTATAAATGAAAATAGTAGTTATATAAACAAACATAGAAACAAACATGTAAAGAATATGAGTTTTTCTAATAAAACGTTGTGTGACAATTGTCTTTTTACAAAACAGCATTGCTAACTAGTCTAGGGCTGGGCGATTAATTGAAAAGTAATCGAAATTGTGAACCTATAATCAATCAAATTTTTCCATGTCAATTTTTTCGATTCTCAACCGTGTGAATTGGGAAGCTTGTTGTCTGTACTTTTAGAAATTTGATGGGAAATGAGAAATACATTTTTATGTACCAAAGTGTTTACGTTGTGTTTACGTATTTTGAACGCTTTCATGTCAACTTTTTCTTAAGCAAAAGTTAAAAATGTATTAAATTCCCTGCATTCATTTACAAAAGTCAAACCAGTTAGCATCTGCTCACATAGGACTTTAACTAGATGAGTGTCAAAAATAATTTTTTTCTTTTTGTGTATGAACTGCTTCATGCACTTTACCTGACAAAAGTCTTGTCGTCAGATCAACAAATAATAACTTTTCTTCTACAGTAGTTCATTTGTAAAAGTGGCAGAAGGTAGATTTTTCCAATGACTCATCTGTTGAACTGTGTCCCAGTCATCACAAATACTGCAGAAGACCTATTGGAACCCGCATGGATTCTCACAAAAATCAATCAAGTTTGGTGAAGGAAAAATCATGGTTTGGGGTTACATTCAGTATGGGGTCGTGTAAGAGATCTGCAGAGTGGATGGCAACATCAACAGCCTGAGGTATGAAGACATTTGTGCTGGCCATTACATTACAAACCACAGGAGAAGGCAAATTCTATAACAGGATACGACTTCTCATATTCTTCTCATACTTCAGCCTCTACATCAAAGTTCCTGAAAGCAAAGAAGGTCAAAGTGCTCCAAGATTGGCCAGCCCAGTCACTAGACATGAACATTATTGAACATGTCTGGGGAAAGATGAAGGAGGAGGCATTGAAGATGAACTCCTGATAATCTTGATTAACTCTGGGAGTCCTGCAAGAACGCTTTCTTTGCCATTCCAGATGACTTTATTAAAAAGTTATTTGAGTCATTGCAGAGATGTATGGATGCAGTCCTCCAAGCTCATGGGAATCATACACAGAATTGATTCTTTTTCCACTGCACCATGACTTTATATTCTATACTTTACATTATTTCTGTTAAGTATCAAGACTTTTGTCTAAGCAAAGTCAGATCTTACTGTCCTAAATAAATAAATAAAAATCAAGGCATGATCATATTTTATTTTGGTAAAATAGGCGTAATCTAGAGGTCTTTGCCTTTTATATAAGCCACTTCTGATACCAATTGATCAACTAGAAGTCAAGTTATTATATGCTGTTCCTAAAACTTGGATAGGCGACAAGACTTTTGTCAGGTAGTGTGAATGTAGATCATCCATCCATGTTGTGATGAAATGTAAATGCTATGAAAACCAATATTTAATATTTGCATGGCATTTAAATGACCTCAGCTGTATGTGAAGTGAGGCCACAGTTATATCACCTAAACCACAGTTCTGTTTTGAACCTGTGCTGTACAGTATCTTACTGAGCTAGAAAAGCCATTGTGAGCTTTTCTGCTTGCTGAAGTGTCAAAGATGACATTTGATGTGTCTATCATAACACTATGGCCTATTTCTTTAGCAGAAATAGGAGAGTGTATTTCTGAGGTCTGCTTAATATTAATAAAATACAGATTTTTGTCTGCTTCATTTTATTAGATGTCATACTCATAGTGCCACGTCAAAGTATCTACATGGAGTTGCAGTGTTTCTCTGTCCTTGTCCAATGCTTTTCAAACTTCCCACTTTCATCTCACTTTCAGGATGCTGAGATGGCCACCGGGACGTCCTAGAAAAGTAGACGTTGCTTTCACACTTTCACTCAGTGTCCTCTCACAGCTGTCATAGCATTGCCAGATCCCTCAACAAACCTCGAGCTCCCCATCGAGACACCCGTTCCTCACTTCACCTGAGAAACTGCTCACCTCAGAGAGAAGCTTAGATACTGCCATTAAACACACTCGCTACTTCATGCCCAGTGGAGAAAATCATGCCCAGCTGTTTGATTTAATAATCAGTCTATAGGCTTAAAAATAGTTAGGTAAAGGTTTGAACCATCTGTTCATAATTTTATAAGGAATTGGAATTTGGAATTTTCAGGAAAATGCAGTGCAGACCAGTTTCATTTCTATTTGTTTGTGTGGGTTGCATTTTGGCAAGAACCTGGTGATAAGATAAATGTCCACTTGACCAATTATGTGCAGCCCAATATGGAATTATTAAGCAATATTAGGTATTCTGTGTTTTATAGAAAAATGCTTAACATGTAATTTAGTGTGATATTCTCATTCTGCATTATCTATTTGCCATGGTTTAAACCACATCATCAAGGTTTATTAAAATATAGTACTTACAATTTAGTACAAATCTATTCACAGAGCAGATTTTGTGTTTAAGGTCAGGGACACACCAAGCCGATGCTAAATGACTAGCGAAAAATGAAACCCAACTGTGTTGTTGCTTCGCTTTGGACTGTGTCTGAACCAAAAGCCTGTGCACAAACACACCAAAAGGCGGGAAAGCCAACTGAAACAAGAGCCGTGTTCTGCGGCTGCACAAGAGGAGGCGTCTTTCCACTCCTTGGAGAGCAGTAGTCTGTTTTCTCATTTCACAAAGGGAAACCAAACTTCTGAGGCACACAGACAAAGTGTAAACAAAGCAGCTTTTAGTACCATTATCACAGTAATTGTTGCTCACTATGAAAGGATTCACTCGTGCAAATATGTCTAATAATTTAATAATCCATATCGTTTGCAAATATTTGAGAATTTACAGCTGGCCTCTTTGTGATAGAAGTTTGGGCTAAAACAAGGCTATATTTGGGCTGTCAGTAGAAATCTAATAGATGTCTAATGACAGCCCAAAAATAGGCTACTTATCAAATAGACAGACTTCGCGTGTGTAGTCATTCATTCATGTACAGTGCATCCAGAAAGTATTCATAGCGCTTCACTTTTTCCAAATATTTTTATGTTACAGCCTTATTCCAAAATGGATTAAATTCATTTATTTCCTCAAAATTCTACACACAATAACCTAAAATGACAATATGAAAAGATTTTTTGAAATTGTTGCAAATTTATTCAAAATAAAAAAACCTGAAAATTCACATGTACATAAGTATTCACAGCCTTTGCCGTGAACTCTAAATTGAGCTCAGTTACATTAATTTCTACTGATCTTTCTTGAGATGTTTCAGCAGCTTAACTGGAGTTCACCTGTGGTAAAATCAGTTGATTGGACATGATTTGAAAAGGCATACACCTGTCTATATAAGGTCCCAGGGTTGACAGTGCAAGTCAAAGTTTAAACCAAGCATGAAGACAAAGGAATTTTCTGTAGACCTCCAAGACTGGATTGTCTCCAGACACAAGGCTGAGGAAGATTACAGAAACATTTCTGCTGCTCTGAAAGTTCCAATGAGCACAGTGGCCTCCATCATTCGTAAGTGGAAGAGGTTTGGAACCACCAGGACACTTTCTAGAGCTGGCCGGCCATCTAAGCTGAGTGATTGGGGGAGAAGGGCCTTAGTCATGGAGGTGATCAATAACCCGATGGTCACTCTGTCTGAGCTCCAGCGTTCTTCTGTGGAAAGAGGAGAACCTTACAGAAGGACAACCATCTGTGCAGCAATCCACCAAACAGGCCTGTATGGTAGAGTGGCCAGATGGAAGCCACTCCCTACCTGGAATTTGCCAAAAGGCATCTAAAGGACTCTCAGACCATAAGAAACTAAATCTGGTCTGATGAGACTAAAATTGAACTCTTTGGAGTGAATGCCAGGCTTTACGTTTGGAGAAAACCAGACACCGCTCATCACCAGGCTAATACCATCCCTACAGTGAAGCATGGTGGTGGCAGCATCATGCTGTGGGGATGTTTTTCAGCAGCAGGAACTGGTAGATTAGTCAGGATAGAGGGAAAGATGAATGCAGCAATGTACAGAGACATCCTGAATGAAAACCTGCTCTTGACCTCAGACAAGGGTGACGATTCATCTTTCAGCAGGACAATGATCCACAGCACACCACCAAAATATCAATAGTGTGGCTTCACAACAACATGGTGAATATCCT
The DNA here is from genome assembly GCA_903798195.1 of Danio kyathit. Lineage (NCBI taxonomy): Eukaryota > Metazoa > Chordata > Actinopteri > Cypriniformes > Danionidae > Danio > Danio kyathit. The sequence continues at coordinate 46,042,341 of LR812532.1, forward strand.
AGAGTGGCCCAGCCAGAGCCAAGACCTAAATGCTATTGAACATCTCTGGAAAGATCTGAAAATGGCTGTACACCATTGCTTCCCATCCAACCTTATAGAGCTTGCGAGGTATTATTAAAGACAGGTGTGCCAAGCTTTTGGCATCATATTCAAAAAGACTTGAAGATTTTAATAGATTTAAATAAATAAACAAGTCCTTTAGTAGTTATGTGATGTATTGATACACAAAAACAATTGTGCATCTTTGTTTGCACCACCAGTCTACCCTCTCAGCCTCCCACTCTCTCAATCATAAATAAACTGCAAAGTAAATCTTAAAAAAGGAAACCAGCAAAGCTAAATCCAATAAGTCGAAGTAAATGAAGTTTTCCACAAGACTGGACAGGTGGATCTAATCCCTTTAATTAGAAAGAATGTTCTCATACCTGCTCTGGCTGGAGGAACATTGGATGCGCTGTCCAGTCAGGTGGCAGACAAACAAAATGCAAAGGATGGATCAGTAATAGACCTGCAAGCAAGGAAAAATATACCACAATCTGAATTAAAGTCATATATCATTTCATACATGCATGAAATAACTGGGATACTCCTGCTGTAAACCAAGAATCAAACAAAACAATACAATAAAACAATAGAAGCTATAGCAGACATTCTAATGGTTTCCACCAAAATACCAATAAAACAGTACAAACCATCATATTTTGACAATTAAGCCCAGAACATTTGAATAGTATCAAGTTTTCGGCCATAATCCATTTGGATTTACAACAGGATAGGGGGAAAAAATTACCAGTAGAGACCCATTGTACCATTAGTTTTCATTAAAACCAGTATATTTTCAAAGGACTGATCAGTAATAAACCTGCGAGCAAGGAAAATATACCACAATCTGAATTAAAGTCATATATCATTTCATACATGCATGCAATAACTGGGATAAAATTAAAGCCATGACAGAAGTTCTAATGGTTTCCACAGAAATACCCTTAAAAACATTACAAACCATCATATTTTATCCATTAAGTCCAGAACATTTGAATGGTTTCTAGTTTTGGGCCATAATCCATTTGCATTTACAACAGGATAAAGGCAAAAAATGACAAGTAGAGACCCATTGGACCATTAGTTTCCATTAAAACCAATATAATTTCAAAGGATTGATTAGTAATAGACCTGCAAGCAAGGAAAATATACCCCAATCTGAATTAAAGTCAAATATCATTTTATACATGCATGTAATAACTGTAATTCTCCTGCTGTAAAGAAACAAAGAAACAAAACAATATGAACAATGCAATAAAACAATTGAACCTATGACAGAAGTTCTAATGGTTTCTACTTAAATATTAATTAAAACATTACAAACCATCATATTTTGACTATTAAGCCCAAAACGTTTGAATGGTTTCTAGTTTTGGGCCATAATCCATTTGGATTTACATCAGGATAAAGGCAAAAAAAATTACCAGTAGAGACCCATTGTACCATTAGTTTCCATAAAACCATGCATGCATGAAATAACTGGGATTCTCATACTGTAAACATACAATCAAACAAATCAATGCAATAAAAAAATTGCCATAACAGAAGTTCTAATGGTTTCCACTAAAATACCATTAAAAAATGACAAACTATCATATTTTAACCGTTTGAACCCAGAACATTTGAATGGTTTCTAGTTTTGGGCCATAATCCAGTTGGATTTGCATCAAGATAAAGGCAAAACATGACTAGTAGAGACCCATTGGACCACTAGTTTCTATTAAAATCATTATAATTTCAAAGGATGGATCAGTAATAGACCTGCAAGCTAGGAAAATATACCACAATCTGAATTACATATATCATTTCATACATGCATGAAATCACTGGGATTCTCTTACTGTAAACATACAATCAAACAAATCAATGCAATAAAACATTTGCCATAACAGAAGTTCTAATGGTTTCCACTAAAATACCATTAAAACATTACAAACCATCATATTCTAACCATTTAAACCCAGAACATTTGAATGGTTTCTAGTTTTGTGCCTTAATCCATTTGGATTTACATCAGGATAAAGGCAAAAAAAAATGACCAGTAGAGACCCATTGGACCATTAGATTCCATTAAAATCATTATAATTTCAAAGGATGGATCAGTAATAGACCTGCAAGCAAGGAAAATATACCCCAATCTGAATTAAAGTCATATATAATTTCATACATGCATGAACTAACTGGGATTCTCTTACTGTAAACATAATATCAAACAAATCAATGCAATAAAACATTCGCCATAACAGAAGTTCTAATGGTTTCCACTAAAATACCATTAAAACTTACAAACCATCATATTTTAACCGTTTGAACCCAGAACATTTGAATGGTTTCTAGTTTTGGGCCATAATCCATTTGGATTTACATCAGGATAAAGGCAAAAAATGACCAGTTGAGCTCCATTGGACCATTAGTTTCCATTAAAACGAATATAATTTCCATTATAACCATTAAAACCTTTTACAAATACTATTATTGCTACTATCTTAATTTTCAGCAGGCATGAGAGAAGCAAAACTCATTAGAAATAGGATTTAGGACGAGCAATGTATATGTGTGTTTTAGAAGGCAGGGACTGGTAAAGACAAAGGGAAGGTTTGCCTTTTCCTACCAATTATTACATCTGACTAATCACGCCAGTATCGTCAGCTGTTTTCTAATAAATCAGTATGTTTACATATTAGATAATTGTACTGAATTGCCCCGAAATGGGCTTTCCCAAGTCATTCATTATGAGCGAATGTTCCTGAGTCATAAAGCACTTGTTTGTGTGTGTGGCTGAATGGCGGTAATGACTTTTTGTGAGCTTTACACATTTCTACAAAACACATTTAGACTAATGACCTGATTGTAAAGCAGCTGGGGGCCACGCTATCATTCCTAGAGTCTCCGCAGTGAGATATTGCATCAATAAATATGGTTAATGGGCGAACATGCCAGGTCGGGGTAAGACACTTCAATAAGAGGAAGAGTGGGAATGACAGCTGAGGGATCCATCAGAAGAATGGCAACTGTTTAAAGATGATTAAGTAACCTGTTATTCATACACACTGACTCACGACTGTTCATGTTTAAGTGGAAGGGGATACAGTGCACATTACAAATAAGCTAAAGGTCTGGAATATTTTGGTATTTTTATAACTATTTAGGTAATATAATATAATAGTATAATATACTGAAAATTAAATTGAAGTAGGTTTTAACAGAAAATACATTGCTAGTAATATAGTGTCAAGCAGCATTGAATTTGAAAGTACACTGGAAATGTTTTTGCAAAATATACTTTATTTACAACTTGAGTGTAGTGAGGCCAGTGTGCTAAAATGCAACGAGATGTAGCATAGTAGTACACTTGAAAAAATGCAATGCTTTATTTTGGATACCGTTTTAACTAGCAAAAGTAGACAGTTACTTGTCAAGATGGCAGATGCAGCAGATACTGAAACTTCGAGAAGAAGCGGATTATAAATGTAAGTTGAATGCTTTTCCATGTTGTGTTTTATTATTTTTGTTAAGAATACAATATGGAAAGTCATTTTAACTGCTTTTGTTGAATTTTTTTGTTGAAAAAAGGATTCTCTGTTTTACATATGTTATCCACATATTACATAAGCAAAGAAAGAGAAAAAATAAAATAAAATTACAAAAAACTTAATTAAATGTAAAAAATTATGATAATAATAATAAATAAAAACACACCGACATAACAAGCCATTCCTAAAAACTTGTTTACAAAGACCTGTTTGAACCACAGAGTATGATGAAAAGGAATATTAAAACATTACATAAAATGGTGCATTAAACCGTGATCACACTGCACTTTTCACCCCATAAACTTCAATTCATACGCACACGAATGTGGCAGACCGGAAACGCAAGCTCGTTCGACAAGTTGCAAAGTTCAAGCTTGGTGAACTCTGACCTGCGAAATCGCATCTTGTGACTGTGTGAGACCAATTGAAGATCAAAACATGACCTCTCTGGACAGAAATTTAAAATGTGGACCGATCGCTCAATTTTTTGAATGTCTAATCATCTTGTTTAATCTCGCAGAATGACAGAATTTCACATGTTTAAACTCTAGTGTGACCATAGCATTAATCCAAACCCCTGATAAATAAGGGACTAAGCCGAAGGAAAATTAATGAATGACGCATTAGTCCACAAGGTTTTTGTCAAGGTAACAGATAAAAGGGTGCCAGATTTTGTCAAATTGCTCAATTAGTTTTCAAACACTACCTAATTCAAGTGTCAAAAATATTGATTTTAATGCAAAATTTTTCAGTTTCAGAGTTCAGTTTTTTGTTGTTGCAAAGATATAGCAAATAACATTGAGCTCTATTTTAACGATCTAGGCGCAAAGTCTAAAGCACATAGTGCTAAAGCATTAATGGCGTATCCGAATCCACTTTTCCACTCATGTTAAGGACGGAAAAATACAGTCTGTGCCCTGCCGCATGGTCTAACAGCGTTGTGCTTATTTTCTTAATGAGTTATGGATGTGTTTTGAGCATAACGTGCATTAAACCAATCAGAGTCTCATCTCCTATTCCATTTAAGAGTCAGTTGCATCCCGCCATGGCGCATTTGCTATTTACATAGCGGACTTTGTAAGTGGAAAAACTGAATGTTTTACGAGCGAGAAAACATTTTAACAAACAATCTGCACAAGGATAAAGAATGAGCCTCCTCCATTCAGCCTCTTTATTGTCTTTTTCTCTTTACTTTTACTCTTTGCTCCTTTACTTTCGTGGAAAAGGAAACAGTGTTGTACGCACTCTACTAAAGACATCCATTAGCATAAATATTTAATTTTGTTTGGTAAGCACCAAGATTTGTTTCAAGACTATTTCAAAATTCAGTTCTAATTTCCAGCAAAGAATAAATGAACAATAATAATGAAGTGTGGTCAAAAAAGTTATATCCAAACCCACGCCCTATTCTTATGCCCAATATGGTGATGCATACGTCTCCAAAACCCGACAGGTGGACAAATCTAAACTAGTTTTTGTTAAAACAAATATAAATATGCTTATATTAAATAATACTCATAATAATAATAATATAATACAAATGCAGATTGTCATGAATAAACTGAAAAAGCCCCCAGACATGAAGGCATGGAGGCAGTGGTCTTTATATTTATGAAGAAAAATAATATTTTTGTAACATTTTAATCCTTTATTTTTTTTCATATGTAAAGATGTTTGTGTATTGCTGTACATTCTGTGTGTATTTAGCAATGTGTAAGTGTTTGATCCCACATAGGCGCATAACTAATGCGCTCTGCGCTGGATTTTAGACCAGCTTTTAGATGGTCAATAGCGCAGTCTGTTTCCTTTAAAATAACAACGCGCCAACAATGCACCTCTACACACCTCTTTTTTAGACCAGCATACCCATGAGTCCACAAAGTGGTGCAAATGAATTTGCTATTTAAACAATAGGGGGTAAAATGTGAAAATTAGAGTTGCGCTGGTCTGAAAATAGCAACAAATCGCACCAAACATGTCTTACGCCTTATTGTGCAGGGTGTATGATAGGGCCCTTTAAGTTGGATATGGAGGCCTGAAACAATTGTCACTTAGAAATTTATAGATTCTTGCCTTTATTTCATCGTTGTCTGCTTTAATCAGTTTAAAACATCTGTTTAATATGTTTTGGTTTTTTGGCAAAGATCAGGGTTTATTTATATTTTTGTGTCTGTATTGCTGGTATAGATGTAATGAATCATAATAATATAAAGTATACCATGAAAATGCACTTTATAAATAAAAAAATCTCCTTAGTAAACTGCTCAATTCATACCAAATGGCAAATAACACATGGAATTATGTTAGTATTATGTTAGTAGAAACACTGAAGTGATTTTCTTAAAAAACATATGCCCATATTAGTTTTATCTACACTGTAATTGTATAACTAATTGTACAATTTTAAAATGTTAAGCTTACAGAAAGCATGATGTGTGCATCAATAAAGGCACAGCTTCAAATTCCTTTCTTTTATTTGCTGCCATTTTAGCCGTTCCCTGCCCTCTCTATCGCTATGGCAACAATAATCATCGGCAGCTCAGCTGTTCAGAAAGCGAGGAGTGGAGTTTCACCCAGAGCGCTGCGAGTGTTACGGTGATGGACGTGTGCGGGTGGATGAGGCTGAGTGTTACTGACTGATTGATTTACAGTATAGCGTGTGGCACTGAAGGATGTGAGCCCCAGATGTGATACTAGAGAGGCTGACCCTGAGGACTGAGGGCTTTCTGTGGTTTATGAGGTTGTTAACTCTGACTCGGTGTTCCCCAAAATAGGCTTCTACGTTACCCTACAGGTCATAGCATATAGAAATTTTGCCATCAGCCTATACTGCTTTTTTTCTTATTGATTTTTTTTTATTTTTCTGAAGCACGAACATAGGGATGACAGATGTATTCACTTTGAATGACATGTCCTGAGGAAGATGTTTTATATTTGTTTTTGTTTTTCATGTGTTTGTTTATGTAAAGGCCAAGACCTAGAAGAAAGAAAACACTTTCTAAAAGCAATAAATAAAACTACTGTAAGATTCCATTTTATTGTCCCAACAGCGAAATCTGATGAATGGTCGAAGGTTAAATGCGTGTAACCCTTTTCTAGCTCTTCTGAAAAGAATTGTGTTATTTATTATTAGAAATTATTTATATTTGTTTTCAACTTCGAATTCAATCTGACTTCAATTTTAAGTGACCAGCAAATTATGACTGTATTTCTAATTAGGAATGGGTCACATTTGTCGTTCATGAATCAATTTAGTGTTTTGATTTATATCTGATCTCATACTCTTCAGTTATACGTTCATTAGGTTTTCATGCCCGGGGTTTACATGTTTTTTACGGACAGGATCTCGACATTCTGAAGTTAGTCAGAGGATGCAGGGTTAACTAATACCCAATTAGTCTGGTTCACTGGTTAGCTCACTCCTACTAAAAGTGTAGTTAATTTAGTAATTTCAGTACAACTTGCTATATCAGTGATAACCAGATCTCGAATAGTCTCCGAGCTGAAGTGCCGACTGCTCCAAACAGTCTCGTGCAATTCGTTTGGATATCATGTATATAGATCAAGGTTGTAGTAAATGCACAACATCAATTACTCAAAGATAAACCTAAGAGTATAGCTGGAAGTCCAAATTATACATAGTGTTGAGCTTGAGAGCTCTGCACTACAGGCCGGTCTGGAAACACACTTGCCACTAGGGTTGGGCCGATAGACGATGCCATCGTCCATCGCCGATGGCCGATAGACATCACGATGCTGAGTCGGCATCGGCGATCCTCCGGGCCGCCCCTGTCGCAAACCCGCTCGTGAAAAATACACACTCAGGCCGCGTTTACACTAATTTGCTTAGGACGAAAATGATCCACATCCACACTGGCGTTTCATCTGGCATTTCTAAACAGCCCTCCGTCTGCTGAAAACGGACAGCCACACACACACACACACACACACACACACACACACACACACACACACACACACACACACACACACACACACACACACACACACACACACACGCACACACACACTGTCATGCTCTCGTCTGAGCTCCAGAGAACAGTGTATGTCGGACAGTTTATCAAGGATGTACCGCTGGATCGTGTCTCACTATACTGTAGCTGTTAAACGTGATATTTAATTAATCTTGTCTCTATCTAACGACTCATTGGTCTTTTGAATCTATCAGGTAACGTGTCACAGTGTCAGTACAGTGCTTCAATCTTTCGCTTTCACGCACCCAAGTTTGTGGACGCCTCTATAACAACACAGATCACTCTGCCTACTCATGACAGAGTCCCGCAAAAAAACCGATTGACAGGTGGTAATTTGTGTGTAACTTATCTTCATTTATTTATGATTTGGTTATGGGTAAAACAAAGACCATGCGGGTCAGGTACTGTAGTTGAAACTACAAATAATGAATTCGTTATGAATTGATTAATTATTCATAAATGATTAATTCACCTCCGCCTATGAAGACTATGCCATCGTCCATCGCGATGTTTCACGTCAGACATCGTATAATGCTAAATTGGTCAACATCGCCCAACTCTACTTGCGACTTCTCTTTAAATACTCTATGAGGGCAATGAATGGTTGCTTTGTTAATGTTAACCAGTGACTTGAAGATTTAATCATCTGTTGGGATTTAATCAAAAGTTATCAAAAATATGGAACAAAATCTTGTTAGCAGTCACACCTGAGTATTTATGAATACCAGAGGGGAAGGGAAGTTCAGGAAAGAGGGCAAGAATGTGTTTTTCCTAGGTCTTTTTCTTCAGATTCCAAAGTTTTTGTTGTTTTATTACAGGGTACATTTAAGTCTGAGTAAAATCCATCCAACTAGAAGCTGTAGTTGACAGATTTTGATTTGACAGATTTGTGTGCAGTAGTCAACGTTTAAAGTGGATCAAAACCTTTTATCAAAGTTGTCATAAAACTATTGAACACTCATTCTTGCCTTAGGGCAATGTTGATGAACTATTTGATCCATTTCAAATGTTGAATATGAATTATTATGGATTCTTTTCACATTTCTGGGTTTCTCAGTAGTGGAAGTCATCATTGGGTAAATTTAGAGCGCAGTGAATGGGAGAGTACAACAAATAGCTTTTTCACAATCCTATTCGCTGACATAATAAATGAAAAACTCCACAATGGTGTTATTAAGACTTTCAGAAAAAGGAAAAAAAATATTGTACGACTGATAACGGCAGCCAGAAAAGAGAACAATGTCAAATTTACTCTCCCACCCCATAGACACTGCATTTCAGACACATCGCACAAGCGGTAATTCGTTTTTTGACGCAAAGATTATATAAGACGTACATAAATGTTCATACATTTTAAAAAAATCTAAATATTATAAAGATGCTGATGACTGTTAAATGCGTGAAAAGGGTCTATTATTATTAAAATATAATTATTATTTTGTTACATATAACATTTTTTCAATCAGAGGTTTACCTTTGCTTTTTTACCTTCTATTTCTGTTGGAATTCCACGCATTATTTATAGTATTACTGTGTGGATGCTTGTCTGCTCTTCATCGTGATGTGGGTCTGTAGGTGGAGAGGCTTTCTCCAAACAATGCACTGCATGTCACACAGTGTTGACTTACAGTACCACATTTGGCAAAAAGGGAAATGAGCTGACAGTTTGACTGCTTGTTTGATCTTAGGCAGGGTGCCGTGTCAACAGCTGCACACAAACACACACATACACGCACATACACAGCTTTTCATCTCAGCTCATGGCTGTATCAAGGTCAGAATAATTTCACACACATGCAGTGATCTTTGATCAGACTGAACAGATCGAATAGACTTTTGACTTTCCATCTCTTGAACTACTTTCAATTTCAGCGTAAATGATGGAGAGCATTTTGAAGTGACTTGAGAATGGGTTCAGACATCGATTTGTTATTTGTTGTTGAATTTTAGCATTACAGTTTAGTTTAAAGGGTTATTTTATTCAGTATATTTGTTTTTGCACCATGATAGAAGGAAACCCAATTTTACAGAATGCTTTTTCAAATATAAAGAGAGGTCTTGTTAATACAGGTTGAATTCTGATTGGCTGTCAGTGTTTTTATTGTTCACTACAAATGTTGTGGCACAGTCTCCCCTATTCTTTTTAAATTTACTAGGTTTTTAGACTTTTATTGTTTCTTACAGTCATCAAACTTGGATTCTCTTACAATTCTCTTTGTATTGCTAATGGGTGGCACGGTGGCTCAGTGGTTAGCACTGTCACCTCACAGCAAGAAGGTCGCTGGTTCGACTCCCGACTGGGCCAGTTGGCATTTCTGTGTGGAGTTTACAGGTTCTCCCGTGTTCACGTGGGTTTTCCTCTGGGAGCTCTGGATTCCCCCACAGTCCAATGACGTATCCATGTGGTATAGGTGAATTGGGTAAAACAAAATTGGCCATATGTGTATGAGTGTATGTGTGTGCATGTGAGAGTGTATGGGCGTTTCCCAGTACTGAGTTGCGGCTGGAAGGGCATCCGCTTTGTAAGACGTATGTTGGAATAGTTGGTGGTTCATTCCGCTGTGGCGACCCCTGATAAATAGGACTAAACCGAAGGAGAATGAGTGAATGTATTGCTTATTGCCAGTTTACCATGCTAAAATAGGCAAAAAGTAGGGATGCCGGAAATCGATCTCATGAACTGATCAAAAGTGTTTGTTTATGGGTTTACACGCAGAGGAAGACGCCCGTGTGCTCATCAGTAGCGCTGCAACACGTGAAGAGGTAAATGATGCGTGGGGTCATCAGTGATCACTGTCCTCATGTCACAGCAGCTAAAACACACAGTTTATACAGTCTATTGGTGTGATTTGCACAAGTTTTTGTTTCTTTGTTGCAAATGCAACCATTGTATGTCCAATGATTTGAGCTGCTGTGATGAGAGCGGAGCAGTCGCCAATATCTGTCTCATCCAACCATATGGCCTCTCCCGGAAGCTCCGCGATTCTCTCGGATATTCATAGTGGTGTTGTAATACCCACGAATCAGATATAATACCCTGCAAATCATGACGACGAAAGTGAATAAGAGAGCAGATCTTAAGAGACACAGTGATGCTCTAAGAATTATATTTGTTAGGTTAAATGAACAGTGCAGTAAAGAAAATCCCTGCTCTCTCATCAAGCTGCTGTAAGACTGTTCGGAGCTTTGATCATTGAGCTGCTGTCAAGAGTTGGAGATTAGCAAAATATTTTAATGGTCTTGCATGTATTTAGGCCTTTTTACATACAAGTTTATACAAGTGTTTTTTATAATATTGTAAGTTCACTAAAACTTAGAATAAAAAAACGTATTATAAAAAAATAAATGGTTTTTACTTAGTTGATAATATAACTTTTTGTAATATAGGCCATGTTATTTCAATAAACAGTAGTTTAGTGGCCTATTTCCTTTAAGTAAAGAAGTAATATATTAGTAGGTATACATTTTAACTTCTTATACATCAAATATAGCCTACGCTTCAAAATTTTTCTTGATTGAGACATGTTGAAATCTTCTTTCATTATTTGCAGTGTTTCTAAATTGCATTGTTAATAATTTCTTACAAATTTTTTAACATGTTTTATTTATTGTTTTCCGTAAACCTGAGTCTGACCATTATAAGACCACACTAAATGGTTATACGTTACGTTTTTTTGAGATTATATGCAGCATCGTTTATTTATTCTCTTAGGTAAGGAGAGATCTGGTAAATGCGCTTTAGGCATTATAATGCTTGAAGCATCAGAATTGGTACTCGATATCAGTCGATCACCATGACAGGGAATCGGTACTTGGTATCGGCTGCAAAAATCCAGATCAGAGCATCCCTACCAAAAAGTATTTTGCGGTATATAAAATCTTTCTTGACACAATCAGTACACAAAAGCTTTGTAAACACAATTTTAAATGTATTTTTTTTATGTTCTCTGGCTTTAGTGAATGGAAGATATGGCAGGGTCAGTCACAATAACAGTAGCCCCAAATTAATTATAGTAATAAGAAAAACTCTACTTTTTTAACATTCTGATATTTTTACAATGTTTGTGATGATGTAAGATGAACGCAGTTTTGGGGGACTGGAAACAAGCAAACTTTAAAATCCCCCAAATCCCAATTAACTATCCTGATCTAGCACAGCCAAGTCACAGCTCATGAACTCAGAGGAGTCGGTGCTTAACTTCACACATTTCCAACCCTGTAAACACTAAATAATCGCTCCTGAAAGCTCTCTTTGGAACAGACCTCCCACACATGCTTGCAGAACCCTAGAGAGATGTGCCACATATGTTTATGTGGATTTGAGATCTCCCTCTCAGGGATTCCTTAAATTGAATAAGGGCAGAAGATGTGTAGATCTGCCATTCCCAATCCCATCAGAACAGGAGAATCCGTGCCAGCAGCCGAGCGAAAGATGCAATCATAAGCCATATTTTAGCGCTGCTCATTCTTCGCCTGCCTTTTCATAGCAGGATGAAACCATCCCTTAATAAAGCCACGCAATAAACCTTTACGCATAGGGGGAGGAACTCTGTATATAATAAATGCATGAGATAAGGGCAAATGGCATATTAATCGTAAGTGATGCATGTATGTTCATGTTCCCGAGATTGAATTTTGCCAGCAGTCTGGTTAAATTTCACAACCGAAATGGATTTGACCCAATAAATTGAACTTTTAACTGTTTTGCATAACGTTCCACAAATTTATTCCTGGGTGTGATAAGATTTAAGATGTATAATAAAATGTAGCTAACGTGATTCATTGTCGATTGACAAACTCAATACTGTCTCTCTACAGTATATGACAAAATTGAGCTTCATAACAATCCTAAAGGGATAGTTCACCCCAAAATTAAACGTCTACTGTCATTTGCTCCCGGTTTACCCTTTAACTCTTCATTCTTTCTTTTGTTCAACACAAAATATATTTTAAATAATGCTAGTATATGTAAATGGCACCTATTGACTTCCATACTGTGGTGTAAAGAAACAAATTACAAATACTCAAATGACTCTGAGTAGTTTTTTCTCAGGAATTGTAATTCATTAAGTAGTTTTAAAAATGTGTACTTTTACTTTCTCTTAAGTACATTATTAGTGTTGTTTCAGTACTCTTACGCCACTATTTTCCTTCAACCTGCAGTTACTATATATTTTTCTTGTCTATGGGGATTGGCTAGAGTAGAAAAAAAAACAAATAATCAAATCAAATAATAATATTTTTGCATCATAATGAACATTTTGGAAAGTGTCTAAGAAGATGTCCAAAATCTTTACATGCAATCACCCAGAGACTGCATGTCACTGATGAGAAGAAATCGGTGTACTAAAAACAACGGCCTTAAACAATGACTAAATGAACTACAGAATGCTACGTTTACACATCCCAGCACAAACTGCATGTAAACGCATCAGCCTTTCAAAGCTTAATACTCACTACTCACTACTCTTGAGTACTTTTAAAAGGGCTAATATTACCTCATAAGTAATATTTACAACACATACTTTAACTCTACTTGCACCACATTTTTTGGGCAGTTATTGGTATTTTTACTTGAGTATGATTGTTCAGTACTCTTTCCACCACTGCTTCCATAGTATTAGTTTTTCCTACTATGGAAGTCAATAAGTGTGTGTTCCACAGAAGAATGAAAACTCATAAAGGTTTAAAACCACATGCGGGTGAATAAACAATGAGGTAATTTTCATTTTTCAGATGAGCTATCCCTTTAAAGGGGTGGTCCATTACGTTATCATATTTTAAACTTTAGTTGATGTGTAATGTAGCTGTGTGAACATAAACAACATCTCTGAATGTAAGAAGCTCAAAGTTCAATGCAAAGGGACACATTGGCTTTTACAGAGTTAGCTTAGCAAAGCCTACAGCGAACGAATTTGGGGACTACAAAAAATACATCCAGGCTAGTGAGATCACAAACCCTTCAGGTTACACTAATTCACCACACGATGCCAGATGCCCTGTAATTTTATAGCAGAAAAAGCTAAAATTCCGTCCAAACGCTGATATTTTCACAGAGCTTGTTCTGTTTCTGTATTTGGGCTTTCAAAGGACACGACACAAAGAGAGAAGTGCTTACAATTTAAATTTAATTATGTTCCAGAGAATTATACTGTATAAAAAAGATAAAGCGCTAAGATTTGACAAAGGAGAGCTTCCAGAATCTCTCCCAGTTCAGTGCTGGATTCAGCTAAAACTCCTCAAAGAAGGAGCAGCTCCAGCCGTAATAGACGAAGCTGTGGATTGTGAGCCACAACCTGCAAGTATTTTTATTTGTTAAAGTGTATCTATTACATGCATAGTTTCTAGTGTTAATGTTATGTTGGAACAAGGATGTAAACAACGGGAAATGTTGTTTGGCACCATTAACAATTCAGCTACAAATTCATATTTATCTGTCGAACCCCTGTAAACAGCCACAATTTTCAGCAGCGCTGCAGTGACTTTCTATGCAGCCGCTTTCACTGCATTCTACATCTCAAATAACAAACTCACAGGAGATATGGGAATGTTTCATATTACTTACACATGCTTATTCTGAATATCTATGAAAGACACTTGTAAGATTTTATTTTAGAGAGCAGGCATGAGGTTCAGCTGTGTCCTCTTCATTTTCTGTCTAATTCAGGCTCACACTGACTGACAGTGTTTACACAGCAGATGACAGTCGGTTTCATGCTAGCTGAGTAGTTGTATATAGTATAATTAAAGTAATATATATAAAAAATTACGTGATTTTTTACAAATGAAGCATGAGTACATATTGCTTTGGATCTTATAAACACAACCAAGCCTTTAAAATACACTCTGGACGACCTAGGGCTGCACGATTCTGGCTGAAATGAGATTTTTTTCGCTTAAAATCAAGATCACAATTTTCTCACGATTCTGTAGATAGGTTAATATCAGTTATTATTATTGTTATTTCTCAAACATATGGTAAAACAACACTAATAATATTAGGCCTGTATGTAGGTCTACTGTTGGTTAAAATGCTACATTTTGTATAGACTTGCGATGGTGGACTTGAATAGACTTTAAATACGTCCTGGTTGTTAATGCACAGTAAAGTGATGACTTCAGAATACAACTATTCACAATTCTAAAGTTGAATTATTATGTTTAAGACATCTGCTTGTCATTTGTCATTGACAACATTATTAGACTATATTTTTCACTGGTAAAATGAAACATTTGTCATTATCAGATTCTCTCTGGCATTATATTCAACATTATATAGGCTAGAGTAGTTATACTGACACTGTTAAACATTTATTTGCATGCACAACACTTTGAAAGAAAAAACGTATCAAATGCTTGTCGTAATTATAACTCATAATCATCATAATCATAAAATGCGATATGATCATTTAAAATGATGTGCGGCCAGTTTCACTTTCACTTCTGTGTGCGGCTCATGGCTGCCGTCACTGTGAGAAAAAAAAACACTTACATGCAAATTCCCGCACGGCTCTCAAACGATCACTCTGTCAACAAACTGAACGTTATTTACAACTCTATTAGATGTTATTCACAGCCTATGTAGGTTCTGTTCACTAAAGTAGGCATCATTGTTGGGCACACGCACGTCCTTTCAGTAGTAAACAAACAGCTCGCGGTCAGCTTGTGTGATTTCGCGGCCGCGAATACGTCATTACATGAAAACAGAAATTATATTTTTATGTGATTTATACTTTATAAATACAGTATGTGACACTTTCAATGCCATTTGGAGGTGTCCATGTTGCTGTGAAGACATTTGCGTCCGCCTTTCCGCTTCTCTCCTGACCTTGAAAATATAATTGGCTAAATTAAGATCACGATTTTTTTTTCAGATTAATCGTGCAGCCCTAGGACCTACCTTAAATCAAGTAAATTCTGATTTTCATGACCGTTTAATGGAAATTAAGAGTCGATTCATTATGAATGCATTCTTACTTTTACCCTGCTTATCCACCATAACTACATAATCATATTCTTTTGAAGATTTCTCTATTTCAGACTGGATTGATTTATTATTATGCAAAATAGAATTTCAAAGTTCCAACTTGTGATTGGACATATTTATTTAGAGCTTTTCCCGTCACCTCAGGCCTAACTCTATTTAATGCATCTGAAAATTGTCGCCACAATCTCCCGAATGCACCATAAAGCTTTCACAACGCTCCTGCTGTCACAATTTACAGGTTCCCCTAAAGAGTCCATACCACTGTTTTTGTTAATATGAGACGAGAAGAGTGTCAGCAATGCATCACCCCACATACTGTACGCATGTCACAAACGACTTCACATAAAAGTTAGATGGAGAAATAGGCTTGCGTGGGGTCTTTAAAAAGCATATTGTGTTCTCTTTTACAGTGTCAAGGTCTGACTGGTGACACTAGTGACAGGGCAGAAATGGGCTTTAAGGTCTGATAGAGGTGTGATTTCGTTTCTATTGGTGCCCGCAGCACTTCTTCCATGGTGCGTATCCTCCACATTCACCTCTCTTTCTCTCCCCCTCCCGTTCTTCTCTCCTTGACGTGCTCCATTCTTCCCCATATCTAATTTAAAAGTGGCTGGTCAGCACCGACCTGACCTCTCCATTACATAACTCATAATTGACTTCCAAGAGAATTTAAGTCATTTAAGTGTTTCTTTCCCAAATCAGCAGGTTAGCAGGCAGGTCTCGGGAAATTTGAACAAGTGCTGGCGTCTCTGTGTGCATGTGAAAAGCCCTTAATGCAATTTTCTCTGCTTGCAAATTGACATATCTCTGCAGTGACGACTATATCCTGAAGTTACGCTTGTTGTAATCTTCATAAGCGTGCAGTTTGCTGGAGAGGTGAGTATCAGACTTCAAAGAAATGTAGATGACTTTTGTGTGCTTCCAAATGGGGGACTTTTCAAGCTGCAAAAAAAAATAAAAACATACCCTGTACTGATTGGCTTTGTGGGTTGGCCAGGTATGATGGGCTTAGGGAGGCTTATTTAGGATAATCTGTGACATTGCATGTGGGAATCGTCCTCACATGTCGGCAATCCAGACAGACTGTGTTGCTGCTAGAATACCAATCAGAGGCTTGAGAAGCTCTTGGTTTTATTCTGCTTATAAGATGCATGGAAAGTGTACATGAATCAGTGTGAGGATGGCTATGGTGTTCTGAGGAATCACTTTTTTTTTTTGGTATGCTTGTGCTTTAAGTGATAACTAATTACTAGGGCCTAGTGATGGAAAGAGTACTGAAAAATCATACTCAAGAAAAAGTACCAATACTTACATTTAAAAATGTAGTGCAAGAGTAAAAGTATCTGTTGTAAATATTACTCAAAGTAGGAGTAAAAAATAGCCCTTTCAAGAGTAGTGAGTATTACGCTGTGAAATGCTGATGCGTTTATATGCAATTTGTGCTTGTGTGTGAATGTAACATTCTTTAGTGCATTTAGTTATTAAGGACCATTTAGCATCATCATAAAGTAAACATCCTTCATCTTCTCATCAGTGACATGCAGTAAACATGTCTGTGGGTAACTGCATGTAAAGATTTTGGACATCTTCTTGGACACTTTTAATGCTTCCAAATGGTTTGCTGCATTTATAAAGTGCCCATGTCTTGATTTGTATTCTGTTTGAAATGTTCAGTATGATGCGATGTATTGTCCCAGCAGGCACAGGACATTAACATGATCAGATTGATGTTGTACTCCAACGTCGTGGGGACGTTGCGGTTTGTTTGCAAATGAAAATCGGGTTGACGTCAGAACCCACCATCAGGCTGATGTCAATTTCCAACATGCAACCTAAAGTCAACAATGTCCAACCTAAAATCAACCAAATATCGACATCTAATGATGTTACAGCTTGACGATGTGTGGATGTTATCACTATGACGTCTATCAGATGTTGGATTTTTGGCTGACGAATAAATGTCAGTATTTGACAGCAATATGACTTTGGTTTAAGATGTTGGCTAAATGTTTCCAACACACTTTCACAACCTAAAATCAACGTCATTACTGGACATCAAAATAACAATGTCCTTAAACGCTGGCTAGACATTGAATTTTGGTCACCTGACGTCATGACCTAAATCTAACCTAATATTAATGTCTTATGACATTGTGTGCCTGCTGGGATCTATGTGCCATTTGATTGGACAGGAATCACAGGGCTGATTTTTTTACTGAGCCAATCCCCGTAGACAAGAAAAAATGGTAACACTTTATTTTGATGGTCCATTTGAGTATTAGTAGACTCTCTGCTTAATATCTGTTGATACTGACATTTAACAATCCTTCAACAGACATTTAACTGACTATAAGAAACTTTGCAAGTACACGTCAACTTACACTAACCCTAACCCTTACCCCAACCCTGACCCCATCCTAACAACCTACTTATAATCTACTGAGAATTAGTTGCAATGTATCTTAAATTCAACTAACGGACCATCAAAATAAAGTGTGACCGAAAAAATAATATAGTGGCTGCCGGTTGACGGAAAATAGTGGAGTAAAATTACCAATACAGCACTAATAATGTACTCAAGAGAAAGTAAAAGTACACATTTTTAAAACTACTTATTGAAATACAATTCCTGAGAAAATACTACCCTCAGTAATTTGAGTATTTGTAATTAGTTACTTCACACCACTACTAGGGCCAGACAAAATCTGCTGACTTTTTAGTTTTTCTGTGCAGAATTATGTGAAGAAAACTTATTTTGCAGAATGATTTTGAGATATAGTAATTAAAAACTTTCCTTTTACTTTGGCTTAGTTCTTTATTTATCAGGGGCCGCCACAGCGGAATGAGCTGCCAGCTTATCCAGCATATGTTTTTACGCAGTGGATGCCCTTCCAGCTGCAACCCAGTATTGGGAAACACTCATGCATTCTCACATTCACTCGCATGCAGTACGGCCAATTTAGTTTGTTCAATTCACCTATAGTGCATGTCATTGGACTGTGGAGGAAACCAGAGCACCCGGAGGAAACCCACGCAAACACGGGAAGAACATGCAAACTCCACACAGAAATGCCAACTGGGCCAGCCGGGACTTGAACCAGTGACCTTCTTGCTGTGAGGTGACAGTGCTAACCACTGAGCCACCGTGTTGCCCCCTAACTAAAGACTTAAAACATAAAATTTAAATTTATGACTTTTTAACTTTTATTTAAGGTTTACAATGTAAATCCTACTAGAATCTATTTTTTTTGTAAACAAAGTAAATGCCTCGTATAAAATACCTACTTAAAGACTATGTATTGTACGTAAGTCATCTAAACATTTGCATTTTATGAAATAATATTGAAATGAATAAAAAATTGGAAATATATACAGTTGAAGTCAGAAATATTAGCCCCCCTGAATTACCGGAAAGAAGATTTTTTCAACACATTTCTAATCATATTAGTTTTAATAACTCATTTCTAATAACTGATTTATTTTATCTTTGCCATGATGACAGTAAATAATATTTTACTAGATATTTTTTAAGACACTTCTATACAGCTTAAAGTGACATTTAAAGGCTTAACTAGGTTAATTAGGTTAACTAGGCAGGTTAGGGTAATTAGGCAAGTTATTGTATAATGATGGTTTGTTCTGTGGACTATTGAAATAATATTGACTATCGGCCAATAATATTGACCTTAAAAAAAATTTTTTAAATTTTTTTTTTATAAAAACTGCTTTTATTCTAGCCGAAATAAAACAAAGACTTTGTCCAGATAAAAAAATATTATCAGACATACTGTGAAAATGTCCTTACTCTGTTCAACATCATTTGGGAAATATTTAAAAAAGAAAATAAATTAAAAGGGGAGCTAATAATTCTTATTTCAACTTGCATACATTTAATAAATTGTGCAAATCTACTGATTTCTGTGAGCACAGATTCTGTGTGGACCTACTAATGACCTTGTGTTGTTGATTTTCTCAAGGCTCCGTCTGATGTTAAAATGCCGTTGTTAGTCCCTCATGATAGGTTTTAGTCTGCATTAGTGCCAGTTATTCAGCAGTGCTGCTTCTGAAAGTATTTTTCCCAAAGCTCTTTTGTTAATACATCATAAGCCATGAACCAAATCAACCAGCTTGGTGAATCACAAAATTAAAAACTTGAAGTATATGAAAATCAGAAACAATGACAAAGGCTTTAATGATGTTCAGTCCCATGAAGCATTTCCAATGACTCAAATGATATAAAAATGATAAAGAATAATAATAAAAAATCTGTATGTTGTATCTAGAAACAATATATTTCAATATACATTAAAGGAGACATATTATGCCTCTTTTTACAAGATGTAAAATAAATCTCTGATGTCCCCAGAGTGTATGTGATGTTTCAGTTCAAATAAATACCCCACAAATAATTTTTTATCTCTTTAATAACTGCCTCTTTTAGGCTTTGATCCTATTGTGATATTTTGGTAATTCTGAGATTGAAATGAGATTGTGCTACCAGTGCTCTTTTCAAAAGAGGGCAGATCTACAAATGCCTATGTGTTAGCATAATGGCAGATTCAAAAACAAGACTCACTTCCTATGCTAATGAGAGAGAGATCATCACTAGTGGGCGAGGCTTTCCCCCTCTGATGACATGTACTAAGGGAGAATGTCAGTCGAAGTGTTTCTGCAGACTTATGCATTCTGAATACATTTTTTATCTTTAGAAGCTGGTTATATTCATGTTTAAATATTTTTGCTTAATAGTTCTCCTTTAATACAAAATATGCATCTCTGATTGGTGGAATTTTGATATAATTATGAGTTCTGTTGAAACTACACTATTAAACACAATCACTTAAAAACAAGCTATATTAATGCAAACAAAAGCAGAAACACTACCTGCAAAAGTCTTGTCGCCTATTCAAGTTTTAGGAACAACAAATAATAACTTAAATTCTAGTTGATCATTTGCCATCAGATGTGGCTCATATGAAAGGCAAAGACCTCTAGATTACTCTTATTTTACTCAAATGAAAATAGGATTATGCCTTGATCTTTAATGATTTAATTAGGACAGTAAGGTCTGATTTTGCTTAGACAAAACTCTTGTCACTTAACAGAAATAATGTGCAGTATAGAATATAAAGTCATGGTGCAGTGGAAAAGAATTAATATTGTGTGTGACCCCCATAATCTTTGACGACTGCATCCATACATCTTTGCATTGACTCAAATAACTTATTAATAAAGTCATCTGGAATGGCAAAGAGAGCGTTCTTGCAGGACTCCCAGAGTTCATCTAGATTATTTGGATTCATATTCAATCCCTCTACCTTCCTCTTACGCCAGACATGCTCAGTAATGTTTATGTCTGGTGACTGGGCTGGCCAATCTTAGAGCACCTTGCAGATCACACTCTGCAGATCTCTCACATGCCCCATTACTGAATGTAACCCCAAATCATGATTTGTCCATCACCAAACTTGACTACTTTCCATGAGAATCTTGAGTCCATGCGGGTTCTAATAGGTCTTCTGCAGTATTTGTGATTATTGAGTTGCAGTTCAACAGATGATTCATTGGAAAAATCTACCCTCTGCCACTTTTCCAAGTGATCAACTAAAAGTCAAGTTATTATTTGTTGCTCTTACAACTGGGATCGACGACAAGACTTTTGTCAGTTAGTGTATCTATCATTTAAGGACCTCAGAGCTCACAACAGACCTTAAAAAGTTTATAAGTTGTTAAAATCCACTTTCCTTTGGTGAAAATTATTTTTTCTACTGGAACCTGACTGTTGCTTTCTACTTTTATTTCACTTTCTTTGGAGAAGCTTGAGCCTTAATTTCATGACACACAAAATCCCCCATAATTCACAGCCTGGCTTCACCACAATAGGAATAGTACATGCGAACCTAGTTTTCCACTTCTCCAAGGTGACGGTAGACACCCAAAATCTCACCAAGTTTTTTTTATTTGCAGAATTCAGCAAGAAGTTAATCAACACCCACTGCATAGTGTCTCTCTGAATAAATCTCTTTTAATTGGGATATTTTATCCTGTTTCAGAAATGCATATGTCAGTCTCAACACGCCTGATGCCCTATTGTGTTGATGAGAATGTGATAAGTCCACCGAGTGAATTGGGATTTCAATTAGGAAACGGATAATAATCTCCTGAGCCACTCTCTTTATACATACATTACCAGAATTGGGAGTCTGAAGTCATTATTGCGCCACTAATGGGATGAAAACATACCATTTACTTGCATTTTAGGGTCTAATGTGTTATCGAAATTGGATTTAAAAATTAATTGTCTCGATTGCTTGATTCATTCCTTTCTATTTTTAATTGACTTCATCCTCTTTATATTCAGGGAAACATCACGGGAGAGTACCTGCTTGTGCGATCACAGACCGGAAACACTGCAAATGGAGAGACCTTTTTCCTGACAGGATCATGGGATGCTGTCCGGCTCAGGTACGTGTATATGAAAGCTCTATCCGCAGTGGAGAAGTATAGTGAGGTCTGACATTGACAGATGGGGTGTGTCTCCAGCTATCTGCTCGGGCTCCGCCTCTACACCGCATCACGCTGCCCTTTAAAGGGTGCCAGAAAGATGTGCCCTATAACTCAGCAGCAGATTGGGGTGTAAGCGGACGGAGTAGGAGACCTGGCCGCTACTGATAAAGCACTGCCCTTGAGAGGTGAGGAAGGGACAGGAAAGGTGAGGAAGGGACAGACAGTCGCTTGGACGTTTACCAGCAGCTCTGAGGATTAATTTAACATGCACTTGCAATCCCATAATTCCCAGAACTTATCATGATTAGAGGGCTCTCCATTTAGATGTGCAAGCATTTCCTATAATAGATTGGTTATGCTTCATTTTGAGTGCTTTTGGTGCTTCATTCTGCTTTTTACATGACTGGTTGCCACGAAAGTAAACAATTAGAGACAAAATATTGATCTGAGATGTGATAGTTTACTAACTTTTCATTGAACATAAGTTCATCTTGCAGAAAGAAAAATGGCTGAATGGAGCCTACACTAACCTACTTGTTTTTCAGTCACAGAATGCTGCCAAATAGTCAAGAACAGCAGCGTGAAAGATGAGCATGTTAATATGGATATGAATAAGTACCAAGTACCATTCATAGTACCAAGATGACCAACCCAGGCTCATTGTGGATATGTATTCAGGTCTACATTTTGAGGGACAGTGAAGTACATAACTGGAGGTACATCTGCGTGCAGTTTTTGTTTTTGCAAATCCACCAGAGGCTGCTGTGTACACTTTTTGATGATCTCAAATTTTTTTGCATGTCCTTCTCACGTAAATTCACCAAAGGGCACAATGTACACTTTAGCCCACGAGGCCAGCTTGCTGTGGACTGACCGACTGACCCACCCACCCCCTTTCCTAAACCCAACAAATTGTGTTTTCAATGTTTCAGCATGCAGCATGTTTTAAGCTTTTGTTTATTTATTTATTTTTTGCTTTGGTTTTACCTGGTTTCTGCAACCAATCTTCGCGGGAGTCCATCAGCGTACGCATTTAGCTAAACAGGAAAAGCTGTCCACACTGAGGTAAGCAGTCAGCGGTAGCACAAAAAGGAACAGAAAACATCGCTGGTGTCATACCACCCCGTATCGTTTAATTTAGAGATGGAATGGAGCCAGATATACCTCCACCACATATTTTGTGGTCTCCAGAAATGTAGACAGGGGTTCTTATCCACATTGAGTGTTGCAGTTGAGCCTGTGCTATTAGTTTCAGCGGTTGTTATCTGAGAATAAAATACCTTGAAATCATGATTAGCCACTCAGAATAATGTATTACAGAAAGTTATGTAATAATCAACATCATCACAGTGCAAAATACCACACCATATATTTCCTGCTTTATTTTGTGATAGGAACCCAGATAGGATTTTAGAACGCTGAAATGCTCAGATGATATTGTAAAAAAGTATTTGTAGCAACAAAAAAAAAATGTTGTTTTGATGTTATGCTACCATGCTAGCTAGCCCTGATTCTAGCACTTATTTATGGTAATGATTGTGATTTATGACTAATTTTGAAAAGCAAAGATTGCCAGAATATAAGGGCTTTGATACAAAGCACAAGAAGGTGAAAATAGAAGTTAGATCAAACAGGTTAGGGGTTTTATCTTGACAGGCTGAGAAAGCAATTTGAAGACAGGCTAAACCAGCTTTAACCTGTTTGATCCATCTGGAAGACCTGCTTAAATAACCTGTTAAGACCAGCAATCCACCATAGACTGGCTTGAGATGCTGCTTTTCCTCCAGCATATACTGAATATGGGATGTGCTGTATGTTGTGTTACATTACATTACATTTCTTTAAATACCAATAAAACAACACCATTTAGATAAGCGAATTATATGTGATTCACGTTTTTTAATAACTTCAGGCAAGCATTTTTCTTTATATTATTTTACATTCAACCCTGCAGGCCCTTTAAATTTCCATGTTTATGTTTTCCCATTGTTTGATGGATGATATTAAGTTGTTTGCATTTTTTACCACTGGGAAAATCAATGCTATGGAACAAAAACATGGAATTTTGTAAATTAATATTATCAATCAACAGTCAGCTCTAAGGGAAAATGGTTTCACTTATTTGGCACCGATTCTGCCTTACCATCAAAAGGGCCATTTTACATCTGCTGGCTTTCAAAAAGATGCTGTATTTTTGTTCATCCCACTGTCATAACATCTGTTGAAGCAACTGTTCATGGGTCAATTTAAAAATATCAGATCGCTTAAGATGCATGCTTAAAACCCCCAGCAAGATCTGGCATCTGTTTAGTTTTTATCTGGAATAATGATACTACTTTAAGCTTAACAGATTGGCCCCAAAGAAGGACTATGCATAGTGCACACACCTCCCTAAAGCTGAAGGTTCATCAGGACTGGTTATCTAACAGCTCATCAGCTTGACTTTATTCATTGACTCTCAGAATGGATTCTAGCAGTCTCTTTGTCTCAGTGGCTTTCCCAGCCTCTGTAATCAGTGTAGAAAAGTACAGAGTGATTGTCTGTACTTACTAGATAGTGTAGATAGACAGACGTTTAAAAGAAACGTGCAAGTTTGAAGGATTATAAGTCATGCAGATAGATGAATCAGAAGGCAGAAATATTGATAGCTGGTTGACAGATTCATTGTTTATGAGATAATGCAATGTTTTAGACACACCATTATGACTGACTCATTCAAAAAGAGAGACAAATTGTGTCAACAGTGTTGTTTTCTGTGCTCATAAACTGTGGCAAGTCACTGTCTTGTTATTTGTTAGATTTTCATCATATTCTGAAGGGCAGACATTGATTTTTTTTTTTTACTGCCTAGCAGGGAAAGATGTGCTTTGTCTTTGCCAGACTTGCAGTGAAAACAATGAGTTATGTATTAGTTTATGTAACAAATTTATTACATTTTTGGGGGAGAAAATCATTGCTGTTTTGCTTTATTATTGCTGGAACCGAAACTGCAGACAGCCTAGACAGATATAATGATTCTTGTGTGTAAAAATGCTGAAATAAACATGCCATAGAAATAACTATATACTGTAGATATAATGTAGACTTTTATTTTGGTTTGTTGTAGATGTAGCATGTTGATTACCAAATCCTAAAATGCATAATTAAATAGGTAATAAACAAATTACCAATCAGCGTGTTGCATATACAGTTGAAGGCAAAATTATTAGCCCTCATTTGAATTTTCTTTTCACATTTATTTACTTGCTTTTTGCATTTTACACTTAACGACAACAAAAGAGAGAGAAAAAAAACTCAATCTTTAACTACTATGTTATTGACAGGGGTCATTTGTTATGTTTGCATTTCTTCCAATGCATTGTGTTCTAATATCTGTCCCCATGTTTTATCAAACATCTCAAATTTCTCATTATTGAAATATCTCAACCTCTCCAAAACTACTCGCTTCAAATGTTATCACTAGATTGAATGGGTGTTATCAGTGGTTATCAGCTAATAGATATGGGCCAGTAGGGGCCTTCTGTGCCTACTAGTTATCATCTATCCACATGGTTAATCAGCTATACTAATAGAGAAGACACCAGATCCAGATCTGTTTTTACATTACTGTGATGGTTGGGTTTAGGGTTGGGGTAGGGGTAGACGTTAATAAAATCCAATTAATGGGAAATTTAATAAATAATATAAATAATTCTTAACTTCCGGACGCAGCCGTATGTGATCTATAACTGATTAACCATGTGGATGGATGATAACACCCTACTGGCCCATATATATCAGCTGATAATCACTGATAATGCCCATACAATCGAGTGATAACATTCGAATCAGCTGCCAAAACAAGCATGTTTACGAGATCTTTACCCCACATACCAAACTTAGCTACAGATTCAGTTTTCCACATTCTCAAAATCATCCTTTTGGCAATTACCTTACCAAATAACATGGCTTGTCTTTCATAAATATTACACATTTTTTAAGTTACCGAATCTTAAGAACAGCTGCAAGTGGGCATGGTTTAAGATATGTTTTGAGGTCTTTAGAAAAATATTCAAATATATTTTCCCAAAATTATTGTTATTCAGGACACAACCTGGGTTAGGTTTTCTTCTGCTATTTTACCAACATAGGCTGATTCTGAAAACGTAGCCCTATATACATTACTGGACATCGCAAATTATGTAGCCAGAAGTATGTATTTCATCTTTAAACCAAACGCTATAGGTTGGTATGACGGCTTTCTTTTCACGCTTACCAGCTGACCGCTTACCTCCATGTGGACAGCTTTCCCGCTGTTATCAGTTTGTCCAGTGCCTCGCTATGTACTTCGGTAGACTTGAAACAAAGAACAGAATTGACCACGATGACGGGGTTCGAGTCTGGTAAAGAACAGTTCCAGAAAGCAGGTAAGACAAAAACAGATGGCAAAAAATAAAATAAACAAGTAAATAACAGGGTGAGAATGTGGTAACATCTGAAAACGTAGTAAAAATCAGACAAGAACATTTCTTTTTCTAGATTGATTTTTAAAACTGGTGGTTGGGTTTAGGGAAGGAGGAGGGTGGGTCAGTCGATCTGTCAGTAGAGGTGTGAACCTACACTGGTCTCTCGGTTCGGTTCGGTTACGATTATCATGCCATAGATTCAGTTCAATTCGATATCTCGGTGCATCTCGGTGCATTGACGATTCTTTCCATGCACAGATTTATATTTTCTTCACAGCAGCAATTGTTGTATTAAAAGGTATAAATATATTTATATACTATTTGTAATACAATTTTGTCCTTAATACAAACAGTCATATATATATAAACTGTATCTTTAAACAACACGAGCATTTATAGCAAATAAACAAATATAAATATCCTGCTCGCTATCTGAGTCCTGTCTACCAAGTTCTTTCTTACACCCCTTTGATTGGTCACGCGCTAAACAGAAAGGGCTCTTACCTCTGGCGCTCTTCACAGATGAGAGGAGAGGAAAAGTCACGCCCAGCAGGTCAAATGGGCCACAGTGAGAGAGAGAGAAATGGAGATTACTTTCATTCTCTTAATCGTCGTGAAATAGGGGCTTCTACTGTAAGTGTCAGTGAAGCACTGTCCAGCAAACACACACGCAATGAAATTGTGCACGGTTTCTGCATTTTTAATTATTTGGAGCGTTTTAAATAATCATGCTCGCCTCCCTCGCCATAGTAAGCTACGGCGACATAGCACATATGAGATAAATGACGTCAGTACGTAATAACCGGTTATGACTATTACTGAACCGATACTGAATTGTCCGCGTCTGCATCGTGGTGCACCGAAGAAACTATTAATTTTGACACCCCTATCTGTCAGTCAGTCAGTCAGTTGACAGCGGCCTCTGGTGGATTCGCGAAAAGAAAAATGCAATAAAAATATAGCTCCTGAGACATATTTGGCGCTCTCCAGAAATGTATATAAGGGTACGTTTTCTGAATGAGCATGTGTTCTGAGGAAAACTTTTATGCAGTTTCTCCTTAGACAAGTATAACCTATGCAGGGTTTTAAATTGAATTAAATTATGTCTTGCGTTAATTGAACATGCATGTATTTTCTCAAGGCCTTCTTCCCAACTCTCCTAATCTATCTCTAACCCTAATTCAGTATCTCATTTGAATTTTTAACTATTATCCAAATATTTTCTACGTGCTGTTAAATGGAGATTTCCTTTTTAAACATATTTTTCTTTGCGTTGATGACAATACATACTATCTTATTGGTTATTTTGCCAGATTGAGCTTAAATAATGCAATTTAAAGGCTTAATTAGTTTAATAAGGTTAACTAGGCAAGTTTGGTTAATTAGGCACGTCATTGGACAGCTGTTTCTTTGTTCTGTAGCAAATAGAAAAGAAAAATCTAAGTGGGCTAATAATATCGACCATAAAAAAACTCCCTTCATTCCAGCCAAGCCAAAAGAAATGACTTTCTCCACAAGAAAAATATTATAGGAAATACTGCGCAAATTTCCTTGCTGAGTTAAACATCACTTGGGAATTATTTGAAAATGAATACAAATTTCACCACAGGGCTAATAATTTTGCCTTCGACTATATATCAAGCATCCATCATCATAGCTTCTGCTTTGTTAGTTATTTGGCCTTCTGTAATTGTTGAGTCCTACAAATCGCTGCAGGCATGTAAACAATCAAATCCCACCAGTACTTGCTCAGTCTAAGTTAGAGCTCTTGATTTCCCACGAGGCTTATCTTTAATGGCTGGAGAACATGTCCCTTTAATTAGCACAGCACTAATATCTGTAGAAAATGTAGAGGAGTATGAAGAAACCTCCAACTGGCTTTTCCATTCTTCTACAATGAAAATAAAAAGAAACCTGCAGTAATCAATAAATACATACTGTTACATACTTTCATCTGGTATCTAGTTAAATAAAGATTTTTTTTTTATCAAGGTCTCATCTGAAGCAGCATGAGGCCGACTTCAGCGATGTACAGTACAGTGTGTTCTGCTGTCAGATCCATTTGTTGTCGTGACTTTCAAGAAGACACCTTCACATGTACCAAGGAGGTGTCAGATATACCAGGACGCGTCACATGATTAATATAGTGTAGTGTGAATTAGTCTTCGAGGACTGGGGTTTTAGTCTGCTGCTATAGTCAAATACTACTCTGCGTTTGATATGCAGTGGAGTGAATCGCATTTTTGAGCGAACCAAATCTGGAGGGGTCAATTTTAGATGTGATGATAAATATTCTATGTCTTCTCACTTAAGATGCCACGCACCGCCTTTGGATGAATGGTGAGGAAGGTTGTAACAATGCAGTGCATGATGTTGTTTATTCTTCAAAACGCCGATGGCTTTGTAAGTCTAAAGGGAAGATTGTAAACATAAGCTTTTTGACGTCATGCCAACATAACAGCATAATCCTGTTGTTTTTGTTTTTAGAGAGCAATCCCAAAAGTTTTACAACATGGAGTGCATTTTTATTAAGAATGAAGGACAGATTGAAGACAAGAAAATAGGAGAGATTGTTAAAGGTGAGCACATTTTAAAGATGGACCTGAAGGGATGTTTGTGGTATAGAGCAGTGGCGGATCTAGGAATTTTTAAAGGCAGGGGCCAAGGTGGGGCAACAGTTTACAGAGAGGGGCCAAGTTATTCAATTGGTGTTTGCACTATATGTTTAGAACATATAACTCTTTTTGTCCTAATAAAAATACAGTATATATTACTATATATATAGACCTATCATATCTTTTCAGGGGTTAATTTTACATCTGCAAATAGCAAGAGATATCAGAAAATTATAATTTTACCTGCAACGTTTCTGTGAGAAAGAAAACACTGCCCATTTTAGCATTCAGAAACAACCTATTCATCTATATCATATGCTCCAAGATCCCTTTAAGTTTACAAGAGAAGCTGTATGTGTCTTTGAGCAAGATTGTATGTTTTATCGTTATTTTTTAGTTATTTTTTAAGAAACTGATTCTCATAACAAACAAATATTTTCCCCCTACAATTCATTAGGTGAAAAAAAAAATACTTGCATAATTTAAAGCTGTTTCATTAGTTTAGTTTTATAAGCACTCAAGCTATCTTCAATCCCACATGCTAAAAAGTAACTATGCTATAGCTGGTGCATTTTGGTACATTTCTCTTTTTTGTAGTGTGCCTAGGTAGTTAAACCAAAGGACAGACAGTGGTGTCCCTGCAGAAATCTCAGATGTTGTTGGTTCTGGATGCACAGACTCTTCTCAGGAAACCTGTGGCCGACTTTGAATTTTAGAAGAGGGGGAGAAATTATTATAGTGTTCATGGGATAATTCACCCAAAACTAAAAATTGTCATCATTTACTCAGCCTTCACTTCCAAACATGTTTGACTGTCTTTCGTCTGTTGAACACAAAATAAAATATTTTAAAGCAAGCTGGAAACCTGTAACCATTGACTTCCATAATATTTGTTTTTTCTACTAAGTCAATTGTTACTGGTTTTCAGCTTTCTTCAAAGAAATTTCTTTTGGTTTCAACAGTAGAAAGATTTTTTTTTTCATTTTGAGTGAACTAGCCATTTAATAAAAAAAATTGCCATTTAGTTCACTTTGTTCTTTAATAAAGTTTTTGCATAAACTGGATATGTTGATATTAGTTCACTAAACTGAAATAACTTTCTGGCTGTATTCTGGCTTAATCTCTGACTGTGAACAACATGTTGAAGTGTGTTCAGTCCTAACCTGATGCACAGCTGTCATGTGTGGTAAATGTCATAAATGATGCAACTATTTAAAAAAAAAAAGCTGATTTTTTTTTTAGACGGGATGTTTGTCATAGCCTAGATATCAGATATCAGGTCACATTTGGTAAATGATGTCCATCATTCTGACATATTTGCCCTCACAATTGTTCTGTAACCTTCTTATAGTGATAAAAAAGCAATTTTAAACAGAAAGTGTCCGTGTTGGACCGTAAATGCCGTCTTTGCTTTCACTATCGATTTCGCCATGAAACGCATCTTTACCATTGACATAACAGCTCAAAATGGTAATTTAAAATAACGCATGACAGCTTTGAGCGGAATCGTGGAAAATAAACCTTGTAACTTTGACAATTTTTTTTTAAAAAAGAGAATCGTACTGCAAGCAACATTGTCGATCTGCAGGGATGAAAACACTCATCATACAAGAAAAATAGCTTTAGTAATAGGTATCACCGGCGATCGACATGAATAAAAGCGCATCTTTATGTCCGAGCTTTGATATAAATCAGCAATGACACAAAGGAGAGGGGCACAACAGGGACCATACCAATTTAAACAGGGGCCGGTGCCCCTGTTGCCCCACCTATAGATCCGCCCCTGGTATAGAGTGATGCTTAATATACAATTTGGCACAAAATTAAATATATTTCTTAATCTGTATTTAAAAGCAGATTTTAAAGCTTAAAAATAAGAGAATTGCCTGCGAATAAATGAAATAGTTATATAGTGCGTGAGTAAGTGGATTTGCCGCGAATCAACCTCTCACATGTGCTGCAGGTAGGCTGAATGATAATCTTTAAAAAATATGCAATTTAGGCTATACTGCTATTTACTAATGCAAAATTAAACACCTGAAAATATATTGTAGGCCTATTTTAACAGCTAAAATACAGTTAGCATATCAATTTTGTTTTGACTTGTAGCCTGAAATGTAACCTGAAAACGAGTTATTAAAATAGGATAAATAAATAAAATGACGAGTAGGCCTAATAAAAGCCTAATGATTTATGATGGCGTTTTTACAAATGCCAACCTGACAATATTCATTCATTCATTTTCTTTTCGGCTTTAGTCACTTTATTAATCTAGGGTCGCCACAGCGTAATGAACCACCAACCAGCCAATATCACGAAAAAAAACTTGACTTATGATAGCCTAACACAAAGTTATATAGCCTATTGAGTTATGTGTTATCCATGCCAAAATTTAACCAATTTTCACGGTAATAACTGTGAATTTAAGTATCTTTTTTTTAAGTATTTTTCTCGCTATACTAATGCCTTAAAATGTAACTAAGTAACACATTTAGATTATAACATTTAACTTTTTCTTTCTGGTTGGGTAAGGCTACGTGAAGCGTGATGACTCGATTATGCTGATCTCATTATATTTATTTACCGGTTGTAGAATAGTCTAACCGTGTGTTAGCTTGCATGTGTGGGCACAGTTTGATGTCTTTACCTAAAACTTTAAACTTTCTATTATTCGAAATATAGCGGAAAGAATTAAGGAGAATAAAATCATTTAAAGCACTCGTTTGGCGCTGAATGATCTGTCTGCGTTTATGTAAACGGTATCGTTGCATAACCTTCATTGATAAAATCAGTAATAGCGAAAAAGTATAGTATAGCCTAAATGAGGCTAGTCCCCCCACCCCTATGGGATTAAAATGCCCCCTCAGTTATGACATCCTGGCGCCGAGTCTGTCAGATGAAGAAGAGCTGGAGTCAGAGATTCAATTAAAAAGAAAGTTTACTGAAGATAGTTAGCAGTTTCATCAGCAGAAGCCAGCTTCAACACTTGCAATGAGTTCGTAGGCCACTCTGCTTACAATCTCAAAAACATCAACAATTATACTCTTACAATATGGCGCAGTTAATGACGTTATGTAAGAGTATAATTGTTGATTGTTTGGTGGAGGATGTGAGCAATTTTACCAACAATTGCTTGCTCTTTAATTGAAACATTTTCGTTTAAAGCCCAGGATTGGTGTTAATAAACAATATTATGAATTTTATACATGATAAACAAACTGAAATATGTTTTATGAATGAATAACTACAGATACTTTTACATGACAGCAATCCTCTAAGTACCTTTTTTCTGTGCATTTTTTTAAAATGGTTTGCATAATAGTAGTCAATAGTCCCCATTCAAATGGATCAATGAAAACAACTATTAAGGCTATTGTCTGTCATATTTTATTTTGATGCTGTTCTCTGTGCCACACTGTAAAAATATCCGTTCATTGACAGTTTTATGTTTGTGATTCACTGCTTTTTTGTGTTTTGATGTTGAAAAGTCAACTCTGTAGTTTAGCAAAATTACTTATATTGACATTTTAGTAGTTTGAAATGGTATATCATATAAGAAATAATATATATGCATAGAATTAAGTCTGTAAAGTAACTATCATACTAGCAGTTTATTACCAGGCTTTTTTACCATCATTTACATTTACATCTTCATACTATTCATACCAATTTTTTCAACTTTTCAACATCAAATGTTGTTAAAGAGAAGATCAAGGTCCCAAAATGAAATTTAAAGCATAAATTAATGGACAAAAACAACATGAATCAAAAAATAAGGAAAACCGTTAATTTATGTATGTTTTTTACAGCGCAGGTTCTGACCACACAATATTTTGTCTGTTTTGATTCTCATCATAAGTCAGCATCATAGATGAGGTTAAATTCTGTCATCGAAGGCCAAAATAAAGCATTATAGTCATTTTTTTAGTTTGACACATTGTGGAGCTCTCCAAACTTGGTGTCGTTGTCATCCAATGTTATGCAATATGAGATAAAACAGTGGATTCTTTAGTGCTGATGCCTCTAGTCAATTATGAATCACCACAACAGTCTACATACCAAATATGGGTTGATATCATGTCATCTGAACTCAAAATTAGGCATTCTGTTGATGATAGTAACTTTAAAACAACAACTATCAGTCATTAGAGTTTTAGCAGACTGATTGCATAACTTAATTATTATAATGGTCTCCAAACAGACTTTCTGTTGATTAAATGTATTTTCACTTACATGTCATCCTTTTCTATTAACCCAACAGTCTACTAATACTCTAAATGATTAACCATTGTGTGCTGTTGGTGATGTTTTTATCCACTATTTGGCTGATTTTCAGTCTTAATTTGGCCACAACTTTCTCTGTGTTTCAGCAAATGGAATGATTTTTGGTGACAAATCCTATTTTGACACATATTTTGGGAAAATGCTTAAATATTTTTCAAAAAGTAAATACTATCTCTGCAAATTTATTACATTTTTGTTATGTTAGTCACTGTTTTTGCCATATTCACTTCCATTATAATGACATTTTTTGATTGCAAAGCCATGACACCATATTATTATGTAATTGTTAGTGGTTTTCCCTGTTGAGAAGAGCTCAAATTTGTAATTTTTGCAGTTGATCAACAGTGGCAGTGCAAATGCAACTCCATAGAAAAACCAGAAAGTCTTTTGCACAGGCCTATCTAAAGGGGTTAATGGCACCAACTGATAATCAACAATAAAAATGACAAATTTTACCTCTTGCCAACAGGGAAAACCACCAAAAATCAAGAATGCATGATTATATGGTGTCAAGGCTTTGCAATGAAAAGACATTGTTATAATGGAAGTCAATGGGGCAAAAACAGCCACCAACATAACTAAAGGGTAGTCAGATTGAACAGTACACAGGGGTTAGCTTTACTTATTTAATCAATGGAATGTCTAATGGAATCAATTGTTAGCCAGTTTAAACTGGAAAATATGACTGAAACAATAAGATGTTTTGTTGCAATGCGAAGTCATTGATTTGAAGCTGGCTCATTTTAGTTGCTTGTTTGTAACTCCATCTATAGGGACAAGGCAACTTTTCACTGTGACAGTTTTTTTTAGCTAACAAAAAAAATAGAATACTTCCACTTGTGGCCTATTTCTGTCTTTACAAGCTCCACTCTTCCTTGTGTGCTCCTGGTAATAACATCACTAACAAAACCGAAGAGCGGAGAAGCTGATGTTAATTAAGTCTAATTGTATCTTGGTCCTCTGCCATCTATCTGCTTTAGCAGCACAAACTACTGTCAGCCGTATAGGACTGCTAGCATATTAGTTCAGTAGACAGAAGGTGTTCGTGTGAGGCTAGAAGACCATGAGCAGAACGCATGCAAAACAACTCACTGTTTCCAGAATTGAAATGAATTAATAAGACGTTCAAAGCTTGACTGTCCCTGCATGTTTGAAGCTGTTTGACATCTTACTCTGGTATATTTTTCGTAAAAAGGCCCTTGAATGCAGCCGAGGGAAAATATGATAGAAAAAGGACATCTTATGGAATGTTTTAATCATCAGCTCTGTGTTTGTGTTGCGGCTCTTGGAAATCCCTCTGGCAGCTTTGCTTTTTTGTACATCAAACACTTCTCTTTTGCTTTTCTGAGAGTTGGAAATGTAATATTTTGCGCTTCCTAATTAGGCGTTTCCTCAGTTTCACAGAGCCGCAAAAGACCCTTTTACGTCGCTAGTTTGATGTCTTGCTTTAGGTCTGTGGCTTTGTTATTGAGCTGTACAGTAGTGGCTATATGATATGTTTTTATTTATATATTACATGGCTTTAGATCCTTTTGGTAAGCTTTCTTGGTATATTATATGCTCTTTCCATATACATCTATTTTACAAATCATTTCACAATCCTTAAAGTTGTAGTTCACACTTGTTATAGTCATCATTTAGGTCATACATGGAGTATGGCTTCCTTTATTTATAACCAGCTACTTCCTAAATGTAGCATATTTGTGTGTCAATATTAGTATTTAAATGTTAAAATATACTTTGATAGTGAAAGAACTTGAGGTTTTTTTATAAATAAAAAAGGGAACATGCTGTCACAGAGACTGGACACGAACAGGGTGGAGTCTCCACTGGGTCCTAAAGGCGAGAATGACGGTCAAATATGTAGATCATTTCCCAATAACAACAAATGTAGTGATGAACATGGGGAGGTAGAGAAACCAAGATCGGCTATGAAGCGTTCATATCATTAGGAGTGTAATTGAAATGGACATAAAACTCGACACAGAGAAAATTAAACACATTTGATAAAAAAAAACAGCTATATTATTACATTAGAGCTTAAATAAACTTTATAACACAAAACAACATTATGCAATCATATCAAAGAGCCCCTATTATGCTTTATAAAAAGTCATATTTTGGTTTTGGGGGTCTCCAACAACAGGCTGATATGCATGCAAGGTCAAAAAACACTTTCATTGTCTTATAATAAGCATTTTTTTTTACCTAATTATCCCAACGACTCCCATATGATTCATTCAGCGATTATTTTTTCCCAAACCCCTCCCTTGTGTGATGCTAATCTGTTGTGATTGGTTGACTGGGTTCAGCACGAGACAGAAAGAAACACTCAGAGCACAGAGTATGTATGCATATAAATTGGTAAAGGAAGAAGCATGTGTCGCGTTTTCAGTGTGGTTTTGGGTGCAATATGTGAATAGCCCCATAAAGATTTAACCTGAGAGATGCGTTTCAAGCACTGATCTATAACAGATAAGTGATTACAAGCCGCAGGAAGCGATTACAAGTTACAATACAAAATTAAATACATATATTTTGCAAACTACTGAAAATGAGCCAACAATTTTAATTACACTTACATGTTATGATCCAGAGGAAGAAGAAACTGGTCTATATGAACTGTAACAGTTACTGACAAAGTCTCTGTCAAAGTCTGACAAAGTCCCATACATAATAGTCTCTGCTGCTCTTTCCTTTTTAATAGCAAACAGCCGGCGAATCCCACAGCGTATGTTATTGTATCAATCTTCAAAAAAATGACAGAAACAAACATAGCACTTCATGTCATCTTCATGTCATGATCAGTCCTGTGATCCCCCGCACGATCCTCTAGTGTCTGAAGGGAAAGGCGGGTTCAAGTTTTACCGGATCCGACACTACATATTTGGTGATATACCGTATCAACATCAATGCGTTCAGGCCAATGATCCGAACCCATCATGATTTATTTATTCAACTCTAAGTCGACGTTTCATTAAAGAATCAATAGTTTTATGCATGTTGCACTTTCAAATTTAAACCTTAGCTGAATGTTTTCATTCACTTAGTGCTGTCTTACACACTGCATGGAAGATGGTGTTTTCAAAAACCCATAATAGAGGCTCTTTAGCATACAGATGTTCTGTGTCAGTTAAATCAGTTGACCATTGAAATTCAAGTTTTTTAACTCAACTGGTTGAGTTATTAAATAAGTAACCCAATAAAGGTTAAAATAAACCAACAAACCACCAAATATTTTTAACTCAACCATTGGGTTAAATAAATAATGTTTTTTAGAGTGTATGCAGTGCTTAATTTGTCAATTGCGAGGTCCTGGAACGGGGTAACTGATCCGGCATGTTACCCGAGGATGGAGAGGTGTCGCGCACGAACGTGGAGAGGGGGGGTGGATGGGGGGCGTTGGATGGCGGATGGGGGTCACAGAGGGCGAAAGTGAAGAGAGGGGAGTTGTCGTGGACGAAAGTGAGGAGGGTTGGGGAGTCGCGGGAGAAAGTGAAAGTGAACAGCGGATGGGGGAGGAGGACGGTTGAGAAGGGGGATCGGTAAAATGCCCTGAGTGTATGGGATAAACAATTGTTGAATTTATGCATACAGTTGAAGACTATGTAAATGATTAACCCTGCTGTGAAATTTAAATTAAAAGAGATGTTTAACAGAGCAAAGAAATGTCTCACAGTATTTCCTATTTTATTTTTCTTCTAGACAAAGTCTTATTTCTTTTAGTTTGGCTGGATTATTATTATTATTATTAAATCTGCTAAGATCTGTACTGTATTATTAGCTTCATTAAGATTTTTTTATCAAGTGACTTGCCTAATTAACCTAATTTCCTGGTTAACCTAGTTATTAAGCCTTTAAATTGGACTTTAAGCTGAATACTAGCATGTCACAAGTAAAATAACTAGTAAAATATTATGTACTGTCATCATGGCAAAGACAAATTAGTTATTAAAAAAGTAGTTATTAAAAATGTGTTGAAGAAATCTTCACCCTGTTAAACATCCCTAGGGAAGAAGAATTACAATTTCACAGGAGCACTAATACGTTTGTCTTATAACTGTATATGTGTGTGGGTCATCATAAATAATTTATCTTAAACCAACCCAATAAAATGCTAAAGTACACACGTGCACACAAAATCAAGATGTAAATTTAGATAATTATTGAGTGTTATTTAGATTTTATGCCATATACAATTGAAGTCAGAATTATAAGCCCCCTGAATTATTAGCCCCGTTTATTTTTTTTCCTCAATTTCTTTTTAACAGAGAGCAGATTTCTAAACCTAATAGTTTTAATAACTCATTTCTAATAACTGATTTATTTTATTTTTGCCATGATGACAGTAAATGATATTTGACTAGATATTTTTCAAGACACTTCTATACAGCTTAAAGTGACTTTTAAAGGCTTAGGTTAATTGGGCAAGTTATTGTAAAACAATGGTTTGTTCTGTAGACTATCGAAAAAAATATAGCCTAAAGGGGCTAATAAATATGACCTTAAAATTGTTTTTTTTTTGTTTTTTTTTTTAAACTGCTTTTATTCTAGCCGAAATAAATAAAACAAGTAAGACTTTCTCCAAAAGAAAAAATATTATCAGACATACTGTGAAAATTTCCTTGCTCTGTTAAACATTGTTTGGGAAATATTTAAAAAAGAAAAATAAATTTAAAGGGGGGCTTATAATTCTCTCTCTCTCTCTCTCTCTCTCTGTGTGTGTGTGTGTGTGTGTGTGTGTGTGTGTGTGTGTGTGTGTGTGTGTGTGTGTGTGTGTGTGTGTGTGTGTGTGTGTGTGTGTGTGTGTGTGTGTGTGTGTGTGTGTGTGTGTGTATACACACACAT
This sequence comes from Danio kyathit, assembly GCA_903798195.1. NCBI lineage: Eukaryota > Metazoa > Chordata > Actinopteri > Cypriniformes > Danionidae > Danio > Danio kyathit. The sequence continues at coordinate 46,080,597 of LR812532.1, forward strand.
GACAAAATGCATACCGGTTTCAGAATTTTTGTAATGTTTACATTTTAGATTAATAAAAATGGAAACATGCTTTGAACAACAGAGGGTCTCTAAGTCAAAAAAATTTTAGAGCCACAGTTTTAGACCCAATTAGTCATCCACCATATGGACAAAAAAAGCTTACATTATGGAATTCAATATTATGGGTGAATTGTTTGCAAACATCTTCTCTCTACAGTAGATTGTAAAATGCTACATCCAAATTCTTACCGTTTCATGCAGTATTATGCATTTAGCGTAGTCTGTAATATTAAACCGTATATTACGTATCCTTAACCTGATGATGTTCCCTCAGATCTGCCCACCATTGTATTCCATGACAATAAAATCGTTTACATCCTCGCTCCAGCGCAAAGCGAACATAAGATACAGGATTACTGTAGCCTGCATCCCTCGGCTCTCGTTCTCAATCTCATTACAGTGGAATGGAGGAGAGTTTCTCCTCAGGGAGTTCAGGTGATGAGGTTCAGAAGAGAGAGGAGGAACTCTGACCCTTGATCCATAGCTGTGACAGTATGATGTATAAGTCTGCTGTACCTTGGTTTAATGCTAATGGTCTCCAAACAACGCTTTTCTGCTGTTTACACACATATTTTCATATGCAGCATTCTTCCAGTTACAGTTGAAGTCGAGATTATTAACCCTCCTGTAAATTTTCATTTTTTTTTCAAATTTTTCCCAAATGATGTTTAACAGAACAAGGAATTTTTCACAGTATTTCCTATAATATTTTTTCTTCTGGAAAAAGTCTTATTTGTTTTATTTCGACTAGAATAAATGCAGTTTTTAAGGTCAACATTTTAAGGTCAATATTATTAGCCCCCTTAACCAATATTTTTTTCAATTGTCTACAGAACAAACCATTGTTATACAGTGATATGCCTACTTTACCTAGTTAACCTAATTATTCTAGTTTAAAGCAGGGCGAATTTAACCAATAAGCAAGGTAAGCAGCCGCTTGGGGCCCCAGGACATCTGAAGGCCCCCAATCAATATCTGGAAGTGTCAATTATACCTATAAACTACAGTGTATATATAACATTTATGTTGTATAATGAGAGTCAAGCAAATACAATTTTACATCATTAAATATAATTTAATATACAATAAAACATAATATTATTATAATAATGTAATGTTAGTTTCCCAGAGATGCGTTGTGGCTGAAAGGGCATCCGCTGCGTAAAAACGTGCTGAATCAGTTGGCAGTTCATTCCGCTGTGGCGACCCGGGATTAATGAAGGGACTAAGCCGAAAAGAAAATGAATGAATGAATGAATGTAATGTTATGTAATTATAATATTATAAAACAAAATATCCACCATGCCCAATCATGGAGCAGTCCAGCATTCAAATTTATAAAAAAATATGTATTTATTATTTTTAGTTGTAAATTAATTTTAAGAAAACTAATATACTTTTGGACCCTTAACAAGTGGGAGGCACATATGCAAACTGTTGTAATTTCTACAGCATTCACCTGATTTGGATAAATACCCTCAAATTAAAGGTGACAGTCTGCAGTTAAAGCACATCTTGTTCAAACAATTGTGTTGATGTATAGAGCCAAAAATGTTAGAATTGTGTCGATGTCCAAATATTTATGGACCTAACTGTATATCTGTTTCATCCTCATATCTGACATTTTCTTCTAAAATGGGAACATTTTTCATCCTCCTGTGTATAATGTAATTTCACTTTTATGACAAAGAATATTTTCCTTTTTTTTACTTTAAAGGGAAATAACTGAACATAAACAAACAAAAAAAAAGATCACACTTTACAACAAGGTTTCAATAACATAAATTAATAATGAACAATACTTGTACAGCATTTATTAGTCATAGTTCAACATTTACTAATGCATTATTAACATCCAAAGTCATGCTTCTTAACAATGCACCGTGAGTTAACATGAAGTAACAATGAACAACTGTATTTTCATTAACTAACATGAACAAATAATGTAATACATGCAACACAGGCTCATTCTGAAAACGTAGTCCCGCGGACAATTCTGGAGACCGCGAATCATGTAGCCGGAGGTACGTATGGCTGCATTCCATTTTTTAAATGAACGCTATGGGGCGGTATGACGCCGTTCTTTTTGGTGCTTACCAGCTGACCACTAACCTCCTTGTGGAGGGCTTTCCCGCTGCAACCAGTTTGTCGTGTACATTGGCGGATTTGAAATGCAGAGAGGAGTTGACCATGACGATGACCGGGTTTGAGTCCGGGGAATAGCGGTTCCAGAAATCAGGTAAGACAAAAACGCAATCCAAAAAATAAAATGAAGGAGTGAATAACAGGGTAAGAATGTGGTAAAATCCGAAAACGTGGTAAAGATCAGACGAGGGCTTTTCTTTTTCTGGACTGCTTTTGTAAACCGTTGGTTGGGTTTAGGGAAGTATGTGGGTGGGCGGGTCAATTGGTAAAATTGGTTGGGTTTAGGGAGGGAGGTGGGTGGGTCAGTCGATTGGCCGGTCGGCCAGTCAATCATTCAGTCAGGCAGACAGACGGTCGGTCGACAGCGAATTTATGCGAGAACAGCACGGGCGCGAATGGCATTCGCGAGAGACATTTGAGATATGCAAAAGCACACACAGCGGCCTCTCGCGGATTCGTGAAAACAAAAATTGCAAAAATACGTATCTCCCGGGACGTATTTCGCGATCTCCAGAAACGTCCACGGGACTACGTTTTCAGAATGAGTCTGGGTTGCATAAATGTTTTGTTCATTGTTTGTTCATGTTAGTAAATGTATGAACTAACATTAACTAATAAAACCTTACTGTAAAGTGTTAATAAAAGATTTCAGACAACTCTTCAATTCCAGATTTTCAGATAGTTGCATCTCGGCCAAATATTGTCCAATTCCATGAAAGAAAATCTTATTTATTCAACTCTCAGATAATGCAAATCTCAATTTCCAAAAATTGACACTTACGACAGTTTTTGTGCTCCAAGGTCACATTTCTGGCCATACAATGGTGAAGATGTTTTGAAATTCAGCCTGTATTTCACAACATCTGAAGGTCGAGTTGGGAATAAGAATATATTTATAGTCCAACAGATTGTGTTTGTCCGTTTTATGTCTCATATTTAAATATATGACTAACATCTGTATCAGTCTGTCTTCCTTGATGAATGTTACCAGAGAACAGCAACAGACTGGTGATTGTAGAAGAGTGCAATAATTACATCCTCGCTGTCTTTCTCGAAATCAACTTCGGAGGTGTTTTCTTCTGCGCTGAGAGACGAGAAGAAATCGATAACCCGGCCCTGCGTTCTCTTCTTTTGGCTTATTTTAGAAACTCTGAGCTCAGGTGTTAATTAGCGAGTCGATCGTGTCATTAATCAACGGCGGATCCTCAGGAGGCTCAGACAGGTAGCAGCTCTCGTGTGTGAGATAAGCAGCGGTTTATGTGCGCCTACATGTATATGTGGGTGAGGATGAAACATTGCGGGGAATTTGAGTGTCAAGGTCTTATCCGATACCTTTCACACACTTTGGCGGTGTTAAGTACATTCGCCAGGTGGGTGAGGGGAACAAAATGTCTTGTAGGAATGTGTGGCTTTTGTTTCACTCGTGAGGATCCCCAATGTTTCTTTTGGCTTAGACAAAGCACCGTTGTAGTTTTAACATAAGCTGGCTTTGCAATTGAAGTTTTGGTTAAATTGCCAAAATAACTGTTCTTGATTTTTAAGCAACAGTGTGACAATAAATGTGATTTTTTTTCTTCTTCTAGGCTTAATTTTATATCTTACAATGTGGTTTTATATCAGTGCTATTTATTGTTAGGCACAATTATATTTTTTTACATTTTGTTTGCATTATAATCTTAGTTAAGAGTATAATTGGGTTATGATTGCATATTTTTAAAATTAATATAGTATTTTTTCTTTTCAGTTTGTTTTAAACTTAATATTTCAAATTAAACAAATTTCAGGCAGATTTCAAGGCAAAATTTCACATTTTATTTACATTTTTTTAATCTAATGCATAATAATTGTTTTTTTTTTATTTTTAGAAGTTAATTATAGCCAATAACTACTTTCAAATAACAATTGTGGCTAAAATTTCAACACTATTTGGGCTCTATTTTAACAGTCTAGGCGCAAAGTCTAAAGTGCATGGCACAAAAGCATTGAGGGCATGTCCGAATCCACTTTTACTATTTCAAGCTCTGAAAAATACGATTTGCTCCCTGACGCATGGTCTAACAGGGTTGTGCTTATTCTCTTAATGAGTTATGGGTTTGTTTTGAGCATAACATGCATTAAACCAATCAGAGTCTCATCTCCCATTCCCTTTAGGAGTCAGTTGTATTGCGCCTTGGTGAATTTGTTATTTACATGGCGGACTTTGTACGTGAAAAAACTGAATGCTTTACTAGTGAGAAAACAGTTAAACAGACCATCTGTGCGAGGATAAAGAACGAGCCTCCTCCATTCGGCCTCTTTGGCGTTTGAAGGCGTGAGACATGGAGTGCAGACGTTTTTGATTCTGGAAGTCATTAATAATATAATAACACTAATACTGAGATGGTTAAGGCATTTTAGAATGACCAAAACAACAGATGTTTTACAGCGTGCTCAGCCTGCTGGTTTATGCATTCACACACATTTTTGTCATCACATGATCTCTTATAACAACATCACATGACCTTTGATACTGGAATTTGTGCAGTAAAAGTGTTTCCATCGTAGTTTATGTGCATCTTTTCTTATCGAACTTCTTATCCCACTCAGTTATGTGCATATGTTTTTTATACGCATTTTCAAAATGTATGCGCATCTTGCCGTTTCCATCAACCGGTTTTTATGCGCATATCCAAAATACGCATAAAAATAGGAGGACGGAAACGTAGCTATTGTGGTGCAAAGCGTGAAAATTACAGTTGCGCTGGTCTAAAAATAGCAACAAATCGCACCATACACCTATGCCATACATAGGTATGCGCCTTATTGCGCCGGGTGTATGATAAGGCACTAAGACTTCATATTAAATAATAATGTGACTTTATATTGTGACATAAAATCTAACGCCATGGCTTCATATTTAATAATGCAACTTTATATTTACAATTTTGCTTTTAAATTTCCAAGTTTCTTCTCAATTTGTCTTTATATAATTTTTCTCCTCTTTACCAATTCTATTTTACAATAAGGTTTAAACTGTTAGAAATTAAATATAAAAGTTAACAATAAAAAAAACTTCATATTACTTCATGTTGTTAACATCATCTAATGTATCTGATTTATATATTATATTCTGGTTTCAGATTTTTATTTAAACTATCTGTAATAATATTACTTTATATTTCACAATATGATTTTATTATTACATACGAGAGACCTGTTGATTATTATAAGTACTGATAAATATCTACAAATGACTTCCTAACAGTTTAACAAATAACTTTACCCTCTAACCCATATCACTTCTGTAATCATGTAATTATCTCTAATTTAATATGTATTTGTTTAATCACCACCACATGCCTGTGTCCTGAAATGTATATTATCAACGTTAAATGAACCCTTTTAGTAATTACATGCCAAATTGTTCTTCAGTGTAATTGAGTGGTAATGACGACCCATTTCTCAGGGTTACAAAAGCCCTGCTTGACTGAATGCTCTCTGAGGATTAATAAGGCCTTCAAGCTCCTGTCACCCCTCAGCAATCAATGCTCATATTTCATAGTCTCCCATTCCAGTGATATATGACTTTTACGTCCATCTTTATGTGGAATGTACCACATCCAGCATATTGGGGGTGGCGTGAGTGACATTCTCACTCAGAAATAGCCTATAGGTCAACACTGGTTTAACCTGTTCATATTAATAACTATCTAGTGAGACGTTGCAAATGTAGATTGGCAATCCCACATGACAAAATTCTCATTTATATTAAATACTGTAGTGTTTTTGAACCATACTGTATTGAAAAAATATTTATTGGATTTACTCCAAGTAAGTGGTTGCAAACTATTTATATGGGGAGAATTTAAACAAATCAAGTTGACCATTACTAAATTTAATTTGTTTGTTTAATTTCAGCCCATATAAATTGATTGCAACCACCTTCAAAAAATATAGTAAATCCATTTAATCACAATGAATCAGTGTACAACCACAATACAGTTTACTGAAGTAAAAACTATACTACAGTACTACAGTATGCTGTTTAGGTGTATATGCTGTATATGCAGTATAGGTTTTGTAAATATAACATATATTGTATGATATACATTCACCGGACACTTTATTAGGTACACCTGTCCAACTTCTTGTTAACGCAAATTTCTAATCAGCCAATCACATGGCAGCAACTCAATGCATTTAGGCATGTAGACATGGTCGAGGTGATCTGCTGCAGTTCAAACTGAGCATCAGAATGGGAAAGAACGGTGATTTAAGTGACTTTGAACATGGCATTGTTGTTGGTGCCAGACAGGCCGGTCTGAGTATTTCAGAAACTGCTCATCTACTGGGGTCTACAGAGGATCTCTAGGGTTTACAGAGAATGGTCCGACAAAGAAACTATCCAGTAAGCGGCAGTTCTGTGGGTGCAAATGCCTTGCTGATGTCAGAGGAGAATGGCCAGACTGGTCCGAGCTGATAGAAAGCCCACAGTAACTCAAATAACCACTCGTTATAACCGAGGTATGCTGAAGAGGATCTCTGAACCAGCAGGGATCACACAACACGTACAACCTTGAGGCAGATGAGCTACAGCAGCAGAAGACCACACCGGGTGCCACTCCTGTCAGTTAAGAACAGAAAACTGAGGCCACAATTTACACAGGCTCACCAAAATTGGACAATAGAAGATTGGAAAAACGTTGCCTGGTCTGATGAGTCTCGATTTCTGCTGCAACATTCGGATAGTAGGGTCAGAATTTGGTGTCAACAACATGAAAGCATGGATCCATCCTGCCTTGTATCAACAATTCAGGCTGGTGGTGGTGGTGTAATGGTGTGGGGGATATTTGCTTGGCACACTTTGGACCCATTAGTACCAATTGAGCATCGTGTCAACACCACAGACTACCTAAGTGTTGTTGATGACCATGTCCATGCCTTTATGACCACAGTGTACTCATCTTCTGATGGTTACATCCAGCAGTATAACGCGCCATGTTATAAAGTGCGCATCATCTCAGACTGGTTTCTTGAACATGACAATGAGTTCACTGTACTCAAATGGCCTCCACAGTCAGCAGATCTCAATCCAATAGAGCACCTTTGGGATGTGGTAAAACGGGAGATTCACTTCATGAATATGCAGCTGACAAATCTCCAGCAACTGCATGATGCTATCATGTCAATATGGACCAAAATGGAGGAATATTTCTACTACCTTGTTGAATCTATGCCATGAAGGATTAAGGCAGTTCTGAAGGCAAAAGTGGGTTCAACCCAGCACTAGTAAAGTGTACTTTATAAAGTGGCCGGTGAGTGTACTTTACTATACTGTAGTATGGTTCAAAAATAATAATAAATATAATAAATTACTATAGTATATGAGGGATGTTGAGCTACTAATGAAAGTAATGGTTAGTCACTTTGTTAGTCTTGTGTATACATTGATGCATTAAAATAAATCTCCTCTCCATTCATGATTCAAATGAATAGAGCTGACCATCTAATGCACACAAATTGAAAGCATTAGCTGATATCACAGATTTCTGTATTCACTTCTCAGCCAATAAACTGGCATTGAGCTGAAAGGGAAACACAGTCGGATTGTTTTCTCCAGGTATTATACACTTGCTCTGTGTAGATAAATTCGAACCAAATTGTCATGCAAAAACACAAAAAGTGTGTTTAGCCGCTTTACATGTCAGTCATGCACGCTTTATGTAAAACAGTCAGAATGAGCTACTGTGAAGACCATATTTTATGCACAAATCTAAAGCGCCTGGCTACAGGAGACTTGAGTGAGGAGTTTAGCATGACAGTTTTGTCTACATTCCAAAATTATGTTGATATTTGATGATACCCGCTTGGTTTTCAAATGAATGGTGCAGACCATCTAATACATATTGCATTATGCAAATGGAAAGAAGTAGTTGAAATCCCATTGTTTTGTATAGGGCTGCGTGAATAAATTAATGATAAATTGAAAGTGATTTTCATACACATTTTGTTAGTAAACCCGGTTCTGTAATTAGTAGTAAACTCCAATGCCTGCTTTCAGATGGAGCACTTACTACACTGAGACATATAGTTGATGCTAAAACATGCAGATGATAATCATTCATTGATTTGACAGCTGTTTGCGTCACTTTTCAGTAATTTACAGGTCTTTGTTGCTGCTACATCTGAAAGTACCACATTTAATAACATGGGTTTACTCCAAACTCATAACTTCAATTGAGTGTCCAAAATAAATCTGTGAGATGATTTCATAATCATGACATTATTAGTCATGTTGAAACAATAAAAGCTGTTTAATGCTCTGATTTCCTGGATCTCTTCTTGCTGTGCAATTTTAGTTTCAGTGTGCGAGCTTCCTCTGGATCAGTAGATTTACTACTGATCACAGAACTGTTCTGCCCTAAAAAGACTGACGACTTCAACTTGCTAGTGTATGGAACTGAGAAAAACATTTTACTTTTAACATTTTGTTCTCCAGACAAATTAATTATAGAAATCTGGCAGTTGTAGAAAAGCATCAAAATTGCCTCAAGATGCATATCTATGTGATAAGGGAGGTCCTGAATATCCCAAAAATATCAATAACAAAGTTTCTGCTTTTGCTCTTTGCATGGCAACATGCTTCCCTGACTAGATGCTCATGACAGTCACAGTTTTTGCTAAATTGTGAAACAAATTGTTTTGATTCGATTTATCGTGCAGCCCTACACTGTAAATAATGTTGTGTTCCACACAATTCTTTTCATGTTGTCCCAGCACAAATCGGTTAAGTTAGCTTAATTGTTTTTACAAATTTATATAAAACAATTAGGTTGTCCCCAAAAGAGAAAAAAAAACTCTCAAGAATTGTTGATTCAGCTCATTTTAAATAAGTAGTTTGAACAAGCGGCAAAAATAATTTTTTGAGTGTGGTTCTCTATTCACTTTCAGCTAATATGGGAATGGGAATTCAATCAGGTTTTCCAGAGATTATATACAATGCTTGCTTGGTGTAATCAATTTTAGATGATTCTGACTCAATCTGGCAAATAACAACATGCGTTTAGATACTTTACATGCCAGTCAGCTGCACTGGATTCAAAACAGCCAGGAGACTAAGGTGAGGAGATGAGAATTATTGGTCCCAGTTTATTTTAACTATCCTAAAAGGGACAGTTCACCCAAAACTGAAAATTATATAAATATATATATAAATTATAATTTTAAAGTTTCTTTGTTCTGTTGAACAAAAAAAAAGATATTTAGAAAATTGTTGGAAACCTGTAACCATTGACTTTTATAGTATTTGTTTTTGGTTGCAGGTTTTTAGCTTTCTTCAAAATATATATTTTTTATTAACATTAACATTTTTTAATATTATATATTAACAGAAGAAACAAACGTATAAAGGTTTAAAACCCAATAAAAGGATGAGGTAATTTTCGTTTTTTAGGTGAACTATGCCTGTAATGTAAAGTGGGACTGAGATATTTTATTTTATAAAATTAGTTTGAGTTTCATATGAAAGAAAATAGTTTAATCACAAAATAACAATTCATATCTATAAATGTCTAATCAGCCAATCGCATTGTAGGATCTCAGTCAGATTAATCAAGATAATTTTCAAGAGTTCACACTTAGCTGATGATTGATAATAAAGCTTGTTAGGCATGCTGAGAGCCCTTAGCTCCTAAGATCCTCGAGCCCGGGGCACCCTCCCATTAGCAGGGCAAGAGGGGAGTTTGAGCTCAGGTAGATCTCGATGAACTCCCCCAACTTATTTCTGGCTAATGACAAAAGGGATAAAGGGATGGCTGAAAAGGGATGTATGGCTTACTAAGTGTGTGACTATGATGCCAATTTAAAATGTTGAATTTACTTAGGTCGTGTGTGTTTGAACTGTGGGAAGAGGTGAATTAGGAATCTTTTGATTGGTGAATCATGTTATAAATATAATATATAATATAAATAAAAAATCATGAAATAAACTTCACTTCATTTTCAGACAAGAAACTGCCATTGAGATCTCACTCTATCCTTCTATCTCTAGATAATCTTGACCCAAACTGGCTCTTAAAAACTGCATCTAGATGCTTTTCATGTCATTTCGATGTCCTCAAAGCAACCAGAATAAGCATATTTTATGCACAAATCAAATGTCTGCCTACAGGAAACGAAGGTGAAGAGTTTAACAGGCTAGCTATGACTAAAGTTAAGAAAAAAAAAAAAACATATTTTCTTATAATTTGCACTTCAAAGCTTGATCGCTCCTCACAGAGCCGAAGAATATTGCTAAGGGATGGAAAGGTAGTATTGATAAAAAAGCTGTATAATAAGTTGAATGTACTTTATGAAAATGCTTTAGGTTCATGTCCTGGCCATGTTTTTCTTACCTCAGGGTGTACCGTTGGGCTGTAATCACATGTGTAGTAATTTGCCAGCCCCTTTTTGCTGGAGTGGCACTGCTGATATTCTGCACCTCACAGAATAAAATGAGCATTGCCTTGTAACTCGTCTGCCATGTCTGAGTATCGTGAATCTCTCTCTGATCAAAGTGAATGAGCATAGGTGATTGCGTACATCATGGCTTGAAGCGCCGTTATATAAAGGCCATGCGAACATCAGAATTTCCTGCCCTTTCTGTTTGATCTGCAGACGTGTAGACTTGAAAGCTTTGGAGAAAGGTAGAAAAACAATAACTGCCTCGCATTCAGAACACAATGCTGTTTTTCTAGCAAGCTAGCCATTTGCATGAGCTAAATCGTCATTTTTAAGATGGCCTCAAAGAAAAGAGAGGCATAACGTGACGGCGAGGAGATGATAAAAGTATGCATAAGCAAAATTAGACAAGAAAACATCGCAGGTGTTGTGTAGATTGAGGACCCCCACTGTGAACGTGCTTGCATTCAAATAGCTCGATGTGTCACATCATCAGTTATACCTTAGCCAAAGCCCCCCTTTTAATTTCTGCATTTTTTCATTTTTGAATGGCTGATGAAAGATGGATCTGCTTTATTATTGTTGGGGTTGACGGCACCTGTGTACTCCAAAAATGCAGATGTCTGAGAAACTCATCGGACAGGCTGCTGAGAGAGTTCATTATGCTTCCCCACCAGAGCTTTAACAAATCACTTTCCATTTCAATGGATCCTCAGCAGATTGGGGCACAACGAACAGCGTCTTCCAAAGAAAGGTGAAATATGTTTCAAATGGTTTCTAAGATATAGATCCATTTGCTCAAAGTCCCATGGGGACACAGAGGAAGAAAAAAAATCATAAGCTGTATCTGAAATCACCCTTACAGTGAATTCGGAAAGTATTCATAGCGCTTCACTTTTTCCACACTCTTATGTTACAGCCTTATTCCAAAATGGATTCAATTTATTTATTTCCTCAAAATTCTACACACAATACCCCATCATGACAATGTAAACAAATACTTTTGAAATTGTTGCAAATGTATTAAAAATAAAAAACCTGAAAAATCACATGTACATAAGTATTCACAGCCTTTGCTCAATACGTTGTTGATGCACCTTTGGCAGCAATTACAGCCTCAAGTCTTTTTGAATATGATGCCACAAGCTTGGCACACCTGTATGTGGGAATTTTTGCCCATTGCTCTTTGCAGTACCTCTTAAGCTCTATCAGGTTGAATGGGAAGTGACGGTGTACAGCCATTTTCAGATCTCTCCAGAGATGTTCAATAGGATTTAGGTCTGGGCTCTGGCTTGGCCACTAAAGGACATTCACCGAGTTGTTGTGAAGCCACTCCATTGATATTTTGGCGGTGTGCTTTGGGTCACTGTCCTGCTGGAAGATGAACCGTCGCCACAATCTAAGATCAAGAGCACTCTGAAGCAGGTTTTCATTCAGGATGTCTCTGTACAATGTTGCATTCATCTTTCCCTCTATCCTGACTAGTCTTCCAGTTTCATCAGACCAGAGAATTTTGTTTTTTATGGTCTGAGTGTCCTTCAGATGCCTTTTGGAAAATTCCAGGCGGGGAGTGGCTTCTGTCTGGCCACTCTACCATACAGGCGTTATTGGTGGATTTCTGCACAGATGGTTGTAAGGTTCTCTCTCCACAGAAGAACGCTGGAGCTCAGACATGGGGTATTGGCAGTTGTGAGAGAAGAACACTTTCATAAACATCTGACAACCAGCCTTGGCACGCCACATTGCTTTCTATTTGGTGCAGACAAAGAAGGGAACTATTTTAAAAACTTTGCCAGACATGCCATGATGCGGTTGTGCGAGCGATAGTACAGGTGCAGACCCTCAAGTTTATTTATTTTGCTAATTTGGTGTTATTGTTCTGGATGTTTTTCTCCTGTCTTTGAACGGCGTGGATACGGAGCATGCCATTCAATTCAATTCCGTTCAATTCAGTTTAATTCAAGTTTATTTGTATAGCACTTCTCACAATAATTATTGTTTCAAAGCAGATTTACAATGGGTGCACATTATTACATTACAATCAAATTCGGAAAAGTTAAGGGTATTAGTTACCCTAACTTTATTAGTTACTAATAACTTTAACTAATTAACTAGTAACTAATAGCTTTTAACAATTAAATGTATTGTATATAAACATAGTTATCCTGCAGTTATATAGCTTATACAGTAGGTAATGTCCATGTGTACATGTGTCGGCAGCTAGCTGTCTGCAACTCTCACATGGTCATTCACTGAAGCTAAGCAGGGCTGCGCCCGATCAGTATCTGGATGGGAGACCACATGGGAAAGCTAGGTTGCTGCCGGAAGTGGTGTTAGTGAGGCCAGCAGGGGGTGCTCAACCTGTGGTCTGTGTGAGTCCTAATGCCCAGTATAGTAAAGGGGACTCTATACTGCTTACTGAGTGCCATCTTTCAGATGAGACATTAAATGACCACTCTCTGTGGTCATCTCCCAAGATGTCCTTCGAAAAAGAGTAACCCCGGCATCCTGGCCAAATTTACCTACTGGCATCTGTCCATCATGGCCTCCTAACCATCCCCTATCATAATTGGCTTCATCATCTGTCTCCTCTCCACCAATCAGCTGGTGTGCGGTCTGGTGCAATTTGGCTGCCGTCATGTCATTCAGGTGGATGCTGCACACTGGTGGAGATGAGGAGATTCCCCCAATGTGTAAAGCATTTTGAATGTCTAGAAAAGTGCTATATGAATGTAAGTAATTATTATTGTTATTATTATTACGCTTAATGAAGTGTATTGAAGAAGGCAGAGATGTCAAAGAAGACAGCGTTATAGGACACACCCACCAATTACATAATCGGCAAGGACCAGTGGGAGCTCAAAGGTGTTTAGAATCAAAATGTTCTCCCACAAAAAGTTCACTTTGGTGAACTGTTTCGAACTAGTGAAACAAACTCAAAACAAATGTAGTTTTGACCGAATTTTGTTCTAAATGACGTTTCAGTTTTTTTTTTCTATTTGTTTGAATTATACTGTGGTGTGGCCTTTAGTAATGAAAGAGTGTTTTGATTTCTGTCATATATACAAATGGTAATTTAACAATTAAATAATTTATTTAGAAATATACACTGATAGTATTCTGCTGTGGATACTTACATCTAACCCAAACTCTCTTGTGGTCAAAGCTGGAAATTAAAAACTTTCACAGTTCATTACGGTTATTCTCTATCCCTTGAGTGTACATTAGTTGTACACTTGTTATTGTATTGCATTGTGTGAATAATTGTGTGGCTTCAGAACATCCACTATAGTTCGGACACCACTACAAATGCACTATTTAAGGGTACAGGGGGCAATGGATGGAGTAATGCATAAGCACCTCGTCCTCACCCAGCCTTTCTGCCTCTTAACAGCAGGATATTTATTTTTGTTTGGCCCCAAACAAGGGTCATTTATTGACATTCCATAAGAATTCTAATTTGATTCAAAGTGACATTGAGTGGAGCAACACTACAAAAATAGACTCGTAATGCATGTCAATAAAGGACAGGCAGGCTGTGCCAGCCTTGTGGAAACCTTCACTAAAGGTTTCCCATTGAATTTCAATTCAGTTTAATGGATTTCTGCAGCACTTCACAATATTTTCAAAGAATGTTGCCAAAACTGTTTATATATATATAAGGGAGAACCCTTCTTGATCATTGAACATTTTATATACCATATATACCATTTTTATACCATCATTCAAACGTTTGTATTTTAGCATGCATGACAGTAAAGAACATTGAGAAATAATTTTAATGTGGTAAAAGAAACATTTTTGATTCCCAAAGAACCTTTTAGTAAACCTTTTAGAACCTTCTTTTTTGCTATAAAGAAATTTTTAAAGAAATCTAAAGATTTTTTCCCTCCATAAATCACATTTGCACATTGAAAATATTCTCCTGATGTTAAGGGTTATTTGTAAAGCCATTTACAGTATGTCATTACAAATGAAACTAAAACTTATTTTTAAGTGTTTTAGGGTTTATTTTTAATTTCTGAAGGATCATGTGACGCTGAAGAGAAGAAAACCAGATATTAGCTGACAATATTTCCTAATATTTCTGTTTTAATGTTTTGTTTTGTTTTTTCATATTCATATATATTTATTTTCCCTCTATATCAGGGGTTCTTAATGTCTACATTAAAAGGTCTAAATCTGAATATTTATTAAGGTCAAAGGATTGATATTACATAACTTGTTTTTAATAAACATCCATAACATGCATCACAAGTCAACACTTTATTTTTCTTTACATAAAGTGGGATTTGTATTCAAAACACATTAAATACAATGTAAATGTGGCAAACCCACTAATATAAGTGCATTTTTGTACAAAATAGTATCTGGATGCAGCCATGATGATGCAAGCTGAGATTGCATATCTCAGAGATGCAATCTCAGACATGATGCACTCAGTGGAACTAGTAACGTCACTGTCAGAGGTAGGGTTTGGTGTGGGCAATATAAAGCATTGCATGCAGGCTAACTGCATCCAGACCTCTCTCCAAAAAAGAGCAAAATACAAAAGGTGTGTAATGAAAGCTTTAGGTATTGTAGTTTTGCAGTTCTTTTGTCTGTATTTTGTGGATACTGCTGTTCAAAATGTCTGTTTCGTTTCATAGTGGCGTTTCACATTTACACTCTTTACAACTCCAATTGTCTCATAACAAATCAAGCAGAATGGCTTTGTGCTGGCTTGTGGCAAAATAAAGGCATACTTATCTGTCCATTCAACTTTGAACTGTTGATTCCCTTCAGCAAGTTGTTTTTTCTGTGGGACCGACATCTTAATCCATTCAAATGATCAATTTGCTGAAGCACGCGGTCCGGATTGAATACTACCCTATATACCCTATATACTTTGTAATTTATGCTTATGTTTATAGGTTAAATAATCGCCTATAGTGTATAAATAGATAAAATAGCAGTAAAGTTTTTTTATAAGTGGGTTTTAGTTTTTTTTCATGGAAAGTTGGAAAAAATGTTGAACCTAGAGACTCAATCATTTCAGGGTGACTTTGAAATGAAGCAAAACAAACGTTAATCCCTCTGTTTTTGAAAGCAGATGTGCATTTACTTGACTTAACAGCAAGAGTAAACAGCTTTGTTTATTGACTGAAATATTAATTTAAGGCTTTATGCTGTTGGCTTGAAACAGTTGCTCCTGAACTCCGGTCATTGTGATGTAAATGCGATGCAGATTTCCTCGGCCTCGCTCTGCTGAAGTGAAAAGGTAAATATTTGCATAATGTTTTCTCAAGCTGCAACGCCCTGTGTCATATTATTTTATTAACCCAAGTCATCATGTTCACCAACACTGCTTTACTAATCAGGCAAGTTTCCAAAGTCAGGCTTAACTACAGTATCAGACAGTATGTTACCTCATTGATCAAAGCTTAAATATAGCTGCTGATTAAATACATTTTTTTCCATTTGTTGTGCATGCATAATGAGGCTGACCACAAATTTCAGTGACATCAGATCAAAAGATTTAGTCAAAGATTTATACCATATGCATGAAAGATTATATAAAACATTCACCCCCGGTTGCACAGACAAGGCTTAAGGCTAGTCCTAGATTAAATTGCATGTTTGAGCTGTCTTAACTGAAAATTACTTGCAGTGAGATATCTGAAAAATACCTTAGTGGCATTGTTTTGTCTCCAGAATTTACACCAATTATGTATATTTTTACAGCATTTTCAAAAAAGTGGTCTAGTCCTCACTTAAGCTAAGCCTTGTTTGTGAAACCGGACCTCAAAGTGTTTAGAAGAGATTACCATTAATTGTTTTAAGGATGTTCTGTGATCCAGTTATATTAACAAGATTATTTCATTTAAAGGTAATTTGATCCCCTTGATTCAAAAGGATTTTGCTCTTTGATTTTGTTTGCCTAAATTAGCAATGTGAGGAAATGTGTATAAATAAGTGCTGTCAAGTAATTACACATTTTAATCTAATTAATTAAATGGTGTGGCAATTAATTAATCAATCTAATTAATCACATATAATTGCACATACAACCTGACATTACAAGATGCGGGTTTGTTTTATCTTTTATTATTGAATAGAAGCCTACACTAAAAAAAAAACTCCAGAAATGGCAACCGGTTTGGAGTCGAAGGCCTCATTGCAAATTGTTGCAAACAATTTATATTGGCTGAATTTAAACAAACAAATTAAGTTAAACATAACTAAACTTAATTTGTTTGTTTGCATTCAGCTCATATAAATTGTTTGCAATTACCTAATTTTTTTCAATTGCTTTAAAAATATATATATTGTAAATCCAATGAATAATTTTTTCCATTGTATAACTTGGCATGTAATGGCCATTTTTATCATATTTATCACTGACTGAACACAAACCTATGAATTAAGTTACAGTAAATCGTCACCTTAGAATTATAAAGTTCTATCTGACATTTTTGTCAAAATTGAGTTAATGACATATTCTTATTAAATGACTACTTGTTTACATTATGGGATGTTTTTTTATAAGTTGTTTACATTTTAAGACTTTTTTTCAAAAAAACAAATGTTACACACATACTGTTTGCTATGGAATGCAAACATTTTGAAGCTCAATATCTCAAAATCATTCAGAACGCAGATAGAACATTATAATTCCAAGGTGATGATATGTCAATTGTAACTTATTGAAGACTAACCAATGACATTGGTTTCATTGTTACAGTGGGCTACAAAATCCAATTTTAATCATTATTGAACATAAAACAATGTCTAAGGCAGGGACGTGCAGGGAACTTTTAAGGGGCAGGGGCTCAAGTGGAAAAAAGGGCACTTTTTATTAAATAATAATAATAATTGTACTTTAATAAATAAAATATAATAAAGGAGATTTCATCCTAAATTCACCACATACTCACCCTTAAAAGGATAGTTCATTAAAAACTGAATTCTGTCACCATTTACTCAACTTTTACTTGTGCCAAACCTATTTGAATTTTTTTTTCTTTTGTCGAACACAAAATTATATTTTGAAGAAAACAGGAAACCTGTAACCATTGACTTTCATGGTATTTGTTTTTAAAACCAAGATATACAAAATTTTGTTTTTTATTGTCTGACAGGGAAAGCTGTCCTTAAAAGAACACGCATTAACTTATAGATATACAAGGTTTTCGCTACATTCATTCTACCATGGCGGGGCGCCACGCCAAAATTCATCCCACCACGGCTACATTACAGCCTCTCATTGAAAACATTGTCGTTTTTTTAAATAGCGGGTTATAATAGCACCAAAACATATTAAAAGGTAAGTGAATTATAACAGCATAAGCTTTTCTGTAACCTTAGTAGTGCTGTGCGTTATTTGTTTAACCCTTTAAAGTGACATGCTGACTGACTGACTGACTGACAGGTGCGTGATGCGTGAGGCCAGCAAACACGACGTATAGCTTTCAGTTAGGATGAAAACAGTTTCCTTAATTATACTTTATTTATAGATAAAGGTCTATGGCTCTGCATACAACAAACAAAGACTTTATCTTGCTGGAGTTTATAGCCGTTTCACTTTACCTCAGGACGCATTAATGCCGCTCTGTAGGTCTATTGGAGACATTCATAAATATTCCTTGCAAATCTAATAAAGGTTGGAGACAAATTCACTACGTAAACGCGCTAAATTCCACTTGAGCAGCGTATATTTGAGGGCGTGCAAGAAGTTTTGTGCAAGAACAGAGGAAATCCTAGCGCAAGCATAAAGATCTGCATGCTTGTATTACACAAATCCAATCTGTAGTAATGCGTCACTTGTAGTACTGCATCACATTTGTCATTGAAATAACACCAAAGGTAGTTGGTAGATCAAAAGGCCTGCTGCCACAGCTGGAAAAAATCCTAGAGGAAACACTGATATATTATATTATTATTAGTATTTAAAAAATTATTATTATCCCCAGGAAAAAAGGGCACTTTCTCTCCAGGAGAAAAAAGGGCAGGGGCTCAAGCACCCAAAGCCCCCACCTCTGCACGTGCCTGGTCTAAGGTAACCCCATGACCATTTTGTTTATTAGTGAACACATAACTAAATTCCAATGAACGTTATTATTGAACATATGCCTCTTATGCTACACCAATCAAAATGATTATTTCTTTGTTTTGTTAATAGCTTGCTGCAATTATACACAGTGTTACAGGTTTGTAGGGTGTGGGGTGCATCAATTATGTTAAAAATATTTACGTGTTAATTGTTTGTAATTTAAATTCCTAGCCTTAGTATATATACACACTTCACCATTTTTCTTAGAAAACATATTTCTGAAGGTGTTGTTGACTTGAAATTTTCCCTGGATGTTGGTAACAACTAAAGAAATCCATATATGCAAAGAAAACAAATCTAATTCATTTACAAATTAAGTTATACATAATAAAATAAAATGACAGAAAAGAAGTATTGAACACATGAAGAAAGGGAGATGTAGAAAGGCAGTGAAAGCCCAGACAGCAGCTGAAATCTCTCAGTTGTTATTCAGCAACCCACTGCCCTTCGTCATTATTAATTACTATTAGCTGCTTCAGTCCAACATCTACATTACCAGGATGATGTAAATGAAACCAGGGTGGACATTTCAGCTAGACAATGATCCAAAACACAGCCAAGGAAACTCAAATGCTTTCAGAGAAAGAAAATCATGCTGTAGAATGGCCCAGCCAAACACCTGACTTCATGTGATTTCATTCTCCCTATGAGAGGCATCTTTAAGCTGCCATCATTAAAAAAAACCTTTTATGTAAAGTATTAAATACGTTTCAGTAGTTCAGTACTCTCTCCTTGTGTCATTTCATTGTTGTTACACGTTACAATAATTTTTCAGATTTGTTTTGTTTTATATTTAAGTTTGTATTGTTTGGGTTTTACTTAAATCTGGTTCAATTCTATGTCAACAGCTCCTTCAGAAATATATTTCCCAGGAAAAAACATGGCATGTTCAATACATATTTTCCCCGCTGTATATAAGCTACACTAAAGATTTCTTTTATGAGTGTACATCACAACATGCGCAAAGAGTCCTACAGTATGTCCTTCACATTTACCCTCTGAAATCTTTCATTCTGAAGGTCCTTTAAAGTGGCTGATTTTAGGCACTTTTATGGCGGTCATGATTATTCCCTCTTTGAAGTTGGAGGTGGATTTCTCCCATTTGAAATGCAACATAAAACTTTGAACATGAAATCAATGTGAAAGTGGTATCCGCGAAGCTTTAAACCAGGTGTAAGAGCATGCTGGGAAATTAGTCTCAAAATGCACAATGAACAGACACGGCACTGTGTCCTTACCTCAATAAAATACACATCAGCTCAAGCCTGTGGACATTGATTCGCTCTTTTTACGCTGCTGTGAACCAATTGACTGAGAAAGCCATCACACCGGGCCTCATGTTCATCCAAGTGGAAATGTTCTACATCCACATTAAGACACAACATCTCACAGAGCTATGAACTTATTGACTCAGAGGTTAAAATTGTAAAACGGGCCCGGTTTTTACATCATGGTGGCAATTGACTTCTGCCTAATGATTGCATTTCATTAGCACCTTATATGAAGAGATACTGGCGCTCAATATTTCACAGTGCGTGATGAACGATAAATGATAAACACAGTATTGATACAACCGTTTGGAAATGATATGGGCTGGAACGATGAGGAATGTGCTTTTGGCTACCGTATGAAATCATCATTATGTTTTTGCCATATTTTGTTTACGCCGTGTTAGAATGAATCACGAGGCAAATAAACCAACTGATCCATGTGCTTTTGGATTATTGACTTTTCGTGTATCAACTATGATGGTTTAGAATAAAGAATATTAAAGGAACATTAATCTTAACATTAAGCAATTTAAACCTCACAGTTTTCCTCACAGTTACCAATTTATCAATGAGGTGAATTTTGTAATCTTGTGCAGTTTTAAGCTTATTTGCAAAAATAAAACCCCAGCAGGCGCACAGCCTCATAAGACGTTAATATTAGTTTAGATTTAGGGCGTGGTGTCAGGTGACCAAAATTCAATGTCTAGCCAGCGTCTAAAGACAACATTATTTTGACGTCCAATAACGACGTCAAAATGTTTTTGTAACCTTGGCCAGATCTGTGCCTTGCCACAATTCTGTCTCTGAGCACATCAGGCAGTTTCTTTGACCTCATGATTCTCATTTGCTCTGACATACATTGTGAACTGGAAGGGTTGTATATAGACAGGTGTGTGGCTTTCCTAATCAAGTCCAATCAGCATAATCAAACAGCTGGACTCAAATGAAGGTGTAGAACCATCTCAAGGATGATCAGAAGAAATGGACAGCACATTAGATAAATATATTAGTGCCACAGCAAAGAGTCTGAATACTTAGAACCATGTGATATTTGAGGTTGATTTTAGGTTGATGTTGATGAGCAACATAGCGTTAATTAAAACATAGTAATGACAAATGACGTTGATATTTGGTTGATTTTAGGTTGTGTTGGAAATTGACCAAAATCCAACATTGAGCCAACATCTTAAATCAATGTCATATTGACTTCAAATACTGACATTTATTTGCGAGATATGAAAACCAAAATCCAACGTCTGATAGACGTCATAGTGGTAACGTCCGCACAACGTCAAGCTTTAACATCGTTAGACTCAAATTTTTGTTTGATTATAGGTTAGACGTTAACGTCGGTCTGACGTTGGGTTCTGACGTCAACCCGATTTTCATTTCCAAACAAAATGCACCATCCCCACGATGTTGGGGTACAATGTCAATCTGATGTCATGTTGATGTGCTCTGCCAGCTGGGAAGTTTCAACACCAGTTTTATTATCTTATTTTTGTTATAAAGAATTTAAATCAACTTTCCTTAAAATTTTTTTTAAATTTTAGTATTTTTGTACAAGCTACAATATAATGACTATTTTCATGGTCGGCTTTTTTTGAGCAAAACCAAAAGGACAGATTAACAGGATACATGAGGTACAGTCAGTAGCTCCTTTCACACAGACAGACTTTCCCAGAAAATAATTTACGGAAAAGGATCTTGTGTGAACGGGCTGTTTTTGAAAATACCAGTAAATACGTTCCGCCAATTTTCCAGAAAGAGATGTTATAACATTACTGGTAATTTGAACTGTGTGAACACAGAAGGAAAATTGCCAGAAACAGCGCGTTCGCTGACATGGACGTCTATTCTGACCAATCAGATGAATTCACATCCACTTTGTTTATGAAAATAAATGGTTTTAAATCCTTCTCCAGACACATTTAGCTGCTGCTTGTTAGTCAGATAACATTTCTCTGTTCCTTCTTAGTGCCATCTGTGGAAAAAATAATTGATAAATGTGTATGATAAACCGCTGTGAGTTTACCTGGAAGCTCTGTGTTCAGATGGGTGATGCACGTGCATGTGAAGGAGCACTGCTAAAGTTTTAAATAAAAGAGAATCTATCAAGAAAAAGACTGACCTCCTTCATCTTTAATACAAGCGCAGACGTTTAGAGTTCCTTTCTGGTTAATGATGTCCGAATTTAAGGTATTTTGAAGTGTATGTGTGAATGTTTTTTTTCCGGGAAAACCTCCATGCCTGTGTGAACAGCACATATTGGTATTTACCAGTAACGTCTTTCTGGAAATTTTCCTGATATTTACCGGTATCATTGTGTGAAAGGGGCTAGTAGAGCACAAAGAAAGAAAAAGAAAGAAAGAACTAATATTAACCCAAGCTACAAGACTTTTTTGAATGCTTTTTCAGGCAATAGATATTGTTGCAAGATGCATGACCAACTTTCTCCTTTTGTGTTCCACAGAAATCCTCTACTGCAGTTTTGGATCAACTAAAAAAGTGAGTAAATAAAGACTGAGGATTAGCAAAATGGTTGTGCATATTGCGAAATGTTTGCTTTGTTATGAATACCTTCACTGTGCAAAAAACAAACAAACAGGATAAGATATACTGTATATGACATTGCCTTGAATTGTTTTCCCACTACATAAAAGATGCCCTTGCATGCTCTGAGTTACCTGCATAGCTGTATAATTGATGAGGCTGTTTAGGCATTTCTAAATTGAAATGTGTTCCAGTGTGCGCTGCTGGCGGCCTGCATAAAGAAATGACATTTTACAGCATTGAGGGCCCGGCAGTATGTTGCAAATAGCTTCAGGGAGGCGTGAATTGAACACGGTGAGAATGCAACCAATGGACTGCCTTATTTGACTTCATATTTACATATGTGAAGGAGAGAGAAGTTTGCTTTTACTTAGTACCTAGTGCATTTTATATCAATATGGGGTCTTAAAATGGTACACGTTGCAATTCTGTTCTTGCCTCCAATTATTCTGCAATGTTATAATTTATCTTTTTAATTTGACTGCAGTAAGAGTTTCATAATTTTTTGTGCAGCGCCATAAAACCAAAGGGAACTCACAATCTTAATGCAAATGAGCTGTAAAGGCATGCTGTGTTGTTTTTGAAGATTTTTATACTGGTTTTAATGAGGACAATTTTTAATAGGACTGCTTATACATTGAGTTGATTCATACTTTCCGTCCTTCTCCATCCTGCACAATTTTACATATATGCATTATGCCTTTTATATCAAGTTCCAACTTCAGCCAAGGTTAAGTCCCAAGGAGAGCTTGGAGTTTAATTCAATTCATTTTTATTTCTATAGTGTTTTAACAATGTAGATTGTGTCAAAGCAGCTTAACATAGAAGTTCTAGTAAATTGAAACTGTGTCAGTCCAGTTTTTAGAGTTAAAGTTCAGTTTAGTTCAGTTCAGTGTGGTTTAATTTTCACTGCTGAAAGTCCAAACACTGAAGAGCAAATCCAACAATGCGCATCTCCACAAGTCCCAAACCAAGCAAGCCAGTGCTGACAGTGGCGAGGAACAAACTTCACTAGTTTACAAAAGTGAAGAAAAAAACCTTGAGAGAAACCAGGCTCAGTTGAGCACGACCATTTCTTCTTTGGCCAAACTTCTTGTTCAGAGCTGCAGTCTCGGTGCCGGAGGCTGGAGAACGCTGGGTGTCCATCGTGGAGAAGCTGCAGGTGTGAGTAGGTCACCGACGGGTGATCAGGCTGGCCCACGGGATCATTGCAGAGACTCAACTGTCACTGGGTCTTTCAGGAATCAGCCACTTGCTCTCCGTTCCTCCAAGATCACCACAGCATCAGCTCAGAATATGGCCTGGTCCAGGATTGTGGATACCTTGGCATCATCTCTTCATAAGTCTTGGATCACATCAATGGTGCTGCAAAATCTCTAGAGGCCTTGGGATGAGTATGCCCAGGTAGAAATAGAGAATAAAGAAAATAATTAGCATAGCTGCTGTTCATAGTGTATGTAAACAAAAGAGATTAAATATCAATGCAAAAATGAAGTGATATAAATGAAAATAGCAGTTATATAAACAAACATGTAAAGCATATGAGTTATAGGAGTTATGGGAAGTAAATTTGGATTAACGGTAAATGCAGTAAAAAAAAAACACAGAAATAAATAAGGTTAAAAAAATGTTTTTGTATATTTGTTTTTATAGTTTTTATATTTATTTATTTATTTATTATTATTATTTTTACAGAACCAAAGATTGACATTCAATCAATCAAATGTTAGAGTACTGCCTTTACATTGTTTCTAAGTAAATAAATATATTAATATGTAATAGAACACAAAATAATATTTGAACACCAAATCAATGTTAAAATCATTCATTCATTTTCTTTTCGGCTTAGTCTCTATATTAATCCAGGGTCACCACAGCAGAATGAACCGCCAACTCATCCAGCACGTTTTTACGCAGCGGATGCCCTTCCAGCCGCAACCCATCTCTGCGAAACATCCATACACACTCATTCACACTCATACACTACGGACAATTTAGCCTACCCAATTCACCTGTACCGCATGTCTTTGGACTGTAAGAGAAACCGGAGCACCCGGAGGAAACCCTCACGAACACAGGGAGAACATGCAAACTCCACACAGAAACGCCAACTGACCCAGCTGAGACTCGAACCAGCGACCTTCTTGCTGTGAGGCGACAGCACTACCTACTGCGCCACTGCGTCGCCTGTGTTAGAATAATGTAGGAAAAATGTAACTTTAAAAGAATAATGTAAAGAAATAATGTGAAATTACCATTACATTAATAAATGACATTAGCCAAAATATACCAAAGACTATAGAATACACACGAGGTGTCACTCATATAGTTTTAAATGTGTAAAAGTCAATATGGTGAATGAAGCCCCACCTTCTAGTACAGGAGCCAATCAGCGATCGCTATAGACCACAGGTGCTGCAGCTCTGCACAGTTTAGCTTCAACCCTAATTAAACACACCTGATCAAACTAATTGAGTCCTTCAGGCTTGTTTGAAACCTCCAGGTTAGTGTGTTGAAGCAGGTGTAACGGAGGTCAGCTAGTAAGTGCTGTGCAAGTAAACCTCACTCCTCTGACCTCTAAAGGTCCTCTAGTGACAAACGCTAGAGGCCATGGTCTTTAGCTTCCTTGGTAGAGCAACCGACTCCCATACGGAAGGTTGCCGGTTCGATACCAGCTCGGAGCGGGTTGGGTGGTGTAGCACCGGCGGGGTTACACAGGGTTGGAACTAAACTGTGCAGGGCTGCGGCCCTGCAGGAACTGAGTTTGACACCCCTGCTATAGACTGGCGATTCTCTGGTGGAGAGGCTCAGACTAGAGGTGAGTTTCTGCAGATTTTGTGTGATTCGAACGTTTGGAAATGAAACTAAAGAGACAGTTGTTGTTCAGTTTTATTGGTGATTCCTAATATGAAATTAAATTGTGAGCTTGGCAAGCAATTTTGGAGAATTTGATGTTTCCCCATTCAAACAGAATGCCCGAGCATACTGCCCAAGAGGCTTTTCAAAGATGGCAGCCGAGTGAAATGACTTGCCTTAAAGGGATTTTGAATACAGTAGTCCCTCGCTATAACGCAGTTCACCTTTTGTGGTCTCGCAGTTTCGCAGATTTTTTAGTGCAATTTGACACTTGTTCTGCAATCTGATTGGCTGTAGACCATTGTCAATCAATCTCCTCTGTGTATCCTGTACAGTACAGAATGCGTTCAGCTTGGCTGATTATCATAAATCTTAGATAGCTAGCAGTGTGAGTTTCAACAAGTATGAGAAAAGGGTAGTAACTGTCCACAACAAGACCATCATAAAGGGGGTCGCACACTGGATGCACCATGCCACACAGCGCCATGCATTTTAGAAAAATAAACATAGGTTTATATGAGGGTACGCACACCGGCGCTTCAGGTCAGCGGCTGTCTCGGTGCCCAGCTTTGAGTCAGGACACTGTTCATATTTCTGCCGTGCCACACAGCGCCATCTGAATAATTTCATTTTAAATAACATGCAAATGTGCACGTCCGGTGTGTATTACTTCCAACTGTCATATGCTTGGTGCATCCGGTGTGCACATTTTGTGGATTAGTGACTGCAGGAAAAAGAACATTACGCTGGATGCCAACATTATCCGCACAAAAGCTATAAAGCTTTATGAACCTTTTGCTGACAGCGATGAATGTTTGCGCCTGACAACAGGTTTTGATCTTTGGTTTCATTCTAAAATACTGGACAAATTTTTTTTACAAGGGGCGACGTGGTGGCGCAGTAGGTAGTGCTGTTGCCTCATTGCAAGAAGGTCGCTGGTTCGAGCCTCGGCTGGATCAGTTGGCATTTCTGTGTGGAGTACGCAAATGTAACGCCCGCGAATAACGAGGGACCACTGTATACAAAATAATCATTAAAACAAAAAATAACCTTACACTTGTAATGAAGGATTGAGACAGATAGTCACTTTATAATATAATTAACAATATAATTAAATAAATTGCTAACAAAAAAATTGTTTTGTCAAAACAATTTACTCTTGATGTAGTACCAGTATTTACCAGCAGGACCTAACTAGACTATATAAATCAACCAAATCTTCCTCTCTTGCTTGAACATTTGCATACAGAACCTGTGGTGTGGTAAGTCCAGTACACATCATTAGTGCTCTGCTGTGCTTCAGACCTGAATAATCAATGTGTTTCTGAATGTTCCTGTACCTGAAGCCACTTTTTGCTGCATATTTTATATCTCCATAGTTGTGAAGCACGACTCCTGCATGGAGGAGCAGCTTGAAATGTGTATAAACCCACAGAGCCAAGAACCACAACAGCCCTGTACTCAAAGAAAATGCACACAGCCAGCAGATTCGGCTCTGCCTTGTTAATCTGCCGCTCTGAAAAGATGGATTGAGGAGGAAGCTGTAACAAAATGAAGACATTTTTTAAACAGAAGAGAGGGAGACGGATGTGTGGGAGAAAATGAGCTGGGAAATAATTTTAATGGCTGTCTGAACTTTTCACTGGCTTTTGCTACGACCTTGTTCCTCTCCAGCCACCATTAAACACTGAGAGGGAGGTGGCAGAATGTGACCCAGTGTAGTCCTCGCAGGGATGCCCTTTTAACGCTAATTGAAGCGATGCCAGAGGCTCGGGGTACGATCCAAAGACAACCAGATGAAAGAGGTGAATGCTTAAGCGCTGAGACAGAATGGCTCGGCTTTTCCTGCCTGAGCGTCTCTTTCAGAAGAACAGTCTCTGGAGACGATCCGTGATGCTACACTGTCCTACTACAGGCTAATGTTCACTCACTTGCCTTTGAACATTGTTCTTTTTGCCCTTTGTAGTCCCACCGGCAGCTCATTGCAGATCAGATTCCAGACAGACTGATCCCAACCGGGACAGATGGGAATTGCGAGTTTGCATTTGAAGGTGTTTGCCTGTCCTTGCATATGCTTGCTCAGTAATTCCAGCATATCCTGCACATACTAAGTGCATGGAGAGATATGCATTGACTCATGGGTTAGATTTGCATTTAACCTTTTTACCTTTCTTCTGTCCGTATGTTTCTAGGTTTAATGTTTACTTCCTACGATATTGGTGGTTATAGTTAAATATCTGTTAGCGTACACCTCTAAATGTTATGTTTATCCTCAAAAACTGACCTTTAAGTTCTTGTTTGTTGAAGTAGCCTTTCCAGAGACCTCTCAGTGTTTTGCCCTCGGCCATGACTGTATAGCAAGCCCAGCATCTTCAGTGAATAGCTGATGATAAATATAAAATATCACCTCAGTCCCTGGATGCGAATGGACTGTTTTGCATGGCTGCTCCCTATATCTGTCCACTCAAGTAAAAGGACAAAACACAAGGGCAGCACAACACACACATATATATATATATATATATATATATATATATATATATATATATATATATATATATATATATATATATATATATATATATATATATATATATATATATATATACACACACACACATACATACATACATACACTCACCGGCCACTTTATTAGGTACACCTGTCCAACTGCTCATTAACGAAAATGTCTAATCAGCCAATCACATGGCAGCAACTTGGGCATGTAGACATGGTCAAGACGATCTGCTGCAGTATAAATCGAACATCAGAGTGAGGATGATTGGTGATTTAAGTGACTTTAAACATATTTGGCACTCCTGTCAGCTAAGAACAGGAAACTGAAGCTACAATTCGCACAGGCTCACCAAAATTGGACAATAGAAGATTGGAAAAGCATGGATCCATCCTTCCTTGTGTCATTGGTTCAGTCTGCTGGTGGTGGTGTAATGGTGTGGGGGATATTTTCTTGGCACACTTTGGGCCCATTAGTACCAACTGAGCATCATGTAAAAGCCACAGCCTACCTGAGTATTGTTGCTGACCATGTCCATCCCTTTATGACCACAGTGAACCCATGTCATAAAGTGTGAATCATCTCAGACTGGTTTCTTGAACATGACAATGAGTTCACTGTACTCAAATGGTCTTCACAGTTACCAGATGTCAATCCAATAGAGCACTTTTGGGATATGGTGGAACGGGGGATTCGCATCATGGATGTGCAGCCGACAAATCTGCAGCAACTGCATGATGCTATCATGTCAATATGGACCAAAATCTCTGAGTAATATTTTGTAGTGCCTTGTTGAATCTATGCCACGAAGGATTAAGACAGTTCTGAAGGCAAAAGGGGGTCCAACCCGGTACTAGTAAGGTGTACCTGATAAAGTCGCCAGTGAGTGTATATGTGTGTGTGTGTGCTTCCAATAAGGTTATCTATTATAAATAGACAGACAGACAGACAGACAGTGCACACTACTCGGAACATATGTCCTATATTAATTAAGCCAAATGTCTGATTAGCAAAACATGGCAGCATTTAGGAATGCAGATATGATGCAAACTGAGCACCGGAATAGAGATGAAAGGTGATTTAAGTGAGCTTGAATGTGCCGTGATTGTTGATGCCAGACAGGCTGGTTTGAATGTTTCAGAAACTGCTGATCTATTGGGATTTCTTGCACAAGCATCTCTATGATTTACAGAGAGTGGTCCAAAAGAACAGTAAATATCCAGCAAGCGGCTGTTCTGAGAGTGAAAATATCTTGTTGAAGGTCAGAGGAAAATGGTCAAACTGGTTTAAGCTGAAAGGCAACAGCAACTTAAATGACCACCTTTTACACCTGAGGCCAGTCCTGACTTGTATGACTGACCATGCCAGAGAGGTTGTAAATATGGCAAATGTATTCGATTACAAATAATAGACACTGTTAAGTTGTTTTGTGGTGTTTTTCTGGTGTTGTGCAGGAAAATAATCCTTTTTAGTCAATAATATGTTGCGTAATTTTAGTGTAAAACTAGTGACACTGCAGTCAAACAAAAATTGTGGGTTATGCACATGTTTCCAATGAGCCTGTGTTGCTTACATCCAACAGAATATTGCAAAACTCAAATCATCTAAAACTGTTTATTTGCTAATGATATAACTCCATAAGCATGATAATGAGTCAGTTCACTGTACTCATATGCAGTGTTGGGAAAAAAGTAATATATAACCGTCACTTTTTAACCAAGTTACTTTTATTAAAGTAACTTACTTATTACTTTTTAAGGGAAGTAATGTGAAACTTTGTGTCAAGTTATTTTTGCTTCTTTATTTTAAGAGTCAGATAGGCTTAAGTTGTAATATACTGTACTTCTTTTTTACCCAACACTTCTCATATGGCCTCTGCAGTCACCACATCTCAGTGCAGTACTTTTGGGCTGTGGTAGAACAGGAGATTCACATTATGGATGCAGCTTTTTGAATATGTGCCACAAGGAATTTAGACCCATTACTAGCAAAGTGTACCTAAAAAAGTAAGTGATTGTATACAGATGGCCAGATTTTGTGTAATCCATTCTGTAGATATTATAAATAATTAAATAAAACTCCAACAGTATATGCCAGAGATTCAGTCACCAGGGCTAATGATGAAGGCTCGGAGCTGCCTGAAACATCAGAGTTGCCCTTTGCTTGGAGCAGTCCTCTCCTCCAGCTAATTCTCCAGACTGAAACTGGTCTGGCGTGTTTAAAAGCAGTCTCAAGAACTCCTGTGCAATTCAACGTAAGACTGAAGCAGGTGTTACGCCAGACAATCCACTATTACAGACACTGCTGATGCAATAGGAGCTGTCAGACCTACAGTAACACAACACAATACATCAACCAGAAAATCTAGCATCCAGACCTGGACTCCTGATTGTTTTTTGTCTTCTATCATATATTTCTTCTTTTAGTCAATATCTCTCGTAGAATCACAGTCAGATGGTGTGTGTCAGTATACAGAGTGAGTGATATGAACCAAACATTCAGCTGTTCTGGGCTCTGGACATTGAAATGGACTAGTGGACCTTGCCAAAACCCTAAAAGTAATTTCGACCAACTGAACTCTAGGGATCCTTCTTAATCCACCATGTCCATCAACTATACTCTTCTAGTGTGTGTGTGTGTGTGTGTGTGTGTGTGTGTGTGTGTGTGTGTGTGTGTGTGTGTGTGTGTGTGTGTGTGTGTGTGTGTAAAAAGATGCCGCTTGGAATGGGTGCTTTGAGGCTGGACACTTATTAGGGCTCATCGTTTCTTATTTCCACACTGTTGAGCAAAGCAAATTGGTGGAAGACTCTGTGATCAGGTGAAGAATGTCTGGTGGATTGAAGGTCAGTGAGATGTAATGTACTACCCAATTATCCAGATTTAGGTAACCGCAAAAGAAAAGATTGTTTGTACCATAGATCAAACATCCTCAACTTACTGACGTTCTTTATTGTTTCATATATATATATGAAAAAAGTCAGGAAAGTGGGTGAGTCCAGCTTTGTTTGGTGGGAGTGTCGGGGGAGGGAAAGAGGGAAGGATTTGCATAAAAATGGGAGTTTTCGGTTTGAGCATGTGCTGATTTTCACAGAGGCAAAACAACACACAGACGGGGGAGAAAGACAGTGACTATGTTTATGTAACGGAGGCCAGCTAGTAAGTGCTGTGCAGGTAAACCTCACTCTTCTGACCTCTAAGGGTGCTCTAGCGACTGACGCTAGAGGCCATGGTCTTTAGCCTCCTTGGTAGAGCAACCGACTCCCATGCGGAAGGTCGCTGGTTCGATACCAGCTCGGAGCGGGTTGGGTGGCGTAGGACCGGCAAGGTTACATTTACATGGACATCAAATCGAATTATTTGCCAAATTCTTAATTTGTCAACTTTAACTGCAGTTTGGCACTTTCACTTTTATTCAGGAACATTTCATGCATGCTCCCTGTGACAAATGAGATATTGGATGCGAGGAACTGCTGAAAGAGTGTTGTTTTAATGGAATGTTTGATACCGCACGCGGAATGGGAGGAAAAAAGCCTCCGCATTTCTCAGTAACTTTGTGTGCTGTGTGTGTATAGACGTGCGTTTAGTCCTGTTCCAAAATGCAGCGAAAATTCTACATGACGGTAATAGTTTGATTGCGGTGTTTACATGTTTACACTTGGAGAGCAGCATTTACAGTGGATCTTTCAGTCCATAATATTGTAGTGATGTAACGTATTGTAAACTTAGTAACTAAATCATTTTGACTAAGGTATGTCTTTAAAAACTGAAAGAGTACTGCTGACGATACAAACTAACTTTGCTTCTCAATAAACAAACAAAGAACATTGATCACACACTTACCAAATCTGTAGCGACAGGACAATTAACACCAACTGGAATCGCGTCTTTTTTAAAAGGAGACGAGCAGCAAATCCGGATTTCACCATTTCCAGATGCGAAAAGCATGTTAGCAGAGCACTGTAATCCACATGTAAGCTGCGCTCTCATAGCGGGGTATTGAAAACAAAATCTTCGGTGCAGCACATTTATAAACGCAACACTGACGACTCATGTCTCCAAACAATTCTTCCACATGTCCTAATTATGGTTGCCAACACAACGTGTCGTCTCTCTGCCATCTGAAGACTGTAACAGGTAAAAACTAAAAAAAGCTTCTTCAAAGCTATATCGGATTGGCGGTCTGGAAAGACTTGGAAGTCTTTCCCATGAATTAATGCTGAAAGCACAAAGATGTCACGTTGTATTGGCCGGTACAGACATTCCGTCTACACACTGGAATCCACGCAAGGATCTAATCGCTGTGATGCAGCTTAAAAAAAAAAATTCAAACCGGAAGAACGAATTTGCTCAAAATAACGCAAAAACAACCAGTTGTCACTTTTTAGTGAAATAAATGTGTCCTAATAGTGTTTTTAGCAACGTGGGACATATATGACTGTCAACATCTCAAAAAATGTGTTGTGGCGTTTCGTGACTCTTTAAGTCAATGATAAAAGAAAGAGTTTAAAAGGTGAAAAAGAAAGTGTTTCAACAAACTGAACCCCACTAATGGGCTTTTCATCCCAGGGGAACAGCATTAATGGTCAGGATTAGCAAAGGGATTTAAATGCATAATTGCAAATTTACACATTCTCTAGCAATCAGCACTGGACCATATCAAAGAGAATAACAGCATGAATATTCAGTCTGGGCTGTAGCACAATACCCTGAAAACATCCATTTTACAATCAAATCTAACACTCAAAAATCACATTTTAATACAATCAGGCCATTTTTCAATATAGGCTCAATCTGAAAAAGTAGCCCTACATTTCTGGAGATCGTGAATTGTGTAGCCAGAAGTAATTATGGCTGTTTTTCGTCTTTAAATTGAACGCTACGAGGCGGTATGACGCTGTTCCATTTCGTGCTAGCAGCTGACGGCTTTCCTACCTGCTGTTACCAGTTTGTTCAGAGGCTCGCAGCGTATGTCTGCACGCTTGAGACACAGAGAGGAGTTGATCATGATGACTGGGTTTGACTCCGGCAAAGAATGATTTCAGAAAGCAGGTAAGAGAAGCCAAAAAATTAAATAAACAAGTAAATGTGAGAAGGTGAGAATGTGGTAAAATCTGAAAACGTGGTAAAAATCAGGTTTTTTTTTTTTTTTTGCTTTCTGGATTGCTTTTTAAAACACTGTTGGTTGGGTTTTGGGAAGGGGTGGGTGGGGATATCGGTCAGTAGATCAGTCAGTCAGTTGACAGCGGCCTCTGATGGATTTACATGAGAAGAGCAGGCTCGAATGCCAATCGTGAGACAAATTTGAGATCTCAAAAAGCGTACACAGCGGCCTGTATTCGCATATTGGAGGCCCCCAGAAATGTTATTAGGGTCCTTCGACCCCAACACCATCCCAGCGGCGCCCCTGTCCTAAGATGTATTTGGCGCCTTTCAGAAATGTAGGGCTAGGTTATCAGAATGAGCCTGGGTAGCCATTTTTTCTTGTTTGTAATACTTTTCTACTGCTTCAGTGGTGGAATTAGGCACCAACTTTTGAAATGAACATACAGCAAAACTGCTCTTTAGAAAAGTTTAATTCCTTCCAGAAGGCTTACTTATGAGGAATCTTTCCCTTATAGAGTAGTTAAATAAATATCATTGTGTTCATGAATATTTCAGTGAACAAGATGATAAATAATTAATGCTAAAATTGTATCTTAAACAAAATAGTAGAGACATATCTGATGAAAGTGCAGCAGCGGTTCAGCAACCCTTGACTCTGTTAGCAATAAACACACTTAATTGGTCATTAAATTCAACTGCTACTTTTTGATGATAGCATTGAATGTGAAAGGGCACAATGTTTTTGCCGAGTTCTCCACACCAAAACTGTTGAAAAACACTGAATTTTGTCAGTTCTTTTACAGCTATTGAATGGTTTATGTATGGCAGAATGGTGCCGCTCGCTGTACATTTGCTTGTGATTTGACATAAATTGTCAGCCTGGCTTTAGCATAGTCTTTTTATGGTTGTGTTATGACCATGACCAGATGCTTCCCTCTTTCTGCCGGTACAGAGCACTGTTCTGATGAGGCTTTTCTTCCAGTTGCATTCATATGAGTGAGTTGAGTGTGATTGCTGTCTCTCTGTAACAGATGTGTCTGGAGTCATGAGGTTTGTAAGTAGTGAGATTGATTTGAGTCGGCTGGATGATTGATTATTGCAGTTATTCAGATCCTGGGGAGGAACAGTTGCTCCTGTCATGTCATATGCTTTTCATATTTAGCTCAATATAATACGCATACTTTGATTACTGTTTTACTTAGATGCCTGTCATTTTCATGCTTATGGAGTAAGGCAGAACAATAATTTTGGGGTGAAATACTTCTAGTACTTCTTAAATTCTAGTTCACTTCAGCAGCTTATTCACCATGAATATTCTATATTCCAGTGTTTCCAAACCTTGTTCCTGAAGACACACCAACAGAACACATTTTTAATCTTTCCCTAATCAAACCCACCTGAATCAACTCACCAGAACATAAGAAGACACTATAAAACCTGAAGTTAATAAGTTAGATAAGGGAGACATCCAAAATATGTACAGTTGGTGTGCCTCTCGGAACAGGGTTGGGAAACACTGCTATATTCTATATTCATTAATATTCTTCTATATATTATTCACCAACATGCCTGTACCCAGGGAGATTCAGGTGGTTTGAATGACCCACTCCCCACGGCCAGGGATGGACAAAAATATATTAAAATGTATTTTAAAATAAAATACCAAATACCTCAATTTTAAGTGCATCAAAATAAACTACAAAATACAGCAGCCACAGCAAGTATCAAAATAAAATACTGTATTTTGAAAATACTGCAAAGTACTTTTATAAGGGAGCATGCCATTTCTTCACAAACCTTCTATCGACAGGCCTATTCGATCAATCCTCTTACCATTAAACTGACTTAGTAAAGTAAACAGTGATTGATAGCAACAGCATTATTCAGAGCAAGTTTAAGTCAGCTTCTCTACCAACTCATTCACCTCTACTGTACATGAATAGGACAGTGCTAACCACTGAGCTACCATACCACCCTCATAAAAAAATTTTGTTCACATATTTTAATAAATTTTTTTTTTTGCAAGTGAAATCTTTCGTACTTAATGTAAAAACATGATTTCTAGCATATCTAGTTTTAGTAATGATATCTCTAAAAATGGAGTTATCTGTTTTTGCAAATAAACTCTTCATATACATCCTGCTGCTGTGTATAGGAGTCTGAGGTTTTTGACCAGACTGTATAGACTGGAGTATTAGTAAATATTTGTGTCTCATATACTGCATTGTGTCACTTTAAAATCTTTCATCATGTAGACTTCTCACAAAATATTTTACAGTATTTTAAAAATACAAATTAAGACACTAAAGTATTTTGATACAAGAAATTAACAAATTTTCATAATCTCTAACAAATACAAATTACAAAATACTATTTTGTATTTAAAATAGCAATTTGAAATACATGTATCATAAATACTGCCCATCCCTGCCCACAGCCAAAAGGTCCAGAATTTGTTCTTTTAATTATTTTATGTAATTTGAAAATATATATTTTATAATAAAGTGCAATTTTAAATAACTATGGCCAGTAATTTGAATACCATGGAGCCTCAAAGCCACAATAATGCAATGCGAGTCACGTGACACAATCCACCGAGCGGTAATGTTTGAATCTTTCATGTGACATCCTCATCCATACTGAGTAACGCTATGAGTCGAAACGAGAAAAAGAGATGAAAGAGAAAGCAGGCAGCAGCGTCATTGTCGCAAAATATTGAATACATGTTCAAAAAGACCAAACAGGGTAAGGCTAACGTCACTTACTTCCTAACAGATGAGAATCTGTCACTACCATGAGGTTCTAGACTAACTGGCCGAATTAGCTGGGACGTTCTGTATATTGGGCATTATCAACACAATCTGAAAGCAATTCGTAACTTTTTGATTTAGTGGCTAATTCGTATGAATTCGTATGATCTAATTCGTAAAATTTAGTATGATTTGCTCATCACCCAATGACGGTTGGGTTTAGGGGTGTGGTTGGGTGTCACGCCTCCTTTTTAAAATCGTACATTTTCGTACGACTGAACTCGTACAAATTTGTACGAATTAGCCACTGACAAAACGTAAAATACTTACGTTTCCTCGTGAGATCAGGCTGGCATTATTGGTTTGTCCCATGACCTACCATTCCCTATTTTTGCCATAACATTTTTTGAAAATAACTGTCCGATGAAGGCTTGACTACCAAGGTATACCGCGGTTTGGAAAAGTCAAGGTTTTAAAACCGTTTTTTAGGATAACAGTATCTCCAAAGATGCCATTTTAAATTGTAAAGAAATCTGTGTTTTCGAAACTAATAAAGACAGCAGAAGTCAATAATTAATTTAAATTATTCAGCCTGACATGTTTACTGTTCTAAAATCTTTGAAATGATTCTCAAAATAAAATATATTGTTTTCAAAGGGGAAAAAGTTTTTGTTTTTTACCCAGACATTTAAAAAGTATTTTTTAGAGCAGCAATCACAATACCGTGAAACTGTGATATTTATATCTAAGGTTATCATACCGTCAGAATCTTATACCGGCCCATGCCTACTACCAAGCGGAGTCCTCAGCCATCAGCTGTCACTTCACAGCAAAAGGAGCTAATCTCGTGATGTCTGTGTTTTTGAGGCTGTTTACACTGGTCATTCTATTCGTTTCTCATCGGATATAAATCCGATCACTTGGACAACTTCAGAAGGTGAGCTGTGCGTTTAGAGAAACACCTGTAGGTGGGCTTTTACAGCCAAACACACGTAAATAAATAAAATAAATAAAAACATATTTACTATAAGCATAAAACATGTGTTAACAAACAGAAAGCCTAAGTAAGAATTACGCATGCCATATTATATGAAAATGTTTGAATAATAATGTCTGTTTGAATAGAAATTACCATGTGGTGCTATCATGAACAGCCACTAATACAATCTGAATATATTTAAAAAGCACTTTAAAAGTTCAAATAATTGTTATCAATATTGTGCATATTGATTATCATAACTTATGCATTATTGAATTTCGCCATATGACTACCTCTAGGAAAAGTCCCCTTAAAAATGAAAAGATGTAGTGTGTTTTTGGACTGACAAAATTTGCACATGAGCTTAGTAAGCAACTTGACAAAACAGTCATTATTTTTGTTACTGCAAAAAGCTAATCCAGCACAAAACAATTCATAAAATGTCACCAAAATGCTGTATTTAAAGTTCTTAAACAAATACAAAATGTGGGGAAAAACTGCAAAAAAGGTCCACTTTTAGAGAAAATAAACCCGCCCTTCACTAGACTGGAATGAAAATTCTGCTATTATTTATTATTTAAACCTGTAATCATTGACTTACATAGTATTTGTTTTTCCTATGGATGTCAATGGTTACAAGTTGCCAAAATTCTTCAAAATATCTTCTTTTGTGTTCAACAAAATAAAAACAATCTCAAGTAAATGGTGAGTAAATAATGGCAGAATTGACATTTTTGGCTGAACTATCCCTTTCTAGGTGTGTTAACAGGCTTTAATAGTACAACACATTAGCAGTATGTATTTCTAGTTTATCTGAAATGGTCTGACTGAGTTTCAGTATGCTCCTTCTGAAAAGCCCAGAGTGCTCTTATCATGAATTTTAACTTCCAAGGCTTCAAAAGTAATTGTAAACACAAACAGTGTTGGTTTTATCAGCCAATGTGGATGATCAAGCAGAACCAAATTTGCAAGCAAGTCAGAGCCAAGTTTGCAAGCAAAAATTTTCACAGTGGTAAGTTTTATTAAACAATTTAGAAACACTGTGTCTTCATGACACGTGACAACACTACAATTTACTGAAGCGATGCCTTCTTTCTTGGCTTATGTCTTCAGTTGGCATTATGCTAATATTTCGAATACTGAGAAATGTTTGCAGATGTAATTTTTAGGCAGTATAAACACAGATACAGTACATTAATAAAAGATATATAAATAAAATATTGCACACATCATATGGCCTCTGTAAAAAAAAAAATTGCTATGCATGTCTTGGTAAAAAAAAAAGTGGAACACATACCATTTTAATGCACTAGAGACATGGAAAATGTAAGTCATGTTTTCTTAAAAGTATTGAGCATGCAGCATTATACCAGTATTGGAACAAACATGGCGTATTGAAACAAACATGGCTGGATGTGGTCAAGAGGGATTGCCCTTTCTGTCAGCATGCTGTTTTGTTAGACTTTACCCTCTCTGTGCTTTAAATACTAGAGAAAAAGTCCCCTTCCTTCACATGCCTTGTCTCTTTCTCCTCTTTGTCTCTCCCTGTCTTGGCGCATGAGGAAAAGCTTGATAGGTCTGAATGGTAAATACTCTGGGTGTTAGAGCAATCAGAGGGGCTTAAAGCCATGAAGTCCTCCCGCTGTTATCAGCCAAAGCCTGGGGGGAGCTGACACTAGACCTAATGTGATTCACAGCTTTCCTTAAAAGCCAATTAAAGCCGATTTTTCTTTTCCCTTCATTGATTTGGGTTTGTGACCTTCTCCTCTTTCGTATTTATTACAAACGCATGCAGAAATACCAGACGTTTTCCTCTGTGTGGTATTTCAGGTTGTCAGCAAATACTCTGACAATGTTGGTCATGCATGGTTATGTTAAAGCTATAGCTGTCAGAGTATGGAAAATCTAAAACTATTTGTAGGCTTGAGTTAAAATGAATGAGAATGATCTATTTGGGGCATATATACTGTTTGTTTATTAACTTAGTTTATATTTACTTCAGTTTCTCTGATTCAGTACATGCATTCTGGCTCTATTGGACAAATTCGGCAGAAATATATCATAATACATTCTTTTTTTAAGCATGCATGTTTATATAATACTAAAGGTGTTCAGTATAAGCAGTTTTGAAGATGGGTGATATACATTCACTGGCCACTTTATTAGGTACACATTTTGAACTGCTCATTGATGGAAACATCTAATCAGTTAATCAAATGATAGCAACACAAGCATGTAGATGGGGTCAAGATGATCTGCTGAAGTTAAAACAAAGTGTATGATTTAAGTGATGTGCCTTGATTTTCAATATTGTAAGTATTTGTATAGTCTGTCTTAAAGGGAACTTTATTGTACCCCTTTTATAAGATTTAAGATAATTCCTTTGAGTCTCCAGAATGTGTCTGTAAAGTTTCAGCTCACAACACCCATCAGATTATTTGTTATACCTTTTAGAATGTTTGGATTTTCTGCTCTAAACACAATGTAGCTGTTTTTGTGGCCTGTGCCTTTAATGCTGGTTCTCCCTGCCCACCGTTCCCACGTGCCTGTCAGAATGTGCCTCCATCTCCGCCTCAGATAAACAGACAGGCATGAAGGAAGCAGGTCTCACGTAGGGTTTGTGTGAAATACTACAGTAAGAACTTTCCCAATGATTATTTGATGTATTTGTTGTGGAGTTAATTCAAGCCTTTAGACATGTTAATACGTGGCTGTGAATCAATTCGGTGGGTGGGGAAACCGCATTTCCAAGTCAAGTTGCGGTCAGATTTAAAATGGGAGGGATTTGGATCCTATTTTCAGGAAATTAAAAAAAAAAAAGAGACTTATTGTGTTTATATCACCCCAATATGACTGTGGACACACTATACCTACACAGAGTTCTGTCCAAACAGCTAACAAAAATGATTTTCATCATAGGTGCCCTTTAAGTTATGTGTATAGTTAAGTATTTATAGTATATGTTAGATTACCACTCCGGTATGTACAGGTTTAGCTCTTACATCTTTGTTTTGCAGCAGACACGACATTTCATTTCACTGTATGTCCACACATGTAGTGAAATGACAATAATGCTTAACTTGACTTGGAAACCTAGTTCCCGGCTGTGTTCTATTCCCAGTTATCCCCCCTATGCCCTATTCGTTTAGAACATTCTAACATTTAAACTTGGAATTGTTAATTATTATACAGCTCTCTTAGCTGTAAATTGCTTTTCAAGTATTTTTACAGTTTAGTTTTAGCGATCTTCATGTTTACAATTGCGCTCCCTTCGCAGTGCACTTTGAAAACATTGATGTCATTTTGAACACAGCCGTGGCTCATGATGAAAACTATAGGTGACCTATTATTTAAAAGCGGAATTTATGTTACGTCTCTAAAGCTTGTGAAAACAAAAAACATAGCATACGTTAATGTTTTTAATTGATAGTAGGTTATTTATTAAGTATCTGTACTGTACATGACATAGGCCTGTTGGTTAGAACATTTCTGCAGTGGTTTGTATGTGTCAAATTGAAAAAGTAGACTTTTCAAAAAATAAAAAAATATATAAACAATATCCTACTTATTAATAATAATAATCAGCATCATGATTTCATTTCTTAATAAATAGCATCATTTTTGTTTTTTTTATATGACTTATATATGACATTAGAATACATGTTAGCTTTTGCAAGTGATTTTATGTTTTATAATAGAATATGTAATAGGGAAACACAGGCCCTTTATGTGCCATTTACATATATTTCAATTAATATGGAAAGAGAGTGCATGTTTTTACCAAAACTAATATTGGATTTTTTTTAAATGCGTGTTTGTTTAAAACAATATCATTTGAACAAAGAAATTATGGGGTTCTTCTCTAAAGAAGTTGTTACCACCCTGTTTAAAGCATCATTATGTGGCGTTTTACGTTATAACTAACGTGGTTAAACGATACATCTGCGACAGAGAAACGAGGGGTTTTGGGAAACACTCATCACTACATCGTTCTTTTCCCAAACGATGCATCAGACTTTGATAGTTCAGCCGCAAGTTACGTCGTTGTTTGGGAAACACACCCCAGTTCGGTTTAGTTTCTCCATCATTAACAGACTAATCTGTATGCTTTTAAATATGCTATGTCTTCTTAATTCTTTCTATTGCATGTTTACTGGCTTACTTTAAGTAATGTGACACAGTATACATCATTAATCTAAGCTGCAAACAACATCTAAGATTCGCTGGCTTCAATTTGAGTAATTGATGCTGCTTGGTAGAGCCTCCAATTGATCAAATTCCTACATTTTCCCCTCTTTCAATTCACTATTTTCGACCGCTTCCAATTCCTAGTCTAATTTTATCACACGGGAGATCAATAGGGATATATAATAAGCCCCATTGCCTACACGCAGACTGCTTTCCAACAGCTTTCAGCATGTCCAACCTGAATGCATTTTGTCCTGCGGAGATTTACTGTATGTATCAAAGCAAATTGTTCCTTCAGACAGCGGTTAGTGGATTATAATGGAGCTGCTATTGTGCACCTAAAATGACTCATTCACTATATTTATTGCTTTCTGATGGCGCTGACTGTAAATAAGCCTTCATAATGCAAAAGCTCTCCCTGGTGCCTGAATGCAGCAAGTGGGCCAAATACTGAAGCTGGTTTATTGTTATCTATGTTGTTTGTATGTTCCTAGCTAGCGTGAATAGTCTTGTATTCAGAAATGCATGAGCAGCAAGTATTTTATCATATGTAAGAGGATTAGAGTTGTTGGGATTATATAAAAAGGAGAGTTAGAAAACCATCACAGTTGATATCGGGTTTTGTTAAACAAGAATTTATGATTTTCTATGACCCTATTCCACTTAGATGTGTTTTCAGTGTAGAAGCTAGTCAACCATATGAGCATTTCAGTGTACCTACAAGAGGAGAAAAAAAACATGTCTCGATCTTTCTCTCTCTCTTTCCTAGTGTTTTTTTTTCCCTTATGCTACTTATGACAGGTCCTGCAGGGCAGACTTCCTGAGTTTGACTTGTTTTTGTACAGAGAAATATAAGGGATTTATCCCTGCTGTTATACAAACACACAAAGGCCTCAGGGTTTCTGGTCTGTAGGGGATGTGTCTCTCTATCTCATCTCCTGTTAACAGAAGCCTAAACCATTAGAAAACCTTGAAAGAACGCTTAGAAAAAAAGATGTATACAATAACACTGTCAAGCTGACATGCAGTGTTTATTGCTTATTAATCTTCTACCTGGAAATTGCACTATATATATGCTAATCTAATTATATAGGCATGTAAACAATTGACGGTGTTATGTACTGTCAGAAATGCTTCAGTAGAATAAAGCTACTTCATTAGCGCTCACACAGTTTTTCAGCTGCACTGATTACATTAGAGTTTTTTAATTATTCATTTAGTTTGCTTATAGATTAAAAAAACTGTCTTTGTAAGGTTTTGTTAAAGCTTTGTTAAATATTTTTAAGTCTTGAAATGAACCAAGTAGCTTTGAAGTGAATCACAAGATTTTTAATTTGAAACAAAGAAAATTTGACAAAAACATTATATAGGGAATTTTATTTTTACATTTCCGGGTTTCTCAGTAGCGGAAGGTGTCATGGTTGGGTAAACTAAGAGCGCAATGAATCGGAGAGTACAACAAATGATTTTTTACAACCCTATTTGGTGAAATAATAAAAGAAAAACTCCATGATGTTGTTATCAAGGCATTCAGAAAAAGGAAAAAAAAATAGTAGGAGAGAATAATAGACGAGAATAACATCAAATTTACTCTCAGCCCGATAGACGCTGCATTAGAAACACATTACATAAGCGGTAATTCGTTTTTTGTAATTTGATGCAAAGATGATATAATACATACATAAATGCATATAAATGTTCATATGTTTTTTAAAAATCTAAATGTTAAAAACCTTCAAGGATTTAAGATTATGATTAATGATTAAAAAGGTGAAGTCCTTCTCATTTATGAAGTATTTAAGTTAATTTTATATAACAATGTTTGCTGATTTTCTAGAAAAACATGAAGTCAAATAATGTTTAAGAAATAATTTTTATATGCTGATTTCTGATCAACAAATATTTATTATCATCAATATTGCAAACATTTGTTCGGTTTAATTTTTTTTTGTGTAAACTAATGCATTTTTGTTCAATAAAAACATTTATTTGACATAAAAAACTGCAATATTATACAATTATTTAAGGTCACTTTTGCTCAAGGTCC
Source organism: Danio kyathit (assembly GCA_903798195.1). Lineage (NCBI taxonomy): Eukaryota > Metazoa > Chordata > Actinopteri > Cypriniformes > Danionidae > Danio > Danio kyathit. The sequence goes on from LR812532.1 coordinate 46,123,574, forward strand.
AAGAAGTCTTGTAATAAATGACTAAACCCAAAGTGTTTACTCGCAGTGTAAGTGATGAGCGCTGTACATACTGCATTTACTATCATTATGTGGTAAAACTGTTTATCACTTTAGATAGACAGAATTGTAAAAGTCTGTACACATTTTTTGTCTGGGTTGGATTATATCTAAAGAAACAATAGTATATGTGTTTATAAATTCAATAATATCTGTATATAAATAATAATATAATGTGTATATGAATGTATAGTATTCCAGTATAAATCTTAAATCAAGATGAAAAAAAAAAAGATTTAAAAAGAGCTTAAGTATAAAGCAAAAGAGAAAAAAATTGTGTGGTCAGAAAAACTGTTTAATTAAAAGGTAAACCAAAATTTGTATTGCCTATTATACTGATTAAAGTTCTTTTGCTTTTCAATTTAGTGCATGCACAGTATCTAATCTACTGAAGAATATAAAAATAGTAAGAAAATCCTAATTTTCACTTATTTTATTTAAACACAACCAACATCATCAGGCATATTAGTTATTGATTGTGTTAAAAAATTACTATGTTACTTTTAAGGGGTGACATGGTGGCTTCACATTTAGCTGATGATTTATAATAAGCTTGTTTGGCATGCTGTCCCGATTCTTCGGAGCGAGAGGGGAGATTGAGCTCAGGTAGTACTCAAACCCCCCTGCTGATGTGGCTAAAGGTGAACTTCTGTAATAAGGGATTAGACGCTTCAACGGAGTGAGGATCCTTATGCAGGTCTTTATTAGAATCGTCTGGCAAGCAGTGGTCAAAAAAAGGAACAAATAGATGTATTAGGGCAATCCAGAGTTGTAGTCGTTATATCAGGAAGATGGTCACAAGGCAGTCGGAACACAGGGATAATCAAACAAAACAAAGCAAAGCAAAGGTCAAAACACAGGAAGCAAGGCAAGGAAAAACGCGTCGTAATGTTCACTTATACAGCTAGCAAGACTCAGCAACGTTTTGTGTTTTTGTGAGGTGTACTTAAAGTCCATGTAATCAGTGCATAAGTGGCTACAGCTGTCAGTGTAATCAAAGGGTGACTTGGATCAGGTGTGTGCGTGTGGCATGACTGGATATGTAGTCCATGAACTGGTGGATTTGTAGTCCATATGAATGTGTGTGTGTGTTTGGCTTAGTTGGTTTACATATGACGCTAGGGTTGGATACCGAAACACGGTGCCGTGCCGTACCTTTGTAACCGGTATGCACCAGACCGAATATATGAATTTCGGTGCCTAATTTCGGTGCCACTGGTGCTGCGACAAGAACGTAAAAAGCATCAAGGGGTGCATCAAAGACACACATAAGTACGCATTGTCACACCATTTCTAAATATTTAATTCTAAACAGCTTTGAGGAATACAGACACCGTCAGCGATGTCAGGCGTTTGTTCTTGTTGCTTATAGAAGGCAAAGCGCGCAGTACGGCGCATGCGGTGAGCGACTCCCTTCATCAACACGCATGATCGCATTCATCTAATTTGCTTAAAATAAGCATTCTAAAGTATGGCTATATTTTACAAGCGAGGATTCTGACACACCAACATGCAGCAGATGCTTTACAAAAGTTGCGTGTAAGGGGGGAAACACGTCAAACTTATAATATTTGAGGGCTCATGGAATCAACTTAAAGGTGAGGAATGGACTGTCTTTGACAGCTTGTGACATCATCTGGCACTTTCAGTGAGTGCGTTTACATGGACACCTATACTCTGATTTTAATATGATTAAGACAATACTCTGATCAAGAGTCTACCACGTAAACAGTGATTTTTGATTTGATTATCTTTAAGGACCACAGACATAAACTGTGGAGGAAACATTTATAGGCTGGTGATGCAATGACGTTAATGGATCTATGTGCTATAACATGTACCTGGCAATCATAAATGTAACATTCAAAAAGCAACTCATGTAAACACCTGAATCATATTATTGTCTTATTCAGATTAAGGCAAATCATTAGATCACTGATGTCCATGTAAAAGCAGTCACAAGCCCCAAACCCAGAAAAAAGGTGTTCCCTGATTTTGATGACAGCCTTTCTACAGGTTAATAGTAAGCTAATGTAATGTTAATAGCATAATGCAAATCTTGCATTCATGCTAACAAACAAAGGATCAAAAGAAATATATTAATGCAATTCAAATATATAAAATATGAATTGATGTTTACTTTAAACTTATTATAAATATATATTTATATTGTTCAAATTATAATGATAATTTTTTTTTTGTCAAATAATTTTGTGGCTAAATAGTATCAGTTCAGGCACCGTTTTGGCACCGGTACCGTTTTAAAAGTATCGATTTAGCACGTATCGGAATAACCCCAAACGATACCCAACCCTATCAGACGCATGTCTTTGGACGGTGAGATGGAAATTAAACCACACTGAACTGAACTAAACTGAACTTAAACTCTGAAAACTGAACTGACACAGTATCAGTGTACTATAATCATCTATGTTAAGCTGCTTTGACAAAATCTACATTGTAAAAGCGCTATAGAAATAAAGATGAATTGAATTGATGAAAACCCACGTGGGGAGAACATGCAAACTCCACACAGAAATGCCAACCGGCCCAGCGAGGACTAGAGCCGGCAGTGTTCTTGCCGTGGGGCAACAGTTCTGGGCCACCATGCTGCCCAATCTAGGTGAAAGGGAGGGAGGAAGGGGGGTTTCTTTCAGACGAAGATTGTTGTGGAATGATGACTGTGGTTATTATAGTGACTTAGGAATCTTCTGATTGGAGGATCATGATTAGCTAATGCTGGACCGGCTGTAGTCAATCGTAAGCATGTGATCCTCTTGAAATTAGTTTATAAACAAACTTCACTTTTTGAGTGCACATTAATGTATTTATCTAGCTGTTTGCCCGTTTTTCAAGCAGTAAATATAACCAGTCTATTATGAATCTGTCAGCAGACATATTTTTGTGTTCAATGTGAATAAATCCAAATGTATTGTACACATAAGTCTCCTGCTTAGTGTGAAAAGATGTTATGAAAGTGTAAGTGATCAACTGAGTCCTTGTCATGTCCAAGGTTACGATGAGTAAAATGTCTGTAACAGTGTATTCAGCTCCCCTATCCCTTAGGAATAAATCAGAGGTCCTGCCAACAAAAACTATACCAGGACCAAAAGCTCGAGCTCAGCTATTTTCCATGACCAGCCCCAGGAGATTATAAAAAACCCACCCTCATTAAAGTGCCTTCATAATTGGGGAGGAACCTCCAGACGGAAGATCAGGGGTCCCATGTTGGCCTTTAAAGTGTACACAGAGGCGTCAAAGAGACAGAAAAAGGCAAGAGATATTGATCTCTGCAATACTGGGGAGATGAGAGAAGGCTAGGAAGGAAAATCATTCATCACGTGAGTTTTGAAAGCACTTGTTTTGCTATGTACTAGGTTACCTTAAAATCTATTCTTGTTGTTGTTTTAGCTGTTATCTCTACAGGGTTTTAGCTAAACTGAACACAAATATTGTCATGCTGTCAGCTCATGCAACCGGCAGCCTCTCAATGGTGCTTTTAATGAAAGCAACCTCTGTATGTACCAGTCCTTCAGCTGTCTTTTTCGTTCACTGTGGCCTTTCCACTTTCCACATTGTGTTTTTTTTATCTCATCTGATGTTTGTGGGAATGCATTGTGAATGGATAATCTGTGGTGGAAATATGCATATGGTGGTTCTCCTCCTAATGTGACTTTGGAAACTCTCCAGCTCATTTTGCCCATTTAAATGCAGAGGAAGCAAGTGCTGTTTGTTGTGTAACCTTTACCCAGCCGGAGAGGCTCATGGGATGCAAACACTGGCAACTGAGAGGCAGGCCTTGCAGATAAGAGTACACAGAGCAGAGAAACATTCACAGATACCCCATGAGCACCGCTGTTTCTACACTATATGCCTGCCAAACTGTTTATGGGACGGAGATGGTGTAAGACATCCTTTCTTTCTTTCGTTCTTTCTTTATTTCTTTCGCTCTTTCGTTCGTTCGTTCGGTCTTTCATTCTTTCTTCCGTTTGTTCGTTCGTTTGTTTGGTCTTTCTTTCGATTGTTCGTTCGTTCTTTCTTTCTTTCTTTCTTTCTTTCTTTTTTTCTTTCTTTCTTTCTTTTCTTCTATTTTTATTCTTTCTGTTTTTGTTGTTTTTCTTTGTTTTTTTTTGTTTTTGTTTGTTCTTTCTTTCTTTCTTTTCGTTCTTTCTTTTTAGTTCGTTTTTTTCTTTCTTCTATCTTTCTTTCGTTCGTTTTCTTTCAGTTCTTGTTACTTCGTCGTTCTTTCTTTCTTTCCCTTGTTCGTTGAGTCTTTCTTTCATTCGTTCCTTCTTTTTTCGTTCGTTTGTTTTTTTTTTTTTGTAGTTCGTTCTTTGTTTCTTTCTTTTTCGTTCCTTTTTTCTTTCTTTCTTTCTTTCTTTCTTTCTTTCTTTCTTTCTTTTGTTCCTTTGTTCATTCATTCTGTCTTTCTTTCGTTCGTTCTTTCTTTATTCATTTATTTCTTTCGCCCTTTCATTTGTTTATTAGGTCTTTTTTTCATTCTTTTTTTCGTTCATTCGTTCGGTCTTTCGATCGTTCCTTCGTTCTTTTGTTCATTCGTTCGTTTGTTCTTTCTTTCTCTTTCTTTCTCTTTCGTTACTTCTTTCTTTCGTTCGTTCGTTCGTTCATTCGTTCGTTCTTTTCTTTTGTTCGTTCTTTCTTTATTTCGTTCGCTCTTTTGTTTGTTTGTTCGTTCCTTCTTTCTTTCTTTTTCGTTCGTTCTTTCTTTCTGTCTTTCTTTCTTTCATTCTTTCTTTTGTTCTTCTTTCTTTCTTTCTTTCTTTCTGTCTTTCTTTCTTTCATTCTTTCTTTTGTTCTTTCTTTCTTTCTTTCTTTCTTTCTTTCTTTCTTTCTTTCTTACGTTCTTTCTTTCATTCATTCGTTTGGTCTTTCTTTTGTTTGTTCGTTCCTTCTTTCTTTCGTTTGTTCGTTCTTTTGTTCGTTCGTTATTTCTTTCTTTCTTTCTTTCTTTCTTTCTTTCTTTTTCGTTCCATCTTTCTTTCTTTCGTTCTTTTTTTCTTTCTTTTGTTTCTTTATTTGTTCGTTCGGTCTTTCTTTCTTTCTTTCTTTCTTTCTTTCTTTCTTTCTTTTTCGTTCCATCTTTCTTTCTTTCGTTCTTTCTTTCTTTCTTTTGTTTCTTTGTTTGTTCGTTTGGTCTTTCTTTCTTTCCTTCATTCATTCTTTTGTTCTTTCTTTCTTTCTTTTGTTTGTTCTTTCTTTCTTTCTTTCTTTCTTTCTTTCGTTTGTTCTTTCTTTTGTTTGTTCTTTCTTTCAAAATGTTTTGAGTCTCGCACTTGCTAGTATATACAGTTGAAGTCAAAATTATTAGCCTTCCTGTGAATTTTTATCTATTTTACAGAACAGAGCAAGGGATTTTTCACAGTATTTCCTATAATATATTTTCTTCTGGAGAAAGTCTTATTTGTTTTATTTTGACTATAATAAAGGCATTTAAAAAAAAACAAATAATTTTAACAGTAGTATAAACAGGACAACTGACCTGACATTGAATTATTAGAAAACAATGCATAAGGCTGCATCACCAAGTAGTGTAGTACAGACATGTCAATTTAAAATGTTACTGTTTAGTAGTCACACTCGTCATGGCACATCATGATTTTGCCAAGTACCATGTGATGTGTTGATCCTGGAACATCATTATTGTTCGAAAATGTAATCCATACTTATTCCCTACTCCTTAACCATAACTGTTACTTTTTCCTAAAATCAGAGGTGATAAATAGTTGGATGACAATCATGTAGAAGTGCATAAAATTAACCATAAGCCTAAACTTAACATAAACTGTAAACATATATCTTAATTCTGATTGGCTGATTGAAATGTTGCTCCAGGATCAACATAGATGTTAATCCAGGAACTTATCCTACTTGGTAAAATCAGGATGGCAACTTTTCGCTACATTTTGCGACAGGACGCATGCACGGCAGTTGTCAGGCATTAGACGACAAACAAATGAGAATGGCTTCAAGCAAGAGAGCCCATTTTTGGTGCGAGCGGGAAATGATGACTATGCTGAGAATTATGGAAGAAATGCAGACATTATGAAGTGTCTTGACTTTGTCGCGGGGGCATGAATGAAAATGAAATGTACTAAATATTAAATGAAATGGCAGAGATGGCCTGTTGCTTGAGAATTTGTATCCACCATCGTCTGTTTGCATGCATAGTGTGAGAAATTAACTGCAGTTGAACATATGTTGCCATGACGAGCATGAACTGTTGTTGCATGAAACGCCAGAGGAAACTATCGCTGAATGATGTCAATAGAACTATGCACTAAAACTTGTAAACGGAAACATGAAATGAACACAACTCATGTAAACACCTTAATCATATTATTGTCTTATTCAGATTAAAGCCACGGGCACACTGGACTTTTCGCCTCATAGACTTCCGCACGTGAATGCGTCAGACCGGAAACGCAAGCTCGTGTGACAAGCTTTGCAGTTGGCTGCATTGCAAAGTTCAAGCTTGGTGAACTCTGGCCTGCAAAAACACATTACTTGACTGCATGAGACCAATCAAAGGTCAAAATGTGACTTCTCTGGACAGAAATTTAAAATCTGGACCAATTGCTCGCCGTACAATAAAATTTTGCATGCTTAAACTCTAGTGTCACCGCGGCTTAAGGCAAATAATTTGATTACTGATGTCCATGTAAATGTAGTCAGTGTGAGTATAGGGTGCACGTTCATGAGAGCGCTGTGTTCGTCATAGATACTGCATCTGATATATACCTGATGCACCTGTGCTTTGTTTCAAACCAAAAAAGTAATTGTAGGAAGTACGTTGGAGCACAGCGTTCTCTTGAAAGTGCACAATATACTGACTTTGAGGAGAAGAAACTGTTGAATAAAGTCATTTATTTCTTTATGTGCACACAAATGTTCTGTCATAGCTTCATAATATTCCACACTGTAAAAAATTGTATGATCAATTAGTCATGACAACATATGCTTTTAGTTCATTGTAACTTGATAAACTAAGTTTATTATGTAACTTAATTTTATAAGTTATATAGCTGTTTTAACTCATAAGGTTCATTTGATTCAGCTTAAAAATTTAAGGCAACCAGGATATTTTTTACAGTGCAGTTGGACAGCTGAAGGCAAATGGTTTGTTTTGTGGATGTTTTTGTGGTAGCTTTCTGGACTTTGAACAAGTCAGGGGGATGAGGGAGCTCTCAGATTTCTTCTAAAATATCTTAATTTGTGTTATGAAGATGAATGAATGTTCCGGAGATTGAAAGTTAGTAATTAATAACAGAATTTTCATTTTTTGGGTGAACGAATCTTTTAAAGCTACTGAGCCAGATGTGTACCAGAGCGCTCTGTGACCACAACTGGGCAGCTAGTCTTTTGCTTTCCTTCTCAAATCTCAAGCATATCTCAGTCTCTGCTATGTTAATGATGTGGGCCACCAACTGCCTAATGACCAGCAAACTGTAACCCCCTGCAATACTCCTTGAGGCTACACCATTGTAGAGCAGAGCAAGCAAATGACCATCTGTGAGAATTATGTGCTTCTACCAATCAGAAAAGCAATACAAACCCTTCCTGAAGGCTCTCACCATTTGGGCTATAAAAATGATTGGATGTTCATGGTAAATTGACTCACAAATGTGAGTTTTCAGCAATAATAGCCACTGAATAATATATAATGCGCTGCAAGTTATTCGTTTATTGAGTGTGCATAGCATGTGTTTTACAGTATATGCATGATGAGCCAATCTCATTGATGGAAGCAAGAAGAAGTTCATTTATACTGCAGAAACAAGGGAAACTATTAGGAAGAAATTCTAGATGTAATGTAGTGATGTAAAAAGCGTATGATGAATTGCAATAATTTTAAAGTTGCTCTCTGCAGTGAAGGAAATCAATATTCTAGGCCCGTGGGCTGCTTAATGTGAGTATTGTACATTAGGCTTTTCTGTAACGATCAAATCGAACTGTCTTGATTCAGCCAGCCTTGAAAGCCCAGCACTTGGTCTGTATCGTTTTTTCAACTCCAATATTTCAGCAGTAATTCATAAGGTACATCAAAATCAAATCTCCTTTTTCTAAATGAGAACATTTCCAGAGGTGCATGTAAAGCATCTATTTGATTCAGACAGAAAACACTTGCTTGCTTTGTTATTGTCTCATTAGATGTCTTGCCTTAGAGGACACACAGCATAGCTGGTTTTTGACTTTTTTTGCCCTGTCCTCTGCACAGCTGAAAAACATAAACACAGACATCTGTTCTAACAAATGAGGATGTGGAAGTCACTCGGCGGCCACCGTGTCACAGAAATGAAGGAACTCAAGCATGATGTGATTCATAGTCATGTAAAGTCTTTCCATAGGAAAATAGGCCAGGCTGAATGAAAGTGTGCTTTAAAGTCTCTGTGTGTCTTTTGTGATTGTTCCAAGCTGTCTGTGACAAGAATGTGTATCCCTTTACTGGTCAATTATTCATTAACTCTTTTTAATGCGCACTTACCATCTTCAGTGTGTACCTATATATGCATACAATTTATACATTTTGCCATTCGCTTCAACATTTAGCAAGCATGTGTGCAGAATGTCAGCTGAGCTATTTATAAGGTTGAGGAGGGCACAGACTGGGTTAGTTGTAACACACAGGGTTTAAGCATTCCCACACATGCTAGCATAACAGAACTTACAGTATTTACAGTTGTCATTTCCACACTATATAGAGAAACATTTGTGCAAAAAATCTTTCGAAGATATTTTATTTAACTGTAGCAAAGGTGCATTTCTTGCTGAAGTAAATAGTTTTTCTTGGTTATTAGCATTTATTAAAATTAAATAAATCAGATATTCTCTTTTTAACCAGTCTGTATAATCCTTCTGTTTAGCAGTTTCATGCTAAAGCTAATGGTTTGTTAACTAGCAGAAGGAAAACAACACTGCATTACAATATGACCCACAATTATTAGGGCTATGCCATTCTATAACATTCATTCATTTTCTTTTCATCTTAGTTCCTTTATTAATCAGGGGTCGCCACAGCGGAATGAACCGCCAACTTATCCAGCGTATGTTTTATGCAGCGGATGCCCTTCCAACCACAATCCAACACTGGGAAACACCCATACACACTCTTTCACATACATACACTATGGACAATTTAGCTTATTTAATTCACCTATAGCACATGCCTTTGGACTGTGAGGGAGACCTCTGCGAACACGGGGAGAACATGCAAACTCTACACAGAAATGCCAACTGGCCCAGCCGGGACTCAAACATTAGCAATGTCATTTTTTATTATAGTTTTTTTTATTTGCTTACATTGTTTTATTTTGAAAATAAAGCTGTGTGTTATGATCAGGCCCAGCCCAAGCTAAGCCTCTGGTTACTGTGTTCACTGTCAAATTAGTTTATTTTTAATTCTTCAAATGCCATTATTTTCTTTGAAAATGTACATTTTATTTAATTTTGCTGTCAAATGTTCACAACAACATTTTGGGGTGAATTCTGAAAAACAAATAATAAGTATACACAGCCGGCAGCTAGCTCTCTGGAACTCTCACATGGTCGCTCACTGAAGCTAAGCAGGGTTGTGCCTGCTCAGTACCTAGATGGAAGACCAGGAAAGCTAGGTTGCTGCCAGAACTGGTGTTAGTGGGGCCAACAGGGGGCGCTCAACCTGCGGGTCTGTGTGGGTCCTAACACCCCAGTATAGTGAGTGCCATCTTTTGGATGAGACTGTCTGACTCTTAAAATCCTCTCCACCAATCAGCTGGTATGTGGTGTGCGGTCTGGTGCAATGTGGCTGCCATCGCGTCATCCAGGTGGATGCTGCACACACTGGTGGTGGATGAGGAGACCCCCTTCCCCATTGTGTAAAGTTATACAGTGAACCATTTGTGGATGTTGTGCTCCACTTTCCCCTACAGCACATCTGGAGGACCTATTTTTTTAAAGAAACAACATTACTTAGGGGAGTAGGGGAGCCTAGGGGAGAGCAGGGACGAAAGTAACGTGGGACGGAAGTAACAAATCGATTTTATATATATATATATATATATATATATATATATATATATATATATATATATATATATATATATATATATATATATATATATATATATATAAACCCTGACAACATTTGCTTTCCAGGCTACAGCAGCACATTCAGCATGCAACCCTTGATGGAGCTGCCTAATATCAGCTGATTTTGGCACAGTGTCCCACGGCTAGGTGCGAATTTCAGTTTTTAAGTGCAGAAAGTAAATTATTGTAGTGGTTCTTTTTTCCTTATTACAAGTGTTTCTGTTTTCATGTGTCACAGTAATGGTCAATCTACAGGTTATTTAGTGCAATAACACATCCTTAAGTTTGAAATGTCTGAGTTTTTTAGTTTTAAAAATATATCAGGTGGCAACGCAGTGGCACAGTAGGTAGTGCTGTTGCCTCACAGCAAGAACGTCGCTGGGTCGCAGGTTCGAACCTCGGCTGGGCTGGGTCAGTTGGCGTTTCTGTGTGGAGTTTGGATGTTCTCCCTGCGTTTGCGTGGGTTTCCTCCGGGTGCTCCGGTTTCCCCCACAGTCCAAAGACATGCAGTACAGGTGAATTGGGTAAGCTAAATTGTCCATAGTGTATGAGTGTGAATGAGTGTGTGTGGAAGTTCCCAGAGATGGGTTGCGGCTGGAAGGGCATCCGCTGCGTAAAATCGTGCTGGATAAGTTGGCGGTTCATTCCGCTGTGGCGACCCTGCAAGGGACAAAGCCGACAAGAAAATGAATGAATGAATATATCAGGTTTAAATGGCAAGAGTTCCTGAAAAGACGACAGTAACTCTGTTATTCATGTCCCACTGCTAATAGCCATGCCTTATTTTTCACTTCCACATTAATTTTCAGTGTTTTGACTCATATGTTTTATAGGATTAATGCATATTGCCAATAATAATAATAAAAATATATATTTAAAAAATTGTAGAAAATGTTAACATTTTGCATTGTTGGGTTGCTTTTGAAACATTTAATGGAACTGAAATTAAAATGAAAATGCCATTTAATTTTAATTTTTTTTTAAATAAAAGACAAAATATGTTTGCAGTTAACATTAACAAGGTCATAGTCTGATATATTTAAAATAAACAAGATTAAGCCAGTAAATCTAGCAAATATTGTTGTGTTAATTTTGACCCACCCGTGTGTTACATTCGTTCCTACTGACGGGGTCAAATGTGTGCAACTTTTGCTTAATGTAAAGTTTTATTGGAGTAGTTCCACATTGATGCAAAATAACAGCTGATTTTGATAGACCACTCGTATGAGTTGGCAACCACAGCAATAATATATTTCTGCTAATAACATTATCTTTTAATGTTAACTTACTTTCCACTTGTTGCTCCAGTGAGTTAATTTTTTTCTGTTTAACACAATATAAAATATTTTGAAGAATGTTGGAAACCAGTAGCCATTGACTATTATAGATTTTTTTTAAGTCAATAGAAGTCAATGCTTTAACCTACTTCAAAATAACTTTTTTGTATTGAACATGGGGAAAACAAAGGTCTGGAACCACTAAGGTTGAGTAATTGCAGGGTGTGAATTGCATGGGGGTTGGCGGGGATTGACCCCCTTGATTAATGCTTGATCCCCCTTGAAAGACGCCAAAACAAAATGTATGGGGGGGTCAGTTCTTTAATAGTGAGAAATAGTTTGATCTGTATTTAAAATAATAATGTTATTAATTAAAATAATATGCAATATATATATTTGACCGTCATATTGCACAACATTGTGCATAATCGCCCCCTGATCATCAATGTATTGTATAATTCCCACCCTGAGTAAATGGTAACGAGATTTTAATTTTGAGGTAAACTAGCTATCCTTTAATCGATCTCAAATATAAACAGAGGTCGAAACTATTCTTTCTTAGCACACACAGCTACATTAGAAAACGACCCTCAATGTTCGCCGCCAATTCGCCTAAAAGAAACGTCATTAGGCTATATATTATGATGAACATACCTGCGTGGAGTCAAAATGTGAATGACGCAGATATGACGTCAGCAGGGGGATAAGTCATAAAGTTCAGTAACATAAAACGGGTTTGGTTGCTGAGATACATAATGGGCTACATTAAACACGTTTGACGGCGTAGGCTATTGATTGTTTGTATTGAGAGTTTTTCGCAGTGATGTTCTGAGCAGTCATAGTTATCTTTGGTAAAACGCCGCTATTTAGCTATTGAGCATGATCCACATTTAATAATTATCATTTTTAGTCACTAATTTAAGTGTGTGTGTGTGTGTGTGTGTGTGTGTGTGTGTGTGTGTGTGTGTGTGTGTGTGTGTGTGTGTGTGTGTCTGTGTGTGTGTGTGTGTGTGTGTGTGTGTGTGTGTGTGTGCTTCCACCAGGATGTGATGGCAGGTGTGTGGAATTGATTTTCCTTCTTCCTGGAATCTCAAGAGCACAATATCCCTGGCATTCATATGCAGAAAATAGGACAGATGGATGTTAGAGCTTCCCAGTCTAACAGAGCCAGTTGTCTCAGCCCATGTGAAACGACAACAGAGAGATGCTCACGTCCTGCCAGCCCATGAATCATTGATTAATGTTTCATATGTGCCGCGTTTAACAGTTACAAAAACGAATCCACCCGAAAATGGTTTTAATAAGCACTCATGATTCAAATCAGAGCTCTGTTGCAAACATTTGCTTTGTTGTGATTACCTCCCATGTGTTGTGCCTGGCATCAATGCACTGTTGGCAACAATGCATCCATTGCCAGACGAAGTTGTTGCTACTGATAGCTAAAAATGCCAACAACAAGGGAGCAAACAAAGAGATTGAAACAGTTTTCCTTTTAATGGGCTATGGAGACATTTATAGATGGATAATATAGCCTACTATATATTTAGTCATTAATGTCTGCGTAAATGTATTAATTTATATCAAGTGGGCCATTATCGCTTGTTCTTCCAGTTTTCATCCTCTGTAATAATTATGGGAAGTCTGCCATCTAGTGGTTGAAAGGTAGAAAGATTGTTGAGTTGCTTTATTAATTATAGCCGCTTTTAGAACTTTAAATTCCTTCTGCCTCTGGCTTCAGTGTGCTTTCTTAGTATGTACTACATTGTGAATTTATAAGCGAATAAATAATTGTATTATTATTATTTTTTATAGCTCGTGATTCACTGATGGTTTTCGAGCTGCATTATGGGACCTTGGTGTCTACACTGTCATTTTATGTTTTTAGCGGTAAGCAGTTAATTCAACCTTTATTTGCATTATTAGTAGTGGGTAATTAGAAATTAGACATTGTTTGAGTTGGTCAAGTTGCTCAATTACAAATTGGGAACCTGAGCGGCATTTTGTTGTGGCCATTGTTGTTAATTTGTTGAATTTATTATGGAGTGTATGATCCAACTTCTGCTTTTTACATATAGGCCTAGGCTATATGTAGACCTCCATCAGTGTTAGCTTGGCCTGTTGGCTACTGTGAACTGTTCCATAAAAATCACTTTAATCAGCTTTATATTTTATACACCTACACTGGAAAAAGACAATAATAATTTATCACAGTTTGATTGTTGGCGCAACTACTGTATGTCCCCTTTAACATATTAAATCAAATGAGCAAGTATTTTGTCATTCTAAGTTGCTCATTTGACAACTTACATGTTTGTAAATGCATTAACTGGATATTAGCTCAGCAACCCTGCTGAAAAAACAGCTTAAACCAGCCTGGTTTTAGATGAGTTTTGGCCATTTTCAGGCTGGTTTCAGCCATTTCCAACTTGGTCAAGCTGGTTTAAGCTGGTCATTTCCAAGCCTGATCAGCTAAGACCAGGCTGGTAATGACTGAAATGTCGACCAGCTAAAACGATCCAACCAGCTGGTTTAAGCTGTTTTTTTTTAGCAGGGATCCTCTCAAAAATGAACATGGTTTAACTGCAACCAATCGATCATTCAATGTTAGGCCTAACCTCAAATTAACCATGGTTTCGGTATACACTAACTATTGTTTAACCTTGGTATGAAACTGTGGTTATTCATTTCATTCATTTTCTTTTCGGCTTAACCCCTTTATTAATCAGGGGTTGCCATAGTGGAAGGAACCACCAACTTATACATATGTTTTACGCAGCGGATGCCCTTCCAGCTGCAAAGCATCACTGGGAAACACCCATACACTATCATTCACACTCATATCAAATTTAGCTTACTCAATTCACTTATGCCACATGTTTTTGGACTTGTGGGGGAAAACAGAGCACCCGGAGAAAACCCACGCCAACACGGGGAGAACATGCAAACTTCACACAGAAATGCCAACTGACCTAGCCAAGGCTCGAACCAGCGACCTTCTTGCTGTGCGGTGATCATGCTATCCACTGTGACGCTCGAAACTGTGGTTATTCCAATGCTAATTAGTATATAAAAAATGTGCTACTGGTAAATTGAGAATATATGCAGGCCCTCTGGTTATGGGCTGGAATGAACCTCACCCACCCACTCACTCACCCACTGACTCTTTTTCAGCTCATTGCGGTCGCCACAGCGAAATGAACCACTTATTAATCTTGCAGTTGTTTTACACAGCAGATGTTTTTCCAGCTGCAACCCAGCAGTGAGAGTACAACCCACACACTCTGCCATTCACACACTACTGGCAATTTAGTTTATCCAAGTATTCAAGTTTAGTTTATCCAACTTCATTCACCTACAGCAGGGGTAGGTCAAATTCAGTTCCTGGAGGACCGCAACCCTGCAGAGTTTAGTTAGGCTACCTGTAGGTTTCAAACAAGCCTGAAGGACTCAATTAGTTTGATCAATTCAAGCCACCTTAATTTGTATAGTGCTTTTACAATGTAGATTGTGTCAAAGCAGCTTCACATAGAAGATCACAGTGAATTGAAACTGTCAGTTCAGTTTTCAGAGTTTAAGTTCAGTTCAGTGTGGTTTAATAGTCACTGCTGAGAGTCCAAACACTGAAGAGTAATCCATGGATGCGGCTCTACATGTCTCGAACTATGCAAGCCAGTGGCGACAGTGGCGAGGAAAAAACTTGACCAATTGGCGAAAGTGAAGAATAAAAATCCTCTAGAGAAACCAGGCTCAGTTGGGCATGACCATTTCTCCTATGGCCGAACGTCTTGTGCAGAGCTGCAGTCTAGGCGCCGGAGGCTGGAGAACTCTGGATGTCAGCGAAGACTCGTCTTGATCAGGTGTGTTTATTAGGGTTGGAACTAAACTGCAGAGCTGCGGTACCTCCAGGAACTGGATTTGACACCTTTGACCTACAGTATGTCTCATGTCTTTGGACTATGTGGGGGAAACAAGAGCACCTAGAGGAAACCCATGCAGACTCCACACATGCAAACTCTACACAGAAAGGCCTCCTGGTCCAGCCGAGACCCAAACTGACTGTGCAAACAACTGAGCCACTGTGCTGCCATGGAATAAACCTGAATTACAGAATCATTTAAAGTTTTCTAACATTCAGTGAAAAACTGTCTCAGTGTTGTTAGGAAACCACAAGATGGCACTGTGACACAACAAGCTTTATTCTTGCTTTTCCCTGTCCACCTTTTTTTGAGCTGTAAGGTGTGTGTGTTTGCGCGAGCCTTATATAATCTCCTTAATATTATCTCCAGTTAGACATTAGTTTGTTTTATAAAAGCCTATCAGCTTGTAATCTGTTACTTTTTACAGACAACTATAAAATAAATACAATACATATTCCATATAATCACAGAGGGCTTGTCGAAAAAATAAAATAAAATAATAATAATAATAATTATATATATATATATATATATATATATATATATATATATATATATATATATATATATATATATATATATATATATATATATATATATTATTATTATTATTATTTATTTATTGACATGTCATAATCTTGACTCATTTTAATAATCAAAATATCATGTTTGGCTATCTGTTTTCCATGTTATGTGTTTAAAAAATGTATTTATGGCTCCTAAACTCTGGAATAGCCTTCCTGATAATGTCCAAGGCTCAGACACACTCTTGCAATTCAAAACTAGATTAAAAACCTATCTTTTTAGCAAGGCATTGACTCAGTGTATCACTTAGCGGTATGATGCATGAGTGTGCCCCATGTAGGTTTTTGCATCTCGTTTATATACACTATGAACAGCATCTACGCTATTTACTCTCTATATTCTCTATTTACACCTGGGAATACTCATCCCGAGGCCCTCAGCGCCACTGGCGCGATCCAAGACCAGCAACGAGATGATCCCAAGGTTTTCATAATCCTGGACCAGGCCGTATCCTAAGGAGCTGCTGTGGTTGTCATGGTGGAGTGGAGAGCATGAGACTGATTCCTGTGACGCTCCAGGGAGAGACGAGTCTTCGCTGAGGTCCAGCATTCTCCAGCCTCTGGCGCCTAGACTGCAGCTCTGCACAAGACGTTTGGCCATAGGTGAAATGGTCATGCCCAACTGAGCCTGGTTACTCTCGAGGTTTTTTAATTCTTCACTTTCGCCAATTGGTGAAGTTTTTTCCTTGCCGCTGACGCCACTGGCTTGCATGGTTAGGGATCTGTAGAGCTGCGCATCGATGGAATTGCTCTTCAGTGTTTGGACTCTCAGTAGTGATAATTAAACCACTCTGAACGGAGCTAAACTGAAAAGAACTTAAACACTGAAAACTGGACTGACACTGTTTCAGTTTACTATAATCTTCTATGTGAAGCTGCTTTGACACAATCTACATTGTAAAAGTGCTATAGAAATAAAGGTGAATTGAATTAAATTTAATCAGTTTAATTGATGATACTGTATACTGATATCTGATTTTTGTCTCTATATTAATCATTCTTTTTATTAGTAGTCATTTTTAAATTATGTTCAGGATTTTGGTTTCAAGGTTGCAGAATAAACCTCACACCAAATGAATTAAAAAAAATTGAGTTTGAGCTACAGAATTAGATATTATAATTTAAATGTTAAGCAGCTTCTTTCAATGACTGTTTGTTTAAAGAAACACAACTAGACTTTGTAAAACTTGTAGGCCTTTTGTATGACATTCAAGGAGAGTGCTATCATAATGTGTGCGATTCATAACTTTCTGTTCATCTCTAAATTGATTCCAGACATGCAAATCAGAAAACCTTCACACATCAAGAAAATTATTTATCTCTCTTTTGATTAAATTCAGCGTGTGTGTAAGAGGTCTCTAGTGTGTTGCTGTACAAGGACAAGGCCCTATTCACAGCTCATAGCAGATTAACTGTGAAAACAGAGCTGCAAATACATCATTTCAAGGCTGTTTAAACAAGAGTCTCATCTCGAATCAGAGCTGAAACACCTTTTGCACTCGACGAAGAGGTTGTCCTCGTGGGGTTTTAAGAGGCTGTGAAAGAGGTTATATAAGAGTTTTGCAAATAAAGAGAAATGACAACCAGCTGAGATGACCTTCCTTTTGAGGACCCTTTAAACAGGATGTAAATTACGAGAAAGTTTCAAACTAAATACTGGATGCAATTTGCCGTCATTTCTTACGATGACATTTTTCAGTGCACACGTTTTTATGCTGATATTGGTCAAGGTGCAACTTTCTGTCAACGTTTCAGTATATTGTAATAGAATGTAACCAGGGGTTCGTTCTTTATTTGTGGATTACTCAATTAACTGGATTTGGTTATCGACAATTTGACATGATCCAGAATAGTTTCGTTCTTCAAAACTCTTCCGAGAGTTGTTGTCATAGAAACTGGTCTGGTAGCTCAAACTAGCTTGGGAGCAGGCTTATTTCATATAAACAGGATTAGATCGGGTCTTTTCAAGCAAAAGTAATACTGAAAGTATGTACCAAATTCTGTTATCTTACAGTAGTAGATATATACACTTGGGAATATACTAAATAGTAAAAAAAAAAAAAAAATATATATATATATATATATATAAATAAATATATATAATAAGTTTAAAAATATATAGAAATTAAACGTATGCAATCTGCACTACGAAATAAAAGTACAAAAACCTGTTACAGGTTCTCTCCCCAAGGGGTTCAAGGAGAACATTTATTATTATGGCGTTTTTAGATACAAACGCGTACAATTTTAAGGTACCAGCTTTAGTACAATTTGTGCATGATAATAGACATGCACAATATTCAACAGTTTTTTATTGTTTTTGTTTGTTTGGTTGGTTTATTTTTTCAAGGAAGAGTCATTCATGCAGTCATGCACATGTTTTGACAGCTAATATGACGGTAATATGATGTTTTGCAAAAGTTACAGACACCTTTACCGATATCAAACTGCTTTTTTGATGCACAATTAATTTATACAGCTAGTTATTCCTTACGCCAATTAAGAAACTTGAATAGGCCTACTATAATAAAGAGAATCCGCTCTAAATGTAAAACTAAGTAAAATGTCTAAATGCTGAAAGTGTAAAGCCTGCAGCCCACAACAAAGGTGAAAAGTTATTACGTATCATATTTATCAAACCATTTACTACGTTATGTAATTTTGCTCACATGGATAATTGAATATTAATCAGATGATGTCATTTCGCTGCTGTGCCGTCAGCCAGTCGTTGCATTGCTGATCAGGATTTCGAGGATCGATAGATCAGTCCTTCACAACACACGCAGCGATCTCAGATCAGTTCATCCAGACATTTTAATCTGATTCGCAAACTTGTTTAAAGAACCAAATTAGCCAGAGATCAGTTGTTAAGATTAAGAAAAAAAGTTTATTAAGATTAAAAGATCCAGGATTTGTCAAATCATCTTAGATGGTTTAAGTGAAGTATGAAAAACGGACCCCAGGTTTTTAGTCAACCAAAATTAAAACCTAACAATAAAACTTTAACTATTTTCATTAAAATAATCATTGACTAAAATCAAAATAAAATATAAACAAAAATTTTAACTGAAAAAAATAAAAAGATCTTAAAAAAAATAGAATAAAAACTGCAGTGTAAACATTTAAATTATGATAAACACCCACACACATGATGGTATTGGTGGTTTATGAGGACTCTCCATAGGTGTAATGTGTTTTATACATTAAAAACTGCCTATTATATATCTAACCCCTACCCCTAAAATCAAATTTAAAGGGCACCTTTGATGAAAATCATCTTCTGTAAGCTGTTTGGACAGGACTGTGTGTAGATATAGTGTGTCCACAGTCATATTGGGGTGATATAAACACAACAAGTCTCTTTTTGTTTTAAATTTCCTGACGTTAAAATAGGATCCAAATCTCTCCCATTTTGAGGCCGACCGCAACGTGATTTAGGAGTGAGGTTTTCCCACCTACCGACTTGATTGACAGTCTCGTATTAACTTGACTCCATAGTAGCACGTATAATCATATCAACAAGTCAGGATGTGCGCAAAGCAGCTGGGATTAAAAGATCTCAGGTCTCTGTGATCAGCTGCAACTCAAGAATGAGTTTTACAAGTTTAAAGCTTTTTGAAAACAGTGCCTGATTGTAATAAAGACAGTAAAATGGATGTTATTCATCACCACAGCCGCATAGTCATGCACCACCATAGCCGCACGTTAAATCAGGTTTATTACCATATGTACATTACCATAACAGATATCCATACAGCAGTGGATATTAACGTGTGTCCTGCCACATTTGCCGTGCAAAAACTGCAAAGCTAAACGAGTGTGTGTGTGTGTGTGTGTGTGTGTGTGTGTGTGTGTGTGTGTGTGTGTGTGTGTGTGTGTGTGTGTGTGTGTGTGTGTGTGTGTGTGTGTGTGTGCGTGCGTGAACTTTATATCGACATCATGTGCGACTTATTGTTGCAGAAAGGCTTGACTTAGCTCCACAACAAATACATCAAATAACTGTTGGAAAAGTTCTTAGTAAGGCAGATCTGCTTCATTCTTGTCTGTCACTGTGCTGTTTATCTACGTGAAGGCAACATGCATCAGATAAATACTGAGAGATCTCTGTGGCTCTGACACTTATGTGGGAATGGTGGGCGAGGAGAACCAGCTCATTTGCATTAAAGGCACAAGCAACAAAAACAGCTACAATGCCCTAACAGCCCCCAGATTTCCCAGATTTAAAAAGATATAATGATTAATCTGATGGGTATTTTGAGCTTTACAGACACATTCTGGAGACACGAAAGACTTATATTAAATCTTGAAAAAGGGGTAAAATAGGTTCCCTATAAATCAAAAGATGCCACTAAGTATGTTTTTAAGCTTTTTAAATTACAAGAACATAAGGCCTCATAAACCAACTCAATGTTGCCATACCTAGGACATACCCATGTCATTATACAAAATAATGTCATTTTAAACCACCAATACACAGACACACTGACAAATAGAAAACACAATACTGAAATGTTCACTTGAAAGATGTAGGAATAAAGTAAACAACATTTAATATAAAATAATTAAACTTACACAGATGAATTATGGGGCAGTACGGTGGTTCAGTGGTAAGCAGTGTGGCCTTGAGTTCCACCTGGTCATTTGGCATTTTTGTATGGAGTTTGCATGTTCTCCCTGTGTTCGTGTGGGTTTCCTCTGGGTGCTCCGGTTACCCTCACAGTCCAAAGACATGCGCTATAGGTGAATTGGATAAACTAAATTGTATGTAGTGTTCACTACCTGACAAAAGTCTTGTCGTCTATCCAAGTTTTAGGAACAACACATAATAACTAGTTGATCATTTAATATTAGAAGGCTTATATGAAAAGCAAAGGCCTCTAGATTATGCTTATTTTACCAAAATAAAATATGATCATGCCTTGATTTTTAATTATTTAATTAGGTCAGTAAGTTTTGCTTAGACAAAAGTCTTGTCACTTAACAGAAATAATGTACAATATAGAATATAGAATATAAAGTCATGTTGCAGTGGAAAAAGAATTAATATTGTGTATGACTAACATGAGCTTGGAGGACTGCATCTATACATCTCTGCAATGACTCAAATAACCTATTAATAAAGTCATTTGGAATGGTAAAGAATGTGTTCTTGCAGGACTCCCAGAGATTATCAAGATTATTTGAATGCCTTCTTCAATGCCTCCTCCATCATCTTACCCCAGACATGTTCAATAATGTTCATGTCTGATGACTGGGCTGGCCAATCCTGAAGCACCTTGACCTGCTTTGCTTTCAGGAACTTTGATGTGGAGTCTGAAGTATGAGAAGGAGCGCTATCATGCTGAAGAATTTGCCCTCTTTTGTGATTTGTAATGTCACGGACAGCACAAGTGTCTTGATACCTCAGGCTGTTGATGTTGCCATCCACTCTGCTGATCTCTCACATGCCCCCATACAGGATGTAACCCCAAACTATGATTTTTTTCCTTCACCAAACTTGATTGATTTCCGTAGGAATCTTGGGTCCATGCGGGTTCGAATAGCTCTTCTGCAGTATTTGTGATGATTGGGATGCAGTTTAACAGATGATTCATCAGAAAAATCTGCCTTTTTCCACTTTTCCAAATAATCAACTAGAAATCAAATTATTATCTGTTGCTCTTACAACTGGGATCGATGGCAAGACTTTTGTCAGGTAGTGTATGAGTGTGTGTGTGAATGTGAGAGTGTATGGGTGATTCCCAGTACTGGCTTGCGGCTGAAAGGGCATCCGGTGCGTAAAACATATGCTGAGATATTTGGTGGTTCATTCTGCTTTGGCGACCTCTGAAATGAATGAATGAATGAATGAGATGAATTATGACTTCGTCAATGAGTTACTATGGTTACTATTACTAATGTAAGAAGAAAGCTCATTTATTTCGAACTCTGATTAAAACCGTCTGGAACTATACATTAAACGACCTTCCAGCCAATCAGAATCAAGCATTTTACACAGTTTCTTTCGATAATTGAAATAAACCCAGGCAAACTCGTTCTGTAAGCGTACGTAACAGTGTTTTCTTTTTCTTGCAGAATGAATAGTGGAACCAGACGATTACATATTTCACAGGCACTGATATGACAAGCACAATAATAGGGGCGAATTCATTTCCATTTATTCGCCGTGTTATTGTGTTTGATAAAATGAATCTTTCTAGCAAATAGGCTCCAAGTCAGATGTTGTGTTCAGAGGTGAATTTATGGCCAGGCAGCTGCTCCATTATGGCCGCTGTCAGCTCTGTCTTGCTCTTCCTCCGTCTCTGGCGCTCTCTCGTGTTATTGCTTTCTCATGTGTCGGAGCTGAATTTCCCCCTTTCTGTGCCGCTCATGAAGGCATTAATTGGATAAGGGAACACAAATCAATACCCGGCAATGATCTCGGTCATATATATTAATCAAAGGTAGATTTCTCAGCTCAGACATCTCCGCGAGATGATTACAAGTCTGTGGGGGCACGAAATTTCCGTCTGAGTAATAACAAAGCATCCAGCTGTCAATGGAAGAAGTCATTTAGAAATGTTAATTATCTAGTAAAGCATGCATCAAGAGCTCCGCTTGCACTTTGGTTTGCTTTCCAATATCTGTGGCGTAATTTCTTTTCCCTATATTTTACCTCATAATCCTGTGTTTACAGCCTGCAGCCTTTATTTATAATTCAGCGCGGATTCTCACTTCTAAGTTTGCAGATGTCAGAAGCTCAGTAGGGGCTCCCTCTCTGCTCGCTCGCGGTCTCTTGTGTTTATGCATCGAGCTCACAAACAAACACTGGTTGGTGGGAGGATAATTTCAACTTTTACACCCCCCCCCCCCCTTTCCCTTCAATGCAGCACGTCAAATATTGATTTTTTTTTTCTCTCCCCCTCTTGCTTCAGCTGGATGTGAGACGTTGATCGCCTTTGCTTTTCTTAGAGTGTCTGATAAAAGTAAAGGGTAGTTGGGTTGGACTGAATCAAACCCCTCCCTTTGCTGTTTCCTCTCATCTGGGTGGTGTTTGAAAACTTGATCCAAACAAAAATGTAATAATTGATGTTTGGTGGAGGCTGAGAAACTGGGAGCTGCTTGGCTTCGGTTTTTAAGTGCCTGGTGAGTTTTTCTTTTTCTTTTTTTTAGGCTATGTAAATTTAGGTTGAGTTATTGCCTAGCGGCTCTGAGCCGGGGCTAACAGTCCACAAGTTTCTCTCTTTCTCTGTCTGCTGCTATTGCTATTATCATTCATTTTCTTCACTGGTGCAATGGGAGAATTGCTGGAGAAAACTTTTAGATTATGTCTGGCCCACTAAAGGACAAGTTACCCTGGTCTGTTGTTTGTGTTTGACATGGTAGTAACAAACAGATACATTCAAAATATTATTAAAATTATTCAAAATAAGTATGATAAAGTGGCAGTACAGTGGCGCAGTGGGTACCACAATCACCTCTCAGCAAGAAGGTCGCTGGTTCAAGCCCCGGCTGGGTCAGTTGGCATTTCTGTTTGGAGATTGCATGTTCTCCCCGTGTTCGCGTATGGATGTTTCCCAGTGATGGGTTGCAGCTGAAAGGGCATCCGCTGTGTAAAACATATGCTGGATAAGTTGGCGGTTCGTTCCACTGTGGCAACCCCTGATTAATAAAGGGACTAAGCCTAAAAGAAAATGAATGAATGAATGATAAGGTGAGTATGATTGGGCGGCACGGTGGCACAGTGGGTAGCACTGTCGCCTCACAGCAAGAAGGTTGCTGGTTCGAGCTCCGGCTGGGTCAGTTGGCGTTTCTGTGTGGAGTTTGCATGTTCTTCTTGTGTTCACATGGGTTTCCTCCGTGTGCTCCTGTTTCCCCCACATGTCCAAAGACATGCGCTATATCGCTATAGGTGAATTTGGGTAAGCTAAATTGTCCGTACTGTATGTACGTATGTCCTGGTCCTCCAGGTTGGGGATTGTGCATTGGGTTAACGACCCACCTTGTAAAAATGACAACATAGGCTCATTCTGAAAACGTAGCTCTATATACGTTTCTGGAGATCGTGAATTATTTAGCCAGAGGTACGTATGGCTGCATTTCATCTTTCAAACGAACGTTACTGGGCAGTATGACGCCGTTCCTTTTCTCAATAACCAGCTGACCATTTACCTGCATGTGGACGGCTTTCCTGCTGTTACCAGTTTGTGAGTTAGTTGTGAGTCAGTGAGTTAGTCAACAGCGGCCTCTGGTGGATTTACATGAGAACAACAGGCGTGAATGGCACTCGCGAGAGAAATTGGAGATTTGCTAAAGCATACACAGCGACCTCTGGCGGATTAATGAAAACAAAAACGGCAAAAAAACATAGCTCCTGAGATGTTTTTTGCTCTCTCCAGAAATGTATAGGCGTACGTAACCAGAATGATCCTGGGTTTTAAAATGAGATGTTACAAAACTCTTCCACATTTATGGTGGAACTTTTGATTTCCAAATGAATGCCAGGTGGCACTAACTACCTTAAGCACTTAAGCACTTGCAAACAAGGTAGCTCAGTGATAACCCTACACACCACTGCCCCCAATAAAAAAAGAAGACAATAAATTATTTAAAGTTAGTCAGTAATGATATTGTATTGCTTTTAGACATTCTAAAACACACACAAAAATCAATGAACATGAATGAAACAAAGTCTCAAGTCAATAAGGTTCCAATGGTCTCGCCTGTGCTGTCATAAAAGAAAGGTCAATTGTAGTTGTTGTACTGTAGGTTAGCAGTTAGACAGGAAGCGAAGTTGGAGGGAGAGAGAGAATTTCTTTTAAAATATTCTATTCTATTTATTGTAAACATTTGTAATTTGTTATAAACATTTATTAGAAGTTTCAAATTTTAGAGAGAGAAAGAGAAAGAGAGAGAGAGTCTGGATCAGAGATGCCCAAACTAGGGCCTGCAGGTCAAAGTTGGCCCTTTTGATTGGGCTTTGAGGGTTGGGACGAACACCTTTAACACAGAGATCTTTATTTCTAATTTGACGTAACCTTTTTGTTTGTTTTATTGCTGAGCTACAAAAAGCAAACTGAAATTAAAATGTTTTAATTAAATGTTGTAAATGAATCAGATTTTTACAAATGTAAATACTGTCACTTGACAGATAGAGGACTAAGCAGAAGACATCGGCAAGCAAATCAAGGCAAAAACAAGTGTAATTCTGTTATAAATGAGATTGTTTTGTTTTTACTGAAATACGTTCATTATTAAATGTTAAAAAAAACTGTATTAGTTAATATAAAGCAATGTTTTCTTGTCATTTCTGAACATTATTAAATAAACTAGGAAATTACCCAACTATATTTACCTTCGGCCCACTAGCCTCAATCAAGTTTGGTTTTTGGCCCTTGGGCACCCCTGGTCTGGATGGTCTCAAAGATGTTTTCATTATAGTCTGAAGATTCAGATGGAGGAACGTTAACGTAAAGAGCACATAAGAATCTGAGCTGATTGTCGATTTTGCCAGATATGTGATTCTTCTTTTTTAAATCATTTGATGTATTTATCGATTTCAAGTTTCATTATTTATATATATATATATGTATGCAGTTTAATGTAAACTTGATAAAGGCTTTGACAATACATTTGTAACATTTGTAATGCCAATAAAGCAATAATTGAATTGGGGGGGGGGGGGGGGGGGGGGCATACTTTGTGAATAAAACTTATTGCCCTTAATAAGTAGCTGTTTCATATTTTACATTTAAGAACACTTGACTTCAGAAAGTTTAAAAGCCCGTAACCTGTTGTCATCCGCCATTAAGTGTCCAAAACTTCCCTTTTGATTTCATTGCTCGTGCTGATTTAGTCTCCTCTGCACCTTTAAGGAAAGCTCTCCATCACTCTTCTTCTTCAAGTCCTGACTTGACACGTTCTGAGTTTGTTGTGTCAACAGATACGATGATACGGCTCTGGAAATGAGAGAAAGAGAGCCATCTCCTGCCTTTATTGCCCTGCCATTCCGGTTTCTTCACACATGGAAGTGAAGCTGTTCTTCCGTGGCCATTTCTCTGACTCGGCAGAGCTGACCATTGTCATTTCCCAGCCTGCGTCCGAGGGGCCATGAAAAGCCTGTGAGGTCCTGGTAATAACCTTCAGAAAGGCTGTGATTGCACTTCCATTCTCCGCTGAGACCCGGGGCCATAACCATCAAGACGGGCGAGCGAATGGCGATGGAGACGGAGGTTTGTTCCAAGAGGGCCGATTAAAGAATATAGCCGAGGGGTTTATGTGTACGTGTGAATGTTTGTGAGGTCTTAGCTCTATTTAGACCCCCGAAGCCATTAGTGACAGTTTCTCCGGGGCTGGGATTAGCCATCCTATGGCAAGCCATTTTAACGTTTAACCTACAAACCACATCTGTATACTAAACTAGTTTCTATTTTCATGCGTCTTTCCATTTATATTAACTATTAGTGCTTATTCTTTAGTTACTGGTATATTTTTTTTAGATATGTTTTAGATACATATTCATTATAAATGTTTTTTATTTAGTAGATAGTTATTTAGTTATTTAGTATTTTATAGTACTTATTTATTGGATACTAGGGGAGAGCGGGGCACAAAGTAACACTTTTTGGTTTTGGCCAAGTAATGACCAAAGTAATGAGGTTAGACAAACCCTTTTTTACCAACAAAATACAAGCCTCTTCTACAAATGAGCCTTGAAATTATGATCGCCGGACCTATGGTTTCTGTGCAGTATTGGCAAAAATGCCAGGAGTAAGAATGTTACTATTTACCCCACCTGCGGGGCAAGTTGTAACAGACAGAGGGTTAGTTGTAACACATGCTTATAAAGGCAGATTTCACACAATTGATTTAAATCCAGTTTACTATAAATAGTAGCTTTATTTCCTCAGTAATTGGCTCATTTTTTTAATTCTACATAGCACAGTATGTTTATTTGTTTATTGGATAAACACATTTGAACTTATATGCCTTATTATCCATTTATCCATTATTATACAATGCATTTATTTGCATTATTAGCAATAAAATTACAATTTTTCTATTAAGAAAAATATTTTCTATTAAATACACTTTAATATAAAAAGTTCTCAACATTACACTCAAAATTAAAAAGAAAATTATTTTGTTCGTTTAATTGGTGTCCAACAGTGTGTGGCTTAATTGTAACACCCTGTTACAACTAACCCCGCTTTGTCGTGTTTTCCTCAAAACTGGCTATCGGCAGTCACTGTGTGTTTTTTTACATCTTTCAAAAGGTTTTCATCTTTTAGCCTAGAAGACGACAATCAAAACAATATAAGATTTTACTTAAATACTTTCAGATTTTTTTTTTAAATAAAAAAAATATTGACTTAATAAAAAAATACTTTTATGCTGCAAAAATGGTTTCTTCTGTGTTCCTCATCCAAATTTCGCCAAACTTTTTCAATAATTGGCAAGAAGACGTCTGCCGACACTGTGGTGAAAACCTTGGAAACATGCAATATATATATATATATATATATATATATATATATATATATATATATATATATATATATATATATATATATATATATATATATATACAGTATATATATATATTTATTTATATACAACAGTTCTGTCTAGTTCTTGAATCTGATTGGCTGATAGCCGTGCGATATTCTGCCAGTAACAGCACTCGTCCAATCTCTTAACCCTTCAACCTTTTGCAAAAGGACACTACAGTTTGACAAATATTGCTGCTTTTGAGCAACATTATGTTATTTATTACATATTAATTATTTATTTAGTATTTAAATATTCATTACTGAGCAGCTGCTGTGGTGGTCATGGAGGAGTGGAGAGCATGAGACTGATTTCTGTGATGCTCCAGGGACAGACGAGTCTTCACTGAGGTCCAGCATTCTCCAGCCTCCAGCACCTAGACTGCAGCTCTGCACAAGACGTTTGGCCATAGGAGAAATGGTCGTGCCGAACTGAGCCTGGTTTCTCTCGAGGTTTTTTTATTCTTCACTTTCGCCAATTGGTGAAGTTTTTTCCTCGCCGCTGTCGCCACTGGCTTGCATGGTTCGGGATCTGTAGAGCTGCGCATCGATGGAATTGCTCTTCAGTGTTTGGACTCTCAGTAGTGATTATTAAACCACACTGAACTGAGCTAAACTGAACTGAACTGAACTTAAACTCTGAAAACTGGACTGACACTGTTTCAATTTACTATAATATTCTATGTGAAGCTGCTTTGACACAATCTACATTGTATTAGTGCTATACAAATAAAGGTGAATTGAATTGAATTGAATTACTTCTACTAGTAAACATTTAATAAATGCTAGTATTCATGTAAAATGTTACCATTAAGAGTGTTAAGTACTTAGTTAAATTTTCATTAAGTACTAATTATTAGTCACCATCGGAATAATTATACAAGGAAGGATGTTAAAAACAAAATAACTACTATTGTACAAACGTATTTACCAGTCACAAATTGAATAATTGTCAAAACTCATCATAAAGGTCAATATTTGTAATATGGGTGACTTTAATCTAAGATACGATTCTCACTTTTAATAAACCATTAACTATGATTTTTGCTCAATAAACTCATAATTCGTTGCTTTTTTATAAGTATTAAGGTAGTAGTTGGGTTTAGGTATTTGGTAGGATTAAGGTAATAAGTTTATACAGAATATGTACTTTAGAAATAAACAGCCAATGTGTTAATACATAATAAGCCACTAGTTAATAGTGCAAATTGGTACTTAAACTAAAGTGTTACCAAAATATGTTACTTGTAACAACAGTTGTTACAAGTTCCTTTTGAAATAAGTAATAGTATCTGTTTAGTATGAAGTATTTATATAATGAAAAGCTACTAATTAATAAATAAGAATGTAATGAATAACCACAAGTACCTCAAATAAGCACTATATAATGAATAAGTTGTACTGTAGAAAACTCAGTATCTAAAAAAATATATAGATACAAGTAAGGTTTATGGACTAAATGTTGAAATGGCCTGCCACAGCTGTCCTGTGTAGAAAGTGCTGACAGGTGCAAGAAGAGCGGAAAAAGGAAAAGATTGAAAAAAAGAGCAGATAGAGAGTGAGAGATCTAATCCTAATGGACCAGCACAGACTCGGAACTCTTCTAATATTGTAGGGGAAAGTAAACAGTAAATGGGGTTTAGCTCCCAGCCGGACCAACTAACAGGAGCCACTGATAACTCCTCACCTTGACAGAAACCAGACACAAACTCTCCTAAAGGAGCTGCTCGTGTCACATCTCAAGCACTTTAAAATCAATGAGAGCAGCTAATAGTATTAAAACACCGCAATAAAGCTTTGTTTTGCCAGCTTGTTAGTTACCCCTAGAGGGCAATGAAGGGATAGGATATTAAACTACATTGTCATAGATCTAATGCAAAGGGATTTTACTTATTACTATGGCTTCGGGTTGTCCCATAAGCCTTGTGTTGTCTTACATACTCTACTGGTCAAAAGTCTGGAATCAGTTCCCAAAGTTTTTTTTTTTTTTTTGGTTAAAAGAAGTTTAATTGAATTTGTGTCGAATGAACAAAGTCACGATTTTAATAGTTAAAAACTTGTAAAAAAAACAAAAACAAACATGCTACAGTAAAAAAGAAAATGTAACCTGGTAAACAGTAAGTTTCCTTAATGTTTACCCTGAATAACCGTAAATTGACTTTCCCAAAATTCTCTGCATGACACTTCACTTTTTATGTTTTGTTATTGTTGGTGGTTATTTTTAGTATTGACACTATAAATTAATAAAGTGTGGTAGTTTACTGTAAAATGTAGAAACGTATTTTAATGGTAAAATTCTGGCAACCACAGCAAATTTTACAGATTTTTTACTGTGTTATTTAAACCTGAGTTTTCAGCATAATTACTCCAGTTTTCAGTGTCAAACGATCCTTCAGAAATGTTTTCTAATATGATGATCTGTTATTATTATTATTTTAAAATTATTATTATTATTGGCACTGAAAACTGTTGAGCTGCATCGTATTTTTGTGAAAACTGTACCAAAGTACTATTAAAATATATGTTTCCCAGTGAAGGATTGCAGCTGGAAGTGCATCCACTGCGTAAAACAAATGTTGGGTCAGTTGGCGTTTCTGTGTGGAGTTTGCATGTTCTCCCCGTGCTCACGTGGGTTTCCTCCGGGTTCTCTGGATTCCCCCACAGACCAAAGACGTGTTATTGGTGAATTGAATAAGCTAAATTGGCCGTAGTGTATGTGTGTGAATGAGAGTGTGTGGGTGTTTCCCAGTGATGATTTGCAGCTGGAAGGGCATCTGCTATGTAAAACGTATGCTGTATAAGTTGGCGGTTCATTCCGCTGTGGCGACCCCTAATTAATAAAGGGACTAAGCCGAAAAGAAAATGAATGAATAAATGAATTGCTTTTGTTTTACTTTCTTATAATCAAAGATTTATTAAAAGCAACGTTTAAAACAGTTTCCACAAAACTGCAACATTTTTCAACACTGATAATTATTAGAATCATTATTAATGTTTGAATATAGATAATAAACAATCATAATAAAAGCATCACATCAGAATATTATAATGATTTCTGAAAGATCATTAGTAAATATGAAGTCTGGAGTAAATATATACTGATACTGATCCCAAACTTTTGATCAGTAGTGTATGCAATATTATGCATGTAATGCCTAAAGTTTGTCTCAAATAAAAAAAGTTTGGCCAGTCTTAGGAGTCATCATGTTGACCTCAAAAAGGTTAAACGTTGTAATTTGCAGTCGGATGGTTATCATTTGGCTGGATATGGCTCATGTAGCTCGTTGCTGTATTATTTCTAGCCTGGGAGAGAGAAGGCCACTGATCGGTGCTTTATTGTAGTGTGTGACTAAGTGGGTGGGTTGAGACTGCACAGTTAATGGGTTTAGAGAATCCATGTAGCGTGGCCAACACTCCCCTGCCACGCTGCCAGATGAGTGCATTGGCACCAAAATAGCCTGAAAGCAGATTAATCAGGATATTATTTTAGCAGCAATTAAAGTCTATTTAAAGTTAATATGTTTCATGTGTACATTTTAAATTTATATATATATAAAATGTGTGTACACGGTGGGTCGCCTTAGAGCAAGAACACCACCAGTTTAAGTCCCGGCTGGGTCAGTTGCTATTTCTATGTGGAGCATGTTCTCCCTGTGTTGGTGTGGGTTTCCTCCGGGTGCTCCGGTTTCCCCCACAGTCCAAAGATATGCGCTGTAGGTGAATTAAATAAACTAAATTGGCCGTAGTGTATGTGTGTGAATGTGGAATGTGAGAGTGTATGGGTGTTTCCCAATACTGGGTTGCAGCTGGAAGGGCATCCGCTGTGTAAAACATATGCTGGATAAGTTGGTGGTTCATTTTGCTGTGGCGACCCCAGATTAAAAAAGGGACTAAGCTGAAAAGAAAATGAATGAATATATATATATATATTTATTTATTTATTTATTTATTCATTCATTTTCTTTTCGGCTTAGTCCCTTTTTTAATCTGGGGTCGCCACAGTGAAATAAACCACCCTTCCAGCTCTAACCCAGCACTGGGAAACATCCATACACACTCATTCACACATATACACTACGGCCAATTTAGCTTAGCCGATTTACCTATACCACATGTTTTTTTGGACTTGTGGGGGAAACCGGAGCACCCAGAGGAAACCCACGCCAACATGGGGAGAACATGTAAACTCCACACAGAAATGCCAACTGATCCAGCCGAAGCTCAAACCAGCGACCTTCTTGCTGTGAGGTGAACGTTCTACCCACTGCACCACCGTGCAGCCATATATATATATATATATATATATATATATATATATATATATATATATATATATATATATATATATATATATATATATATATATATATATATATATATATATATATTAATAAATAAGTAGTAAACAAGGATTTAATTTTGTGCAATAAGATGCAATAGCAATTTTGTCCTCTCAGTGGCACTCTAACATAACATATTCCATGCTTAAAGCTAAATACTTAATTGTTTTGTGCACATTATTATATTATTATTAAACTAATTAACTAGTTTAATTGCATTTTTAGATATTTCTTACCCTAAATGGCTTAAAGTGTATATATATATATATATATATATATATATATATATATATATTCAATTTAACTAGTATTAGTCCATTGTTTGTGTTGCCAAAAAAAAATCTGTATTTGACAATATGCACTTGGCAAAGTACATGAAATCAGCATGGACTTAATGCACCCCCTGCTGTTATTGTTTTGCCTCAAATATTGAAGGCTGTGAAATAAACTGTGATAATATACTGTCATTGTCATGAATTTTCTGACTTTTCATAGAAAAAAAACAAACTCATCCTCATATGATTTGAACAGTTTTTTCACCTTTGGATTTTAATGTTTTTTTCACCCACAAAATGGTTTTACTGCACAGAAAGAGCAGTTTTCCCCTCTATCTTGTAGTGAGACACTAACATTGAATTATACAGACAGAGATCAATGTCGTGATCAATAAATTCTCCTATCTGCGACCGGTAGGAATAGGTGTGCAAGGGTAGAAGTGTAGGAGGAAAGTCTAAACTCTGTAATGGTTGTGTGATAAATTGTTTTCTAGCAGCACTCACACTGCCAGACACCCCTCTCTCTGAATCCCTCCGAGATGCAGTCTGCATAACCTATTACCATGTGGAAATACTTTTTAAGGTGCTGGTCTTTATTAAGGTCAGTAGGAATACTGTTTGCAACCCAGTTTTATTTCTGTAATGTGATGTATTTTGGAGTGAAACATTTGATTTAATTGCCATTATATAAATAAAATGTAGTCTATCTGAGTTTGAGTTTGCTAATACAATGCTAAAATAGCTGTTTGGTTTGGTTGGCAGTAGTGTGCATGGCAAAAGAAGAAAATAATTACACAGAAAGAGCAAGTAATTACATTTGGATCATATAATATATAAAAATGTTACAAACATGCTTATACTATGATAATTCACGCTAGCAAATTTGTTAAATTATGATAGCATACTGTTAAACATGTTAGAAACACATTAGTGAACTGCTAATTTATGCTAACATAATGTGCCATGTGTTATAGCATGCTAATCCCAACAACATGGTAAACATGTTGGAAATGTCCAAGTAGGCTAACATGTTCATTCAGGTTAACACAGTGCTAATAGGCAACCTGCCAGAAACGTTAACCACATGTCAATCAGTCTAGCATAAAATACACTAGCAGTGTGGTAAAACTTCCAGCAAAATTCCCAGCAGTGCTGTAAATATGCTATCATTGTGCTTAAATATATTAGGAATGGGGTGGTTCATGATAGAAACATGCTATTAATAAGCTAATACATGCTAACAGTTTGCTAAAACATGTAGAAACATGGTAGTAGTGTGTTAATGCTTTGAAAAATTTGCTAATGTAATATATTTTGGAGTGAAACATTTGATTTAATTGCCCTTAAGAAATACAATGTAGTCTATCTGACTTTGAGTTTGCTGTTAGGCTTGGTAGGCATGGCAAAAGAAGAAAATAATTACACAGGAAGAGCAAGTAATTACATTTGGATCAAATTATATATTAGCCCATTTGCTAAATATGTTACAAACATGCTTACTATGATAATTCACGCTAGCAGACTTGTTAATTAATGATACCACACTATTAAACATGTTAGAAACACATTAGTCAAATGCTAATTTATGCTAACATAATCACATGCAAGCAACATGTGTCATGTGTTAAAGCATGCTAATCCTAACTACATGGTAAACATGCTGAAAATGTCCAAGTAACATGTTCATTCAGGTTAACACAGTGCTAAAATAGGAAACATCCCTGCTGAAAAATCCAGCTTAAACTAGCCTAAGCTGGTTGGCTGGTTTTAGCTGGTCGACCAGCCTGGTTTTAGAGGGGTTTTGGCCATTTCCAGGCTGGTTTCCAGCCATTTCCAGCCTGGTCTTAGTTGGTCAGGCTGAGGGTTGACAAGCTAAAACCAGCTTGACCAGCCAAAACCAGCTATGTCCAGCTTAAACCAGGCTGGTAAAGCTGGTTTTAGCTGGTTTAAGCTGGTCATTTTCCAGCCTGACAAGCTAAGACCAGGCTGGAAATGGCTGGAAACCAGTCTGGAAATGGCCAAAACCCCTCTAAAACCAGGCTGGTCGACCAGCTAAAACTAGCCAACCAGCTTAGGCTGGTTTAAGCTGGTTTTTTTCAGCAGGGATGCCAGAAACGTTAACAACATGCCATTTCAGTCTAGCATAAAACACGCTAGCAATGTAGTAAAACTTCCAGCAGTGCTATAAATATGCTATCATTGTGCTTAAATATATTAGGAATGCAGTGGCTCATGATAAAAAAAACATGCTATTAATAAGCTAATACATGCTAAAACATGTTAGAAACATAGCAGTAGTACATTAATGCTTTAAAAATGTGCTAAACATGTTAGCATTGTGATATGTAGCAATGCTAACATGTTAACAATGTGTTAAAGTCTACTAGAAGTGTGGTAAATCATGGTGAAAATATGCTAGTAACCTGCTAAACCATGCTATAACTGTGTATATAAATGTTAGCCATTTTCTAAATCATGTTACAAAATGCTAACACTGTATTGACTCATGTTAGTAGCAGTGTTAAACATTCTGCTAGAAATAGGCTAGTGACGCTCAGAGAAGCTTCCTATCAGCCTCCATCTTTTACAAGTAGTCTAATATAAACTTTAAGGCTTAGTTAGGCTAGGCTTGGTTTATTTTTGTATCTTTGGTTTAGTTTACTGTCATAACATAACCAGCCGGATACCACTTCATCTGCCATAATATACGCACAGTTAGCACACAACTAGCATATTGATTTTTCACTTTTCCTAATGTTCTTGTTTTTTTTTTGGAGTATGCTAACAAACTACCAAACTAAAATCCAGAATCTGTTATGCTATGCAAAGCTCCTGAGCTTTCTATGTCCTTCTCAAGCCACAAGAGAAAGAGTGAATGTAGCATAATAGAGGTATCTGCAAATCAATACCTACACTAGTCATAGCCTGTGTATAAACTCCCAAGCCATCTGTGGACTACTAAAAGCTAACTTTGTCCAGCTTCCAGGGATGCTGCATTCACTTCTGTGGACTGGTTTAAAAGGCATTGTGAATGCAGGAAGCGTCATGAATGTAGGTGGGAGGTCACTGAAAGGTCCACTCAGAGAGAGACAGCACTGTTCTGATGGGAAATGAGTGAAAGAGAGGGGGCGAGAGACCTACAATGAGGGAGCCATGGGGAAAAGCCAGTGACTATCCACTGGCCGCTGGACTTACAGTTGGGTGGTTTTACTTTAAGATTCTGATTTGCATAGGACATAAAGCTGCAGCCAAACACTATCGTTGCTTACACTCTTAGAAATAAAAGTGCAAAAGCGATCACTGGGGTGGTACCTATTTAGGGTACTTGCTTGTATCAGAAAGTACATATTAGCATCTAAAAATGTAAAAGGTTTACTGTTGTACTGTTTAGGTAGATGTAACTTGTACGTTTTAATATATGGAGCCTTTAGATACGCAGTGACAGCTTCTTTATTTCTAAGAGTGTAGGCTAACAAGGAAACAAGATTTTTGCAACCCAGGCTCCTTCTGAAAACCTACCTCTATATACATTTCTGGAGACCGCCAAATACGTCCCAGGAGGTACTTTTTTTGCAGTTTTTGTATTTGCGAATCTACGAGAGGCCGCTGTGTATTCTTTTTTTTCTCAAATTTCTCTCGCGAGTGCCATTCGCGCCTTCAGTTCTCTCATAAATCCACCAGAGGCCATTGTCGACTGACTGTACGTTCACACCGAAAGCAGCGATAGCATCAAAGGTCGCTCTGGCCGCCCTGGCAACAACGCTGTCTGCCTTCAGCTCCGACGGCGAGAGCGTCAAAATTCGCTACATTGATCTCGTATTTAAGGGAGCCGTTGCAGCATATCATATCAGTTACATTCCCGCATATAACATGATTTCTAGCATGAAGGTGTTGCACACTTATTTTCAAATTCACTTACTACGGAAGATCTAGTTGCATGTGGTGTGGCTTTGCTCCACTATGTGTCCATATGCCTGTAATATTCTGAAGCAGCAATACTGTTTTGTATTGTCGCATGAAATTCCTTTTTTTTTTTAAGAAAAAAAATATATATAACATTGATGAACATTAGTAACTCGCCAGTAACTTTTTTAATTGTTCCTGTAAGAAAACATTGCAAATAATTGTTTCAAAATAACAAGAATCCATTGCAAAAATGTAAGTCTCCGGCCTGCCATTGTTTCTGTTTCTGGCTGTCTGTAGTGATGATGGGTGATACGTGAATTAATCGTTTGTTTTAACCGGATCTTCTAAGTGCTTTGAGTGTCTAGAAAAGTGCTATATAAATGTAAGGAAATATTATTAATATTAATAAGTGAACCAGTCGAACCAGTTCATTAAATTGAAGGGAGTTAGTGAAACGGTTTGCGTCTTCAGTATTAACTTACCTGATACCCCCTCTGACTTAAAATAAACCAATATCCTGAGTTATTCAGTTACTAGAACAGTACACTGACTCATCTGCTGTGAAAAAAAGAGCCCTGATGATGATGATGATGATGATGATGATGATGATAATGAATATGAGCCGACTGTCTAAAAAAATTTTACTAATTCAAATAATTATATAAACTCAAATAATATGACTTATTTTAAAAGTACTGTGTTATATTACTCGTTACTTTGGGAAAAGTAATATTACATAAATTGTTACTTGTAACATGTTACCCCAATGCTGGAAACGATGCTCCTGTAGTTTCAAAAACTATTCTCTATTGTTCTGAACTCTAAATAACACTGACGTATATGCAGTTGAAGTCAGAATTATTAGCCCCCTTTGAATTTTTTTTTATTTTTTAATATTTCCCAAATTATGTTTAACAGAGCAAGGAAATTTTCACAGTACTGTATGTCTGATAATATTTTTTCTTCTGGATATTTTTTCTTCTGACTTTCTTCTGAAAGTCTTATTTGTTTTATTTCGGCTAGAATAAAAGCAGTTTTTAATTTTTTAAACACCATTTAAAGGTCAAAATTATTAGCTATAGATTTTTTCGATAGTCTACAGAACAAACTATCATGGGGGGTGAGGGGGCGATGGTGGGGGGAAATAATTCAGGGGGGGCTAATAATACTGACTTCAACTGTACATGTATATAGACAAAAAATAAGGAGCTGCTAAACCCTCTCAATGTCTCTTTGTCTATAAGGCTACGTTCATACTGCAAGCAAATGTAGCCCACATGTGATTCAGATCAGTTTTTGTCTTGACAGTGTGAACAGCCCAAACTGCATTGAATCTGATATTTAATTCAGATGTGTGCCACTTTCATATGTAGTGTTCAATCAGACACAGATCTGATGTTTTGCAATGTGACCACAGTGTGAATGAGTATGTAGGATTTCATGTGACTTCTAAATAAACTTCAAACGACGTATGTCATCACTCTGTGTTGCAAACATCCCTCTCTTCAGCAGCATAGTAGAATAGCACACAGGGCAAATACTTTACCACAAAAAGTTGGTTGTTTATTTTGACGCAAAACTGGCGCTTCTTAACCAATCATTAACCATTAACCTTTTAATAAATATTGTTCAGTTAGATTTAACTTAACAATTGCATATATAAAATGAATAAAACACATAGGCCTATACAAAATAGCTATATTTCTCTTAAATAATTATTTCATTAACAGAACCAAATATGAAAGACTATGATATAAAAATGATATGAATATAAAAATGAACAAATTTTATCAACCCTTGATGAGTTCACAACACTGGTGGCCAGAAATATGCACACTGCGCTTGTCATAAATCACAAATGATCAGTGTTTTCACAAATTTCAAGAGACTTATTTTAGGTTTCAAATGCAGAAATACACATTAGTAGTAGCAGAACAACGCTTTACAGTTCATAAAATACACCGCGATTGTCTGTGAAAATCATATTAAACCAAATCTGACAACCTTACTTCATACAGTATACACATTGTGTGCATAATTAGACATTTTGTGCTGCCCATAATTGTACTTTTGCCCATACGGTTCAGTTTAGGACCATGATCTGTTCACACTGGAAATCTGATTCTGGCCTCTTTTGTAACAACAATGTAAACATCTATGCAAAAAAAAAATCAGATTTAAGCACTAAGCCTCGCAGTGTGAATGTAGCCTAAGTAAAGATGTGATCTGCAGCAATTCATAGCACAAACTGTGATGCAAGGATTAACACCTGTTGATAAACACATATTGATAAGCATATGGTTTGCACAGATTACCTATGTTCACAACACAACAGGAAACAGCTGTTTTTCCCCCTTTGTTTCAGCTATACATATTTCAGACAGCATGTGTAAGTAATTGCTATAGTACTGTGTCAGCTTTATGCTTCTTTATCAGAGGTGTCCAAACAATTTTATGTGGCATTTATATATGTAATTCACTTCATATAGACCAGGGATGTCCGAACTTGGTCCTGGAGGACCGGTGTTCTGCATATTTTAGTTCCAACTCCAATTAAACACACCTGAATCAGCTAATCAAGCTCTTTCTAGGTATACTAGAAGCTTCCAGGGAGGTGTGTTGAAGGAAGTTGGAGCTAAAATATGCACAGGACACCAGAACCGAGTTTGGACATCCCTGGTCTATATGAAGTAAATTACATATGTAAATGCCACCTAAAATCGAATAGAAAATATGTGCATTTAATAAAACATTGGCAAATATAGTGCAGAGCTTCAAACTTGTCTTAAATAAAAAACACAAGCAAAAGAGATAATTTTAAACAATCCAATTCAAAGAAGGAAAAGGAAGATAAATACACTAATTAGTTAATTTGTATTATGCTTTTAGTAAACTGTTTAATTGTGTTTTCCACCTTTTCACATTGAAAGGAAGTGAAGAAAGACATAAACAGGAAGAATAGATCGTCTCTTGGTGTTAAGAGAAGTGGTCAAAGATCAACAGGAAAGACAACTGACACTTCAGCATATTTCACATATACTTACATAGTAAAGATTCACATATGCTTTTAGAGAAGATTTGAACTACTCAGGTTTTGTGAATCATCATCCATGGCTCCACAACGTCATACCTTAGTCTGGGGTTCATTATTAATGAGCATTTGAAAGTGGATCTAAAAGCCTTTGCAGGAAATTGCTGTTGGTAATCAGGCTGAATATATTTGATTGCATTAGTGATCTACTCTCATTTGTGCTATAATAAGATAATGAGGCTCAGTCCGATTGCTGTGTAGAGCATGCCAATGTGTACCTTAAGATATTGATTTAATTTTATGTTGCGGGCATCCAAATTGATACACAAATGATCTTGTAATTGGTAGACTGCTGATTAAAGATAATAAAATAATAATAGAAAAAATCTCTAGAAGTGGTTTAAGTTTACCAAGTAGCTACTGTAAATGTCTATTTCCTATGCTATATTTGTAAGGGGTTCTATTATGCTTTTTCACTTTTTAAT
Organism: Danio kyathit; assembly: GCA_903798195.1. NCBI lineage: Eukaryota > Metazoa > Chordata > Actinopteri > Cypriniformes > Danionidae > Danio > Danio kyathit. Next base: position 46,163,060 of record LR812532.1, read on the forward strand.
TTTTAGCCTGTAGTGTGTATATTTGGGCATAAAAAAAGATCTATAAGTTTCAAATCTTAAAGACCACTCCAAAGGGAGATATTTCATTTTTTTTAAATCTCTTTTCAGGAACTACTACAAATGGCTCGCTTGGACTATACATTGTCTTCCAAAGTTTATGATGTCACAAAGTGGCCCATTAGAAAATAATTCAATGACAAGCATAAAAGAGAAAGAGAACCATTTTCTCAGAGGATGACAAGCTGACAAAACATTCCTGTCACTCTGATACAAGTTTTATTTATGGAAAAAATTACAAAGCACTGAAGTGTTTGGGTGTTCTGTGTTTGTCTGAGATAATTAGTCTACTGAAATGTGTATAATCCAAACAAGCTAAAGCTGATCAGTCAATTCTTGTCACGTGACTCGCGGTGCACTCTCGGAATTCATTTAACTGCATGCGTCTCGAAGACGCGAGCGTGGGTTAGGGTTAGCACGCAAGACACACCTCCATTGGAAACAACAAACTTGTGCAAACTCTAGAAATAACATGATATGCGTGATTTGCAATCTCCTCAGACATACTGGATTTACCTGATTTGTTGACAAATGGGTTGCTGATCCATTCCTTGGCAGTTCGCGGGTCATTCACTGGACCTTTTCCTCTTAGCAATGAAACTTTCCAAAGACGTCTGTTTCTTACTCATTTTGCTTCTTGTGTGTTAAATTTGGGCGCTAAAGTGTCCGAGATGTAAATGAGAGAATACGGTCATTTTTCAAAATAAAAGTTTTTTTCAAAATAAAAGATGCAATTTCTACCATGAAACTCTGCGCGTATAGGCTGATAGGCCACCTAATCTACTCCTGCGTCATTAACTACATGGTGCAAGAGATTGGTTGCTGCCACCTTAGCAGCCAATGGGTTTGCTCTTCATTATTCTAAATGCTCCTTGTTGTTCAACATTATTCAGCTGCAGTTTGTTTACGGAGACCCCCCCCCCCACCCCAGCTCCACCTGTGTTTAGATTTGCTACGGGGGTTACATATAGTTTTGAATTGAATTTTTTTCTTTTTTTTTTTATATTTCCCAAATGATGTTTAACAGAGCAAGGAAATTTTCACAGTATGTCTGATAATATTTTTTCTTCTGGTGAAAGTCTTATTTGTTTTATTTCAGATAGAATAGAAGCAGTTTTTAATTTTTTAAAAACTATTTTAAGGTCAAAATTATTAGCCCCTTTAAGCTATATATTTTTTTTGATAGTTTACAGAACAAACCATCGTTATACAATAACTTGCCAAATTACCCTAACCTGCCTAGTTAACCTAATTAACCTAGTTAAGCATTTAAATGTCACTTTAAGCTGTATAGAAGTGTCTTGAAAAATATCTAGTGAAATAGTATTTATTATCATCATGCTAAAGATAAAATAAATCAGTTATTAGAGATGAGTTATTAAAACTATTATGTTTAGAAATGTGTTGAAAAAATCTGCTCTCCGTTAAACAGAAATTAGGGGAAAAATAAACAGGGGGCTAATAATTCAGAGGGCTAATAATTCTGATTTCAACTGTATATCAGGTTTACAGCAGCAGCATGTGATATTCTCAGATGGCATGTCTGTGTGTATACTGGCAGTAGCAGGCGTTGGTACTTGCTCTGCCATGATAATGAAAGCATACCGCAATGACCAAACATATCAACATTGCCATATACATATTCATTACCATACTAAATCCCAAGAGTGTTCATGACAGAAAGAGCATAACAGGATATTTCTCCCAAAAATTATAAGGTCCTCAATATTTACTCACATTTACAAGTAGTTCTAAACCAGGGGTGTCAAACTCAGTTCCTGGAGGGCCGCAGCTCTGCATCGTTTAGTTCCAATTTTGCTTCAACATGCTTACCCGGTGGTGCAGGTGTGTTTAATTAGGGTTAAAGTTAAACTGTGCAAAGCTTCAATAATTCTCCAGGAACTGAGTTTGACACCTGTGACCTAAACTTATACATTTTTTCTTCTGTTGAGCACAAAAATAAAAAATCTGAATGTTGCCGAGAAGCTGTCATTGACATCCATTGTAGGAACAAAATACTGTAGAAGTGAATGGAATTGTTTAAACATTCTTCTGAATATTTTTTATTTTATTTTTGTTAAACAGAAGAAAGAAACCTAGTCAGGTTTAGAATAAGTGGAGAATGATTAAATAATGTTACGATTTGAATTTTTGCGTAGACTGTCCCTTTCATTTCAAGACTATTTTTATTTAATTTATATATGCAGGCAATAAGGTTGTGTTGATATGTTTGAATGCATACAGAGAATGTAGAAACTCATGGAAGCCTGAAGCGATTTGCTTTTGTATGTCTTTGAGACAAAATCCTTTAATAATCCACCTGGGCATGTTCTTCAACACAAGGCTGTGTGTGAATATGAAGAGTGCATGAAGCATGTATTTCTGGAGAATGTCCATAAATGAAAATCATCCTCTGGTGAAACAGAAACTTTCTTAGCAACAATTACACAGACTCTAAATTTGCATTTTAATTAAAGCTTTTTTGATTGCAATCATGTCAAGCATTAAGTGATTTCTAATTAAGAGGTGCACTGGTGCAGTTTTGCCTGGGAAAATACAGTTTGAGTACTTTCCCTTAGTTCTACTTGTAAATAAATGCAGCAGCATTTCCTCTATAAGCTCCACACAACACAGAGACTAATGACGTCCATTCCAAGCATGGCGGGATTTCACAAATTAGAATCAACAGCTGAGGCCTTTCAATTGCGCACTGTCTCATTTCTTGATATGACAGAATTATACCAATTTCCCACGTAAGTCCAGTTTGCAAGCTTTCAACCTCAAGAAAATAAAATCTTCACCACAGTAAGGACTCTTAAAGGGAGGGAATTGTGTCTCGGTATAGGATGCCAAACATTGAAATCTCTGTAAGTCAGGGCGTCCTGCTCAAACCAAGCCCAACCTAAACAATAGGACCCCTTTAAAATATGGCCAGGATACAGTTTTCAGATGACAATTGTTATTTCTTTTTATGATTTATGCACCAAGGGAGGAAACTTAACTTCCATAGAGGAGTTACCGGCTTTAAATTCTAAGTATTTTGGACTATGTGACATGTAAACAGCTTAACATAAATGCTCGCAATCACTTAACAATTCCTGTCATTAACAGTTTTTTTTACATAAAACGTATTCCCAAGAGGTGTTGTTTTAAAAATATATATATAGAGAGAGTATTATTAGAAATGGATGATAAAACACTTGCCTGAGGCTCTGTTGAATACCTGCACTTAAAAAAACTCTCTGTTATTTAAACCCAAATTTGGGTAAAATAGGGACAAACAAAACCACTGGTCAAATATTATCATTAAAATATTTACAAGGACAATTTTCTGTTTCTTTTCTTTAAAAAAAATGTTCCCAAATTTGTTTGTGTGGCCATTTCTGATGTTCTGATGTAATATTTTGAAGTAAGCTTGTGCAATTTACATATACAGAAGGGGCCAACAGAAAATGAGCAAATGAAACTGTCAGGACTCTCTATACAGGAACAGTAAATTGCAGTAATATTCTGCACATTTAAATTTTTAAATTCTTACTTGTTTCCTATCAATCATGACTTTTTCTGTTTTTAGTTTACCAGAATATGTTATTATGACCAGCTCTGTTCAGCAGAATGTCTTCTCTATTGGCTAAGTAACAGTAACATTATTTCTCTTTATTATTTATAACAATTTTATGAATATTTTTAGTTATCACATGGTTTTACGCATAAACTTATCCAGTCACAAAAAAAAGCCTTTTATTACTTAATCTTTTTAATACCATAATGGGCTCACACACTGTCCATTTTTGCTTTATTTGGCTTTTAAATTCATACTTGGTTTTACACAAACAATTGGAAGAGACACACTGTAGCTTTATACTTAGGGCATACTCACACTACACTGTAAAAAAATGGTCGAGATTTCAATGGTAAAATACTGTAAAAATGCTACAGTAAAAATCCGTAACCTGGTTAACAGTGTGTTTCCTTAATATATATGGCGAATAACCGTAAATTGACTTTCCCAGAATTCCCTGCATAGCACATCACTTTTTATGCTTTTTGTTGACATTACTATGGATATTTTTAATTGTTTCCCCATCAGTAATGTGCATTAGAGATTTATGTTACATCTAATGTTGATAGACAATGTTTATTTCATGACTTTAATTTTGTGTGCGTTACCATATTGGTGGCTAGCTGTGTGAATGACACTGAGCACCTTTTTTACACTGATATACTCTTTAGCTTGTGGGAAAAGTTGTTTGTGATAAGCATTGGTTCATTATGTAACTTACTCATCACCACCTGCATATAGCTGTAAACCTGTCTATCTGTGTAACCAAAGATGTGTAGATGTTGGTAATTCAAAATACAGACATGTTACCTCTATAAATTATGAAATACGGTACTTTACTGTAAAAATGAGAAATTATTTTTACGGCTTGTACCGTATTTTTAACGGTGAAATACTGGCAACCACACCTGCCGTTTTTTTACCGTAAATTTTACGGATTTATTTTTTACAGTGTAGGTACAGTTGCCTTGAACCATGCCGAAGCGCTCTCCTCCCCTCTCCTTTGATGGCCTGCACTCACACTGCATTTTACCTTCCGAACCTGAGCACGCATACGTCATGATCATAAAAGTCATTATGCTGCAAATATTAGGAGGTTTGCTGTAGGTGCAGCTGTCGTTTAGCTAGGGGTTTGTGTCTTTAATAAACTATGACAGTTTGCGTTCATTGAAAAGTAAGAATGATTATTAAATCTACATAAAACAGACCCTTAAAGTGACGTTGCATCTTCAGTTCTGGGCTCAGGCGCGCTTTGCAGTCACACTACAAGCGTACTGATTTGGACCATTTACACTTGCCAACTGAACAGGGAAATGCGCCTGGACATGATTCGGATAGCCTAGTGTGAGTTCACCCTCAGATAGCTGTGATTTCTAGCTCAACGTCTTTAAAAACAAACTGCCATTCAATTAAACCAAAATACACACACAATGAGGGACTTAAAGGCTTGTAAAAATATTCCCTAAAAATATTTTATATTCTCTTTTCTTCTATTTTTGTAATTGTTTTATGTTTTTCTTATGTATTTATTCATGTCAGTTGTCATTAAGGAACATAAATGTCATCAATGTCATGTTTCCAGCTCACATCAATTTAAAAACAATATCTGGCATGTGTGATATGTGTGTTATGTGCTTTTATGTTAACCTACACTATTGTACTAAACATGGTTCTTTATGGAATCATACCCACATAACAAAATATCTCTGGCCCAGCTCTGGCCCAGCTCTGGCCCACACAATCAGCTTTTGGTTGGCCCACATGCCGCAGTGAATTATGGTGCATTACTGGACCAAGTCTAGCTTCCAGACAAGGGCCAAACATGGGCCACATCTGGGCCAAGTCTCAGCCAAGTTAATAGCCCATAACTAAGCCTGAACTGGGCCAGATATGTTGGTGTCACGACTGCAATGAAATTGATAAATCCATGAAGCATTGTGCTTTAGGCGTGCTATGGGCGTGCTTTTTCTCAAAGCGACCTGATTGGTAGAATTGGTTTTCTTTATTTGAAAATAATAAAATGTATTTGAAATGTGGGTCAAGATAGGCCAAACTTACATGGCCCACATATTAATTACTAACATCTGGGCCAAATATTACATTTTACATGTGGCCCAAGTATTGTGTGTCGCCTTAAAGACGGTGCCACCTCAGACAAACTAGGATGAATGCGGATGAATGCCTGCTGTGCCAGATTTATGCCAAATCTGGGCCAGAATGTTTTGCTACCTGGGTATGTAATCACTTCTGTTAGTACCAAAAAGCGTTCTGTTATTGTTACCGATATAAGTTGATTAATCAGCCTGATCTCACAAGGAAATGTAACTATTTTACTTTTTGTCAGTTTGGTGGCTAATTCATACGAGTTCAGTCGTATGAAAATATACGACTTTAAAAGGAGGCGTGGCACCCAACCCCACCCCTAAACCCAACCGTCACTGGGGATAAGCAAATCGTACTAAATTGTATGAATGAGATTGTACGAATTCAGCCACTAAATCAAAAAGTTACAAATTGCTGTGTTGGATTGACCATACATTTAGTACTTTGTACTTGAGTAATGCTTTTCTCCTTCACTTTCATCAATTGGTAAAGTTTGTTCCTCACCACTGTCACCACTGGCTTGCTTGGTTTGGGACTTGTAGAGCTGCTCATCGATGGATCTGCTCTTTAGTGTTTGGACATTCAGCAGTAAAAATTAAACCACACGGAACTGAACTGAACTGAACTGAACTTCAACTCTGAAAACTGGACTGACACGGTTTCAATTTAATAGAACTTTTATGTTAAGCTGCTTTGACACAATCTACATTGTAAAAGCGCTATAGAAATAAACATAATTTGAAAAAAAATTATAGAATATTTAAAGAATGTATAAGCCAATAAACATAGAGTATGTGTCACCAGTCTGGTGTGTCTGTGTTGTGTCATGTGATGTCCCATGTGTTTGTTCCATGTGCTTCTGTTAATAGGTGCATTCGACTTCATGCAGAGCTGCGCAGACTGATCGAAATCTGTCTAAAAGCGGTGCATGCTGATTAGAAATTTTGTCCAGATTGATGCTACGCCAATGCCACGTGACTGTCACATGTGGCATCAAAGTACCGCGAAGGTGCTCCAGATCAGACGACTGATTTAGCCGGTGCAGCATCTGAAGAGCGACTGCTGGAACTGTGATGACGACACCAATATAACACGATTGGCTGAGTTGCATGAGAACAACCACGTGTGTTTCAGGTTTATTATTGGACAAATTACGATTCACAAATTTCAAAACAAACAATTCACTTTTTATACCCTCTCTATCTTGTATATATCATGCTTATTAAAAGACTACAAATATTTTACTTCAGTAATCGTTCTTTGTTAAATAATCTGGTTATAAAGGCTAGATGATTGCAGTTTATTTTCGACCTTTTTTATACAGACTATTTACTTCAGCTTCATGAACGATTTAAATGATATACCTGTATTTTAGTAAATAACCTAAACATTAACTCAGATAAGTATTACAGACTTGAAATAAAATAATTATCATCATTGATCCTGACAGCCTAAAGGTTTCTTAACAATTAAGTTAAAGAAATATTTTTTTAATAATTATAAAATGATTTAATATATATATATATTATTTCCTGTCAAGCCGTTTATGGACAAGTTTTAAAAGTGACATTGATGTACCCTTGTTTTTTCTGGGAACCTTCTACTTAAAGTGTAGCTCACTTATTTTAGGAATGTCCTTTTGTTCAATCTTTTTGGATTAAAGTGCTTTTTGAAAAAAATGCTTTTATTAATCTTAATCATTGTTTAAGACTTAATCAAAACACCTTGTTTTAGGTTTTACATTATTATATACAGTTGAAGTCAGAATTATTAGCCCCCCTTTGTATTTTTTTCTTTTTAAAATATTTTTCCAAATGATGTTAAATAGAGCAAGGAAATGTTCACAGTATGTCTGATAATATTTTCTTCTTCTACAGAAAGTAGAAGTATTTGTTTTATTTCGGCTACAATAAAAGCATTTGTTTATTTTTTAATCACCATTTTAAGGATAAAATTATTAGCCCCTTCAAGCTATATTTTTTTCTGATAGTCTACAGAACAAACCATCCTTATACAATAACTTGCCTAATTACCCTAACCTGCCTAGTTAACCTAATTAACCTAGTTAAGCCTTTAAATGTCACTTTAAGCTGTATAGAAGTGTCTTGAAAAATATCTAGTAAAATATTATTTACTGTAATCATGGCAAAAAAAATAAATCAATAAAATGGATCAATAAAATAAATCAGTTATTAGAGATAAGTTATTAAAACTATGTTTAGAAATGTGTTGAAAAAAAATCTCTCTGTTAAACAAAAATTGGGGGAAAAAATAAACAGGGGGGCTAATAATTCTGACTTCAACTGTATAGGAAAGTTTTATATCTATAAATGTAAATAAATGTAAACCCCTTTTAGCATATTCAAACAAGAAGTGTTAGCCTAAAGAGGGATGTTTAAACTCCTAATAGTTGTGCTCATTGCTTTGTATTTAATAGGCCTATTCATTTTTATGTTTTTTATTCATTTTATTCATTTTTATTTCTCTCATACTATATATAATTCATAATTTCCTTATTGTTTAAAAATGAACTATAGTTTGTAGAGACTGTATTCTGTTTTATTTGTACTGTAAATATTTTGTTATAAATAAAAAATAAAAACAATGATGATGACGCCATGTGATCGGTCATCATGACTGCCGCAACTTTGAGCCCCGAAGTGTCCGGCTGTCCGGCTTGACGGCTCCGTAATCAACTCCACCCCCGCCTGCGCTTGGCTAATCTCGTTGATCACAGGCTGCAGCCATGGTTCAATTCGAACGCACCTTATGTCATGTGTTTCCCGCTGGTTTCCCTTGTTCTGTTTTCCCGCCATGTTTTAATGCTTATTAGTTCCACCTGTGTCACACCCCTGTATGTATTCAGTTCAATTATGTCCTGTGCATTTATACCCCTGAGTTTGTTTAGTTCTTTGGTATTGGTATTGTATCGTCACTACTCCCTGTCCTACCTGTGGTTTGATGGTCCAGTGCCTGTTGTGAGTGGTTTATGGTAAATTAATACATGTTTTTGACAATTCCTGAGATTTGTGAATGAGCCCAACCATGACAGTATGTGGTCTTTGATGGCTGTTGGAACGTATTTGACCCTAGGAGCATTTAAAACACAGAAAAGACCCCTTTACATCAGTTTTAAGCATTGTCCGCTTGTAATTAGATCAACAAATAAGCATCATAATGTATACAGTGGCCAAAATGCAGTAAGTGTTGATATGTTTAAGCATGTGATCTGATAAAGCAAATGAAAAGATTCATACATTCATTTTCTTTTCGGCTTAGTCCGTTTATTTATCTGGGGTTGCCACAGCAGAATGAACCGCCAACTTATCCAGCATATGTTTTACGCAGCGGATGCCCTTCCAGCTGCAACCCATTATTGGAAATGTATATACACACTCGTTCACGCACATACTCTATACTACAGACAATTTAGCTTATCCAATTCACCTACAGCACATGCATTTGGATTTGTGGGGGAAACTGGAGTACCTGGAAAAAACCCACGCGAATACAGGAAGAACATGCAAACTCCACACCGAAATGCCAACTGACCCAGCCGGGGCTCGAACCAGCGACCGTTTTGCTGTGAGGCGATTGTGTTACCCACTGTGCCACCGTGTAAATGAAGGGATCTTGTAATCAAATGAATTATTGCATATATGCTGCAATGACCCTTGTTGCTAGTGAAAAAAAAAAGTTGATTCAATTAGAGCTGAGCTGTAAATGGAAATGAGCTTTTGCGAATCTCTCTTCTTTGCCACGTGTACAAGCTGCTCAAGGAAAAGTGGCCTAGAGCAGAATCCTCAAGTAGCAGCTGCCATGGCAACCCATAGGCCTGATTCTTGCTGATGTAAAGCACACAAGTGTCTGTGGGCAGTTGATTATGGCCTTATAAGGCATTTCTTAAGCTAAGAAAGATGATGTTGTTGAATCTTATGAGATGGCACGTGCTACCACTTCATACATGTAAAAATCTGATTATACGAGTACTAGTGTGTGAATGAGAGGCAGCTCTCATGATTAATGGATCTCTCTTTTGCTGCAGGCTTTTCAGGTTTTTTGTAAGAATGGTGGCTTGGTGGATACAGTTAAGTAATGATAATACATTTGGGAAAAAGTATATTTTCAGACACAGGAAAGTTTTATACCAGTTATAGATTAAAGATATTTTTAAATCCCAAAATTGAAATCTGTCAGTAGCTATGCATCCCTTGATATACACTTACCGGCCACTTTATTAGGTACACCTTACTAGTACTGGGTTGGACCCCCTTTTGCCTTCAGAACTCCCTTAATCCTTCGTGGCGTAGATTCAACAAGGTACTGGGAATAATCCTCAAAGATTTTGGTCCATATTGACATGATAGCATCACGCAGTTGCTGCAGATCTGTCGGCTGCACATCCATGATGCGAAGCTCCTGTTCTACCACATGCCAAAGGTGCTCTATTGAATTGAGAGCTGGTGACTGTGGAGGCCATTTGAGTACATTATGAAAACCAGTCTGAGTTGATTTGCACTTTATGACATGGCACGTTATCCTGCTGGAAGTAGCCATCAGAAGATGGGTACACTGTGGTCATAAAGGGATGGACATGCTCAGCAACAATACTGAGGTAGGCTGTGGCGTTGACACGGTGCTTAGTTGATACTAATGGGCCCAAAGTGTGCCAAGAAAATACCCCCACATCATTACACTACCAGCCTGAACCGCTGATGCAAGGCATGATCGATCCATGCTTCCATGTTGTTGACGAATTTGGACCTTACCATCCGAATCAGACCAGACAACGTTTTTCCAGTCTTCTATTGTTCAATTTTGGTGAGGCTGTGTGAATTGTAGCCTTGGTTTCCTGTTCTTGGCTGACAGGAATGACACCTAGTGTGGTCTTCTGCTGCTGTAGCCCTCAAGGTTCGACATGTTGTGCATTCAGAGATGCTCCTCTGCATATCTCAGTTTTAACAAGTGGTTATTTGAGTTACTTTTGCCTTTCTATCAGCTTGAACCAGTCTGGCCATTCTTCTGTGACCTCAGCATCAACAAGGCATTTGCGCCCACAGAACTGCCGCTCACTGGATATTTTCTATTTTTCGGATCATTCTCTGTAAACCCTAGAGATGCTTGTGCGTGAAAATCCCAGTAGATCAGCAGTTTCTGAAATACTCAGACCGGCCTGTCTGGCACCAACAACAATGCCATGTTCAAAGTCACTTAAATCACCTTTCTTCCGCATTCTGATGCTCGGTTTGAACTGCAGCAGATCGTCTTGACCATGTCTACATGCCTAAATGCATTGAGTTGCTGCCATGTGATTGGCTGATTAGAAATTTGCATTAACGAATTGTTGGACACGTGTACCTAATAAAGTGACCGGTGGGTGTATTTTTGCAGAAATTGAAAAATGTGCATAAAAATGTACAAAATTTATGAGCGTAACTTATCCAATAATAAAACATCTACATAAACTAAAACTCCTCAATGTGCCTTAATGTGTCTTTCACATGTCATTTGACTGTTTAACTGGACTAACCAGTGGACCACAATCACACCATCTCAAATGTTATTTTAGTTGTAAATGCTTGAGCCAAAGTCTGTTTTTAAAAAGATTTGAAAATTGCCTGTCACACATGATTGCATTTCCTAACATTAGACCTCTAAAATCAACATAAGTTTTCAGCAACTGTTGTTGCAATATGAATGGATGTTTTGAGGCTCAAATAATTTAAGTAGGAACAAAGAACCAGGTTTCCCCAGTAGCTGCAACTTAAATCCTTATTAATGATTTTCACTAGTTTCCTAGGAAGTTACAGAATTACTTTCTGGAACACATGGAATTAAATGATGCTTTATTTGCAAATTATGTTGTCAGAATTTCATGAAGTCAAATCAAATTTAAAAATCACAATTTTAAATGGCAACATGAACTCACGATTATGTGCTAAACCTGAACCTGACTTTTCTTCTTCTGCAGAACATAATATGATGTATTTTAAGAAATGGTTGGGTGGCGCAGTGGGTAGCACAGTGGCCTCACAGCAAAAAGGTCGCTGGTTTGAGCCTTGGCTGGGTCAGTTGCCATTTCTGTTTGGAGTTTGCATGTTCCGGAGTGTTCTCCTAGTGCCCTGGTTTCCCCCACAGGCTACCTAATATAAAGTGGGAGCAACATTTAATAAGCCAAATAATGCCTCAAAGCATCACTGAGTCTCTATGTTGACATCTTGATTTTTAAGAGTGAACAACCCTTCAAAAAATGACAGATTTTTTTACTCAAGAAGCATTTTTCAAAATGATCAATGTTGCAAACACTTCATATTTTTGTAGACGATGAATAGAAATTTCATGAATCATTTAATGCTTGCTTTTCTTATCAAGTATGAGCAGCCACACAGGAGATTAACATTGTAAACAACTGACCATTTGTGCTGCTAATGAACAGAAGTCTACACAATAACACTCCCAAACCCTCATCAACCCCACACCTCTTTTGGCAAACACAAAGCCAATTCCCAAGGCTCAGGCAGTGTTGTTTCAGCAGTTATTGACAGTACCTGCAACAATCACAGTGACAAGTCTTTTGTGCAAAAGCAACTAGCTTCTCTGAGCTCGGTGGACCGACCACCTCCAGTGTCTCCATGCTCAGAAAGAGGTTCAGTCTCAGTGTTGAATAAGTAATGACAAATGGAGCCATTTACCCTGGAGTGAAGTGTTAAGTGTTTCTGAGGCATCTACTCGGAAAGGTGAAACACACCAAAAAAAAAGTTTGAAATGTCTGCTCACTGCAAATGCTACAAGAGGTCCAGGTTCTTCCAGAGCACCAGCCATTGGAGTCTGTTGGTCTTTTATGAAGTGTGATGGAAAGGCAATAAATAATGTAGCACAAAATATCCCATAAGCTTATAACACTAGGCCAGTCAGGTAACAACAAGGCCTGAAGTATATGAACATGCTGGACAGCAGCACTGCCAGAAGTAGAACACTCTGTAGGTTGTATGTATGCTGACAAAAAGAAAAGAAAATATTGGATCAACTTAAAAAAAAAAATGTTACACCTAAAAGAAAAGCTTCATTCATAACCTAAAACCTAAGTTGAAGCATTTTTAAAAGTTTTTTTGGTATTTTTCTAATCAAGCTGATAGTGCAATATGTTTGTATATATTTGTTTATATCTTTGTCATATATTTTAGTTTACTTTGATTTGTTGACTGTTTGGTGTCAAAAGTGTTTTAAACAGTGAATTTATGAACACGGTGGCTTAGTGGTTATCACTGTCGCATCGCAGCAAGAAGGTCTCTGGTTTGAGTCTCTGGACCAGTTGGCATTTCTGTGTGGAAAAAAAATTGCATGTTCTTTCCTTGTCTTTGTGGGTTTCCTCTGGGTGCTCCGGTTTCCCCCACAGTCCAAACACATGCGGTATAGGTGGCCGAGAGAGCTTTACGTGCTGCAATTTAAGAAACCGCATGCATTTACAAAAAACGGCAGCAAATTGAGAAAAGATCTTTAATTGTTTGACAACACACGTGCTGCAAATTCTCACAATGCAAACGCATAAAAAAAAAATGTCCTGCATTTTCTTACAACGCAAACAAATTAATGAAACGTGCTGCATTTTCTCACAACACAATCAGTTTACAAAAACGTGCTTCACTTTCTCATAACGCAAACAAATTAACGCGCTGCACTTTCTTCAGAGTAAACAAATTAATAAAGCACGCTGCAGCTTCTCACAATGCGAACAAATAAAACACGCTGCACTGTTTACAACATAAATTTATAACACGCGCTGCAGTTTTTCACAATGCAAACAAATTAATAAAACGCGCTGCATTTTCTCACAATGCAAATATTAATAAAACACGCTGCAGTTTCTCACAATGCAAACAAATTAATAAAACGCACTGCGCTTTCTTACAACGCAAACAAATTAATAAAACGCGCTGCACTTTCTTACAACGCAAACAATTTATGAAAACGTGCTGCAGTTTCTCAAAATGCAAACAAATTAATAAAACGCGCTGCATTTTCTCACAATGCAAACAAATTAATAAAACGCACTGCGCTTTCTTACAACGCAAACAAATTAATAAAACGCGCTGCATTTTCTCACAATGCAAATATTAATAAAACACGCTGCAGTTTCTCACAATGCAAACAAATTAATAAAACGCACTGCGCTTTCTTACAACGCAAACAAATTAATAAAACGCGCTGCACTTTCTTACAACGCAAACAATTTATGAAAACGTGCTGCAGTTTCTCAAAATGCAAACAAATTAATAAAACGCGCTGCATTTTCTCACAATGCAAACAAATTAATAAAACGCACTGCGCTTTCTTACAACGCAAACAAATTAATAAAACGCGCTGCATTTTCTCACAATGCAAATATTAATAAAACACGCTGCAGTTTCTCACAATGCAAACAAATTAATAAAACGCACTGCGCTTTCTTACAACGCAAACAAATTAATAAAACGCGCTGCACTTTCTTACAACGCAAACAAATTAATAAAACACGCTGCAGTTTCTCAAAATGCAAACAAATTAATAAAATGCGCTGCGTTTTCTCATGATGCAAACAAATTAATAAAATGCGCTGCGTTTTCTCATGATGCAAGCAAATTAATAAAATGCGCTGCACTTTCTTACAACGCAAACAAATTATTAAAACACGCTGCAGTTTCTCAAAATGCAAACAAATTAATAAAATGCGCTGCGTTTTCTCATGATGCAAACAAATTAATAAAATGCGCTGCGTTTTCTCATGATGCAAGCAAATTAATAAAATGCGCTGCACTTTCTTACAACGCAAACAAATTATTAAAACACGCTGCAGTTTCTCACAATGCAAACACATTAATAAAATGCACTACATTCCTTCCAATAAAGAACAACAGCATTGGCAACATCTAAAGTAAATATCTATTTCTGTTTATTTGTTCTTTTATTTTTGGTTATTTTGTTATTTTACTGGTTTTTGGGTTATTTTGGTTTTCACTCTCGTACACTGTAAATAAATCATCACTTTGCACGTTACGTCAGCGAGTAGTGTCATTTTTTTTCCTCAGGTTTTTCTCGCTTTATCATGCATCAAGAACCCACTACGAGCCTTCCTGGTTCGTCAACCTCACATTGTATATTTAGTGAACACTGATTGTGTATTGAGCAAGTGAAGTCAATGTGTTTCTTTATTTCGACTAAGAGGAATTATTTAGTTTTATAAACACTGTAGTGTAATAATGTTGTAGTACTTGACAAGTAATGTGAGGACACGTTACTTGAAATAGGCCAGAACAATTCCCAGGTTATTTTCACACTTAAGTAATCAGAGAACGTTTCATATGATCATGAGTCATGTTAGACTTACTATTCATTTTTCTAAAATGACAATTCCTATCATGTGACATTACCAAAGGCTATATGAACAAGCACTGAAAGTCACAGTCTCGTATGGGCAGGACTGAGTTAAACAGCAATAGAAAACCACTAAAATCACTAGGGAAAAAATGACTCTGGTGTCTAATTATAGAGTTGGCACGAGTAAGCTGCAAGCATGAACCACTCATGTAGACAAATAGAGCAGAATATATCTCTTGACAGTGTGATATATTTGTAAAACAACATAGTTACACTGTCTAATGCAGAATATTTATTTAATTACATTTTTTTAACAAAGTGAGTTTTTATGGCTGTTTATTATTATTATTATTATTATTTGTATTATTTGAAGCATACTAAATGATTTGGAAGAACAACTAAAGATGTTTAGCTGAAGAAGCACACAGGAAGTGGCACGGTGTTGGCAGGTGCCTCATGATAACCAGACTGTCAAGTTTGTCTATTGTGGTTACACCCTTCAACCGCAATATGAAATACAGAGAAGAAAAAGTGACCGAGATAACAGTTCAAACTGAAAAAGAAAGTTCAAAGTACAAATAAAATGGTTTATCAGACCAGTGAATAAATAAAACCTCATACACAATGGCTTAGTTTCACAAACAGCGCTTAGATTAAGCCAGGACTAGGCCTTTGATAAATTAGGCTATTTAGGCCACATTTATAAAATGGCCGTAGAAAAATATATTACTGGTGTGCACCTGGAGGCAAAAAAAATGACACTGACATATTTTAAGACATCTCACTGCAAGTTATTTTGAGTTGAGACAGCTCAAACATGCAATTTAATCTTGACTAGCCTTAAACCTTGTTTGTGGAACCGGGGGAATGTCTACCAATATACGGTTGAAGGCAGAATTATTAGCCATCCTTTACGAAATTTTTATATATACATTTTTAATATTTAGTTAGTTTCTTTATTCTTTAGGTTTAGCTGAAAATGAAAGCAATTTTACATTTTTTTAAAAATCTTTTAAGGTAAATAATATTAGATATTCGTTTTCAAATGGCTACAGAGGAAACTACCTTGTCCAGTGACTTGTTTAATTAACACAACTTGCATAGTTCACCTAATTAACCTACTAGTTATGCCTTTAAATTGTACTTTAGGTTCAATACTAATATCTAGTAAAATATTATGTACTATTATCATAATGACAAAGACAAATTAGTCAGTAGAAATTATTAAACATTTGACATTATAAACTGGGCTGAAAGAATCTCTCCATTAAACGGCACTTGTGAAATTTTTGAATAAAAATGTAACAGGAGGGCTAATAATTTTGCCTTGAAGAGTAACAGCTGAACAAGCACATCTTTAATGTTTTTCTCATTGCATTATACACTAACTAATTGTCCTGACCTCATCATTTACTGTACATAATGCACCTAATGCAAGGCCCAGAGTATTTTAAAGGCGGTTAATGTGGCGTTTCCCCTTCTGGGAGATTAAAGATAAAGTGAGTGGCTGAAATAAAAGCACACCCTTCAAAGTTCCTCCCATACTGTGAGCTGTGAATGGGGAAACTCACAATGTGTGAAGCTTCAGGCTCCCTGCTGTTGCGCCGGACCTCCCTTTGCTTGCTTACACATTTTTGTTTTGTGACCAAATAAACATCAGGTGCTTTGGCCAGTTTGATTTTCCTCCCTTTATATTGTTTTGATGAGAGCTGATTTTGACTCACATATCTCAACTCTGAGTTTGATGCCTCATATTTTACCTACTTTTATTGCATTAAAAATTCTATGTAATTATTATAAAGGCTCTACATCCACAGCTGAGAACAGCAGTTGTGAAAGCAATTGACTGGGAGCATCATTTGGTGACACTATGGTGTAACATTGTGTGTAGCGTGCACATATGATTTGTGGATTTTATAATGCATTAAGTCATTGTTATGTTTTTATTGAGGACTTTAATCCATGCAGTTCACCGCAAAAAAATACAATTTGCTGTTCATTTTTCCCTAATAGTTTGCATCATTATGAATTCATTTGATTTTATTACTGTTTTAATTAACAAATTATATCAAAAGAGATTCTATCTTAATTTTTTTAGGTTTATGTTGATCTAACAGTTCCTTTTTGATCCCAATAAGGTTGCATTATTTAATTTTAGGTAATGTATTTACTAAGCATGAACAAACCTGTTTAGAGTTTATTAATCATAGTTCAACTTTTACTAATGTGTTATTAAAATTTAAAGTTGTGCTTAAGATTAGTTAATGCTACGGTGGCCGAGAGAGCTTAATGTGCTGCAATTTAAGAAAACACATGCAATTACAAAAAACGCCAGCAAATTGAGAAAAGATCTTTAACTGTTTGACAACACACGTGCTGCAAATTCTCACAACGCAAACACATTTTTAAAAAACGCACTGCATTTTCTCACAATGCAAACAAATTAATAAAACATGCTGCATTTTCTCACAACGCAATTTATGAAGGCTCGCTGCATTTTCTCACAATGCAATTTATGAAAGCGAGCTGCACTTTCTCACAATGCTTTCAAATAGCAAGGAACACAGCAGAAATACAGTATTTAGAAGAGACCCTAAAACGTGACTAACCCGGCTATTTAGGTTATGGTAATTTAGGCTAATAAAATACAAAAGACAAGGGAATCAAGATGTTAAAATAGACAAACAAAAAAACTCATCGTTCAAAGATCATCTACAACTTCACTGAGCTATAGTAAAAAGCATAGAATCAATCGGCATTGTGAGAAAATACAGCGCGTCTTTGTAAATTGTTTGCGTTGTGAGAAAATACAGCATGTTTTCGTAAATTGTTTGTGTTTTGAGAGAATGCAACGCGTTTTCATAAATTGTTTGCGTTGTGAGAAAATGCAGCGCGCTTTTATAAATGGTTTGCGTTGTGAAAAAATGCAGCGCGTTTTTATAAATTGTTTGCGTTGTGAGAAAATGCAGCACGTTTTCATAAATTGTTTGCGTTGTAAGAAAATGCAGCACGTTTTCATAAATTGTTTGCGTTGTGAGAGTGCAGCACGTTTTCATAAATTGTTTGTGTTGTGAGAAAATGCAGCGCGTTTTTATAAATTGTTTGCGTTGTGAGAAAATACAGCATGTTTTCGTAAATTGTTTGTGTTTTGAGAGAATGCAACGCGTTTTCATAAATTGTTTGCGTTGTGAGAAAATGCAGCGCGCTTTTATAAATTGTTTGCGTTGTGAAAAAATGCAGCACGTTTTCATAAATTGTTTGTGTTGTGAGAAAATGCAGCGCGTTTTTATAAATTGTTTGCGTTATGAGAAAATGCAGCACGTTTTCATAAATTGTTTGCGTTGTAAGAAAATGCAGCACGTTTTCATAAATTGTTTGCGTTGTGAGAGTGCAGCACATTTCATAAATTGTTTGTGTTGTGAGAAAATGCAGCACATTATCATAAATTGTTTGCGTTGTGAGAGTGCAGCACGTTTTCATAAATTATTTGTGTTGTGAGAAAATGCAGCACGTTATCATAAATTGTTTGTGTTGTGAGAAAATGCAGCACGTTTTCATAAATTGTTTGCGTTGTGAGAGTGCAGCACGTTTTCATAAATTGTTTGTGTTGTGAGAAAATGCAGCGCATTTTCATAAATTGTTTACGTTCTGAGAAAATATAATGCATTTTTGTAAATTGTTTGCGCTTTGAGAAAATGCAACCTGTTTTCATAAATTGTTTGCGTTGTGAGTGCATCGCATTTTCGTAATTTGTTTGCGTTGTGAGAAAATGCAGCGCGTTTTTATAAATTGTTTGCGTTGTGAGAAAATGCAGCGCGTTTTCATAAATTGTTTGCGTTGTGAGTGCATCGCATTTTCGTAATTTGTTTGCGTTGTGAGAAAATGCAGCGCGTTTTTATAAATTGTTTGCGTTGTGAGAAAATGCAGCGCGTTTTCATAAATTGTTTGCGTTGTGAGTGCATCGCATTTTCGTAATTTTTTGCATTTTGAGAAAATGCAATGCGTTTTCATAAATTGTTTGCTTTGTGAGAAAGTGCAGCGCGTTTTCATAAATTGTTTGCTTTGTGAGAAAGTCTAATGCGTTTTCGTAAATTGTTTGCGTTGTGAAAAAATACAGCGCATTTTATTTATTTGTTTGCATTGTGGGAGAATGCAGCATTTTTTGTGTTTGCATTGTGAGGATTTGCAGCACGTGTGCTATCAAACGGATGAAGATCTTTTCTTACTTTGCTGGTGTTTTTTGTAATTGCATGTGTTTTCTTAAATTGCAGCACAACGTTAGCAGCAATGATAAATGTATTCTGCAATAAATGTATTCGTTGTTTGTTCATGTTAGTAAATATATTAACTCACATTAACTAATTGAACCTTATTGTAAAGTGTTACCTCAGTTTTATAGTGTATATTTTGAAGAGTGCATTTTATATATTTTTGCATATAAATCACAAAATTAACTACAGCACCTCTGTTATGTAAAATCACAGTATTGCATGCAATAAATCATTTTCTGTTACGTAATATAAAAAAAATCAGAAAATGAAACCGATAAGCACTTGGAATTACACAATAGACATGCAAGCTTCTTTGTTTATTCTTTGTTTGATTTACTTCTGCTTTATTACAGGATTTATTACTGTGTTATATTTAAGGAGGTCTGTAGTTCTGTAGAGAAACATGCATCACAAATGCATTAAATAGCACAATAGTGATATCTGCTTTAAGGCACTGATTTGCGCTGCTATGCATATAATATGGACTTTCCATTGACTAAAGCCAATCCATGTACATATAGCTCTGTGGTGAGCAGTCCTCCGCCTCTTTTCTCTGACAGACAGTTCAGTTGACCAACCCGTGCCGGAATATTTCCAGCACGTGACCATTTGTGGTCATTTGCAAACGTCGATAGGCGGGCACAATAGTGGGCCTGGCTCGCGCGTTTGGTTGTGTTGGTAAGCCTTGGATGAGATTTTGTGAGTTTTCTTTATCATTGTGTGCCTATTTTGATGTTTAATAATAATTCGCTATGCTCACGTAAGCGGACAGGGCGTTTAGAGCCCATGTCTTTATTGTGTACTTTTTCTTTAAGCCTCATGACGCTGGAATAACAGTTTCCTGTGTGAAAGTAACCGCCTGGATAACCAGCGGTCATTTCTCCTTTGAATAAAATCAGTTATGTTTTCATTTTAGAAATATCATGTCATATCGTATTAAACTCTCAGACCTCATTTGATATTTTAAAGAGACTCTGAAATATCTTTAGAATTCAGAATAGTCACTGTATAATTGTTTGAGTGTGAAAATCCGTTAATTTATTGAACGCATTGTTATTAATTGATAATATCGCATCATGAGGTGACTGAGAATACGTTTCATGAATGTAATAATTTCGACAAAAGTTCATAAACTCTGAATTTACAGCGTTTATGTAGCTGTATATTTCATGTTTCAGTTATACATTGTTGTTTACTTCAACAAGAACACTTTAGAAATGTAATTTACAACATGTTGATTTGCTTTTGACAGACTTCAGAGTAGTTGGTTTGGACTGGACTGAATTTCACCACACCTCGTTTTTTGGACAACTTCATCAACAGGGGTTACATCATTCATAGTCGACTGGATAACTTACTTGTATGGAATAGTTTTGGATCAAACTCCTTTTTCTCTCTCTCCGTGGATGGCATGGCTTTTGAAGAAACGTGATTTTTCATAGGCGTTTGCAAACTTGTGGAAAATACCAAGCAAAGTTACTGTTTTGGAGAAATTTCTTTCCGAAGATGGATCAGCAGGCAGCTGGAGGGGAGGACCCAAATAAACCCTCCAAAAAGAAATCCAGTGAGGATGAGAGCAAAAACAAAAAACTGGTATGTAATGTATCTTTAGAGAGTGCAGTTTTTCTTGTTTTTTATGTCACAAAGTTAGAGATTTTATTCTTTGGATAGGTTATAACACAATATTGGTCCTACAATTTTTAAATAAAATATTATTTATCATCCTCATGGAGAAAGAATAGATTTACATAACAAAATTGCTACATTTTAATGCCATTTACACAGCATAGTAAAACTTGATGACAGCTTGTTAGTCATTGTTTACACAAGTGCACGAGGAACACAATAGGCTCACTTTTTTACTCAATGACCCAGTCAAAAGTTTTTGTTTTTTATTTAAACCCTGTTTGGCTTGTCTATCTAGTGTTAACCCCTTTTTAGCTGTCAGGATTTGATCATTTTTTTTTATATCTATGGAGCATGTTTTCACTCAAAGATTAACCTGCTCAGTCAGCAATCTCTGGTGGAGCTGTTGAAGCTATCAGTGTGTTATTACACAGGACCCTGAACCTCATGATAATATGCTGTCAAAATACTCTGAGTCACACAGTGGGGTCTGAAGAAGTGATATCTGTAAGCCTTCATGGATGGCTACGTCCCGAAGCCTTTATGGTGAAACTGGAACTGCTTGTTTCAGTTCATGCTGGTTGCCTTTTTGAAAGTTTTATAACCTAAAAATTTGTTGACACACTGACCTCAGGGCAAAGAAAGTTGGTTTGCTGTCTTATCTAGGTTATCAGCAGCAGCATCATGTGATTTGTAGAAATCTAATGACTATATAAAGGCGTCAGTGGTAACGGAACAGTTTGTTGGTTGCTATAGCATGTTAAGTATTTGCTAGCATGTTAGGTATTAGTCAAGTGAATGATAAAACTATTTTTGCTGTTACGTTACGTCATGCCTGTGTAGAACAGATTACTTCACTTTTTCCCATCCGTCTAATATTTCACAAGCTTATTGCACTCTTAATTTCTTAATTTGATATTAGTTTAATTAAAAAAAAACAAACAATGACATTTCTTTCATTAAATTTATTCACTTTAACCACAATTTATGGTGATTTTGCAAAAATATACATTTTGGGGACACTTTGAAATTTTCTTTTCGCCTTAGTCCCTTTATTAATCCGGAGTCGCCACAGCGGAATGAACCGCCAACTTATCCAGCACATTTTTTTTACGCAGCGGATGCCCTTCCAGCTGCAACCCTTTTCTGGGAAACATCCACACACACTCATTCACACTCATACACTACGGACAATTTAGCCTACCCAATTCACCTGTACCGCATGTCTTTGGACTGTGGGGGAAACCGGAGCACCCGGAGGAAACCCACGCGAACGCAGGGAGAACATGCAAACTCCACACAGAAACGCCAACTGGCCAAGCCGAGGCTCGAACCAGCGACCTTCTTGCTGTGAGGCGACAGTTTTACTTATTTATTTATTTATTTATTTTTGTGTGTATTTATGGGGTTATATGTTGGGATTGCTGTCCGATTAGGCTATCGGCACAGACTTTTTACATAATTTTTAAAATAAAATTCAGTTTTTTTCCAGTTAAGGTTTCTGTTAAACCAATCATTTAGTTTCATTTTAAGGATGATAGAGTTTCTGTATATCAATGGTGGAAAGAGTACTGAAAAATCATACTCCAGTAAAAGTACCATTACTTGCCCAAAAATGTAGTGCAAGTAAAGTAAAAGAATCTGTTGTAAATATTACTCAAAGTAGGAGTAAAGAGTAGCCTTTTTAAAAGTACACAAGAGTAGTGAGTATTGAGTATTAGGATGTGAACTGCTCATGCGTTTACATGCAATTTGTGCACGGATGTGTAAACATAACATTCTGTAGTGCATTAGTAATTGTTTAATTCTCATTAGTGACATGCAGTGTATAAAGTCTCTCAATCTGATTGCGTGTAAAGATTTTAGACATCATCTTACACACTTTTAATGCTTCTAAATGGTTTGTTGTATTTATGAAGTGTCAATGTCTTGCGGTTGTTCAGTATGATGCAGTTTACTTTCTATGTGCGATTTGATTGGACAAAAATAACAGGACTGATTAATCTACTTTAGCCAATCCCCAGAGACAAGAAAAAAAGGAGTGACTGCAGGTTAAAGGAAAATATTGAAGTAAAAGTACCAATACAGCACTAAAATTGTACTCAAGGGAAAGTAAAAGTGCACATTTTTTAAAACTCAGTAAATTACAATTCCTGATTAAAACTACTCAAAGTAATTTGAGTATTTGTATTTTGTTACTTTGCACCACTGCTGTGTATACTTGATATAGTGATCCAGTCACTCTCAGAGAAGCTAGAGCAGGTGTTCCAAAACATATGAGTTATGATTTATTAAAGCTTCTAAATCAAGTTTTATTGAAGGCCACAGGGTAAATGTTACATCATATACTTAACTCTACTAAATTGAAGCTTCCATGGGTTTTTACTTAATGATATTTTAAAAAAGAAATAGAAAACACTACTCTTTAAATCAACTAATGTAGTCGTATTTCTAAGGTTTTATACTTTAGTGAAATTATTGCAATAAAAAATAGGCAAGATTAAATAATTATAGCACAACAGGGTTCAATCTAGAATAAACTTGTCTTGTTCTCTATGCATTTTTTAAAAGAATGTAGATTTAAAAATCGGATTATTTTACAACATTGCATTTAATTACATTCAGTTAGATTTTTTTTTTGTAGCTCAACAATAAAACAAACAAAGGAAAAAGTTACATTAAATTAGAAAATCTAATTAAATGGTGTAGTTCAGGCATTTCTGTATATTTGTGGTAAATGAAACCATTTCATTCATTCTTACTGACATGCAGAACATGCTACTTCTTTAGGTTTAACATGCTACTTCTAGGTTTAATATTCACAGTAGGGCTGCACAATATATTGTTTTAGCGTCAATATAGCAATGTGTGCATCCAAATAGTCACATTGCATGATCTGCTATGTTGAATTGAGATTATATTTGACCTGGAGGGACAGTGAATTAATATTTTTACCATAATAGAGCTAAAGTTTATCATTTACATCTGTTTTTAAAGACTATCACTGTGTGAGCATATCAAGACAGTTTAAAGCATTCAGGCACAACAAATTGCACCATTTGTAACTTAAAAAAATCACTTATTTACATAATGAAGTCTATTCAGCGTTATTTTACATTTAAAAAAATTAATTTCTGTACATGAATTCTTAATAAACACAGCTATTTAATTAGTCTGGTTAAAACATGGCAATGTCAGATATTTCCAATATCCAATATAATTCACAGACAATGTTTTTTAATATGTTCAGACTAGGCATGGGCTGGTATTAGTTTCTGATGGAATGATAACATTGGATAAAAATATCATGGCATCATGGTATTGTGATAAATGCTTTAAAATATATATTTTTAAATATCTATGTAAAAAAACGACAACATTTCCCCTTATTTAACACAATATGCTTCATTTTAGGAAACATTTATAATATTTTGGAACAGTAAACATGTCAGGCTAAATAATTAAATCATTGACTTCTACTATCTTCATTAGTTTGAAAAGCACAGATTTCTTTACAACACATTAAAAAACACATTAAAAACCTTTTCATATATCTTAGGAATGGTATAAAAGAAAATTTTTGCAGTTTTCGAATTTTGTCTTTTCCAAACCACGGTAAACCTTGAAACCGGTTATCACCCCATGCCTAGTTCAGAAAAAATTTGGCAAATTTTCAGACATTCCACATTAAATAGTAAATAGTATGGTAGTCTGCTTATGCCACTTGTAATGACCTGGGATTCATTAGCTTTTAATGTCTAAATATGTAATGCTGATTACTGGATGTAGGACGTTCTATTTCTAGGTGCCTCCTCATGCATGTATTAATTACTACACTAGATTGCCTCACTTCCCAAAAGTTGTGCCTTTGCCTGTGGACTTCTCAAAAGCTGTCTGAAGATCATGTAGTCATCTTGTACGGTCTCAGACAGAGCTTATCATCACTGTAGGGTTCCAGATCAAGCTGGCTGAATGAGTGTCTAAGTCTTGGTAATCCGCATATGTGTTGTAACTTTGCTTAACAACTCTTCTTTAGTCAAATGAGCGCATCCCGTACCAAGCTTCATAATGAAAGCAGTCTTTTGACAGCAGTCTTCTGGGAGCTGCAGGAATCCATCCATTTATGAGCTCCATTTGCTCTGAGGAATGTAAACCCTTGGGGACATTCTAATAGCCAGTGTGTAGTTGGAAAAGTGGGCTGAAATTAGTGTGGCAGGGATGTTACTACACATTTCTTTCTCAGTCCCAGGCTGCTCAAAAGTTGGGGCATATGGGTGTGTTGTAATACTTGTTTATAGTTGGTGTTTAGATCCTCTTATTCCCAGGAAATGGCTAGCAAGCCTCTATAAGTGGAATAGGTGTGGTTTAAAAACATTCCACATTTGGTCCACTAGTGCAGTGGTTTTCGTCAAGGGGGTCTGGACTGCTTGGGGGCACATTTATGCAACATGGCTTGAAATGTTTGTTTACAAGGCAAGAAGCTGTAATATAAGTTAAACAGAAACTTTGTTTTTTGGAACCAGGGGTGCTGTGGCATTGTGAAATTTGGTTAATGTGTATGACGAATAAAAAAGTAGCTTATAGACAAGGTAGAGTGATTGGAAATGTTGTCATTGATATTCACTATAGTTTAAAACTTTGCATTCAAAAGGATTTCTTTAAATGTATGTTTATTGTTTGCCAAGGCTGCATAAATTTCATCTTAAAGGGTCATGAAACCCCCCTGTCTCAGCAGGGTGTTTTCACACCTCTAGTTTAGAAAAAGTCAGGAAAGTGGGCGTGCCCAGCTCTGTTTAGGTGGGAGTGTCATGGGAGGGAAAGAGGGAAGGATTTGCAAATATGGGAGTTTTTGTTTGGGCACGCAGAAGCATGGGAGAAAGTCAGTGACTGTTTACATGGACATCAGTAATCAAATTATTTGCCAAATTTTTAATTTGTCGACTTTAACTGCAGTTTGGCACTTTCACTTTTTATTCAGGAACATTTCCTGCATGTCGCCCATGACAAGCGAGATATTGAAAGCGAGGAGCTGCTGGAAGAGTGGAGTTTTAATGGTATGTTTGATACCGCACGGCGAATGGGAAAAAAAATCCTCCGCATTTCTCGGAAACTTAGATGCACTCGGTAGGTAGCGTCAGAAAGCCGTGTGTATATAGACAATCCTGTCACAAAATGCGGCGAAAATCCTACACGACGGGAATAGTTTGATTGCTGTGTTTAAATGTTTACATTCGGAGAGCAGCATTTACAGCGGATCTTTCAGTCTATAATATTGTACTATAATATTGCAGTGATATTAACATACTGTAAACTTAGTAACTAAATCATTTTGACTATGGTATGTGTGGCACTGCACACACTTACCAAATCTGTAGAGACATGACAATCACACTGGAACTGTGTCTTTTTTTAAAAGGAGACGAGCAGCAAATCCGGATTTCATCATTTCCAGATGCGAAAATCTCTCCGGTAAAAAATGTTCCTCACAAACATATTCTGTCGCGTGTCGCTTGCACTGTAATCCACACGTGAGTCCAGCTGCGCTCTCATAGCGGGGAAATGAAAACAAAACCTTCGTTGCAGCACATTAATAAACGCAGCACACTAATAAATGCAACACTGACGACCCATGTCTCCAAATTCTTGTTCTTTCACTTGTTTTAGCAACACAACATGGCGTCTCTCTGTCGTCTGAACACTGTAACAGGTAAACAGTCTCCGAAGCTATCATGCATATTAATGAAGTTGCACGTCATACACAATAGAGCGCGCTGATTGGTTTAAACAAAGTCTTTCTCATGAATTAATGCCGCACCCTCCGAGACGTCACAATGTTCTTGCAGGTACAGACAGCCACTCTCCACGCTGCAAGTATCTCATGGCCGTGACGCAGCTTCAAAAATTCGTTTTAAACCGGAAGAACGAATTTGCTCAAAATAACGCAAAAACAACCAATTTTCACTTTTTAGTGAAATATATGTGTCCTAATAGTGTTTATAGCAGCGTGGGACACATATATGACTGTCAACAGCTCAAAAAATGTGTTTTGGTGTTTCGTCACCCTTTAAATCTCACTGCAATTTGTAACTTCTTGGTTTAGTGAATCTCATTTGTGCAATTTAGTACGATTTTCACACCCCCCAATGACGGTTCGGTTTAGGGGTGAGGTTTGTTCCAAAAAATCATACATTTTTGTACAAGTAAACTTATGCAAATTAACCATTAAACTGACAAAACATAAAATACGTAAAGTTTTTTTTTATGAGATCAGGCTGAAAATACAGCTGATGATGATAATAATAATAATAATAATAATAGTAGTAGTAGTAGTAATAATAATAATAATAGTAATAGTGTAGTGCAAATAGGAAAAATACAAAAAAGTTTTAAAATATGACCCATATGTAAGTTTTTATATTCAAACTATTCAAAATCTGGAATAATTAAAAAAATATTGAGAAAATTATTCCAAATATTTTTTTAAGCAATGCATATTAGTAATTAGAAGTTTTCAGAAAATTTTAGACGTTTTTAATCTTTACCAAAGTCCCTTTTAAGGCAAGTCATTTCACTCTGCGGCCATCTTTGAAATGCCTTTCAGGTATTATGCTCGGTCATTCTGTCTGAATGGGGAAACATCAAATTCTCCAAAACTGTTTGCCAAGCTTACGATTACGTGACATATTTGTAATCACCAATTACATTAAACAACAACCATCTCATAAGTTTTGCTTCCAAATGTTAGAATCTAACAAAATCTGAATTTTTTCAGGTTGCTAAAGCTAATGTGCATGCACACTCGAAAAGAACAAGATCACGACACCAACCTCCTTTATGGCCGTTCTACACATTATCATTCTCTGAATAATGCTTTATCAGATTGCTCTGGTCTTCTGAAGTAGTTCACAATTTGGTCTTGATGGCGAGTCTCCTCCAGAGATGAAAATGACTCTTTGTTTACAAATTTTTGGGCATTTGAGTTGTTGCTGTCATGGGATGTGCGTTTGACAGGATGGACTGCACCTCGCGTTTATTTCATACAGATTACAAAACCAAAAAACTTTTGTTTTCAAGTATAGTTGGTTCTTTTAAAAGTACAGAATTCATGCTTTATGTGGATATATTTCAACTATTTGCTGAGATTCCAGTGCGTTTGTTGGTCATAATTATTGACTGTTACACTTTTTCCCATTCAAAACTATACGAGTGACATGTCTTGTGTATAGTCATTGCCTTTACGTAACATTCTAATGTTTTTGGAAAAAATTTTTTACAAACATTTTGAGGCATACAATCTATTGTTGGCTATTCCTACAAAAATACCTGTCCAACTTACGGTTTTGTGGTCTAGGGTCAAAAATATTTAAAGATCGCACAAAAGATGAAAAAATACAATATCAAAATCAACTGGAAATTTCATATAAACTCATTAGTCATTAGTATGGTTTAATATATGTAAACTTATTCTTATAATTCTTATAATAAGGTCAGTTTTTGTTTAAATTATTTTAATATGAAAGTATTTTCATTATTGCCTTGTTCAAGGGAAAGTCAGGCAGCCAGAAAGATTAAGAATCAGTGTACTTATGTTTGAGGTTTTCACATGCTCTCACACATCCCACCCTACCAAACTCAGCCCTTAACACTGATGTCACTCTCTCTTAAATTAGTGATCTCACTGTTGCACATCCTGTGGCTTATTTCATGCCAGGCATGTTCTCTGTTGCCTAACGCTTGTGTGCATACAAAAAGTTTTTCTAGTGTTATGCAATAACTTTTGGCAAAATAGAGGAAGTCATTGCACAGAAAGTTGATGAAGTTTGAAACCATCCTGTCTTTTTAGCCATTTTTTTAAACAAGTTTGTCACACCCATTTTGGTAAATTACAGGGAATACATTTGTTTGTTTTGTGGATTTATTACAGTTGCAGTGGTCTATCTGATTGTAGTATATTTTATGGTTTGATTGGAAAGGAGAGCATTTGGCAGTAGAAGTGTGGAGTGTGTATGACGATTTTAAGTGCTTGACTATAATAGGGAAGGACCATAATTACTGTAACAAAGTTGTAATAACTCCAAAAAGGGGTTTAAGCATGAAATAACCATATATGGTCTTGATTTTTAATTTTTAGCCAACATTTCTAATACTATCTGGATGCAGACTTGGATTTGCAAGCTGAGATTGCATATTTCAGACTTGCATTGTCAGACACAATGCACTCAATGTAGCTAGTGATGTCACTGTGAGGGGTAGGGTTAGTGATGGGGTTAGGTGTGGGCATTAAAAGCATTGCATGCAGCTCATCTTGCAACTGCACCAGGTCTGCATTCAGACCCCTCTACAAATTTTTGTCAAAAACGGAACACTTTTTATTTGTTTTGACTATACTTGTACATGACAGCAACATTTTGGGATGTGAAAATGCATACGTGTATGAAAGGGTTTTCAAAGTGCAAGTTTATGAATTAGAGGTGTGAACCTACACTGGTCTCACGGTTCGGTTCGGTTACGATTATCATGCCATCGATTCGGTTCAATTCGATATCTCTGTGCATTGACGATTCTTTCCTTACACAGTTTTATATTTTCTTAACAGCACAGCAATTCTTGCATTAAAATGTAGAAATATATTTATATTTACTATTTGTAAAACAATTTTGTCCTTTAATACAACCAGTCATATATATAAACTGTACCTTTTAAACAACACAAGCATTTATAGACCATTTTGAGGGATGTAAACAAAAACAATGGTCCTAACGTATTTCCTGTTTTACATTTTTAATTTCCATTGCTTCTGAGAATCCAAAAAGGTCCACATATTGATAAATAGTGTTATGACGGCTGATTTAAAATCAAGTTATGATTGAATTGCCTCTTGTTACAGTTAGGAAATAGTTTAACGTCAAGCAGGGCCAATGACATGACCACATTGAAATGGTCTATAGCAAATAAACAAATAATATAAATATCCCGCTCGCTTTCTACCAAGTTCTTTCTTACACCCCTTTGATTGGTCACGTGCTCAACAGAAAGGGCTGCGATTGGCTCTTACACACTGGCGCTCTACACAGATGCACTCATGGGCCACAGTGAGAGAGAGAGAAATGGAGATTACTTTCATTCTCTTAATCGCCGTGAAATAGGGGCTTTTGCTGTAAGTGTCAGTGAAACAGAGTTCAGCAAACACACACGAAGTGAAATTGTGCACAGTTTCAGTTTTTACATAGTTAAATACTCGCGCTCGCCTCCCTCGCCATAGTAAGCTACGGCGACATAGCGCATGTGAGATAAATGACGTCAGTACATAATAACCGGTTATGAGTATTACTGAACCGATACCGAATTGTCCACGCCTGCATCGCGGTGCACCGAAGAAACGATTAATTTTGACACCCCTATTATGAATACTCTGCTATTATTGTTTCTGTGTAAAAAGAACAAAATACTACAGTATGATTACATGATTAAATGCATTTATGGTTATTTATAATATTATTTTACAGACTTATTATTTTATCCAAGTAAACCAGTTTTAAATAAATGTTAATTTTCTTTCAAATTAATTTTCAGTTCATTAATATCTATATTTGAAGTATTCGTTAAATAAATAGACATATTGATATAGTTGCAGAAATGTTTGCATAATTTAGTTCCTAATTATGATAGACTTTAATATTTGATTAATAGTAAGAATGTCTAAGTAGAATCACATTTTTAATAGAGTAAAACAAGCTATGGTTAGTAATGCAGCCTGATAATATTTAGTAACACCAACTAGCCACCATCAGATCTAAGTGATCTTATTGCAACCAGGCTTAACCATGGGGGTGGACACAATTTATAGGCAACTTATGCGTTGCCAATAGATTTCAGCATTGAATATATGTGAATATTGTTTTGAATGAGAGCCATCTCTGGTCTTATGATAAATCTGTCCTGAGCTGGATTAAAGAAAGGTTATAACCCCTGGAGCACGCTGAGCGTTATCACAGAGCGTTAGTTTTCTGTAATGCACTGGAGCTAATCTTTACAGTCAGCCTCAGGATCAGACCGAGAGAGTAAAAGAGGCAAGAGGAACAGTTAAGAATGCAGCATTTGTTTACAGGGAAAAGAGGCAATGACATCATCAAACCACAGTTTGATCCACAGCCTCTGTTGATGACACGAATAAAGACAAACAGAGTTGTGGCACTTCTCAAGAATTCTTTTCAGCTTTCTCACGCAATGCTGACACTCCAAAGTTTGTTATTCTGTTAGTTGACTTCAGTTTAAAATAATGTGGGCTTTGCATTTATGCTATGAATGCCCTTAGTAGTCCTTTAGCTGTGTCTTAGTGTGCAGGATGAAGTCACGGAAGTGGAATTTTAGCTGGCGCACACCAGCACGTTTCCTCAAAAGGCATTCCTGAGCACAAATTGAATGGAAGTTTACCTCCATTAAATTCCTTCGCAAATGAATGAAAGGCCTGAAATAGAATATAAGCCTGGCTGCTGTTATGTAACATACCATAACGGGGCTCAGATTAGTGCAGATGATCAGCACAGCATGTCCTTGTGTAGTCGCACTGTAAAAGACTGAAGCCATGTACACTGTGTTCGCACTGAAAGCCAATAACCCTGAAAACATAGATGGGCTAGTTGTTTTTTAACAAAGGAGGAGCAGAACTGGATTGGAAGGAGGTGGCGTTGAGGCCTTGGCTCTATCAGAGTTATTCAAGGCAGAGGTGTGAATGCGCAGATTAAATGTGTGAAACATACTTGAATCATTCCTCAACACTGCTTTGGGCCATTTTGCTCACACGAAGACATGTACAAATCTGCAGTGCACTGTAGTTGGGTGTATCTAAATCTCTTTTTGAAGAATGTTTAAGGGCGTACTCACACTATGATATCCGATCCGTGCCCAGGCCCATTTCCCGGATCGTTTGTGAAGTGTGAGTGCTCTGAATCGTGCTCAGGCATGGTTCACTTGGCTGGCCCTGGCCCGGTTGGAAGAGGTGTGCCAGAGCATGGTTCACTTGGGCTTTGGGACGGTACGCTTGTGTGTGAGTGTAAAACGTGCCTGAGCCCGAAACTGAACGCGAGAAGTGACTTTTAAGGGACTGTTTGATACGAGTTAATTAATCATTCATACTGTTCAATGAACGCAAACTGTCGTAGTTTATGAAAGACGCAAAGCCCTCACTGCACGACAGCTGCACCATCAGCAAACCTCCTAATTCCTGCAGCATGAGGACTTTATGATTGTTTATGAGCGTCAAAAGTGGTTGATCTGTTCGGCGAAATATTTGCTGCGTGACACCGTATATCAAATGACTTAATAATAATAACTAAAGAAATTACTGGCTGTTTCTGAATTCCAAGAACTCAGAGAACGGACTTGTGTTCTTGTGGAGACCAGTCTTGCCAGGTGTCCTCGGAAGAACGAACTCAGGAGATCGTGAGAACAGAGAACGCATCCTCTGAGAAATGAGTTGCTGCGTTCTTCCTGATGGTCACATGACCCTCACGCATCTTTAACCAAAATTAATTTAAACATTACAGCATTTATACAACGAGTTATTGTTTTACCCCGTTTCACAATATATACTGTGCATGAAGACTTCACAAATATACGTTGCACAACACAAATAAAAAGGATTTTTAATAAGAATTTCAGCAAATAAACACCCTTAATGTGTTTATTCTTTTATTAAGATTTTCATGGTAATGTTTACATTCACCGTCTCATTTAGGTAAACTCCTGAATTAAATAAGTTATATCTCTGAACTTTAATAATAAGTATAAAATGCTGCGCTTCCCACCTCCAGTCGCAATGACTTCTGGGACTTCTAGAGCGAGTTCGGTGCTCAAGTCTGCATCGGTGCATTTTCGATATCAAGAACACATCCGGGAAGTTTTACGCGTCCTCTGTTCTTGTGGTCTTGAGTATTGGAACTGAACTTTGGCGGATGATGATGACGTTACATGAGAACACGAGGACGCAAGATCGCTGAAGAACGCATGTTGAGAAAGCCAGTGTGCTGAGCGAAATCGCTTACTGAACAGCGCATCATCAATGACGTAAGCGAGCGTGCCCAGGCCCAAATGTAATGTGAGTGCGGGTCGTCAGGGGGAGATGGGAGGAGGGGACAAGCGTGCTTTGGCCCGGTTCAAGGCAACTGTACATAGTGTGAGTACACCCTAAACCTGCTTGGGTGTGTTGTTAGAAAGTGTGTTCTCAAATAACACATGCTTTTTTTTCTCATGTGAAAAAACGTTATCTGTGTAGCTGTGGTTAGTTTCCGTTGAACAAATGTAACAACTCTCTTTTGGGACTTTGAAGGTTTTTGGTCAGCCACTTTCCCAAGGCTGAGTTAAAAATATTGACCGTGCTGTTTGTTTGGCCGTGGCCTGTCAAGGTTGTTTAAATGCATCTTTATTGATCACATAATGAGTGTTGTGATCTGTATATGGTACTAAATGAATGATTTATTACAAAAACCCGATGCTAAAAATTTGGTCGGGCATTTTAGTCCCACGTCGTCAGGCACTATGCAAATTTGAAGAACTTTTTTTGTCACACGCACACATGCAGCATTATTCTATGTTCGGATGAAACAATTTGAATCATTTGCATGTTTTCACATCTAGTACAAGAATAAATCAGCACACTGTAAGTGAGAAGTTCACTGAGGCAGATCTGTTTTTGTGGTTTACATGGTGCAGATAAAAGATCACCAGTCTTGCATCTGCAGTGTCAAGCAACTGTGGCTGTGCTTTAACCTAATATTGTCAACCACATAGAACAATGCATTGTCGTGGTGTGAGTTTACAGGTGTGATCACGCTTATGAAACTTGTGAGGTTAGCATTGTACACTTGTGTATATAGGTCAAAGATGAAAACATTTTTGAGAGCGTAATACAACCTAAAAATGTTTGTGCATTTAAATATGTCTGGTTAAGACTTAAAATATAATTCAGTGTAACTAGTTTTATTAAACATTATATTAGATATAGATCTCCATGTATATAAAATCACTTTTGTAAATTTAATTCAACACTAAAATGAGCTGTCATCAGTTTGACTGAGAACATGTTCATTAATTTATTCATTTTCCTTCGGCTTAGTCCCTTATTTATCAGGGGGCGCCACAGTGGAATGAACCGCCAGCTATTGCAGCATATGTTTTACGCAGTGGATGTCCTTCCAGCTGCAACCCAGTACAGGGAAACACCCATACACGCTCTCATTCACACACACACACTCATACAATACGACCAATTTAGTTTACCTAATTCACCTAGAGCGCATGGACTGTGGGGGAATCCGGAGCACCCGGAGGAAGCCCACATGGGGAGAACATGCCAACTCCAAACAGAAATGCCAACTGACCCAGCCAGGACTCAAACCAGCGATCTTCTTGTTGTGAGGCGACAGTGCTAACCACTGAGCCACCGTGCTGCCCCTGAGAACACGTTTTTAAGGCTTAAAATGGTGTTTATTTCTTTTCGAAAGGTTTTATCATTATAATTTGAGTGAAAAGTTATATGACAAAGGTATATAATATGTATTTTAGCATGTCTTGATGTTTTAGTTTTTTCTCAAATTTAGTATAAATGTAAACAACCCGATGAATATGTGAAATAGATTTTATTGTTATATTGGTAGAAAACATTGGATTACACTTTATTTTTAAGGTGTCCTTGTTACAGTGTAACTACTGAGCAGTATTTATTAATTACATGGACTTACTATATGGCAGGGCTATTCAATTAGTTTGTCACAGGGGCCAGTTCATGAAAAGCATCCCAAACGAAGGGCCGGAGAGATATGACTTGCAATATAAATGATGACACAACTGCATTTAAGAGCCAATTATGTATTTTTGCTCCTTTAGACACCCACATTGTATTTGTCTACATTAAAATGTTAATATATTGTATTTTGAAACTATATAATATCACTGCATTGTACAATAAGTTTTTTTTTTACAAACATTCAAATGTTGTATTTCACAGCACAACAAAATCAGTGTATTGCTGAAATAGGCTTCTTCAGCATTCAGATACGTTCATATGTTATGTTTTGAACTGCATAACAATTATGGATGCAACAATTATAGATTTTGGTTGTACGATTATATAGTGTGAAGAATAATCAGCGTTTCACAGTTATCAAGTCTAATGTAAATTTAAGCTTTATATTAGTAAGATTTAGATCTAGACATCCCTAACTAATATTAAAACACCTTTAAAAGGCATTTTCATTAGTAGGCTAATAGTTTTTATGCTGAAGGTTTTTCTGTGCTTATAGGGCTACACAATTTAATTATGTGTGTGCTTATAGAGAGGAACAGGAGAAAATAATATAATAATAATTGTTATGAAGGTCGGCGCCAATATTTAGATTAACTGTTGTTATAATCTGCGTTCATACATACATAATCATTTTAATAATAGTTCGTCTAACATGTCTTTTGTTTACATTGCACTGAAAGCTAAGCACAACTCTCACCGTTACAGCATGAGATGTTGTCTACTGCGTGCGCCCAGACAGCCACGAGCGCGTTGCTCCGCTTGCGCTCGCATATTGGCATATATTCTTACGACATAACAAACTTGCGCGTGGGAAAGACGTGATATGGGAACGGCCCGCGGCTATAGTTATTACAGTGTGCGTGCATATTAGCTTCGGTGGACAAGCTCGGAACTTTAAACTAGCGCACAGTTGGCAACTTGGCATAACTTTGTTCAGCAGTTTAGTTTCGTGCGGCAGAACAGAAATGCAGAAATACGCCTTAGAGAAGCCTTTACGATTAATTAACCATGAGGAATTAAAGCGCAGTTAATAGTGAAATCGGTTAATCGTTGCATCCCTAATAACGATATCAGTGCATTGTACAAAAAACCATTTCTACAAACATATTCAAATGTATTCGGCTGCTCCAATGACTGTATGGGCTGCTCTCGCCGTCAGGTGACTCACGCTTTGCGCAGCTTATGCTGTATTGAACAGACGCACGTCAGTTCATAACTATAGCGGCCGTTTTTTGACTGAACTAAATTTATTCTTGATGTCTTGGTCACACTATTTGGAGGGCCAGAACAAATTGCCTCGGGGGCCGGGTTTGGCCCGCAGGCCGCCAATTGAATAGCCCTGCTATATGGTTAAGAGGACTAGAATGTGGGTTAGGTGTTAGTTAGGTTAGTTGTTTGTAATTGTGCAAAATTATTTATTATTACTATAGTAAGTACATAAAACGAGCAACAAGGACACAAAAAAAGTGTTAGCTTACACCATTATATTAGTAATTGGGCTATGTGTTTATTTAATTGTAGTTTTTTAAAATTTACGTAGCAGAGCTTATTTTGGTTTTAGTGCTTAACCTAGCCTGATTTTTTTACGATTTTTTTTAAAGGATGCATGGCACCCAACCCCACCCCTAAACCCAACCATTATTGGGGGATAAGCTAGTCATACTAAATTGTACGAATGAGATCGTTGGAATTCATACGAATTAGCCACTATATCGAAAAGTTACGAATTGCAATGAGATTGTGTTGCTTAACCTCATTTTATAATTTTAATTTGAATATTTTCCGCTATATAAAATATAATTCCTAAATTTACAATGTGGTCTCAGACATTTCAACCTCAGTGGTTGTGTTTGTAGCTGGCCATTTTAGACTTTAAGAGGGGGTGTGGGGCAGAAAATCCAGCAGGAAGTTGAACACATGTTGAGTGTCTCGGGGCTCACAGGAAGTGAAGAGGGGAAGTGCTTTAGTTGCACTAGGGGAAGCACAGCCATTCTGACATCACCCTCTTAAACAGATGTTTCTGGAACGCCTTTAACACTCTCTTCATAATGTGCACATTGTCACATGACAACATGGCGGCCACATCAGTTGAATTGGAGCACAGAATACTTAATGTTGTCATTTCCGTGGGGGGTTTCTGTCTTGAATCAATCACATGGGATGTATTGTCCATAAAAAACTTTTCACACCAACATATCTCAGCATGTTACAGAGAGGCACAAACATTGGCTCGATTCTCCCGAAATAACCAACACACCAAAGATTTTTCCCATGTTAAGTCAACAGAGCTCTCAGAATGTGTAATTTGATGCATTATTTGGAAGTCATCAGTCATTTCTGTGTTGTGCTGCACAAAGGCAAATCCCTTGAAAGTTAGATTCTGTTTTGAATCTTTTTAAAAATATGTTAACATATTCACTTCATTCAAATGAGTCTGTTTATTTGCATGTTGTGAACAGTGCAGCTTTGTTTGAATAGGGCAGATGTATTAATAGAGAAAGGGTCTGTTCATTAAGGCATCTAGCAACATAAACAAATTGGGCTCCTTGATGTTTGTGAGCCAAAATAAGACAGGTGCCAAACAAACAAAGCTGTCACTACTTTGGAAACAATAACTAGTCTGTTAAGGATTAAAGTTAACAACAAAATAAAATGAGTTGGTTGCACTATGAATAGTTGTATTGTTTCATGTTATTCTTAAGAGTAAAATGTTTCCTTAAATCCGTAATAGAAAAATCTAATAACATGCTCCGTGAAACAACATTAAGACTGTTTTGTTAAGGTGCATTCTTGATTAGAATGAATCGCTGTTGCATAGTATTCAACAGAAAAAACCTTTTTTGATTTCTTCTTTAGAATAAATAAACAAAACAGTTAATTAAATTAAACAATTAACAGAAATAAAATAAGATATGTATCTGAAAATGTTTTTTCTCTCTGGTGTCAGCAAAGGATTTTTTTATTATTATTGTTATGAATAATAATAATAATAATAATAATAATAATAATAATAATAATAATAATAATAACAATATTATTATTATTATTATTATTATTATTATTAATAATGATAATAATAATATTATTAATAATAATAATAATAATAATAATAATAATAATAATAAAAAAAAAACCCTGCTGTCTCTAACACTTTGCTCCTTTGTCATAATCTTCACATTTATTTCTTTACCAAATACCATGTTTCATTTGAAAATCCATTTGCAGAATTAAAATGAGTTGTTAAGATCAGTGTTGGGGTAACACATTAAGAGTAATGCGAGTTAATAATATTACTTTTCTAAATAACGAGTAAATAATGCATTGCATTTCAAAATGAAGTAATAGTATTTGAGTTTACTTAAAAAAAGTAATGCAAGTTACTTTTTAGTTTAGTTAATTCGCTTATAAAAATAAATTGCTGAATTAAAATGATCGTAGTTGCATTGAATCCAGCACTCAATTTGAGAATGCAGGGACGGACAGAAAGTAACATGGCAGAGCCTTACATTTCTGTGACAGAAATTTTCTCTTTATTTTGAACACATGGAAGAAAAGGAAAATAGGATTGTCTGAATGGACAGGGATTTTTTTAATAAGACAAAAAGCACAAATGTAACAAATACATTGCTCCGGGGTGAGTAAATTCTCAGAAGATAACATTATCCTACGTATTTTTTTTGTTTTGTGTGTTTTTAAAAAATGAAGGGTAAATGAAGCTTATACAGTGTGTTTTTAATCGCAGAGCTCCTCTATTTAATAATAATAATAAAAAAAAAAAACCTTTAAGTTCTAAAAGAGATCAAGCCTCAGGTCAGAAATAGTAATGCAAAAGTAACTCAAAAATAATGTAACGCATTACTTACCATAAAAAGTAACTAAGTAAAGCGACTAGTTACTTTTTTTGTGGAGTAACTTAATATTGTAATGCATTACTAACTTTCCCCAACACTGGCTAAGACAATTTGATTTTGACTGTTGTATTTAAGATTACTTTTGTATTCAGACATTGATCAGTTCATTATCAATCTAAGGCTATGTTTACACGACTACGTTATTGCCAAAAACAGAAAAGTTTTTCCCTTGTGTATTTAAAAAAGTGTAACATTTGCACAACAATGTTCATGAAACATTAATGAAATTTACCAAAACATTATATTATGTATGCCAGCCCGAATTTGGTGCTGTCACCTTGTTAGTTACCTGTACCTGTAGGGAAGTGATGACGTTCCTTCGGTGGCTCAGTGTTAATGTTTATGTAGAATTTGTTGTGTGTGTATGATGTGTCTCTGCTTTTGGTATTAATGTGAAGAAAATCCACACTTACTAGTGAAGCATTAGCAAACACCTGAACAACAAGAACTCTACCATGTACTCTGCCATTGTTGTGTGCTTGCCCTTAATCTACACCTCCCTAAACACGGCAAAGTTTTAAACAGACCAAAATAGTTCAAACAAGCCATGTGCGAGTAAACTCCTTCCAGAGTTTGGTTTATTTTCATCTGTCATACCCTGATATTTTAATTTGTGACGATGAGAAATGAGACATTATAAGTGAAAAGATGCGCTTTTTTTTGGTGTATTGAAAATGGAAAGGACAATGGCAGCATTTTTAAGTCACAAAAACGCTATTGTCATGTAAATTAACAGGCAAAAAAAAATGCTTTTCTTTTTCTGGATTGCTTTTGAAAACACTATTGGGTTTAGGCAAGGGGTGTTTGGGGGGGGGGGGGGGGGGGGGTTGGTCAATTGGTCAGTCAGTCAGTCAGTTGACAGCGGCCTCTGGTGGATTTGCACGAGAATAGCAGGTGTGAATAGCACTCGCAAGAGAAATTTGAGATCTGACAAAACGTACACAGCGGCCTGGGAAGGATTCGTAAAAACAAACAACTGCAAACGTAGCTCCTGGTATATTTATTATATTTGGTGCTGCTACTTTGGACAGTACCTGTAGGGAAGTGACAGCAATCAGTCAGAAGCTTGGTGCATTCACATCTAGACATTTGTTTCGGAAACTGGCACGTTTGCCCCCTTGGCTTGGTTCAATTGGGCATATGTAAACACCCAACGCTATCTCACGGCCAATTCGTAACTTTTTGATTAGTGGCTAATTCGTATGAATTCGTACGATCTAATTCGTACAAATTAGTACGATTTGCCCATCACCCAATGACGGTTGGGGTTAGGGGTGGGGTTTGGTGCCACGCCTCCTTTTTAAAATCGTACATTTTCGAATTTTCGAATTAGCCACTAAACTGACAAAACGTAAAATACTTACGTTTCCTCGTGAGATCAGGCTGGAACACCGCAATTGCTCTCTGACTCACACCAAAACAATTTGCCAAACTCTAGAGTGGTTTGATTGTAGTAAGAAAGCAATACGATTCAGCAAACTAACAAGCCATGCTATATCACAGTATATTATGGATAATAGGCATATATATGGCTATAAGAAGAGAGAATGATGAGTAGAGATATCATTTCTACTGGTAAAAGTGTGTTTTATGTCGATTATGAAAGTGAAAGCATGCTGTCTAACTGAACTATTATTTATATATATATATATATATATATATATATATATATATATATATATATATATATATATATATATATATATATATATATATATATATATATATATATATATATATATATATACACACACACACACACACACACAAATATAAATATTTCCCAAATGATGATTAACAGAGCAAGGACATTGTCACAGTATATCTGATATTTTTTTCTTCTGGAAAAAGTCTTATTTGTTTTATTTCGGCTAGAATAAAAGCAGTTTTTAATTAAAAAAAAAACATTTTAAGGTAAAAATTATTAGCCCCTTTAAGTTGTATAAATTTTCGATAGTCTACTGAACAAACCATTCATCATTATACGATAACTTGCCTAGTTAACCTAATTAACCTTGTTAAGCCTTTAAATGTCACGTTAAGCTGTATAGAAGTGTCTTGAAAAATATCTATCTTTTTGTTTAACTCGACCTCTGATATAGAATGGATATGTATATTTTACAACCCTTGACAATTGAAATGAGGCTATGTATGAGTAATTCTTACTCTTTTATATTTGGTGGTGATCATGTCTCTGGGTGTCACTATTCAAAAATTAAAGTGCATCTTTTCACTTTTAATGTCTCATTTCTCATCTTCTTAAATAAAAATATCAAGGTATGACAGATGAAAATAAACCAAACTCTGACCAATGGAAGGAGTTCACTCGCACGTGACTTGTTTGAACTATTTTGGTCCGTTCGAAACTTTGCCGTGTAAAAGCGAGCTGCACCAGGAACAAAATCAACATTGTAACACTTTTAATCGGAACAAAACAATCGATATGAAAGCACCCTTAAATAGCAAACACTTGAGCATCAACAACACAACCATATATTCAGTCACAAAAAACATTTGTCATGTAAATGAACAGGCAAAATACACAAAGTTTCTCATTTTTTGCTAAAAACTTTGTTGTGTAAATGGCCCCTGAGCTCAGCCTTACTTTTGGTCAAATGATCAAATCTTTTAATTTAACCTGCTGTTTTCAATCAGTAATTTACTGCAATCTAAAAGTATTATTGTTCTTTTAATACTATTATATTAACACTGAATATGATTAACTTCCTCCCACATGTAATTATTTGTGCATTCATCAAACCACACTTGCCTAGGGTTAATGATAGGTTTTGCTTTTTTTTTTTTTTGGACTTTCCAAAGCACCACTGAGATTTCCATTGTTTATTATGTCTGATGTTTGAAGTTAAAATATCAGCGTTTCTCATGAGTTTTGCCGGTTGGTTCAACAAGTTCATTGTGCTACAGGCTTCAGAATAGTTAGCGATTTGCACAAAAATTGTTGACAGGTTCTCGTGACACAAAAATGGTGACCTTGGTTGGTCGTGTGATGTGGTGAGAGAGGACAACTCTGCACATAATAAAGTCCTTGTTTCAGCAGCAAAGTTATCTTTTATCTCTAGAGTCTATTCAGCTTTAGTCACTCTGCACATTTCTAAATTAAAACTAAGCTCAAGCCACAAGGCACACCAGAAACAATTACATTATCTCTGATGATGAGACCTGTTAAACAGCTCTGACATCATTTACGAAAACTTGCAGTATTTTTCTGTTGAATTGGGGAATATACAGGGCAAAGTCTACAGTACAAGCCATGGTTGATGCTGGAGTTTGGGGCTTCCCCAGTGAGTGCTTTGTAAACTCCTGGGGTTTTGTGAGGGAACTGCAGCATTTGTGAACTGTTGAAAGTGTTTATTTAATCATAAATCTAAAATGTAAAGTAAATTAAATCATTTTATAACAAATCAAAAATCAGCACTAGGGCTGGGCAATACAGCAAAAAAAAATAAAATTTTTTATATATATATATAATCACGATATAATCACGATATAATGTTTAATATCATTCAATTTCTATGATTATTGATTTTTTTTTTTTTTTTTTTTTTTTTTTACAATCCATTTATAAATTTTAGGATTTTTTTTCCAAGTAAAGAAACCAACATCATTATTAAAATACATATTACAAAAAGTGAATGACTACATTGCTCCTACGCTAAAATAATCTTTCAGATAGGGTGTTGGTGGCTGAGATGCACAAGAAACCAAAAAGCTACTCTGGCGACATTCTTTAAAAAAAAAAAAAATTATTTACAATCTCTTCACTGCTGCTAGTCAAGGCACTCATTTTCACGTGTGTTGTTATTCTGACCTGAGATGGCGAATCCCAACCGGAGTCCGTTCAAATGTTGCATCTAAAAGCACATGGCATCTCTCATAACTAGTAGACCATCAACCGTTTTCTCAGAGGATGACAAATGTACAAACCATTGCTGCGGTTCCGATACTAGTTTGTATTTATGAAGAGAAGGGAAAAGCACTACAGTGTTTGGGTGCTCTGTGTCTGCCATTATTACAAAAGTGTGTATATTGCATACAAAGTGTGAAGCAGATTGGTTAGTTCTACTTCGCGCTGCGCACGTGGCATTCTGGAAAGTTGTGCCTGAAAGGTGTGCCTGGAAAACGCGAGCATGTCACATGTGTGCCACTTGTGTTACACCAAGCCATGCGCCTCGATTGGAAATAACCCTAAGCCTATAACCCTATAACTGACATTGACCTTAATTGACATATATTTACAACTTCGAACATGCTAATTGGTTACAAATAAATGACTAAAATATTACAAAATGTCTGGTGGTATTTCAAGTTTCAGTTAGATTTTATTATACGGTATGATTTTTAGCTCAATAAACTCACAATTTGATGCTTATTAATAGTTTTTAAGGTAGTAGTTGGGTTTAGGTATTGAGTAGGGTTATGGATATGGAATAAAATCATGCAAAATCTGTACTTTACAACTACAAGTAATCGGCCAATGTTTTAATAATAGGCAGGTAATAAGTCACTGGTTAATGGTGGGAATTGTTAAGTTTTGACTGAGTTATAAAAAATATTATCATGATGTATTTTTCCATTTCTATATTATGTATTATCTATTTTTATTATGATATTAATTTAACAAAAGCAGGAAATCAATGCTTTTTGCATATCTCGGAATTCAAAGCCTCATGGAATCCCCTTTTTCTCATAAAATAATAATAAAAAAATCTTTAGTTCATTTATTTTTCATAATCCATAATCTTGCCTTAAAGATTTAAAGCCCTCGTTGAGCAAGCTAAAGCAGACTGAGGCCCTGTAAGATGTTTTGATTGTGGAGGTCAAAACCCATCTCT
Organism: Danio kyathit; assembly: GCA_903798195.1. Taxonomy (NCBI): domain Eukaryota; kingdom Metazoa; phylum Chordata; class Actinopteri; order Cypriniformes; family Danionidae; genus Danio; species Danio kyathit. Next base: position 46,206,601 of record LR812532.1, read on the forward strand.
CTGACATAGCCATCAATGTACATATGTGAAGTCTAGTTATGTAATATGTATAACATATGACACTGACATTTTTGTGAGTTTGACAGATGGAGTTTCTCTGTACTGAAAAGCTGCATAAAGATTCCTTCAAAGAGTACTGCTTTCTCTGTGTTCCTTTGAAAAATAAATGTGTAGATTGGACTAACCTGAGGGTATATAGACTGTTATCTTTTGGGTGAACTATTCTTGCTTTCAGATCAAAAACATTTTTTTTTTAAAGAAACTAATTCTGTCCCAGCTTGTCCAAACTTTTCTAGTGTCATGAGTGTTATTAATACAAGAATCTAGAGCCAACACTGCTTGACTACGAATTCATGACATTATTGAGGAACTAAATGTATATTTTATGTGGATATTTTTTCCACATTTAGGCTGCATGTCCACCAAATTGTTTTTGCGCTGCAGAAATGTGAGCGATGTTCAAAAAACACTCCGCTGTGAGTGTTTATGCAGCACAGAGTTTTTTTCAGTTGGTTGCCATTACAAGTTGTTGTGGTGGTGGTGAGAGTTGCGTGGTATAGTCCCGCTCCTGTGGACACTGATGGCGACACTGATGGGTGAAAATGATGGTTGAGTGCTGCATTTTTCAATATGCAATGCCTGAAAAAACAGTTCTCTGTGTTGACTGTAAAACAACAATTTAGCATCTCGCTACGCTGCAGGTGCTCAAAAACAGGCATTACCATTGACAACAACAAAAAACGTTCAGCTCAAGAAAAAAAAACACTTCGATGGACACGCAGGACGTGATGCTAAACTGCGTCATAGGTCATTACCATAAAGTTGACCTCATTTCAACTCTCCTTGAAGCTCACATCGTCCAAAATGACATGCAACGATTATAGATTTTGGTTGTACTATTATATTTTGAGGAATATTCATGGTTTCTCTGTTACCACGATTATTATACATTTATTAATTTTAAAACGCTACTAGTTTAGAAAAATCACATGAAAACGTATTATATTTTGAAATGTTATTTATTGCTTGATTTAATACAGCACAAAATCATAATAAAACAAACTATAGTCCCTTTCTCTTTGGACTTAAATATAAGTGAAAACAGCTTTTTTTGCATTTAAACATAAGTCATAATTTATAAGTAAAATAAATAACAGAACAATGAATAAATAATAATAAAAAAAAAATGTATTTGTCTAATGTAAATCTAAGCTACATATTAGGTAAGTATTTCCCTTTTAAAGAGAACTAATATCAGTTCTTGTCATGTGACTCGCGGCAGTCTTTCAACTAGGTGCGCCTGGAAAGCGTGATCGCTCCCAAAATGCACGCGCAAGCTGCACAGCCCCTGTGAAAATAATGAACTTGCACGTGCAAAAGGCAGGATATGTGACTGCCCCTTAGTTAATAGCCTCAGCCATAGTTAATCCAGTGTGCGTGAGTATTAGCCTCGGTGTACAAGCTTGGAAATTTAAACTAGCGCACAGTTGGCATAACTTAGTTTAGTTGCAGCAGTTTTGTTCCGTGCAGAAACACGGTGTTGAGAAACCTTTACGATTAATTAACCATGACAAATTAAAGTGCGGTTAATAGTGATATCGGTTAATTATTGCATGCCTAGTGCAAAATGCGACACACAACTTTCACTGGAGCTCATTGCTGGCTCCCATCGAAAATGAATGACTTTCAGCTACTTTGACACTCTCAATGTGAACGCATGGTTACTCTTATCATTCATTCATTCATTCATTCATTTTCTTTTCAGCTTAGTCTCTTTATTAATCTGGGGTCGCCACAGCAGAATGAACCGCAAACTTATCAGCATATGTTTTATGCAGCAGATGCCCTTCCAGCTGCAACCCATCACTTGGAAACATCCATTCACACTCATACACCATGGACAATTTAGTTTACCCATTTCACCTATAGCGCATGTCTTTGGACTTGATGTCAAAAAAGATATTCTAAAAAATAGTAGTTGCTCGGGCCCATTACCTTCCAAAGTAATTTTTTGTTCTACTATGCAAGTTGATGGGTGTCAGGAACCAGCATTCTTCAAAATGTCTTCTTTTGTGTTCAACAGAAACAAGAAAGTAACTCATAACGTTTTAAAACTACATAAAGAAGAATAAAAGATGAGGTAACTTTCTTTTTTGGTTGAACTATTCCTTTTTAGGGACTTTGGCCTAAACTTGCAGGAGAAAGACAAGCAAAATCAATATTTAATGGCGGCTTGTTATTTCACATGTACAGTATCTGTGTTGCACATGGATGACATCACCGTTTCACCTCCTGAAGTCAAAGAGTGAATTGACAGGCCCTCTCTCTGTTTGGGGGAGAGCCACGGAAAGCCAAACACCGGAAAGAGCTTAAGTCTGTATATCATTAGACAGATTACATCTGCAGGGCCTGCCTTATCTGGCTACACTCAGATAAGCCATGGATTGAAAATGAAGTCAAAGAGCCGGCCACCCCTTCTGCTGGATGTTCCCACTTTGCCTCAGTGCAAAAATGATGTACTTTACAATTGCATACACAGATCCATGAGGCCTGCTGCGCTGTCTCTGCTGAGATGGTGAACAGGCACGTCTGGCATCACCCCAGACTCCCCAGCAGGGCTGTCTCAGCGCCAACCTCTGCAAACTATGTGTTGTGCTGCTGCTTTCCCTTGGAAAATGGATGGATGGCCGTTTGTCAAATTGATATTGGCTTATATGAGTTGCAGATAACATCACGGCTGAATGTGCATTTCGGCATGTTAATGGTAATGTTTAAAGCAAGAGGGGAGATTGAATTAGTGCTTTCCATAGCCATTTTTGCTTAAGTGAGCTTTTAGTACAGAAATATTACACATGGACCTGAGTTGTGCATCTAATGTAAATGTAAATGAATTAATAAAAGCTTTGACACAAATAACCTTGAGGTGTATTAAAGCAGTAAGCCAGGAGGCTGTGTATTTTTAGGTTTATTTATTATACATTTATATTTATTTATTTATTGTTTTTTAATTTTTTTGTTATTTTAGCTTATTTTTATTTATTTTTTTTATTTATTGTTTGTTATTTTCATAGTATTTATTCATTTGTAGTTATTTATTTTATTTATTTATTTGTTTAAGTATTTATTTACTTATTTGGATACACGTTAAGATTGTAGTTAATATAATGTTATACATTATATGAACTGCTTTGTAGCAAAGACAGAAACTGCCTTTGTTAGCATATGAGGCTATACGCACCAGTGTGCGGAAGAAGCAGAGTAAAAGCCATTCTCCCCAATCAGAAGTTACCATTCCTCCTCATACCCTGAGCAAAGCAAACCAAATACCAACCAGCTAAACCTTAAAGCAAAGTTGAGGAGATAAAGTGGGAGAGAAGTACATTAACATACTCTCCTTAGGCCCATGACTCAACGATAGTAAATAGATTGTATTTTGAAATAAATCAATGTCTCTGTTGATTTAATCACTACAACGCTGAAGTCACGAACTGTCAAATGACACCAAACATGACAAAGTTATATGAAAGAAAATTACGAGCAGATGAATTGTGTATGGTGAAAAGCACATGGTTACTGTGATCAAATGGCAGAGATGTGTATTGGAGCTGTGAGGAACTCTGCCTCACCAGGAGGACCCATCCTGTGCTTGAAATGTCCCAGTAGTCCTTCATTAGCATAGAACAAATAGTTTATAACATTTTCTCAACTTGAATTGTGTAAGCTAAATTGTCCGTAGAGTATGTGTGTAAATGAGTGTATGGGTGTTTCCCAGAGATGGGTTGCAGCTGTAAGGGCATCCACTGCGTAAAACATGTGCTGGATAAGTTGGCGGTTCATTCCGCTGTGACAACCCCAGATTAATGGAGGGACTAAGCCTAAAAATAAATTAATGAATAAACGAAGGAAGGAATGAATTTTCTCAGCTTACATAAGCAATATTGAATCATACCACAACATTTTAAAATATAAGATGATTACTGATTTCTGTACACTGGTAAATAGGTTATATTAGTGCCAAAAGCAGTTTATTATTTATAATACCTGACATATTTAATTTTAAATTGTAGAAATGATTTTGAATTTAGAGTTTAATTTAACTTTATAGTTAATAGTGTAGCCTTGCCATGAATTTGAATGGGATTAAATTGTTTTAAATGGATTTATTTACCTGGCTGTACCATAACCACCTCTTTGTGCTATTACCTTTGTCTCTCTTCCCATCAGGCTATTGTTTGGCATCCTGTTGGCCTCTACTCACACTCCATGGGCAAATACAACCAACAATCAGTGTTGATTTTAGTTGTCAACGCTTTTATGAGCAGAGCAGCCCACTGTACAAGATCAGTGCTGCTATTTGATCTGGACTTTACTGTACTCTACTGTAGGATCACCATCCAAAGTTTGAGCTGTTAGAAAGCCATTCTTTTAATATCTTGATTTTGGCTGTACGAAATCTAGCCTGATATTTGTGTATGTCTATAAAAGGGTTTGACGCGCTCATTCTCTGTTTAATTAAAATGTCCCTGTGTGAACAAGTGGAGCTGTTGGCCACCAAACGCTCAGTTTTTAAGAAGCAGAAAGTTGCCAAGAACTGTTAGGTTCAAGCGAGCCATTGTTCGAGGACAATTAAGACCAATTAAAATAACCCGATTTGCCAGAAAGCATTTACAACAGCTTTTTTGTTGCTCTCCTCATCCTCTTTGCTTGTTTTCCCGAGTCCAACAAAGCAGATGGTGTCTGCTAGAAGCTACTTTCTCCTTTTAAATATTTTGGCCGTGTTTGTGAGGCTGAGAGTTTCTCTAATGGCTTTAGTAAAACATTGATTGACCAACTGTATGTGTTTTGAGTTGATTGGTGTGTGCCTCCTAGTGGTGGAACCCGTAATGCCTCAATTCTGCTGTCAAAACCTTATTATCAGAGCTCTCCAAAGCAAAAGCTGTTCTATTTGCTCGAGTGGTTCCAATTAGCTAACTTAAGAGTTTACTTGGACTTAAGTAGTTGTGTAATGTGTTGACCTGCGCAACTGCAATTCATGTCGTTCTTTATGTAAGAGCTGGGGGCTGCTATTGTGGGGGTTTGGGATTTTTGTGTAATGAATAAAGCTTTATTTTGATAAAGAATTTAATAAAGTTGTGCAGCCCTGAAGGTGTCCTCGTTAAAATCATAATGCAATATTTGGCCCCGTTGACTGTCTGATGTGTTGTCGAGGTGCAATATTAATGACCAGCCCTAGAGTCAAAACACAATTACGCAAAGTTGTTAAATGGTTTTTTAATTAGATTTAAGATTTTAATTACTTTCAATAACAAATGCACGTCCATGTTCCTACACTCTGAAGCCACTTCGGGCTGTTTGATCTGTAAAACAATAATCCCAATTCGGCCATTATTATTTTAACAATATCTTTTTGGGAAAGTCTTTGCCGGCAAGTTTGGTTTGGGCTTTATAACAACCTTTTTATGACCCCTTTAAAAGCATTTAACATTCTTTGTTATTAAAGGTTATTGTATTATTATTATAGATGATTCACTCCCATGACACACCTCTGTTCAGAACCGTTCAGAACCCAACTGTTGCAATATCCCAGTGTAGGCTGCAGCCCTGGGGCAGTGCTATAATGGCCGGGTAAGCGCAGGACTGGGGGGCTGGGAGATTAACCATGGAGTGAGCAAACCTGCAGGATGTTCTGCTTTATGGCAGCTTCTCCGTGGAGCTGTGCTCGTTAACACTCATCCCGCTCCGTACGGCATATGGAGACCCATCTCTCCCCCTGCGTGCTTCATCTCATAAACGCCAATCCCTGCTGTAGCCACAAAGATAAAGCACATCTGTTAGGAAATGAGTGAAGGCGGAGTTGTGAAGTGGTGTGTGTGTGTGTGTTTAGTTTTTTCTAAATTGTGTTTGAGGTCAATACAGCCAGACCGATCAGGTTTAAAGATGAATCTAATGGGTTGCTTCATGAAGCACAGAGCTCATGGAGAGATTTGGCATTCCCTGCTGGATTGATCAGCATGTGTTGGGTTTTGGATGCTGGTAATTAGTATGAGATGGCTATGTTTCGGTGTCATTGTGGTTGATTGATTAGATCAACCAGCAAGACAACTTTGGTTTACTATTTTTACCAAAGACATCACAGTGGTCCTTTCCAATTCTCTTTCTCTTTAGTAGTCATTTTTCTGAAATCTCTGTATACTAGCTTGTTCTTTTGTGAGAAATTCTGGAACTTTGTTTTTGCGGCAGCACTTCTCAAGTTGGTTTGCTTTAGTAAAAAGCTGAATGAACAAAATGTAAATATGTTGAGGTATTAAATATAATAACTTTTAAAACGTCATTGGTATAGGTGAGGTGAAAAATCGATCCTGCATCAATTCTGAGATTTTCAAAATGCATTGTTATTCTGTCTTGATTCTCAATTTTGAGCTTAGTTTATAAAAGCAGATAGTGCTCTATGCCGTTTAACTCTATGCATTTAACCACTCAAATGCACACGAGGAAGAGTGCTTGCATTTGGTTGAGTCATATAAGTTGGCTTTTATGTCACAAGATTTATGCAAGCGCTTACTATGAACACTCTTTTAGTTTTTCTAACTTTATTAATGACTATATTAGGTTTAAGTCAATTTTGTAAGGAATTAGCAGAATAAGAAGAGTATGGCTGTTTGTAAAACATATGGCACCACCTGCGTGCTGTTAAAATGTAAAAGAGCTGTAACTTAACAGGTTTTGTATTTTGTCTCAGTTTTTTCTCAGTTTATTTTTGGTTATGAATGGCATTATGGGAGCTTTATCTCTGTTGTTTTGCCTTTAGATGGAAAATCAACTGTTCAGTTGAAGTTTATTGCCATTTTAGTAGTTGAAATTAGGGATGCACGATATTGGAAAATCTGATATTGCGATATTAGTTTTTCTGCGATTAAATATTGCAAAATGAATACAGTTTCACAAGATAGTTTGAATAGCTCTATTTGATGGTTTTCTAATGGAGTCTAACAGTATTCAGATAAAGAAATTGAATAATCACATTGCAAAAAATGCTTTTCTGACTTTGTCTCGTTTCTATTGTCCAAATATCAAAAGATACTTAAAGCAAGTAGAAATGTTCTTTAGTTTTCACCATCAGAAGAAATAAGTGAAAATGTTCCTAATTTTCTAAAGAGTTTTTCCTTTAAAACAAGCCAAATTATCTGCTAGTGGGGTAAGTGAAATAATATTGTTTTCACTTTGAAATGTAGATATTTGGACAAGAAACAAGACACAAATTTTAAAGTAAGAAAAACAATTTTTTTGCATAAATCCTTATAAATTCTGTACAAATACAGTGATTCTTCTGTGATTATCTTGTATTCTGACAATTCTGTAGCTCATGGTCAATTACAATTCAGACTCCACATTGCATGTCTTTGCGATGAGACTATTGCGGATGCGCACATTGGCAAATATCGATGCTGAAACAATACATTGTACATCCCTATTTAAAAATATATATTGTATAAGAAATACTATATATAGAGAATAAGTTGAAATATGAGAAACGTATATAGAAAATTACCAACAGAACCCAGGCAGAACTTAATATTATTTTAAATGCCTATAAAAGTCACTTTTTCAAAGTTTTCAACATCAAAAGTTGTTGATTAAATATCCCGTTATGCAATTCAAAAGTATAAATAAATAATAAATAAATTAATTAATTAAAAAAGCACGAATTACAAAGTATAGGAAAACTTTAATTTAATGATACTTTTTTACAGTGTAAACTCTGAATCGATTCAAGAGAGAATAGTTAATGCATTCTAAAAATCTCAGATTGGATGCAAAGTCAATTTCTCAAATGAATATCCCCCACAGTTTTAGTCAGTGGTGTCCACACTTGTTTATGACCACGGTATTGTTTTTGTTTAGTAAAATGATGTGCAAGTACACAATTTTTTGATAGGCTTTTGCAGGGTGCCAAAAGATCTTTATTATGAAAAGCTGGGTCTTTCAGCACCTCTCACTATTTGGACATTAAATTTAAACCTTAAATATATATTTTATATTATGTAACTTTAGCAATTTTAATCCAGTTTAGTTAAAAGGGTACATACATTATGATCTCAACGATCAAACTCTTTATCTTCAGGAATGAACACATGGAATTGAAAGGAGAGCGACTAGGATCAAAGTTTCTTGGCAAGAGTTTTGCTAATTTCCTCTAATCATTTTTCCTCCAAGTGGTCCGTCTCCTCCTTCCTGTATTGTCTCCTCCGCTGTAAACCAGGGCAGAATGTGGACTGTTCAAAGCCTTGTTCATTAAAGCTAAAGTTCTGCTTTTTCAAATTTTTTGATGGCCATTTATGGCAGATATAGTAAATAATTGATCTTCATGACTCCTGCTGTTATACATTTGAAAATGTTGTTAGTGAACAGACTCCACTTTACTAACAGAGGTTATGCCTGTTTATGTTCTATCAGCAGTGGGTTCAACTTTCCATGCTGTGCAGTTGGTACTTTGCTTATGGTCTGATAAGCTTTTTTGGTTTTGTTTATGTCTGCAATTTATTGCATGTGGATTTTGGGTTCTCCCTTGCACAAAGACATAGCAGTTTTTTTTCCACTGGCCCTCATTTCTTTGTTGTCCCTTCCCTTCAACAGAACATACACATAAAAACATTGGCTGATGACATGGTAAGGTGTCTGTTTCTTTTGTTTTGTGTGTCTTTCTTTTTCTCTTATGTTTTTTTTCTTCTTTTTTCCATCTTAACCCCGACTCTTAGAGCGTTGTTAAGTGAAGTGATCGTCAAAGAGAGATCAAAGACAAAAAAAAAGACAAAGCAAAACTGTCTTTTTTTATCCCTAGTCATAATCAATCCATCTAAAGTTCACTTCAGGTCAATAAAATAGTTCAAGCAGACACACAGCAACTTGATGAAATAGTTCATGATAAGTTCCCAGACCTTGTCTTCTTTTTAATTTTGGTCTCTCCTTGAACACTTGCATTTTGCGTTTGTTTTTGATTCTTTTAATTCATTTGTTTTGTTTTCATCCATATATGCATGTTTCTTTAGTGTAATGACAGACTAACAGTGACTGGTGCATGGCCTTTTCTTCATTCTCTCTAAGCCAGTAACCCGTTACTGGCAGAAGCCGTTCTCATCTCTTTCTAATTAGACAGAAACCTTAAAACTCGTCATGTCTTGCTGTCTAATGTAGTGCAGAATCCTGTGTGTGATTCCGTCTTTGTATTCATTATGACTGTAAAGTGAACGTTAAAAAAGGGAGATGACACAGGTAATGTCACTCCTGCAATTTCTTCCATGGAAAGGTAAAGTAAGAAGGGTGCAGGTGAGTCAAATGTCAAGCCTTGAACTTTGTACTGTGTTCTAAAACTTTCTAATAAGTAACCAAACACCTCTGCGTTCACTTAAAATGACCCTTGTCAAATCAAAGAGTGTTTGCGGGTTGTGTGGGTTGGCTTTGAAGCCATTTATTTGCCATTTATTTGCTGGTGTGCTAGTGTAATAAATGGGGAGGAAACAATGAACAGGTTTTAGATACATCATACAAAAGTTGGGAACTGTAAGATGAAAAAAGGTTTTTGTAAATCTTTTACATTCAGGCTGCTTTTATTTGATAAAACCGATTTGGTCCCACTTCATATTAAGTGGCCTTAACTACTGTGTACTTAAATTAAAATATATATACAATGTACTTAATGTGTTCATAATTATTGCAGAACACTTCCTGTGCTATTGAGTTGCGGTATGGGTAGTGTTAGGAAGGTTTGGTGTTATGGGTAGGTTTAAGAATGGGTTAAGGTGTAAGGGTATGGTCAACAGATATATATATATATCTATATATATATTATATATGATAATTATATATATATATATATATATATATATATATATATATATATATATATATTATATATATTATAATATATATATATATATATATTAATTAGCACAAGTACATATAAAAATATTATTTACACAGTAAGCACATTGTAATAAACTACTAATTACAGTTTGTAAATGCATATTAGTTAAGGCCACCTAATATAAAGTGGGACCAAAAAGGTAATGGATTGTTGTAAATATTTTTTATTGTCAGTACCTCTCTGTAGTATTCTCTTCATATCATTCTAATATTGCTGATTTGTTGGTCAGCTAACATTCATTTTTATCTGTGGTCAAATTATTTAAGAACTTTTTATGAATATAAATGTAATTCATAAAAGAAAAGTGGTAACACATTAGTTTTCATCTAAGTTTTAACAATAACGTATTTTAATTAACACAAATAAAAATAAATACATTAATTACAATAAATAATAATTGTAATTTATATAACAATAATGTAATTTTAACAAGTACAACTTTGGATTTCAACACTTAAAGCATTCTTATTTAATATGTTACCTAGTGAAGTTCTGTTGCTAACAACTGATATCTTTTTATAAAGTGTTATCAAAAAAACATAGCATTTTTTTTTTATTGCAAACTTAACTTTTGATCACTGCAATGTATGCTTACTGAATTAAAAGGCAAAAACAACAACATAAAATGACATTTCCTAACCTCAAATTTGAATGGTAAATGCATTTCTGTTGACTGATAACTGTGTTTGAACTTTACATATTTTTATTCAACTTGAGACTTTCAAATGCGAATGTGCTTCCTCCTGCAAACCATCATCATAATTAAAGCCCATTAGCTCTTTTTATAAACTAGACAAAACTTTAACATTCCTCTCCTTAACTAACTGCATAAAGGACAGAAAGCACACCATCTAGTCAAAAAAGTTAAATGTTTTTGTTTCAGTCAGAATTATTAGCCCTCCTGAATTATTAGCCCTGCTGTATATTTTTTTCCCCAATTTCTGTTTAACAGACAGAAGATTTTTCAAGACATTTCTAAATATAATAGTTTTAATAGCTAATTTCTAATAACAGATTTCTTTGATCTTTGCCACGATGACAGTACACAATATTTTACTAGATATTTTTCAAGATACTAGTATTCAGCTTAAAGTGCAATTTAAAGGCTTAACTAGATTAATTAGGTTAATTAGGCAAGTTGGGTAATTAGCAAATCATTGAATAACAATGGTTTGTTCTGTAGACAATCGAAAAAAATTGCTTCAGGGGGGCTAATAATATTGACTTTAAAATGTTTTTTAAAAATTAAAAACTGCTTTGATTCTAGCCAAAATAAAACTAATAAGACTTTCCCCAGAAGAAAAAAATATTATAAGAAATACTGAACAATTCCAATTCAGTTCAATTCAACAAGTGCTTTATTGGCATAACAAATGTATTGCCAAAGCATTTAGAAAGTTTACATAAAAAAAAAAGAAACATACATGTATAATAAAAAATAGTAAACACAGTAAATAGTGGTAGTAGTAAAAAAAAAACATTAAAAAAAAAATATAATATATATCATCGTATTTTTGCTCTAAGCTGCTAATCTCGGTAAGGGTAAACAATGATCGCGTTAGTCCGTTGTTAAACCTCTTCTCATCGTTTATTTTTTATTACATCTATGCACATCTCTCAATAGCTCCATTGCTCATCAGTAGCACCCGTCACCACATACATACTCACGGTCTGAAAATTGTTTCCTCTTCCCCTTACTACCCCACCTACTACCTGGCTGCCTTAAATCCCGATTTGCATCGACAGAATAAAAGTCTTCATTCACAAAAAAAATAAAGCAATAGTATACAAAAGCAAATACTGAAACCTGAATACAATTCACACAAATGTAAACTTAATAATAATCATATCATTTAATCAACCTATTTAATCCAAACAACAATAATAATAATAATAATGATAATAATAATAATAATAAAAGAAAGAAATGGCTCAAAAAATATATAGTAATTTAAAAGTATAAATAATATATCAATATTATTATTATTCAATATATCACATTTTTATGTATATATATATATAATTTCGATTAAAAAATAGATCAGAATAAACTGTACATGTAACAATAAACATTTTTAGGATTAAAACAGTAAAAAAAACAATAATAATCAGTATATTTACAATGATTCATTTATAATAATCTACATGCGTGTAAAATTCAATACTCTGTTAAACATCGTTTGGGAAATGTTTAAAAAAGAAACAAAAAATTCACAGGAGGGCTAATAATTTTGACTTCAACTGTATGTGTGCTTTTATAAGTTCAGACATCAGCACCTGTTAGTTCTTTAACTTTAACTTACTGTGTCTCTGCAGCGGGACAGAATTACCAGTTTCGAAAGCAAGGCATGAAAAAAGGAGAAGCCTCTTATCCAGCACCCCACAGACCCCATCTCCACCCAGACCGAGCTGCCTGTGCCCCAGCCGCTCTTCGACGAGCGCTCCATGAACCTGTCAGAGAAGGAGATTGTCGACTTGTTTGAGAAGATGATGGTGAGTGTGTTTTCTTACCTTGAGATCTGCACTCTGCCCCGGGGCTCTGTATGACCTCAGATGCCCTATATCACTGATTCATATCAAAAGCGTGGAGCTCATGTTAAGAGTGTCAATTAGGCTATCAAAACCAAACTTTTTGCCTCACACATTTGCCAGCCACATAAAATGAGGTTTAGCTAGAATTTAGATCAAGCTTAATACTCCCAAGTTTTTTGTTCAATATAAAAACGTTGATCGGAAATGAAGAACTACGTTTCTGTTTTTCATTAAACATTTAAGAAAGCCCTTGTGGAAATGTTCACTTAATTGAATTGAACTGAATGCACATTTGTGGTGTACTTGAAATCTTCAATATATTATTAAAAAGAAAAACTGGAGATAATGCTTGCGGGAGTATAAATTTAATTCAGTATCATTCAAGTATGTTTGACCCAAAACACATAAGTGTACTTAAAAAGAAGACACTTTCATTACTGTTTCTAACACACCTTAAAGGGATAATAAGGTGCTTCATGTTTCAATGAAGGACACTTATTTAATGTTACTTTATAATGTATTTGCAATTTGCCCAATAATTTGCTATTTAATATATTTAGGTACATCACATTACAATAAATGCTTAGTAACACACCTATCTAGAGCCATATGACATTTTTTAAATATATAATTTTTAAATGCGATTTTATTTTTCTCACAATAATTTTCTTTTTTTTCTTCATTTGAATTATTCAGATTTTGTAGTAGGGCTGGTTGATTGGCCTAAATCAGAATCTCAATTAATTGAACATTTTAACTCGATTACGATTAATGAACGATTATTCTATTTTATTTATATTTTTGCCCTCATAGTTCACTGACAGGTTTTGTACAGTAAATATGCTCACATATTAAGAGATTTTTGAATGAAGAATGCATTTCTTGATTTTAAAATAATTGAAGGAACACATCTGTCTGTGATTATTTATTGAACATCATCAGTTGAACAACTGAAATTAAAACACACATTGCCCTAAAACCAACAGTCACTATTTTCTCTAAAAATAAATAAATAATAAAATAAATAACCTGCACTTTTGTATACAAAATAAATTTTCAATCTTTTTTATATTAAAGTAAATAAGCAGTATCTTTTCTAATTAAAATAACTCTAGTATATCCTGTAATATACATGTATCTTGCATCTTCTGTAAACAATATTTTAATTTAAATAATAATTTTAATATAATGGAAAATATTGCCATCTCAAGCATCTCTGGCGCAACTTCTAATCATCGTCAATGTAGTGCAAAGGCTCAATAATGGGTCCATCATCCTGCTTGACCTGCATCGTCCTGCTTGCTTGAGATCAGATGTAGTAAAAATAATAATAATAATAATAATAATAATAATAATAATAATAATAATATAAAATAATAATAATCATAATAATAACAATAATATTTAAACTGAATTTAACTTGGATTTAAGTGCAGTTACAAACCATTGCAAATAGTTAGTATAACAAAATAGTTTTAATGATGATATTTAAATTTGTACTACTGGTCAAAAGTTTGGGGTCAGTTTTTTTTTTCATGTTTTCTGTTTATCAAGGCGCCATTTATTAAATGTATTTTTTTTTTAATTGTTAAATATTGTTAAATAACTGCTTTCTTATTGTATGTGGTTTCAAAGAAATTATTACTTTAGTCATTATTGCTTTTATTACTATTACCAATAATAATAATAATAATTAATATAGAGTGATTTCTGAAGGATCATGTGACTCTTAAGACTGGAGTAATGAAGCTGAAAATTCAAAACTAAAATCCACTGGAATAAATTATGAAAATAAATGATAAATAAATGAACTACTTTTATTTATAGTGCAATAACATTTCACAATTTTACAATTCATTACTGTGTTTTATGATGAATAAATGCAGCCTTGGTGAGCAGGAGAAGCTTATTTTAAAACATTTAAAAATTGTATCGACCCCAAACTTTTGACTGGTAATGTGTATATATATTATTTTCATAAATATGCTTAAAAACACAGTACTTTTGTATTTTTTTATTGTGGTTTGTATAATAATATGTTTTTTACCTGGAGTTAACCTAAGATCTGTAGTAAGCATAGCCCTCATATATTTATGTAATAGCAAACACAGTCACGTTTACGATGCATAGATCCTCAAAGACACCTTATCTTTCCTCATCTCTCTTGCTGCTGTCAATCACAAGTGGAGAATTGAACTGAGGGTTTTTGCACTCTCTGCCGACAGTTGCAATTAACTGAGCCTTTTGGCTCGGCTTGACACTTGTTCGTTTTCCCCCTCTGGGAGAGAATATACATTAGCTGCCACACTTTATATGCATGACTCTTCTCGCTAATTCTGCCATTAAATGTGATATGTTGACAGCTGTCAATAGAGCACCCGCCACATATGATAGAACAAGCTGCTTGTAACAGATGGGGAGAAGCAGCGTATGTTTGTCTAAACAGTTTTATTTTACTGAATGCAGTTTTTTCTCCCCCTACCTGTGAAGTTTCTGCTCTGTTTATGTGTACAGAGACACACACATTCCCTTCAATCCCCAAGACACCAAAACCGACAGGGCTGCTGCATACTCTGTCCTCAATTGAACTTGTTTTGGCCTAGACAGTCAAAACAAAATCTGGCTGCAGAACAATGAAAGGATTATTTTCCAGACAAGAAAAATGTTTGCTTTGTATTAGATTTTTTTGGGGTCAGAGCTCTCCCCATCCTGCTTCTGTTGCAGCAGAGTCTGTCAGTGATGCTTTTTTCATTATTCAAACGTTTCTGTGGATTTATTGTCTGTAGATCGAAACTCTGCCAATTTAGCGGCACCTGAGCAGAAACGGCTCTTCAGTGCCCATTTATGTACTTTAAACTGCCTTCAGGCTCCACAGTGAGTTGTACACCTCATTAGATAGATATTCGTACATATTGATAATTGACCCATACTTGTGTCGAAGGCCAAAAAGATTACTGGACCTCCCGCCCAGCAACATTCTTGACTGATTTTTCAATGTGTGGAAATGGGTTGCTTGCCCATTGGTGATGCTTGCAATGGCATGTAATTGATATTTCTTTTGCTTTGTAATCGGTAGGGTTGACACATCAGTAATCTTATTATTTGCCTTAATTTGAATAGATAATAGTATGATTAAGGTGTTTGTATGACTTACATTTTGAATGTTTCATTCATGATCCCTTTTTACCTGTTGTAGCACATAGACTGAATAATGTCACCAGGCTATCCACATTTCCTCCGGAAGTTTCATTGTAATTTTGGGTGTTTCATTTTTAATCTGCAGTTCGACAGTTTACTTTTATTCAGCAACAAACTGTATGGTTCATGGCCTGTGGCAAATTGGGGAATTGGATGAGAATATGAAGTAAGGACTAGTGGAAGAATGTAGTATTGTTTTAATGGAATTTGATACTGCACGCCGATGGAAAGAAAAAACTCTGCAATTCGTGAAGCGGGTGCCTGTGGTTCTTATAAGGTAATCAAAAATCGCTGCTCACATGTCTCTGTGCCCTGAAATGTTTCACTAAGTTTGACATATTTCCCATCTTAATTGCAATTTTTGTAAAGCATCTGCTGTATGTTTCTGTGTCAATCAATTTTTTGTAAAATGTACCCATACCTTTAGAATGCTTAGTTTAAGCAAATTTGATGAACGCGATCATGCTGTTGATGAATTTGAAAGAAGAAGCTCCCCGGATGTGCTGTACTGCACGCGTTGCCTACGTGTGTGCATTCTCCAAGCAACAAGAACAAAACGCTTAACATTGCAGATGTGTGTCCGTATCCCTCAAAAATTGTTTAGATGAATGAGATGGGTGACATCCATAGCCTACCTATGTGTGCCTTTGATGTACCCCTTGATGCTTTTTATGTCTTTGTCCAGCACCGAAATTAGGCATCGAAATTCATATGCTGATTCGGTCCGGTCCATACCGGTTACTTGGGTTTCGGTACCCAACCCTAGTAATCGGGGTATATAAAAGAAACAAATGAAAGATTAATTATTGATAAACTGATTTGGTATATAGTTTGTAGGTCAATGTGAATGTAACAAACTACAATTCACTACCATTTAAAAAAGTTTTGGTCAGTCATTTTTTATTCTTGTGGCTCTAGGTTGCTACCATTTTCGGATTAAAAACATAAATTAAAAATGGTAATATATTTTAAAAGGGATGGCACGGTGGCTTATTGGTTAGCACTGTCGCCTTACAGCAAGAAGGTTGCTGGTTGCTGAGGTTGCTGAGGTCCCGGCTGGGCCAGTTGGCATTTCTCTGTTGAGTTTGCATGTTCTCCCCGTGTTGGCGTAGGTTTCCTCTGGGTGCTCCGGTTTCCCCCACAGTCCAAAGACATGCGCTATAGGTGAATTTAATAAACTAATTGTCTGTAGTGTATGAGTGTGTGTGTGTGTGTGTGTGTGTATGAGTGTGTGGGTGTTTCCACTGCGTAAAACATATGCTGGGAATAGTTGATTAGTAGACCCTGAAATAGGACTAAACTGTAGGAAAATTAATGAATATATTTAAAAATATTTAAAGTTACATGTTCAGAACCATTATGCTAGTACTGCTCAATATTGTTTTGTGAAAACCTTTTATATGATTTCTTGATGAATAGAATGTTAAACAACATTTTTTGTTAAAGTTTTATTGTCATTTTGATCAGTTGTGTCAGATGCTTCCTTGATGAATAAAAGAACAAACTAAATCTTAAATGAAGGAAAAAACAAAACAAAACTTCAGACCTTGCAAATGTTAGCGTAGGCTGTTGATTTTCTTTGTGGAACAAGGAAAACAAGAAATTGAAAAAATATTGTTTATTTTTTCATATCTGTTATGCTGAAATAGGACAGAAAAAATAAAGTTGTCCGTTTGACTTGTGCTAAAGTCTTTTTCCAAGTCAGTGATGAACAGATGAAATTTAGGTCATCATTCAAAAACGTCTTGCCCTGTGCTATAGCTTTCAAATGAAATATTGCACATTTCCTCGCATTGCGTCAGGTCGGACATCAAACATTGTTGGTTCTTGTGTTTCTTGGGACCAAATATCTTTGACGTCAAAAATGATATTTATGTCTTTTGCCTTTTTGAATTGTAGTCCAAAGGGAATCCGTTCTTGGGATTGCAGAGCTATTTTTTTTTACATGATGGCAGACATAGAGCTAAACAGTGGTCCCCTAGTGTCTAATTTTCTCATTTTTACTTTCCATTGATGTTATTATGGTTTCAGTAAGATAGCATGTCTTTATTACCGCTTTTAAAATATAAACCCCATGCCTATCTCCATCTGTTTTCTAGTCAAATAGTGACCCGGTCATATGCTCAACTGAGTCATGCAGCACATTGTCTGTAATAGCCATGCATTCTCTTGACAATGTGGGCTATAATCAGTTTGATTTGTTCATTTGTTTTCAAATGTTTTGCACCAATTTTCACCCGCCAGAGACTCTTGGCCCTCCATATTTTCTCGTTGCGTTAGTAACTGCCTGTCACTCTAACATAACCTCTCAATTGCTGTTTTTGTTCTCAAGATAGCGGAACATTAAACCTGGGCTTCAATTTGCTGCTTGACAAGCCAGGCAGGTTTACAGGCCTGAAACATGTTGCACAGAGTAGAATTGACTTATGTATCGAAAGCATAATAATCATAATGAAGCAATTGAGGGAAAAATGCTTCACTTTTTCAATTGCCATTGACATTTAGATCATAGATCAGGTAGTCCAGTGGTCTATGCATATTAAAGATTCATGAGCCACAAAGCAAAACCACATCCAACCTAATATATGGGGTTTTATATTTAATATTATATAAATTTATATATATGTGCGCATCCGCAATAGTCACATCTAGTTACCAAGCAGAGACATATAGTTGACCATGAACCACAGTTCAGAATATTGTAAGTGAGTTTTTCAGTTGCTTGTGTTTTTACGGCTTGTGACTAAGATTTCAAGTGAATTTAACACATTTGTGTTAAGAAATGATGTTTGTAGCTTTAGCAATGAATAATTGCATTTAATTTTTACAGTGAAGACTATACATTGTTATCTATTTACATTTAATTATTCAATTTCTGTTCCTGAATACAGTTAGACTCTTAAAAAACCATAGAAAATAGTCTATTTCATTTGTATCTTTTCTTTAATATTTTTATCTATAGTTATAAATCTTATAAATAAAATATTTTATGCAGATGACATCCGTCACATTACACATATGCCAGAGTAATTGGTGGTTCATTCTGATGTGGCGACCCCTGATAAATCAGGGAATAAGCCGAAGCATAGTGATTGTATGTAGATGCACTAGGGGTGTAACTGATCACAGTTGATCCATGATTCGTATGAATCACAACACATGGTTTGGAACACATGTGACCCACGGATTAATACATTCTTTTTAACTTGTAGATTAATCCTAAATTTGTAACTATCGCAGAGAGATCGCCTCTCACGCCATTCAAATCAAATGAAAGCATTTAGGCTTTCCTGTAAATGAAAAAAAATGATGACTGAAGAAGTTGTGTTCTAGGTTATTCGGGATGTGGCGGGTTTCTTAGGTTATTAAACCATTTTTGTCACTACTTGTTTAACCTGCATTAATGCATTCAGTGTAAGCTGCACGATGAATCATTAAATGATCGGGGTCTCAACATCCACGCAACAAATTATAAATGATGGTGATTTGCATATGTTTATTAATCATTCGAATTGCTGCATTCAAATCTGTTTGAAAAATGCAAAAATCAAGAAAGAGATTCAGTCTTTAGACTTTTGAGTTAGTTATGAAGTTACAAACAGTCAAATAGCACGGAAGTACTGGAAGAACAGTTTATAAGTTAGATAAAACCACTGATGTTTATGGTAAAGATTGAAATCACCGTCATGTGCTCAAAAATGAAAGTTGTAGGCAGCAATTACATTATTTAACCAAAAGGTGACCATCAAAAATATGCCATATCAGCAACAGTAGTAGTAACAGTGAATTTTTCACCGTACTGAATATTTTACAATTTATTTTTATTCAGCTGATTATTTCTTCATTTTATTTTTAATAAAGTTACAGGTTCTAAGTTCTGTTTGTTAGTACTGTCTTGCAGTACTACTTTTTTAAATAAATGGAAAGTAAATTACATTTGTCTCCTACTCTTTTTGGCTGATCCGAAAAATGGTTTGATCCGTAACTAAAAAAACATAACGTGAATTAAACCGTGAGATTTTTGATCTGTTACACCACTAAGATGCAAAATCATCCCAATCAACTTAAAATTGTGAATTATTTTCAAATAGAGCTATTCAACTCATCTGGTAAAATATTTATATCGCAATATATATCCCAGAAAATATTGCAGTTTTTTTTAGAATATTGTGCAGCCACATATCAATTAACATCATCAGTGTTAAGGCTAAATTTGAGATTCTTCAATATATAAACTTGAAAGCATTGACCTAATGCAAATTATTAACAATCCCCCACGCTCACACTTTAATGCTGGTGGGCAGATCACTGAAGATTGCAGTGCAGAGCCATAGCGCAGTGGAAGAAAAATAAGGGCGCACTAATGTGTCGGTCATCAAAGGGTTGTGGTAAACAGGGGAGCTTTTCTACAAATGATAGTCACAGTCCTTTGATGAAGGGAGTTAGGGGTCATGGCACTAAGCATACTGATATACTCGCCTTAATGTGTGCACAAGGAGAGCGCTAGAGCCAGTGTCGCCGTCCCCTTGCCATTGTGTGTGTGGATGCGCACAGCTGGACCCAAGGCCTGATAAAAATGCACAGCGGTAAATCCTTCATGAGCTGGGTGACAGCGTGTTAAGACACGGGTGAGGGCTCTTAACGCGACTCTCGTGCTGAGAAAACAACTCTGGCAGGATTGTGACATGCCAGTTCTCCGGTTTGCATCATCATTCAGTCAGCCGCAGCTATTCCTCCGTTGCCATTAACATTCAGACAGAAAGAGAGAGGCGCCTGGTCCAAAGAAGGACTTTGGGATTGATGAGGTCGGACTGTTGCCCCTTGCAAATCCAATGAAGCTCTACTCTGGGAGCATTTGTTCAGCACACTTAGATGCCATTTTTTCAGTCTCTATCTGTCTTGGGGGACGTTGAGTGTAATGTACTTTTGCCTTCTGTACTTTAGTTATTTACTAAATGTGGCCAGATGCACTTAAATATCAGTGGCGGCGTAATTATGACAGTCCTTTTCCTTTTCTTCCAGATTGAAGAAAAAACGCCTCTCCTTGAACCTTTTTTGGTCTTTCGTGTACGCTGTTGGACTCTCAAAAGTGCATTTGGCTTATTTTGATGTATGGCACTTTGACTAATAAGAGTTCTTCCGACTGTCCTTACAAACCTAAGCGGATTGCTTCTATTTTGGAAAATTCCTCAGAACCCCACCACAAAATAACCCAATTGACCAAGATCAAACATGAAAGATTATGCCTTTTTTCTGTCCAGGAGACTTGGCCCCTCTCCACAACAATTTTAAGTGAGAGATGGATCTACTGATTCCCATTTCCCCCAGCACCCCTTCTCTGTGCCCTTGGGAGATCAGACTCCTCACATCCCATACACATCTGTATGCTCTTAGTTTTAATGCTCTGCATTGGTAGCTTCATTGTTCCCATGGATGACTTCATGAAGTTTAATAGTTTCATGTTCAACTACTAAGCAACCGGTCTCGAATTGCAGCCGTAGAGGGAAAAAAGGCACTTATTTCTACCTTCGCATCAGTGGAACGGGCTGCTTCCGTAAAGGATTCAATTATGGCAACGCTGGCCTTTGATTTAATAATTCCAAGCTTTGAGGACATAATTAATTATGATGGGTAAATCATACTGGAGAGCGGAAACTGGATTAAGGAGCCAATTAAGATGCCACATCAACAGGGCTCACTGATTCATTAAAGGCCTTGTTTTTACGTGAGGGGAAAGGAAAGCGACAATGGCTTGATTTAACACTTCTTTTGATTTAAGCTCATCTTTTAAAAGATGTCCTTAACTTGATTGCTATTTCAAAGGGTCTACTCTTAGCTACATGATGCAAACTCAGTTTTCAAAAGCCTTATTTTTAAGTGTTACATTCAATGCAAATAAGATATAACTTGATGAAAAGTAGTACAAATAGCTTTGAAATCAGCAACCCTCACCTTTTCCTTCTTGAGTACTGTCTTTGTCAAGAAAGTTTTCCTTTTTTTGTGGGCACCCACACACTCATCACCTCTTCTCGTTTGAAAGCAACACACAATCTCTTTTCTCTTCACCAGAGGGCAGCATGGCTCCACAGAAACACAGTCATGGTGGATGTCAGGAGAAAGGCTCTTTGTTGAGCACATGACATCTCCTTGACTTGTCATGGAATTGATAAACATATATCAAGGCTTCATTACAGAATATAACCTTCATTCTGCTAGGACAGCGTCCTCACTGTGGTCATAAATGTTAATGTAATTTTGCATCCCAAAAAGAAAAAGCTTGCTTATTCAAATGTATTAAATGTGTTTCTTTTTAATACATTGTCATATTTTTTATTTGTGTACAGGAGGACATGAACTTAAACGAAGAGCGCAAGGCCCCTCTTCGAGGGAAGGACCTGAGCACTAAACGAGAGATGGTGGTCCAATACATTTCTGCCACAGCCAAATCTGTAAGTGCACCACAACACTGGAGTGGCTAGTCTTAGAAAGAGAGAAGACAGAGGAGAGAGTGGGGATGAACCACATGACGAGACACTACGGAATAATGAGCTTAACCTGATCTGCTTTCTGCCTCTCTTGCTAAAGCCCCAAATCTTTGATTGCCGCCTCCTTTAGCTCTTTTTTTATTATTTATTCTTATTTATTTTTTCAATTTTTTTCCCCCATTTCACCTTTTTTTTTCTTCCTCTGTGCTTATCGGGCTGCTTTTGTTGTATTGCACTCTCCAAAAGCTTCAATATTGCCAGGATCAAGTTTTCATTAGAATTTGGTACGCATCACTGTCTCTGCTCGGTAAGCTGAAACAGGCTCTTTCAATCACATAGATGAATAAGTCTGGAACGCCACCGCCTCACAGGTAATCCAAGGCTTTTTGGGGGCCAATTCTCTTCATTCACTTTATGAGTAGTTCCTGCCGAGGTTAGACTCCATTGTAACATCGGTTCATCTCATACTGCTCCTCCGGCCAGCCTTCGGCGTCCGTTTTCATTAGCTTTCCTCTCGGCTATGATAATTAACCAGCATTATTAATAATGATGATAATCAGAGATGATTGAATTCTGCAGCAGGCTCATTGTCGGCCCTGTGAGCTGGCATGCATTGTGAAATATGATTCACATATTAGTATTGTAGTCTCAAAAAGCGGGAAGCGGGGAGGGGGGCTCTCCTGTCTTCCCTGCACCCTGTAGCCCCTCAGCACCACCAGAGGCACTCACCAGCAGAATGTCACTGTGGAGGCTGAACACCGCGCTCTGACAAGCAAGGAGGAGGGTGCAAACGTGTGCTCTGCATTCTAGGGAAGAGATGTGCTTTTATGTGATAAGAGATGTTTCACACAGGCACAACACACTTTTTCCCCTGTAATGCTCAAGTCTAGCACCCAGAGATCTCCTCCTCCTTCTCCTATTTTAAATATTCAGCTCAAGCTACTAACCAAACTGCATAGCCTATATCTGCATACTGCCAGTTTTGTGGGAGTAGTGCAAATATTAAACGGATGGTTCACCCCAAAATGAAAATTCTGTCATCATTTTCACACTTTGCTCGTTTCAAACCTTTTATGAGTTTTTTTCTTCTGTTGAACACAAAAGAAAATATTTTTAAAAATTGTAACTGTAACCATTGAATTGCATAGTATTTGTTTTTCCTACTATGGAAGTAAATGGTTACAGGTTTTCAGCTTTCTTCAATGTCTTATTTTGTGTTCAACGGAAGAAAGAAACTCATAAAGGTTTGGAACCACTTGACGGTGGGTAAATTTTCAAATTATAATTTTTTTTTGGGGTGAACTACCCCTTAAAGCCTTGCACAAATTGCTAGCAATTTTTATTATATTGTTGGGTGACAGTGTTCTAAACATTTAATGTCAACATAAAACAATATGCATCCATTTAAAGTAATCTGACATTTTGAGTGGAACTTTAAAGTGCGAAAGATTTACTACTTTTCTATTAATAATGAAATTCTTGCATAATGAAATAAAAAAATTCAAATGATTTCATTATGCTGTGCACAAAGGGACTTCCTGCATTGCTTATCGATTAGTGCATTTTACTTGCTGAAAACTTTAATTTGATGAACAAAATTTACAAAAGATGCTGAGTAACAAGATTTTAATTAAACTGTTTATATGTGACTCTAGACTGTTTTTCGAAATTTATAATTATCATCTAAATAAATAATCTTTCCATTGATGATATTTAGCCAACATGCTGCTGAATTAGGGCTGCACGATATTTGAAAAATCTGACATTGCAATATTTTGTTTTTCTGCAATAAATATACATTATATAAACAATTTCACCAGATGACTTGAACTGCTATTTAGAAATTATTTTTTCATTTAGATCAATTGGACTGATTTTTAGGGAAGTGAATAATGTCAAAATTAACTAATTAAAACCAAAGATGACAGTAAAATAAACAGCGTTTTATGGTTTTGGGGGGAATCAAATAGTCAGGTGCAGACTTTGAATAATCAAATGCAAAATAACACTGCAAATGTCTTTACTGTATAAATAATACAAAATTATTCTTTAAAAGTTACAAATGGTAAAATTTCTTGTGCCTGAACACTTTGAACACTCTCAGGCCTTAAAAACACATGCAAATGAAAAACTCACTCCATTTTGGTTAAACTGCATTAACTACACAATTCTCATGTGTCCTAAACGGTTTCTCCTCGTTATCTATAATCATAACTGAACATTGCAGATCTTATTGCAATGTGCACATTGCGATATCGATGCTAAAATGATATATTGTGCAGCTCTATGCTGAATGTTCAAATTAAGTTTCAAGCAATGCATATTACTAATAAAAATATTAGGTTTTGATATATCTACAGTAGCAAATTTGCAAAATTTAATCATGAAACTTGATCTTTACATAATATTCTAATGATTTTTAAATTTCAATCCTTATGTAAAATAATTAATTCTGAAGATTCATCTTTATTTTATGGAAAGAAAATTAAAAGACTACTTGAAAACTCAGTTTCTCTTGATTTATTGTTTCTATTAGTTATGGCTAAATTGTTTGGGTGAGAGTAAAATGTCAACATTTATTTTAATCTATAGCTTTCTTCATCAGTTGTCATCAGTTTACTGAATAAAACAGTTACATTTTGCTCAAGCGCATTATAACTACAAATTAAATCGCAGAGCATTTTCAAGTAGTCTAATAGAAACAACTTCCTAATCCAGTAAAACAGTGACAACCTTTTGCTGAAAGACATACTTTTTCATTTTTTTCTCACCCAGAATAAATCACACTCATGAATTGTGCCGAAATAACCTGAAACAGTTATTGAGAAAGCAAACAGGTCGATTTGGATTGCATGTTGACTTTAATAATGTTCTTAGATTTTCACAGCTGTCGGAAGCAATGAGATGATGGGATTTTTTTCTCTCTCACTTCACTAATTTGTACCCAAGCCTTTCAATTCTGCGTTCCTCCCAGTAATCACTCTCAGACTCATCATAGCAGTTTCTTTGTATGTCTTATAGCTCACAAGAGTGTTACATACTAATGCTTGCACACAACCATCCAGAAAAAAAAGTGGCTCCTGTGCTGTCTGTCTTGGCTGCACTGGGTCAGATGTCCTCTCTTTGCTTGGTGAGTGGGAGTAATTAAGTGGTGGTCTGGTAGAGGAGGCCGTGTCTCCGCTTGAGCCGCCGCAGGGTGTAATTTAGCAGGGGTGAGCCAGGCCAAGAGCAGACAGCATGGAGACGGCCTCTGCACACCTCCGCATTAATAACCCAAACCAGTCTAAATAAAAGAAGGGAGAGCGGAGTCCATCCATCCCAACTTAATCTGCTGCTATCTCCCGAGTGTGCCGATCTGCCTACAGTAGATTGTGTTTCGGCACACAGCTTTACAGAGCAAATATTAGTGGGAAAACAAACTCCCATCCGATCCACTCCTGTCGCAGCCTGCCTGTCTGTGTGCGGCAGACTCCCACAGCTCCAGCCTGGCAGGAGGGGCAGTGCAAGTGAAATAAAAGAAGGACAGATAATAGAGAAGTTTCGCACCGGCGATGTCTGTCTGCTTTGATAGCTCCGATATTACGGCTTGTCTGACAGAACTTACAGCTCCCGTGGTTCACAGCTCATTTCATTATTTACCGCCACACCTTTTTTTCCCCTGATACATTTATGCATGCTTTCATTATATTACATGGTCACAACTTTTTTTGCTTGGTTTGTTCACACTGAACGTTTCTGAACAGCTATTTGCCAAAGTAATGTATATATAAATATTTAATACTATAATTATCATTAAGTCCTTTGCATTGTTTTTTATTTGGAGACACAAGCACATTCTTCCTTAAGGCAGCCA
The DNA here is from genome assembly GCA_903798195.1 of Danio kyathit. Classification (NCBI taxonomy): domain Eukaryota; kingdom Metazoa; phylum Chordata; class Actinopteri; order Cypriniformes; family Danionidae; genus Danio; species Danio kyathit. Next base: position 46,232,591 of record LR812532.1, read on the forward strand.
CTTGAGTCTTTTAACATGCACTTGCTACACTTTCCAGGGGGTCTCAGTAGGAGGCTTTAAAATGAAGGCGCCGCTAACTATAATGTGTTATAAGGGAATGGTCCTTTTGCATTTATATAGCTTTACTTTTCTCACAGAAATGGACAGTTGTGGTTTTATGATTATAAAGGAAAGCATTTAAAATATATATATTTTCTTCCTCACAATGCTATTTGACATTAAAATATGTTTATTTATTCAACAAAAATATTAACTTTTTTTCGGTGATGATGTTTAATTGGTTAATATAATGTTAAGAATTACAGATATGTACAATTTTAAATAGGAGAAATTGGCTAAAATAATTGTTGTCTTGAATATATAAATATTAGGGCTTTGCCATCAATAATCTGGGGAAACAGCAGAGCTATGATATAGCATCTTGTACTGTACTCTGCGCAAAGCAATGCATTGCTCATTCATTGATTTTCAGAAAGAAAATGTTAATTTACAAAAACTTGAAGAATACACCACTAGGAGTGCAATGGATCACAGGATTCACGGTTCGAATCCTACTGTTTTTTTAATTAATTAGACTGGTTACACTACTGTAATTAGGAGTGGCATATTTCATTGTCATCTATGATAAACGATTAGATTATTCAAAATGTATGCTGAAGCACTATATACCACTCATGCTGAATTAAGCCTCAGTGCATCAGTTTTCAACAAGTATAGTAAAATAAGTTCTGTATTTAAAGTAAAATTAGAGTAAAATATATTTTAACTGAGTATATGGAAGCTGTTGAAATTTGTTCAGCAACTACTGAGAGCATAGTATATTACTGTACAAACCGTGAACACTCAAGGTTCATTTCAAAGTTAACAATGTGGCCATTTAGCAAAAGGGTTTAAAACCAGGGATGCCCAAACTAGGGCCCGTGGGCCAAAGTTGGCCCACTGTAACCTTGATTTGGCCCGCCAATCCTATCGGAAAAGAGAGGAATAGGCTAAATGATGGCCATGGTTTAGAGATTGTCATTTCAATCTAATGTAATCTTGTTTGTTTTTGTTTTAGTGTTAAAAGCTTACTGAAATGAAATATTTCAATTAAATGGTGTAAATTAATCAGATTTAGTTTAAATGTACATACCGTCACCCGACGCACAGAGGACAAATCAAGGCAAAGGACTAGTCTAGTGTATTCGTCATTGAACTTCACTGTGTTATAAATGTGATTGTTTATATTTTATTGCAATAAGTTATCATTTTAAATGTTATACTGCATTAGTTAATATGATTAATGTTTCTTTTTACTTTTAAGTCTTATGAAATAAATACCCATGGCAACTTTAATGTAATATACAGTAGCTTGGTATATTCACCTTTGGCCCATGGCTCTCAAAGATATTTGGCTTTTGGCCCTTTATATGAACAAGTTTGGGCACCCCTGGTTTAAACTAAACCGACAACTACTGTTTTCAATTTTAGATGTAAACAAATAAATAAATAATTATAATTTTAGGATCAATACAATATAACCTAAACATAATATTGCAGTATTCACCTATATTATTTTTTTTCTTAAACCCATAGTAAATATTTGTTAACACTATTTAACCTCCCATTTAGCATAATATTGGAAGCTCGCACAGCCTTTTTGTGATCTAGTTTTAAAAATATAATCTCAATTTCTACTATATTTTAACCCTAAATAGTAAATGGTAAAGTACATGCATGGAATTAATTTGGACATAATTAGCATGGAATTAAAACACAGCATTTAAAAAAAAATCATTTATCTTTTATAATTTTGCTTAATATAAGAAGGCTAAACATTTTTTGATGCATGTAGCTGGGAGTATAGGAACATACAGCCACAGCTGTAGTCAGCCGCATACAATGAAAACCAATGTCAACTCTACACTTTACACACGTCCTTGACCATTACATTTTCCAAAAAAAAGAAAAAAAAAAAGAAGCTTGCTTTCAAGTCTCACAGGTGTGTCTTTGTCCTCATGAGTGCCAAAGTATGGTCTACAACTAACAACCGTCATTCATCTCAAACTCTGCCGTTGTCTTGAAAAGCTCTGACTTTGCTTTCCTCTTTCGCTTTTTTAATGAAATGACTCATGAAAGGAATAGAATGTGTCTAGGCAGGGTCTTTGAGGGGAAAGGAAACAATGTCTTGCCAATGATGTTCATGTGAACATTGTCAATATTGTGGTATTGGACAGACACAGAAACTCAATTACAGGATAAGTCGTTGTAATCATTTATGACAGTTCCTGAGAGATGATCTGATCCTGTCTTGGATGCAGGAGCTAATAAATAAATAAATGAATAAAATTTGTATCATTTGATGGTCAGGAGATGTGCAGGGACGAGGATATAAATATCCATCTCCTGATAAGATGAACATTTCTTCTGAAGTTTGTTTACAGGAGCTACTTCATAATAGCGCTCCTATAATTAGCATATTACATGACTGCCTGATTCGGCATTACAACAATTACCATCATCCGTTTTTTTCCCTACTCTTCATGCTCCTCAGGATTTGACAGCATTAATACCACAGTAAAGTGACAATGAGGTGTTGTTTTGTGAAATTTGTGTAAATTGATGTTAGCAGCAGCTTTTCCCCTCAGGCTCCTCCCTGACAGTTCTTCATGCGGTTTCAAGATAATGTCTGTTCTTTTGATCAGGCTGCAATAAAAATACAACCTTCATCAAACACGGCACAGTGCTAACAATATTTGGCAGGCTATCCAGCACGTCTGGTGATAGCAGAAGCAGGTGACTTTTTGTTTGGGTCAAAATCCAGTCCCTTAACTATTCATTCAGCATATTTGGCAGGAATTGCGCAAAATTGGACTGGAAAGTAGCGCTCTGTTTGATCAAGAGGTTATGCTGTTAAAATTGCCTTCATTATAGTCATAAACCTCACTTAAAAATGGGATCGTGGGAGTTTGTTAAAAAAACAAAGGACAGCTTTGTTTAAAGAAAAAGATCAGATTTAGAAACCTACCGCCCTTGGCATTGCATTGCTGAAAAAGTGAGAAGAGTGATAAATCTAGTTCAGAATTCTGCTCTCAAGTAAAAGTTCTCCTAGGTATTCAGCCTAGTAATTGCCATTATGGCTTGGTCAAGAAAAAAAAACATGCTGACTTCATCGAGCTTTGAGCTTTGATGTATAATTTGACAGCGGATAGAAACACCAGTGACATTTGATTGATTTTTGGCCTATAGAGGCATTTTATAGGCCATCTGCTCATGAATAAAATACCACATTGGGGTTAATTTCGTAAAAATCTAGTAGATTCTTGGAAATTTTCACTGAGTGCCGATCCCCTCTGGAATTTTTGCATTGCCTGTCAAAAAATCTCTTTAATATTGAAACCGCTTGTCATGAAGCAAAGATTTGCGGCTGGGAAACAATAGATTGAGGCTGCATGTTGTTTCATATACTTTAAAAGCATGACATTTTTCTATCAATCATTCACCAGACGTCTTTTTATTTCTCGGCAGTCCATCATGTAAAGCCAACGAGCGACCAGAGAGTTGCTTTAAAAACTTCAATCGGCGATCAATTCATTGTGATCCTCTAATTCTAAGCAGTCATCAGAACGGCAGACATTGTCTTTAGTGTCCGTCTAAACCCTCTCTCTCCACCCTGTTAAGTTGTGTGTAACTCTCAGCTGAGTAGGCAGTGCAGCAGAGAGGGCCAGTGTGTCAGTGATTTAAGTTTAAGCTCTAATACTACTGCAGGATAGTACCGGAGAGATTCTGGCCTACTAATGATTGTGCTGTTTGTGTCTTTTTGCACATTAACTTCTCTCCGCTGACCGCTGCATGCAGATAACTGGGAGCAAAGTTGCGGTAAGTAGCACAATTATTTATTCGCTTTTGTATGGTTGTCTTGCAATATCTCTGTGTTTTTGCGTTTCTTTTTCTTCCCGCTTTTTAAAATATCTACAGAAGTAATTTCTATGGCTTTCAATTTCAATTTGGTTTTCAGCATTAGTGTAGTTATTGGCTATAATTTGAAATCGTTCTGCTTCCCCCCCCCACCCACCCCCCCTTCTTCCAATCCCTGCATGCAAATTGCACATTTGGAAATATGAGTGATTTCTCAATTGTTCTCATCGGAGAACAAACTAGGACCGTTTTTTTGTGTTAGTTTAAGCAGTTCTTCTTTGAAATGGATCACTGCTAACACATATTAGCATTTAAATATTGTAACACCAAGGATGAGCAATAGTTTTTAGGCAAATAATCATAATCTGTGATCTAATCTGTTTATTCTAATGTTCTGTATCTAAATGGGTTTCATTGTGTTCATTCTTCCCCCCAGACAGCGTACTGAGAATGTATCACTTAATTAGATTTTCCCACACACACGTTCTGAGTTGATTGAACAGCGGAAAAGATATTGAGTGCGTCCCCCCCATCCTATAAATACGCTCCATTTTGCGGTGGGACGTTCGGCACAAGCCATTTGCAAAGCCATGTCTTTGTCCCAGTCACATTACAGCATGTCACTATTGTTTCTGAAATGTTCATAGCTGCTCATGTTGTTATTGTCACTTACTTTTGCCCCTCGCCCCCCACTTTCTCAAAAATGACGGTAATAATCTTTATAAATATATACTGTCGGGGAGATGGCAATGTTTCCTCATTTCACAGCTCTGTAATGCGGTAATTGCAGACTGGCTTCTACTATTCCTCACGTAGTGCGGTCCCATAGCCCATATGAGGCTGCTTGTTATTTGTTTTATTTTATTTATTTAGAGGGCCTCCGTTATTGCCTCCGCAAGTGTCACTTGTCATTTAAAATGCTGTTTTATTGTGTTGCCGGAGCTATGAGAGAAGCCCGTAGATGTACCTGAGGAAGCTTGAAGATAAGGAAGCACAGGTAAATGTTGTTATTTACAATACAGCAATAAGCTGCTGCTGAAACAGACCCATTTATTTTTGTAGCGAGATGGCCCACTCAATCAATGCTCTCACGCTGGTTGGCGTAGAATTTTCGTGCCGAGCAATTTTTTTTCCTATAACCTGTCAGCAATAAAATGTGCTCGATTTGAAGCGTGTGGAAGTACGTTTTGAATGTTGCATTGCATCTCCGACCAGAGTTTGAAAGTTACTCTGGGAGCGTCTCTATCGAAGAACTGTCTGACGGTGTGCACCACGAGCAAGTCCTCTCGTTTAGAAGTTTCTCACAGTTCAGAGGTTGCTGTACTTCCTGCCTTTTTCGTCTGGCTTCTGTGTGCACTTCCTGCAGAGGGGAGAGTATGAGGGCTGGTGGGGAACCTGTCAGCTCTTTCATTCTCCTTGTTTCTGTTTTTCTCTTTCCCAATATCCCACCTTTATTGGGTTTTATTGTGGAAACTACGTTCAGCGTGGCCCTCTCGCTGAGCAGATTGCTATTTCCACGCTGTCAATGTGGTTTGGAGGCAGACCGACCTGCTTGAGCCACATCTCCCTCAGGGATGAAATCTCTCCGGCGCACCGTCTCGCCGGGCTCAAATTCGCCGGTCAGCGTGTCCACATACTGCTGAGTCACATGCACTTCGGCGGTTTATATCAGCGCAGATGATGGTGACCCAAGGGGGCATACAGCGCACTTGCTGCCTCTCCATGGTGTTCGATTGATCAGGGATGTTGGTGTCTTGATTGTCAGGCTAAGAATGATAGACCGTGTGTTGAAATGCCCACGTTTTTGATGAACCCCTCTGCGACAGAATGGAAGACCTCGACTCCCCGTTGCTTCAATAAAACACGAAAACCCAATCGCTGCTTGGCCCTGAAGTCTGTTCCACCATTACCTGTTAAGGTCACATGACTGACCTGCGAAGCCTCTCTAGACCTCAGGAGGAGATCAATAATGACACAGTCAGCCCAGCAGTTAGGAAAGACTGCCTGTTTCCACAGAAACATGGCAGCACATACTGAGTTGAGGAAGAGAGGAACCACTGAGACCTCGGGGACTGGAGTCTGCTAGGGCTGTTAGAGTTCAGCTGCTCTCCGAGAATGCCTTGCATTGTCGGCGAGAGAATAATGGACAAAGCGTGTATTTTAGAAATGATTTGGCTGCTTTTCACATGGGACAAAGACTTGGCCCTTTCTTGGGTGAAATGGCATGGATCTTTTCATCATGTTAAAGTGTGTTGTACTTAAATACTCTCTTTGGAACCAAAGGGCCTTGAATCATATGTGAAAAAGAGCAAAAGCCTGGTGAGGAAAGATGACATTTCGCTATTGCTTTCCTTCACAAGTGTTCTTTTTTATAACTTAACAATGGTTTGGTCATTTAGTATCCAGTATTCCCATACAGTCTGATATGATGCTTATTTGAAATCAAGTCATGCTGAAAAGGTGGATTTGTATGTCAAAACACATGATCACCATCGCATATTTGTAATTATGTAAATGGAAAGCCAAGAACTGTTTATTTTTGTTCATTTTTAAAAATTTCAGTTCAATGTAGTGCAAATGATACTTTTGACGCATGATTAACTGAAGAGCCCCAACCAAGCAAGCCAGAGGAAACGGTGACCAGGAACTAAAACTCCACCAATTGACAAGAAAAAAAAAATCTTGGGAGAAACTAGACTCAGCTGGGGTGACCCGTTCTTCTCTGGCCAAACTTCTTGCTTAGAGCTGCAGTCTGGCCCAAGCACCAAATTTCAGAGCTGGTAGTTTGTTGGTGATAAAATATGACAGATGCAATATATAAAAAAAAATACAATAAAACAAGCCAAGTCACATGCATAAAATACGAAATTATAGCACAAAGTGAGCGACGTGGGGGCGCAGTGGGTAGCGCTCGAAAAGAAAGTGAATGAAATGAATGAATATCTCATCTGAAACTACTAAAATGTCAATAAAAAGTTTAATTTTTGAACATCAGAAGTCGACAGAGCAGAGATAAAACTCCCATAATGCAATTCACGACCGTAATAAATTAAATACTATCTGAATCACAAAATATGGATCCTGTTAATTAAGATATTTTTACAGTGAATTTTCATGTATTATACTGTGTTTATTACATTTTTTCATTTTAGTCAGTCAAAGGTAGAAGATCTTTTTCTTTCTTCTTCTTTCTTTCTTTCTTTCTTTCTTTCTTTCTTTCTTTTCTTTCTTTCTTTCTTTTTCTTTT